>OZ002731.1:6191645-7417235 GCA_963924305.1 Polygonum maritimum
ACAAGTTTCAACTCCTTCTTCAATGACCTTCTTCTTCAAGCTTCTTCTCCCAGCCTCTTCGCGTTCAATGACCTGCAAAACAATGGACTAAGGGGCGAGCGACCCCCAATCCACCTCCGATGCTTAAGTCAGTAAGGGCAATGTTGATCAAAGGCGTCAGGCAAGGCTAGGGCTTAGAACTTAGAGCTTACCTTTCACATGGGATACATGTGTATTTATAGAGGAGAGGGACAGAGGGGGGCGCGCGCCTAGGGTTAGGGCGATGCCTTGCTCCCTAAGTCAACCAAATATTCTATCCCAGGCGAGGATAAGATTCTCCTCCATAAATAATATCCTATCTAGAGTAACTACCCTATTAAAGGATAAAGCATAATAAATATGGATAGCAAAATAAATAAGATAGAGAATTAAATGCTAACTAATTGATATGGAAATTTGCCCGCCCACAATATGTATATAGTCTAGAATATTTGTTTAAAACTTTTCAAATTGTATTACAAGAAAATATTATATTTGTAAAAAAAATAATTTCAGGATTATTTATCAGATATTATTTTCCAATCTAATCTTGATTTTTTGTTTAAATAGAAAGATCATGTTTTAATAAATTACATAGAAAATCCTATACATATAAATATAGAATTTTTTTATTTAAAAACCCAAATCTTATTTTAAAATTATAAAAATCCAAATTATATTTCAAACATATATTATCTCTGCTAAAAAATAATTTAATAATTATATTTCATAAATTACTTTCCGATTTTATCTTGTTTGAGTGAAAAGATCATATTTTATTAAATAATATTAATGTTCATTAGAAGATTACATCTTATTATATAAAGGAAGATCTAATAGATTATTTTATTATAAAAACGTGACACATGACAGAAAAATTTGTGAAGATATTAACTCGACTTTATAATATAGTAGTATAGATTATGCTAATTTCGTATTTTTGCTGGTTAAGTAATTGGATTAATTGTATCACATATTCCCATTATCAAAAAAGTCGTACTCCGTATAACATTAAGGGTTAATTATATTATAATTAATAAATACATAAATTGTTTAATTTTTTGACATCCATACCCAATATTTAAAAATGTCAAAATAAACAAAACCAGACCAGAACCGGTTAAAACAACTCGGAAAGGTGAACCAGAACCGCCAATTTCCGAAACGAAACCACTCTTACATAGATTGATAGATACCAAATCTACGGAAGGAAGTCCTATTCTAACAACACACACAAGTACACTTACAATTAAACCACAAGCAGCAATAACTTATATCGCTAGCCGGTTCATTTAGGCTTTGCTCTGCTCACTTGAGGCGTCTACTACTTTAGTTCTCTCGTATAAGCGATATAGTATAGTGGATTTCGCGGTCTGGGGTTCCCTTTCAAGGACTGCAATCACATCCTTCACTGTTACATTTTGTGAGGGTTCAAGTTGCAGGAGAGTGCTATGGTTTCTGCCGTGTCGTCTTGAGACCCCTGCCATTATAATCAGATTTCCTTCTAAGTTAGTATATAATTTGAGCAAGAAACAGAGTTCAAACATCAAAGGAAGTCCGAAACCAGGGTTCAATATTAAGAGCAAGGAAAAACAAGAATACATGCTTCATAATTTCACAGCCACCTCTACAACACTTCAACGGCATATAATAAAGCGCACACTTATATGGAACCAGATTCCAAAATGCTGGAATCAGCCATTTTGGCTACAGGAGTAGCGTATTAACAACACATTTTTGAATAATCGGACAAACAAAAGCATATGATAATACTGATACATGACGTTTGTATAACTTGGCAATTAGCTCAAGGGGAAAGACAATAAGTTACTTACCAGATGCAGGAGAGACTGAGTGATCCTTTTTTCCAGCTCCTTGGTTCCTAGATGAATTCTTGCGATTTGATTCTGTACCCGGATGAGAACTGGAGCCTCCATCAGTCCCACCTTCACGTTTTTGACGAGCCTGTTCAGCCATAAGCTGCCATTTAGACAGCATGTCATCTCCTCCAACAGCAGCTCGAGCAGCTACATTTGCTGCTGTTGTCCGCATTTTGTCGTCCTCCTCTTTATTCACCTAAAAAATATTACCAAAAATTGGTTGGGGCCATTACAAATCATCATTAGGGAACTAATATGCAGATCAAGATACCTTAAGAGACTTAGCCCGGTTTTCATCTTTTTCCTTGTCACCTTCAACTCCCATAGCATTGTCAGGCTGATTCAATTCCAAACAAACAATTCCCGTGTCAGCAATACATAAAGCCACTCTAACCCTTGAAGGGCAAATCTTTTCTTGCACAAAAAAGAAGAGAAGATACTCACTTCATTAAGTCTCCGGAGCTTGTCTGCTTCAGCCTGCTCTTTCTCCCATTCTTCTCTAGCTTTACGATTTATTGCTAAAATTTGTTGACGAACATCAGAGGTGACAACAGTTCGATGCCTTGACTTTTCAGAATCAACTCGCTAGAAACAATGAAATGAGGATGGGCATAAATCAAAGATAAAATTGTATCAGCAACCAAAAAAATCAGCAATTAGTCAATTACTCAGAGATGAAGCAGTGACTGGTTGAATTTCCTAAAATGCCAATAAATTTATGGATGCCAAGAAGCACCTCAGAAGGAAAAGACCATATAAATCTGATAATAACAACACTGGATGAAGACTGACCTGTCTAGAAATTCGGATCATGCTGCTTAATAATCCACGCAATCTTTCTTCCACACACTGAAGATTTTAATGCATCAGGATTCCTGAAAAGAATAACGAGAAAAGGAAAGGAAAGAATAGAACTCTCACCAGTGATAGACACCGTTCCACATCATTGTTTAAATTCTTCAATCCACATTTGGTCACTGTAAAGTATACATGACAAACAAATAAATCTCAAGCCTAACATCTTTATAATGATCACAAGAAAATACAAGTGAGGGGAGTAAAAACATTACTGATTTCCGCCAACTTCTTTTGCAGAGGAAGCTTTTGCAGTAGCAGCTTATCTTCCTCCTCTTGAACCACCTTACGCGAGGCTTCTGATGCTCTCGTGTCATCCTTAGGTCCAGAAAATAATTGTTCCTCCTCTTCCTTTTTATGTTAATAACATAAGAAAATTATAACAAGTAAGAACATGCACAAGCATAATATTCTAATTCCAGAATGAAGAAATTAGAAGCATAAAGTTAGTAAAGATCCACAATCCATACCCTCAGATTAACTCCACTAACAGCAGTGACATCGTTAAGATGTTCGATACTTTGATCAGAAAATGACCCTGCTACCTTTTGCTTCTTGCTGCAAATACGACAGAAGATTATGGGAAGATATATCCAAAAAATCAAGTATAGTAAGGAGAGTACTACAATGCCAAAGTATTTTGTGATATAGCTGACCTGGGTAAAGGGGGGGAGGAACCAACTGCATCAAGTGGTTTCTTCTGGCCAGCAGAAGATTTCTTTTGTATTGCTTTGGTGTTACTACCAGGCATTACTGTGGGACCGGCAGAGGGGATCTGAGGCCCAGCCTGTTTATAGAATAAATAAAAGCCTATCAGACTATCACTAAAAGTAGGCCTTCTAATTAACAAAACTTCCAATAAGAATACAAAATAAAGGATAAAAAAATTAATGTTAGAACAGTATTTGATCATTATCACAAACCACAGCTGTTAAGACCACTCTATGTAAGAATCACAAAGAGGAATTTGATGGATAAATTCCACCGTTTTATTATTAATTTGTCAAATGAAGGTTAGTTACAACTGATGCAGTCTTCTGATTTATATACAGAAGACATTAACTGACTTAAACTGCCTTAAACTGATTTTAACTAACTAGCTAGCCTAACCATTAACTGCTGTCAGATGATAACTGACTTCCAATAGCTGTCTGATCTGTTGACTAAATAAAAACTGAGGAATTATTTGTCTTTTTCCTTTACCTAACATAAGTAATGATATCCTCGATCTGAGGAACTGTATCAACAGCTCTATAAACAACCAGCCCAGAAAAAAAATTGCTTAATTGAGCAGGAAGAAAGATGCATCCCACTTTTTCAAGATAAATTGTTAATAAATGAGAATTCCCAAACTGAAATTGGTCTGACTGCCAAGTCAGTCAATAATAATCACCCAGTTTACCAAACTAGAAGATGAATGGTCTATCCTGGTATCAGTGTATCACCCAGTGAAATTGCTTTAATTCTTTTTGGAGCTAACATGACAGACTGCATTTCATAAGGTAAACCAGGCAAATCAGCTGTCAACTAATGACATTCATGGGTTTGATTCTCAAAACTCCGCCTACTTTATTATAGAATAGTTGAACAGTAAAACAATATCACGGTTAAAGACTGAAGTTATTAGGAGATTTCATCACATAACTATGGTGCATATCGAAACCGTCTAGATAACACAGAGCATATGACTAACCCTAACAACCCAGAAGTTTTTAGCATCAATAGGTTCGGCAGATGGAACCACTTATTAGTTATCACTTATCACACCCAAACACTACCAATCATCATGTGTTAGTGTATAGGATATAAGAATGTATCATCTCTAACTGTTCACAGATTTAAGCATGATTTCAATTCAATTTTACCAATAAAGATTACAGTTGCCCCATGCTTTACACTTGAATGCAACTCCCATAGCAAAACTGTCTTCTTCATATCATGTTCGATGCACAAAATCAGCTATTCTGAGAAGATCTCCTTTGATGAAATATCCAATCATTTCTAACAACATTGATCATGCTTTCAATATCTATTCAATATCTCCTATGTCCCATCTCTTTTCACACAAAATTTTAAGCATTATGGAAAGAGCTTTATCACCTAAGGTCCAAAGTAATTTATAAGACTCCTGAGAACTGCTTTCTATAACATAAACTGCTTTAACCCCATTTCTACATTATCTAGGTGCGAATGTGTGATCAGCAGCGTGATGAGTGCTTCAAATGAATAATGCTTCTGTGAAAATAACATTTCAATGCTAGAGATCAAATTCCACACCTGAAAATCAGCACTTGTTGGGCCAGCTATTGGTGCAGGCATAGAATTTTGAGAAACTGCAGTTGTAGGTGTGAATCCTGCTGCCCTAGAAGGTTGCCTCTCCAGTCCTTGATCATTTGAAATCCCCGAAGTAGTACTTCCTTGCTCAAATTTTTGACTGAATGATGATGCTCCATGTGAAGAAGCAGCAGGAGGCTTAATCTGATGTTCATTGGCTGGATCAGCTGGTTCCTGCTTCACATACATAGATGATGGAGCACCAAACTTCTGATCTTCACTTGAAGATGTTTGCCAAGAAATACTTTTCTGTCCAGTAGCATTATTTGGTATGTGCGAAATAGATCCACCTGGAAGTCGCTTGGGATCATTAAAAGAATGCTGTCTTTCAAAGCTAGAAGCGCCAACACCTAAAGATTGAGTTACTCCTCCCGTGGCAGATGAACCAAAAACCTGAGGCATTTGACCTTGTCCAGGTTGTGGTTTTACCATTCCTGATGATGCGCTGACGGCTGAAGCGGGATATGGATGAAAATTGCCAGTTGCATACATAGGGTAGGATGAATGTGGAAATTGCATATTTTGCTGTTGCTGCTGTTTAGTAAGTCCTTGAACTGCCATAGCAGGGCGAGCAGACATATGGCTCATTTGCATTCCTTGTGAGTCTGAATATGTTAAAAGTCTCTTTATATTGGGGGATAATAATTGGATCCAAATTTGGATGGTTAAGAACCTTTTGAATTAGAAATACTAAATGGCTGCTGTAGGATCACCTTGGCTTCTCTGATTTAGCTGTGCGAATTGATAAGGATCATTAGCACTGGTCGCTGGGGCACGCAAATTATGTTGCTGCATCGGTGCTTGTGTTTGCAATTGGGGTTGATTAGGTCCTGGCTGTGATTCACGTGCTATCTGCATATGGCCATACCTTGTTAATAGAATGCAATAGCACAAATTTTGCAGTAGATGATGATAAAATCAAGTCACCTTTGATTGCATCTTCACAACTGCCACTTTAAGCATCTGGTCCCCAACAATACTCCTCATGAGCCTGACAAATCCATCTTTTGGTATTTCATTTTTCTAGTAAAAGAAAACAAGTGTTAGGATATGACTGTAGGAGTAGGATGAAAATCTTTAAGTACAAGGAATCATTAAACGTCAATTCCCTCAAGTATAATAGACAAATATAGAAGATCCACATCATAAATGATTGATATTTAGCTAATGGGTACAGGAAATAATAACTTCCAATTCCTTGCATTGCAAGAGGGTCCAAATCTGACCAAGTAAAACCTTTAACAGAAGCATACCCTTAATTTAGTATATAACTTTTGAAGTTGCATGGCCCTATCTTTATCCAGTTCAGGAAGAATGATTGGTAGCAGACTACCAAAAGGTATTTGTTTCGTACGCCCTGCCTGCTCTGGAACTGAACCTGATTGACTATGCATATTTGATAATTGAGCTTCTCTGCTGGTGGGATGTTGCAGTGGCCCAGGCTCTTGGATCTGATTATGACTTTTGTCCAAATTTTGCATTCCAGAAGACTGAGATAAATTCAAAGCATTATGTTCCTCCTTCTGATCATGCTCACCATCTTTTGCCTCCTGTTTCTGGCTCTCTGCACCAGAATTATATGGCTTCGTATCCAATTCGGCTGAATGCTTTGCCTGTTGATCCAAATTCATTGAATCTATCTGGCTCTGAGTATTTCCACTTCCATCTTGAGTGGAAGGCTGCCATTGTGAATAAAGACTAGACATTTGATTGCTTCCCTGAGGCATCATAGCTGCTATGTTTAAAAAAACAAACATAAATCAAAAAAGAAACATAGACAAATGAATTCTGAACTTTTCACCTCGATTAATGTTTATCAGCTTATCTCCTCTCCACTTTCGGCATCCCAAATTCACAAATTTACTAGCAATTAGAGCTACGTTGCACTTCATTTAGCAATTTAACAAAGGCTAGTATCATGAAGGGGGGAAATTTGCAAATTGAGGGCCATGAGCAGGAATGTTATTGATCACAGCAAACGAACAAAGGGGGAAAGGACAAAGAAACTAGCGGAATTACCACTAACAGAATGGGAGATGGAAGTACTGCCCTCTATGTCCCTGTTTAGGGCAGCGGTAAACGCTTCTACTGCTGCCCCAGAATGCAACGAGTCATCCTGAACAACAAACAATGTCTCACATTCAAACCAAATACAACCAAAACGAAGCAAAAGAAGTGCACCAGAACCAAGTCACAATCTCAATTGAGAGGGGAAGATAGAAGGGAAAAGAATAACCTCGTCCTCTTCGAGAAGCTTCATTATAGGATCCATGTCTAGACAAGTTTTTTCCTCAAAAGATCCGAGATTTCCAGTCGCAAAACGGTGTAGAGGACAGATTTGGCACACCGATCAGAAACCACCGGACATGGAGAGGAGAGGATCTCACCCAGGCAGACGAACACCAGAACAGGAATACGAAAGATTGAGCGGAAGAGGAAGGACTCGTAATAATCGAGAAACCGCTTTCAGTGAGAAAATTGCGGCCGAAGTAGGGCGCAGAAATTTCACGAGTGGTAGAGCCGAACAGCAAAATCGAAAATTGGAAGCAAAATCGCGATACTGGCAGAGAGATATGGTGATGAGGACCGATAGAAAGAGAAAAAGGAAGCCGACAGCGAGTAGAGGGCAAGAGAAGCAGTCGCCGGAGACGGTATCGGACGGAGAGCGAGACGAATGAACACGGGGGAAGAAGAAGAGGTGTGGATCTTCTTATACAGACACTCAAACATGCTCCCGAGGGTGTGAAGCAGTCTCCGAATCTTAGGATCCGTTTGGCTGGTCCGTTACCAAACCAAAAACATCCACTAAATACCAAAGTTATCCGATCCGCCGATCCGATCCGGAAAATCCGCCGATCCGATCCGAAAATATCCGCATTCAAAATGATCTGTTCAAAATTGATCCGTATCCGGTCCGATCCGCTAATTTTCCCGGATATTTGGACCGGATACGGATAGAGGTTTTGAGTCTTTCGGATATCCGAAAATATCCGAATATATATATATATAAATATATATATATATATGGGTCCGGATCCGGTAGGAATGATTATTCTGGTAGGAAATTGGAATGAATCTCGGTCGTTCATCACGCGGGGGAAAACAAGCCTAAACACACACACGGCCGAATAATTCGCGTATTATTCGCGAATTATTCGCGTTTAATACGCGTTTTTAATGCGCGTATTATACGCGTATTAAACGCGAATAATTCGCATTTTTTCCGTTTTTTTTCTTTCTGTTTTTCCCGATTTTTTCCCGATTTTTTTTCGCTTTTTTCTGCTTTTTTGTTCATCAAATTTGTGCAACTCAGTGGTCTAATTTGTGCAACTCAATGATCAAATTTGTGCAACTCTATGGTCAATTTGTTTTCCCATTTTTTCCGTTTTTTTTTCTTTCCGTTTTTTCCCGATTTTTTTTTCGCTTTTTTTTCCGCTTTTTTTTCGTCAAATTTGTGCAACTCAATGGTCAAATTTGTGCAACTCAATGGTCAAATTTGTGCAACTCTATGGTCAAATTTGTGCAACTCTATGGTCAATTTGTTTTCCCGATTTTTTCCGTTTTTTTTCTTTCCCTTTTTTCCCGATTTTTTTTCGCTTTTTTTTCGTCAAATTTGTGCAACTCAATGGTATATTTGTGCAACTCAATGGTCAAATTTGTGCAACTCTATGGTCAATTTGTTTTCCCGATTTTTTCCGTTTTTTTTCTTTCCGTTTTTTCCCGATTTTTTTTCGCTTTTTTTCGTCAAATTTGTGCAACTCAATGGTCTAATTTGTGCAACTCAATGGTCAAATTTGTGCAACTCTATGGTCAATTTGTTTTCCCGATTTTTTCCGCTTTTTTTCTTTCCATTTTTTTCCGATTTTTTTCCCGATTTTTTTTTCCTTTTTTTCGTCAAATTTGTGCAACTCAATGGTTAATTTGTTTGCGCGGAGCAACATTCATTGGAAGAAGTCAAAATCCGTGTCTTAATTGAACAAAAGTCATATTACTATAACCACTCATTTGGAAGGTCTTAACGGGAACTACTGTGCCTATTCGCCACACGGACCTATAGATCGAGCCATGACGAGCCCAAATGCACGGAAAGCTCAAAAATGTGCAACTCAATGGTCACGTTTGTGCAACTCAGTGGTCAATTTTTCTTCAACTCTATTGCCAATGTGTTGAATTGTATGGTCAATTTGTTCGTCAATATTTGTGCATCTCAATGGTCACGTTTGTGCAACTAAATGGTCACGTTTGTGCAACTTAATGGTCAATTTGTTCTTCAACTCTATTGCCAATGTGTTGAATTGTATGGTCAATTTGTTCGTCAATATTTGTGTAACTCAATGATCACGTCTGTGCAACTCAATGGTCACGTTTGTGCAAGTCAATGGTCAATTTATTCATTCATATTTGTTCAACCCTATTGCCAATGTGTTGAATTCTATGGTCAATTTGTTCATCAATATTTGTGCAATTCAATGGTCAAATTTGTGCAATTCAATGGTCAAGTTTGTGCAACTCAATGGTCAAGTTTGTGCAACTCAATGGTCAAGTTTGTGCAACTCCATGCGAAAAGTTTGCATAACTGGATGGGTTCAATAGATAAATTTCTAGCCATGTCAATTTGTTCAACTCTACTATGACCACTCATTTTGAAGGTCTTGATGGGAACTACTGTGCCTATTCTCCACACGGACCTATAGAATGAGCCATGACGAGCCCAGATGCATGGAAAGCTCCAAAATGGGACCTAACTACGCCGTTTGGGACACTCAAACGCGGTTTTGAAGCCTTAAACGGCTATTTTTGCGAGAACCCCCAACACAATGGGCCTGTCTATAGCCTCGTCTCGAAGAGACCTTCAAAACGACATAAAATACGCCCCGTTCCGATAACCGAGCGCAAAGTTATGCCCCTTTTCTCGTCGGAGCCCACGACGCCTGACTGCTTCTCCCCAGATTCTGGACTCATGCCGGACCCGAAACCAAGAACCCAAGACTCCACCGCGTGGCTTACGTCGAGACCTTCGAAATGGCTGCTCACACGTCTAGAACGGATCACCGAGCCAAAAGTTATTGCATTTCACTTCCAATTTGGCAGTAACACACATGAACATAGCTAAATCGGAACCGCTTTACACTACTAGAGTGAACTAGATCGAGGATTGTGCAATCACGATCGAGGATTGTGCAATAACGATCGAGGATTGAGCCAAAAGTTCTATGGTCAATTTGTTCATCAATATTTGTGCAACTCAATGGTCAAATTTGTGCAACTCAATGGTCACGTTTGTGCAACTCTTTCAATTTGTTCATTCATATTTGTTCAACTCTATTACCAATGTGTTGAATTCAATGGTCAATTTGTTCATCAATATTAGTGCAACTCAATGGTCAAATTTGTGCAACTCAATGGTCAAATTTGTGCAACTCAATGGTCAAATTTTGTGCAACTCAATGGTGGAAGTGACAGATATGAATTTCCTATGGTGAGGTTAAGATTACAAAGCAATGAACAGTTGAGATTTACCAAACTACGTGCATTCTCATACATGCTATTCAGTATTCTCAATCTATGACATCCTCATAACTTCACACCATTCTTACATGATGAACAAACACTAATTCAATAACTGCAACTGTACAACGGACTGGACCCCTTGGTCTGTAACAAAACTACTCCGTTCCCATATTGAGGCCTCGTCAACTGAACACAGAAGAAAAGCATTACAAACCACTACAAGATATCAAACCAAACCCATAAATGAAGCTCAAGGGTCTAATAATCTTACTCAACAAGTCTGCACAACATTGCTGATGCCTTATCTTTATCCATACACTCTATGATCAAATCCATGTATTGAACAGCCTCGTATGGTTAGAGTCCTTCCATGAAAAATCTAAACAGATGAGAATGTGTCCCTTGCATCTCGGTCATTCTCCCAGCTCAACACTCAAATCAGGCAAAATCATGGATTTCACAAGTAGAAACCGCATCTAATCTCCAATTCAAAGCAAATCAATACTAACTAACTCTCAGATTTACATCAAACCCTAATTTTTGGCAACATCGGTTTGAAGGCGAAATTATGTCAATATGAACAAGGAAACAGGAATTGAGCAAAGATGGAAGTAGAAAATCCGATAGCATGACCTGTGGAAGCCAAATTTGGTGGCGAGATGGAAGGATTTGATGTCGGTGTTGATCGACAGGGGAGGACATCCGCACGGATTCTCTGTAGAGTCTGACCTCGAACTTAGGTTCCACGTGGATCACTCTGTACGCCGGCGAATCGGAGGCTGAGATCGGCGCTATCGACACCGCTAGATCTCCGACGGCAACGAGCAACAGCATCCATGGCTTCTTCATCTCCATCTCTATCTGCATCTGTTGATCTCCACCGAGGATCTTGCGGAGGAGGCGGCGACCGATTTCGTCTTCACCAAATCGAAATCCAAATTGGCGACCTCGTGTTCCTGAAGATACTGGAGGATCTGACGAAGCCGATTCCGGAGGATCCGGATCGGATACTGGAAGATTCAGAGAGGAAGACGAGGATTTTGACGGCGGAGATTGCTGTTGGCAGAGCTTGAAGAGAAGAGTTGAAGACGCCGGACTCCACCAGATCTGTCGGATTCAGCGCCGTCAGGGACCAGATCCGGCCCGACAGGGACGAGAGGAGAACGGAGGCGGAGAGATCGCGGTTGACGGCGACCACACGGGAGAAGTAGGATCGCGGTTTAAGCTCATGATCTCGGAGCGAGAGACGTCGGTGACGGCGGATTCTGCGGTGGAGGAAGGTGTGGAGGACGGCGGAGGAAGACACCGTCGTCGTCTTCGGAGGTAGAGGCGTAGGAATTGTGCTCTCGTCGTCGTCTTCGGAGGAAGGTGGGAAGATGGACGAATGACCAGATCTGGGATTCACGCGTTTTTTTCATTTGTTTTGAGCGGATCTCGACCGTACAGATTGTTATGATCCAAGGGACGAAAATCATTCCTATTTCTCACCACAATAATCCTTCCTACATGACTCTTTCTATATATATATATATAATATGTTTGTAGAAAGTGAAAATAAATTACTATTAGGTCAAAACCCTAAACTTATCTTTATCACTTTATTAGTTCTTACCGTAAGTTAATACTAATTAAGTAATTATAGCTTAAGCTGGATAATAATTTTGACTTTGAATTTGATTATAGCTTAAGCATGTTAATATTAATTATTGTTTATAACTTTACATTTAATTTCATATCATGTTTTATAGCTAGTTAGATTTTTGGACATGAATTGAATATAAAATTATACTACATTTTTTTGCTTGAAAATTAAAATGGATAGTTTGGATATCCGGGATATCCGGCTCCGGATATCCGATCCAATCGGATAATTTTTAACAGATATCCGGCCGGATACGGATCGGATACGGATCGAGCTTTTTGCCAAAATAAACTTTCGGATATCCGGGTTTTCGGATCGGATCGGATCGGATAATCCGAAAGCTCAGCCCTACTAAATACGTATATTTAGGACCTCGGACTTTAAAATTTGTCAAATTGGCATTTCAACCCAATATTCACCATCAATTAAACACAAATTTCCACATTATTATATATAAATAAAACAAGTCATTAGAATAATTAAAAATTATAAAAAGTAAAAGAAAAAGAAAAAGAAAAATAATTTCAACATGAGAATTTCTCCACTCTCATGACTACCCTCCTCCGAAATCCTTTTTCTTCTTCCTCTCCTAAACAACCTTCGTCAGCACCGTTCACCAAGCGGAAATCCTCTAGGATCCACACCAACAAACTGCTTGCAAAGCCCTCCTTATCCCGAGGATCCTCACCAGCTCCGCCGCGAATAATGATCTAGTCTTCACGCCTTTCTCGCCCTCACCGGCGGTCGATTTCTAGAAGACGAGCTCCAAAAAGTCCTTGAAGTTGTAAGGCTCGAGACCCTAGAAGGTCTATCCCATGCCAATCCAAGGACTTCTCAATAGGTCACCCATCTTAGTACTACTATCGCCCTAGCATGTGGGGAGCCCCTCAATACCAATCTCCCCCACTTAAGCACTTGACAACCTCGTCTATGCCAAAGGACCGTCCCTTGGGTCGAGTGACTACGCTCCGAACCAAGCCAACTCGTAACCCAAGGCCGATTCTAGAAGGGTTATTCCATGCAAACCCGAGGACTTCGCAGGAGGTCACATATTCTAGTACTACTCTCGTCCTAGCACGCTTAACTTCATAGTTCTTTTGATCTCTCGAAACATGAAAAGGACAAGCTCTTATTGTCATGGAGAGCACGTCAATACCTTATAATTATCGGAGTGTTACAGAAATAGCAGGCGTTCCAGAGGAAGTTCATCGTGTACTGCGTCAACGGTTGTACGACCCCTCCTAGAATCATGTTCTTCGTCGGGTCGTCCTTAATCGAGTCCTTGAGATCTACGAAGATGGCGATTACGACCTCTTCGGGCCTCTACCGAAGGGCCAAGATCTCCGGTGAATCTTCCCCCGGCCTCATCGCACAGCTTCGATGCTTCAATGGTGGATCTGAGTTCCGTTAAGCTCTCGTACATCTCGATTACGGGCACCCAATTTGGATAAAATTTTCAAATGACCCGTACCATGTACGTGGGTATTATTCATTACACATTAAATATTTATTATTTAATTATTTTTTCAAAAAACAATAATACATATGCGAGATAACTTGGTTTTCTATTTAACTTATTATAATTTATCTATATCTTCAATATTATAATATATTAATCAAAATTTTGATTTAAACGTATTGATTTTATTATATCAGTTGGTTTACATAATTTAAGTATATGCCAAAAGGTTTGTATCTATCGTTAATAAAATGTGATAATGCATCTTATCTTATGTCATTCTTCCTCAATTATTTAAATATATACATTTATGTATGTATAAAAAGTAGCTATATAAGTAAAGTTTATTTATATACATGATGATATACAAGAATTATTTCATTTTATACTCCAAAAAATAAGCGTTGTTTTAAAACAAAGTATACATATGATAATATTTGTAATTGGTATAGTAAATTTATATACACAAAGCAATAAATAAATAAATAACACCCACGTACAAGGTACGGGTCATCTGCTAGTAGTTAGCTATTGTAACTCATGGGTTTATTTTGGGTACAAATACTCACTAGTGAAATCTAGTTACTTAGCTACCACATTAATTAATTAAGACACCCAATTTTAGTCGGGCTAGTTAGTGTTAAGTTGGTTGATTCGGGTTCGGTTTGAGCGTTAATTAAGTCCATTAATTCCGAGTTGGAGCGTTTCAATAATTTTAGTATTCTTATTATCGTATCAGGAGCTCGTGGTGGTTTTCGTTGAGTTCTCGTATTAACTTTGTCATCAACAAAGTTATAACTATTTTTGTTCGGGACTTTATATAGTTTTATCGATATTTATGCAAATTAAGAATTATTAGTAGAATTGGTAATTCATTACTTTAGTAATGATTGCAATCTAGTATTTAGGTAAACAAACAATTTGATATTTAAGTAAAACGGACAATTTGGGTATCTTGAAATCAAAATAAAAATAACATTAAACGTACATGGAATTCAAATATGAAATTACAATACGTTAAATCCAAGGTAGAGGAAGTTCAAATTTGAAATGAAACAAAATAAAAAAACGTACGTAAGTACTTTCAAGTTGCAAACACATTATATAATAAAACGTACATCACATTCAATCTAAAAGTAACTAGGACCTTGACTTGAATCTCCAGGTTGATACTCGAAACTAAAGTACGTACTATGTCGGTGTGGCTCTTGAGTCCATTGACTTGATTCTCCCAAACTATGATAACTACTATGACGATGCGGTTGTAACAAGACTTGGTCTTGTGATGAAAAGGGTCGGAACTGTGAGGTTTTGTGATGAGATGACACCCATTGTGGCATTTGAGAAGGAGGTCGCATCTGTGTTGATACTTGAGGAGCAGACGGAATGGGATCGTGAGTTAATGCATCATAAACGTGTGTCCACATAGGTTTGACCTTTGGATACCGATCAAAGACCCCCATGTTTTCCATTACGTACTACCTAACGTAGTTGACACTTTGTAAGATTAAAATAACAAGAAAAAAATGTGAGATTGTAAATTATTAACATGTAATAAGAAATGCTACAATAATTCATCGTATAAGTAAAACATAAACTTTAGTCACGTACCATAGCATGGTTTCGGCTTGCTCGCGGATTCATAGGGGGTCGTTCGTTCGGCCTAAATCGGTTATCATTAGATGTTCTAAGCACTTTAATGTGAGAACATGGTTCGAACCACTCCATGTATCTTGAAGCCACTTCCCATCCTCTAGCAGTTCGAGGTAAGTTTAAAATATTGTGCTCAATGTGTTGAGAGTGGGTAGCCCAGTTGTAGTGACATTGATCATACTTAAGAACATATTTGTGTACGCTCGGTCCCCTTTTAGCCTTTAGAGGCTTAATGGGACTACGTGGTATTTGTTGTACAAACCCGTATTGTCGAGTGACCCTCCAGGGCATGTATGCCTCTTGAATTTCTTTGTACTGGATCACACCATGATACAAGCAGTAACGATAGTTCCCATGGAAATCAGGTGATAGATGATATGGTATCCAATTGGCCTATCAATAAAATTGCGAACAAATTCATGTCACATGAAAATAAGTGTACAAAAATATAACATTATATAAAGGGTCACAAGTACCCGATCAACGGGATAATGGTCCAGATTTCTCCGAAGCAACTTCAATCTACTATCGAATTGTGTATATGACTGGGTAGGTGGTGCTCGCCAAGTTCCTTGGACCCGTGCCGCATATACGGGGTCTTGGTGGCGAATGAAATCTGAGTTCATTTCACCTCTGAATCAATAAAGTATAGCCAGATCCAATTCTAAAACACAAGATATATGTTAGTACGGTATGAGTTATTATGGATGATTGGTAAAGGAAAAGTAGTGAATACTCACATATAGCAAACCGAAACATCCAGACACACCCTTTGTTTCAGCACGAGTTGCCTTCCCCATTTGCCTATATAAATGTGCGAGGGTCCAAACACCCCAAGCATACTTCCTGACTCCAGTCCAATCGAAGGCTAGGCAAACCAACTGTTCATCGTAGGGCTGTCCAACGGGTCGACCCGACCCGACCCGTAACCCGGTTTACGGGTTACGGGTTTTACGGGTCGGGTCTCGGGTCGACCCGTTGACCCGTTTGACCAGGTCAAACGGGTCAAAGCTGGTCATTTTAGACCCGTTTGGGTTACGACCCATCCCTAAAACGCTGAAGACAGGCCCTTTTACCGCTCGAGCGTCTTCATCGTGGCCGTGGGAGGCAACATCAACGACCAACCCCTCCTCAAGAAGCTCTTCGAGCTGGTCCCCTTCAGCCACGTCAAGCACCTCGCCGCCCAAGCCGGCGTCCGCTACGCTATGCAGATTCCCGGCTCCTACATCCACGACAACATCGCCGGCCGGCTTCGTCTCCCTCCTCGAGGTCTGTAAATCGGCGTACCCCCATCCCGCCATCGTCTGGGCATCCTCGTCTTCCATCTACAGGCTCAGCAACATCGCCGACTTCGTCCTCGTCTTTCGTCTACGGAGCACAGGACTCGGCCGGGGTCAGATCTGGCCCTCTGGGACTTCGGGACAGACTAAGGCTCAGGCCGCCGCCGGAGATGGAGAGGTGAAGATCTGAGAAGAGGTTGATCTAAGAAGGTGAGGTGAGAATGTGAGATCTGAGACATGGAGACGGCGGGATGGGTTTACACCTCTGTCCAACACTCCAACCCTAAAAGGCTAAAAGTATAAGCCACTTTAATATAATTTTTTTTTATAAAAATTATTACGGGTTTACGGGTCGACCCGTAACCCGCCCGTAACCTGTAATCACAGATTTTTTTGACCCGTGACCCGACCCGTAAATTACGGGTCGGGTCGGTCCGGGTTACGGGCGACCCGGACCGTTGGACAGCCCTAGTTCATCGACCCTTTTTGTTGACCTGTCCGTAAGAAGAGCTAAGCCAACCAAAAGACCCACCACGGTGGCAGAGATAGCGGTGGGGTTGACTTCTTGAAATTCGTAGCCAGTCAACCATTGTTTCATTACAACAGAAGGTATTCCTTGGTGGCGAATGTTTTCCTCCATATCATCAATGTCGACGTTGTATAATTGAGAGAAGAGTTTTGTCGCAACATCATGTGAAACCTCATGTATTGCTTCTATACCATCAATGGGAATCCCAAGAATGAAACTGATGTCGTGAAGCGTGATTGTCATCTTCCCCCACGGGAATGATGGTAGCACTCAAGTAATTATGAAGTGAAGTCCATCATTTCTAGTCATGATGAAGTCGAAGAAATTAGAAAATATTCTTGTCATGATGAAGTGGGGCTAGGAACAAAAGTGAAGTGATGTCTATGAATTGGAGGGTAATGTCACGGGTCTTTTACATTGGAAGTTAATCGGTGGAAGTGGCATGGGTTCCCTTTCATGCATGCCTCTATAAATAGGGGCTTTCATTATAAGTCTTTCAAATTATTTTTGAAAGTTTAATCGCCTGACTAAATTTATATAAAGACCATATTCGATATTCCAAATTTTAATGAAAGCTAGTTGTATCATGTATACTCTTTAAGTTGTATTCACGAGCATGCTCTTTAAATTGATTTAATAAAAATATTTAGAAGTACAACAAAAAAAATATTTAGAAGTACAACAAAAAAAAATATTTAGAAGTACAAAAAAAAATGATTTAATAAAAATATTTAGAAGTACAAAAAAAATATTTAGAAGTACAACAAAAAAAATTATAAGAATATTTAGAAGTACAACAAAAAAAATTCTAGAATTTAAACTTGACTTAAAAAAATTCTTAAATTACATCTATCCACAAATATATAAATATTCTAGGTATGTCCATTTTAATCATGTATACTATATGAACGGTTCTTTTTTCTAAGTCAGTTTTTTCTATAGTCCACTTTAAAGCAGATGCTATATATATACATGTATATCTTTAATGGATATAAATGGGATTCATGCAACAAAGTGGATGTACTTGCAAATGCTGAAATTACTCATATCTGGCTTCCTCCCCCTTCTCAGTCTGCCGACCCTCAAGCACTCAAGGTAATTAACTAACTACTTATTTACGTATGTTTTTTTTATGCATGTTGGAATATAGTTATTGTAGGAGTTTCTTGTTGTAGTTGCTAACTAGCATCATTGTTATATACCCATGTTAGATGGTGAGGTTTGAGTCTTGTAGACTTGGTAATCCTTAATCTCAATTTATGTGTTTAATAGGTCTTCTAAAGTCATGTCTATTTGCTTGAAATTGGAGGTCTAAAAGAACCCATAAGAATGAGATTTTAATTTGCTTAATTACTAGCCACCGAGTATAATTCCAAGATCATAGTAAATAAATAGATGATTTAAATTACATAACTAAAACACAAAGAAAATTTTATCATTACAATTCTTAGCTCGCTAATGATCAACCTAACAACTTCTTAATAAAAAAGATCAACAAGTATTATGTCAATACATGAAATTCCATATCATAACTGATTTTTCATACCCTTAATTTAGAATTCGAGTCCTATACAAGTTGGAAATTCAATCTCCACAAACCTTATGATTGTATAATTGAGCGGTACCAAAGATATAAGTAATTAAATTTCCATATCATGTACCACATATACAATTATAAAAAATATATTGACATCTATAGTATCTATCGTATCACATGTACATATATGGTTAATAACATACACAAAATTTGGAATTAATATAGAAATAATTAATTATGCATATATAGTATTGCATATAAAATTATAGAAAAAATTGACTTACATATAACTATATATGGATCGACGGATATATTTGGATAGATAAGTTGATATATACCACACATCATAATTTTTAATAATGTATTTTTATTCTGATTTTTTTTATCCGTTTATGAGATCTAATTCACATATTTTCTATCTTGATTTTTTAAAAAGAGGACATAGATGACATGTGTATAATTTTTAAGTTGCATGCATGTTGAATTATGAAGTTCATAATACTTATAATTCATAAATTACTTTATATAAGAATGTTAATACATAATATGAAAAGTTAAAACCCATTACTATGGACTTATTCTTTCTATTTTTAACTTAATTTATCCTTTAGTTACTGTAAAAAACAGGTTGGAATTATATTATTTGACAATTGAACTTTATCATTTCAATCAACTAATTAGTTATCCTAATTGATATCCAACTAATTGTTTCTTGGTGTTGTTTGTGATGAAGTTCACCTTTCCAACCATTTGTCTGGAAGTGCATAAGGAAGTGCATCTGGAAGTGGGTTCCCTTTCAACACACTAGTGTTCACTACCCAATCCATGTAGACCTCTACAAATACAGGCGTTCATTGTTTGTTGTTTACCTCTCCCTTAAGCATGTCAGGGTATCCATCCTATAACTTCTTTAATCCGCCCGATGAATCGGGTAATGAAGCTCCAAATCCAAATGTTTTTTACCAACCGGGGGTAGAATATCAATTCTATACATCAGACCAACAAAACCATCAATACGTACAACTTTAGGGAAGGAGAACAAACCTCATATGAATCTAATCGTCACAGTAGTTACCATGTTGAAGGCTACTCATTGGGCGAGTATAACGTTCATAGCCATCCAGAAGCGCACCGACATAGCACGTACTATAGTTCTAACTGGAGGGAAGGCTACTCATTGGGCGAAGATAACGTCCATAGTCATCCAGAAGCACATCGACACAACATGAACAATAGTTCTAGCTGGAGGGAAGAAGAACAATATCGTCAAGGTCCGCCGGAATTCACTCACTCTCTTCATCTAGTGGGCCAAACACATACTCAATATGCATCACAAGAAACAATACGTATATATATTACTTCATTGAATGAACCGTTCATCCATATTCCACAAAAAATTTACTTCAATTTGTATTTATATGGACATTATACCATGATATTATCATTATTTCATATTACCATAATAAGATATCTTTATGTCTTTATAGCGGTATATGGATCAATAATGCATTGTAATGGTAAGAATACGTCAATTTTGTTTTGCCTATTTCAAAAAAAAAATTAATAATGAAAATTTTGACATATAAAAAATTAGGGAAAAAATAACATATCAAAAATTAGATAAAAAAAAATAATTATTTCAACGTTTGTTAGTATTTGTATCCATGTAAAATATCCACCTAAGGTCCTCCCTTTTATATACGTGAGATTTCCTAGAAACATTCCATGTAGATGGTTTACATTAGTTAGATTTGCTAAAATTATAAGTATTATTTTTTTCATTTTGAATTACGTGCCAAAAATTACTTTTTTATATAAATCTCGATAGGTTCACGATGAATATGACTATACACGTTACTTCATAAGCGACGACGAGTGGGCTACTCGTCAGTCTATGATTGATTGGGCACGTGGTGTAGCGAAAGCTTTGAATATTGTATTACCTATAGACCATTCATGGGACAATAAGGTTAAGTTGGTTTGCAAGAAACATGGGGTGTTCAGGGAAAGGAAGAAGTTGATTCCAGGAAAAGTCCGTAAGACAGACCCCACCTTTGTATCAAAGAAGTGTGAATGCCCGTTCGTACTTATGGGGATCAAGCAAGCCACTGGTTTCTGGAAGTTACACGTTGTATGTGGTAAGCACAACCACGACGTTGCCAAAACGTTATTGGGCCACGTATATGCTGGGCGAATGACAGTTGAGATGAAGAAGGATGTGAGGACGTTGATGTTGACATACGCAGCTCCTAAGAAGATATGGGCATTTCTACAGTTAAAATATCCAGGAACAACTGTGACTAGGAAACAAATATACAATTATCACACAGAAATATGGAAAAAGGATGTCGGAGAGCGCACGGTAACACAAACGACTCTAACTTTCTTAGTTGAAAAGGGTTACTATGTGGCGGAAAGAATGGTCGAAGACACAGACGAGGTGCAAGATTTGTTCTTTGCTCATCCAGATTCAAGACATCTATTGCCAATGTTTCTATATGTTCTTATCATGTACACCACATACAAGACAAATGCGTATGATTTGGGTTATAACTACGTATATTTTCACATCAATTTATCTTTTTAAAATACATTGTCATTCTAAAGTACATGCTATATTATTATGTTGCAACTACAAAATGCCTCTTTTTGAGATAGTGGGGTTCACTTGCACGGATCATACTTTCAACATTGCGTTCGCGTTCATGGAGTGAGAGAACACAACCCATTACGAATGGGTGTTATCTCATCTAGGTTGGCTCCACACTCAATCAAGTACGAGACCATTAGTTGTTGTGACCGACCGTGAGCTGGCCTTGATTAAAGCCTTGTCAATAAAATTTCCCGATGCCTGATGTCTCTCAATTTGGTGGTGTTTTATAGGTTATTTTCCCTTGTAAATAAGTGTCTTTTGTTCCTTTTCTTGTGTGTTTTGTCCCTTTTTAGCTTAGATTCCGATTTTCTATGAGATTCGGAGACTATGCGAATTTTGTGCATTTTGTAGGTGTTTTGGCATGATTCGAGGATGTTTTGGAAGGAGACCCGAAGGAGGATCAAAGCACAAGTCTAAGGAGCGGAAGAGCCGAGAAATTCATGGAGAGAAGCACAAGAAGAGCCAAGAAGAAAAGGGTGGCCAGAGATCGGGACCGAGTTCTATGAACGTCGGGCCCGAGATCGACTTCTGGACGTCGGACCGAGGTGCCAGCACATCGGGCCCGAGGTTCTTCTGTGTCGGTCCAAGTCAGCAGATTAAGGATTGGGCACCAAGACACACAAATGCGATCTACCACTTTTGCCCCTCTTCTATTTTGGGCATTCTTAGCTTTTAATTAGAGGGAGGAGAGGATTATCCACATCATACCACAACACACAACACTAATCACCTCTCAAAGGCTCTAGGGAGACTTGGGGAGCAAGGAGAAGGAGAAGAGAGGAGAAGGAAGAGAAATTGGTGTAGGAGAATGATAGATCTAAGGAGAAATAGTGAGTTTGTCTTTGATTTACTTTGCAATTGTTGATTTGGATTTGGATCTTGTGGATTTCCTTTGGTTTAGTGAATGAAATTTGGATTTGCTTTGAGTTTGATGATTGAGATTGATTTGCTTTGTGATTTGATTGCTTTTTACTCTAGCCTTATGGAGTAGATTCCATTGATCTTGGGCTATGGGGGGAACCTCTAGCTAGGTTTTGATTTGAACCCCTAATTCCATAGCCTTGAGTGATTGATCTAGGAATCCACTCTACATAGAGCTACAATTCCTTGTGGAAGCAAGGGATCAAGGGCTTGTGATTGGCAAGAGTGAAGGGAAGCGATCGATTGCCTATCACTTGAACTTGCATCGAAAGGGAGGTCAAATTCCATATGGTCGATGTGTAGAGTGGCGGGGCCGAGGCGGACAACCTCGGTCCTACGAGGATCAACACTTATTGGCTGAATTGGGGTGGAATAGCCCACATCTATTAGAGGAGGAACCCAAAAACCCAAGATCTATCTCTCCATTTTGCAAGGTTCGACTCAACCAGTACCTCGGGCCCGACTTACTCAGTGTCGGTCCCGACTATTTCCTTGTCGATCCACCTCGGGCCCGAAGTGACCAGTGTCGGTCCCGAGTGGTTTCTCTTGTTTTCCCTTGTTTTAGCTTTTCTTTCCCTTTTTCAAGTCTTTTAGGTGCACTCAACGACCGAACTCCCGAGTGTTCGACACCCTACCTTGTGGTACAACTAGTTTCGGTTATAAATTGAATTTTGACCCTCGCATTCCGAACCGATCAATGCCCATCATTTATTGTGTTGGGTGCACATCAAGAATAATTGTAAGGCATATGCTTTGGGCTTGGGTTTGTCACAAGCAGCTACGACGGCTTTTTCCCAACAATGTATTGGCGTTTTTTACTCAAGATCGGTGGAAAGCTACCACCAACGCCTTGAAAGAATAAGGAATTCATGGAAGTCGGGCTTATATACGTTATATACGTATCTTCGGGAAACATGGCTCGACCCTTACAAGCAATGCATTGTCAAGGCGTGGACTGATCAACACCTCCACTTACTCACAACATCTACCAATAGGTATCTACTATTTTTTCAGGTGAAATAACCAAGACTAATGCGTATTTACTCATATGAAATTGGTAATCCTTTTTGTTCTTCTTGATTATTAGGGTTGAGTCTGCGCATTCGGTGTTGAAAGATTGGTTGAAAACTTCTGTTGCTGGGTTCCCGTACGTGGTAAATAGGATTCATGGTATGAACCAAGGCCAGATATTCCATGTTCGGGGTTTTTTGGAAAAGAATAGGACAACCATCCCCACTAAATTGATCAAAGAGAAGGGTCCGTTACTAATTGTGTTCGGTTTGCTCCGCTATAAAGTGTCAAGGAAATGTTGGGATATATTGTTTGATCATGTGAAGCTCATATATGATCCTAAGAGATTATATGATTCAACAACTTGCAAAGACCATTTGACTCGGCTAAAGTCGTCGTGCCAAGATCAAAGATAAAATAACCCAAACAAACAAACTAAGTATAGCAAGCAAGTAAGGGGTCGAATCCAAGAGAACTAAAGGCTTCTAGTATCAATATAATTATCAACCAAAGAAAGGGGGGGTTTAGGAGAAGAATCTATACTAAACTAATCTAAGAAACAAAGAACAAACAAATAAACAAACATGCAAATATGGGAAACAAGTGATATGGAAACAAGTTCATTCAAAAGATCCACTCATGTTATAATCCCTCGATCATAGATTTATCCATTGATTTCATTCACACCTATGGTTAATTCCTATCCTGATCATTAACAATCGCAAGTCCACGGTCCAAGCAATTCTATAACCCTAGGCAAGGACGCTTAACCTAGAATTAGCATAGAGAACAAGGATATGCAGGATATAATATCAAACAATCAAGCTACGAGTCAATTGCAAGATAAAACAATCAATTCTCTTCTTAATCCTAGTTGCATAGACAACAGGTCTAGGTTAAGTTGTTTTCACAGATTAGTTTTGTCCACGGTCCAAACCTAATGAATCAGTAGAAAGCTAATCAATTCAATAGGGTTGCGAATCCTAGAGAAACAATCAACATTCATAAGATGAAGTACAAGAGAATTAATATCAACCAAAGGATAGAAATCAATTACCAAAACCTCATGAGTTCATACATCAGAGCTTCTCCCTTGAACAAAACCAAGGAGACTAGCTCTCCATAACTAAGCTAAAAGAGAAGAATTGAATTATGAGAAAGAAGATAGAAGATAGAATGTGAATGTAGAAGATGAATGTAGAATGTATAAGATATCCCAAAACCTAAGGCTGGCTCCTCCTTAAATAGCCCAAGGAACAAGCTCCCCGAGATTGATAAGGAAAGAGGCAAAAGATAGAAAAGGAAACAAGATAGAAAGATTTCGGCCCGCTTCAGATTCGGCATCGCCGCGGTCGCGCCGCCATCACCGTGCCCGCGCTATCACGACAGAACAAAATAACTCGTGTCGGCGGCCACCGCGGTCGCGGAATCTCGACAGGATCGCTGGTGTCAATTCGGAGGCTATTTTGACCATCTTCCGCTTGGAATCTGACTTCGGTGTAAAAAGATGAATTGAAGCCCTTGAAGTTAGCTTTTCAATGGCACCGGAATCAGCTCAATCCGACCTCTGTAGCTCCAGATATAGCCTTCGGAAGCAAGTGGTGTCGCGAAGACAGCTCAAAATGCCTTTAAACTCTTGAATCTTGCATTCTTGTGTCTTCGGCCTAGATATTACAATTACGCACAACTCTAACCTAAACACACTCAATAAAGCCCTAAAATACAAGAGTTAACCTATACAAAATAGAGCGAATCATATTCCCCCATACTTAGATCTTGCTCGTCCTCGAGTAAGCTCAAAACAAATACAACAAGGTAGCACATCTAAGATATCAGGAAATACAAGGGAAGATAAAAACACTCAACTCACAACCCGAACCCAAAAAATATAGAAAAATCATGAGCATAAAACAATGAAGCTCAAACACACACCTCACAACATGATATAACACTTCAAGCTCTAAAAACATGAAAGAGCAACCTAGGATCTACCCAAATCTAGCATGTAAGCCCCAAAGTCCCCAAGCAAGAATGATCCTAAAACACTCAAATTTTACCGCTCAATTCTGCTTAGGCGCCCTTTCGGGTTTTCACCTAACCGCTCTTTTCATTTTTTAAGGGTGTGCTCACCAAAACTCACATCTCTCATGAACCTCATATTACCCCAGCCTAATGCTGGTCCAGGTTACCTGCTTATTACCTGAGCCGCCCTTTCGGGTTTTCGACTCATCCCAGGATTTATATGCCTTTTTTCAATTTTTATGCTTTTTTCTATCTTTTTCTTTTTCTTTCTTTCTTTATTATGCAAAAAGTATGGTGCAAGTGCTCCATGAAAAGAAGAAAATCAAAAACCTGAAGCAAATCAACTAACTAAACTAACTAGGATAAGCGAATGCGAGTACTCCTTCCCCCATACTTAAATCCGTCATTGTCCTCAATGAAGCAAAGAAAAAGGATATAAGCAAGGAAGAAGGAAATCAGAAGACTCACAAACGATGAAGAGGGGTGGAATGGAAGAACTCTTCATATGGTGGTAGAATGAAACTCCGTAATCCAAGTCTGTGGCTAAACCGCGGGCGCGGTTTATGGGCCGCGGTCGCGGAAACACGGTCAAAGAGAAGAAGTCAGCGTCGGGTGGACTACCGCGGGCGCGGATGATGGAGCGCGGTCGCGGTACTCGTGCAGGGACGAGGTCTTGACTTCGTTTTGAACAATGTAATGTGCAAATAACCTTCGTATCTTGGCTCGTCTCTTGAAAGATGAACAATTATTTGAACTCGAGCCGTGGAGAAGAGAACTCTCAGGGAAACAAAGCTCCCCCATACTTAGGCTTTTACACATAGCCAAAGAATGGAAAGTACAAAGGTGAATGGAAAGACAAGAAATAGAAGATGAAAAGATAGAAGATGGATAGAATGGATATAGATGGATGGAAAATATACAGGTAGAATGAGACCAAAAAGTCCTCTTTTTTTTTCTCTTTTTTTTCTTTTTTTTTTAATCGAACCAGGGGCCGACGCGGGCGCGGCACGAGTGACGCGACCGCGGCGGTCTAGTACCTGTACGCCGGGATGGGTTCTGGTGCTCCACCGCGGGCGCGGTGTGGTTGCCGCGAGCGCGGTTTTGCACCAGAAACGTCCTTTCGGACCTAGTACCTGCACATTAGTCCGAATAAAGCAAAAATAACCTAAGCTAAGAATGGAAAAACAATCTATCTAAGCCTTGGGTTGCCTCCCAAGCAGCGCTGTTGTTTAACGTCGTTGGCTCGACGTTTTCATGATCGGACATCGTCAATGCCCTGAGCATCAAATCAAAGTCCTGTACAGCTATCTTACAAAAGGACAAGTAACATGTTGACAAATTATCAAGAAATAAGAAATAATTCAAACTTCTTTTTAACCTATCAAACATGCTTGAGCAATTAGGGTTAGATTTTCTAGAGTGAAACCAATTAGGTGATTTATTTGATTTTTCAAAATATTCAGCAAAGCATGCAAATCCCCTAGTTGAATTTTCACTATTATCAATTAAAATATAAAAGGACTCATCATCTACCCTAGCATGCTCAAAGATAGAATCCTTAATGAAAGATTGACATGTAAGCACAAAGCAAGGATCAAGAGAGAGGGAAGAGGTGGAATAAAGGATATAGGGATCATCCAAACTGATTTCCGGAATCTCGGAGTCGACACCTTGAATGTTGGAATTTGGGACATCATCGACAAAACCCTCGTGGATGGAAGGTGGCGGAACAACTTCTTCAGGGGCCGCGGGCGCGGTTTGTGGGACGCGGTCGCGGCACTCCTCCAGGGGCAGCTCCTCCGTTTCTGCGGCGGAACCGCGGGCACGGTATGCATCCCGCGGGCGCGGTTCTTGGTCAGAAAGCGTTTTGGCCTTTAGTTCTTCCTGCTTCAACAGACTCCACCTGGCCATTGTGACGAAAACCTTCAATTGTTCCTCAGGTGTCATACTCCAAAACTTTCCCCCAGCCTCACGATCCAACTGAACCAACGTCTTAATTGTCATTCCATAGGTGATTTCTTTAAATAGTTGCTCTTCAGACGTGCAAAAGCCACGAGCAATCAGGTCAAATGACTCGTTTGTAACTCTTTCGAGATACTCATAGAATGGTTCATCCTGAAATTGCTTAAACTTGAAAGAAGACATTAGAATATACAAGTGTGGACCGTAAGATAGGTCCACACAAAGTCAATAAAAATAGTAATACTAGAAAGAAACCAAAGTTCCCCGGCAACGGCGCCAAAATTTGACTCGGCTAAAGTCGTCGTGCTAAGATCAAAGATAAAATAACCCAAACAAACAAACTAAGTATAGCAAGCAAGTAAGGGGTCGAACCCAAGAGAACTTAAGGCTTCTAGTATCAATATAACTATCAACCAAAGAAAGGGGGGGTTTAGGAGAAGAATCTATACTAAACTAATCTAAGAAACAAAGAACAAACAAATAAACAAACATGCAAATATGGGAAACAAGTGATATGGAAACAAGTTCATTCAAAAGATCCACTCATGATATAACCCCTCGATCATAGATTTATCCATTGATTTCATTCACACCTATGGTTAATTCCTATCCTGATCATTAACAATCGCAAGTCCACGGTCCAAGCAATTCTATAACCCTAGGCAAGGACGCTTAACCTAGAATTAGCATAGAGAACAAGGATATGCAGGATATAATATCAAACAATCAAGCTACGAGTCAATTGCAAGATAAAACAATCAATTCTCTTCTTAATCCTAGTTGCATAGACAACAGGTCTAGGTTAAGTTGTTTTCACAGATTAGTTTTGTCCACGGTCCAAACCTAATCAAACAGTAGAAAGCTAATCATTAAATAGGGTCGCGAATCCTAGATAAACAATCAACAATCATAAGATGAAGTACAAGAGAATTAATATCAACCAAAGGATAGAAATCAATTACCAAAACCTCATGAGTTCATACATCAGAGCTTCTCCCTTGAACAAACCCAAGGAGACTAGTTCTCCATAACTAAGCTAAAAGAGAAGAATTGAATTATGAGAAAGAAGATAGAAGATAGAATGTGAATGTAGAAGATGAATGTAGAATGTAGAAGATATCCCAAAACCTAAGGCTGGCTCCTTCTTAAATAGCCCAAGGAACAAACTCCTCGAGATAGATAAGGAAAGAGGCAAAAGATAGAAAAGGAAACAAGATAGAAAGATTTCGGCCCGCTTCAGATTCGGCATCGCCGCGGTCGCGCCGCCATCACCGCGCCCGCGCTATCACGACAGAACAAAATAACTCGTCTCGGCGGCCACCGCGGTCGCGGAATCTCGACAAGATCGCTGGTGTCAATTCGGAGGCTATTTTGACCATCTTCCGCTTGGAATCTGACTTTGGTGTAAAAAGATGAATTGAAGCCCTTGAAGTTAGCTTTCCAATGGCACCAGAATCAGCTCAATCCGACCTCTGTAGCTCCAGATATAGCCTTCGGAAGCAAGTGGTGTCGCGAAGACAACTCAAAACGCCTTTAAACTCTTGAATCTTGCATTCTTGTGTCTTCGGCCTAGATATTACAATTACGCACAACTCTAACCTAAACACACTCAATAAAGCCCTAAAATATAAGAGTTAACCTATACAAAATAGAGCGAATCACCATTACTAGAGAACCAGTCGAGGCCTTCTATGTCCTCATGATGTTGGACGGGCTATAAACACACGCACTCCAATTCAGCCTGAATCTATTCATGTATTTTGGAGGACCTTGTCATGTGAGGTCGTTCCAAAGGAGCCTTTGTCAGTCCCTGATGATGTAGGCAAGGAGGTTTATAATGCCATGGTCGGAGAGCTCAATGCTGGCACGATGAGCCACGATGTTGTCCACCACCTTATGACGACATACGTTAATCAAAGGAGGCCTGAAGTGTCAACATCAAAACCTCCACCCGGCTCTATTCCCAAACGTAGACCCAAAAGAGATTCAAATATTCAACCAAGGAACAAGACATGGTTGGAGCATATGGGAGAAAAGGCAAAGAGTTGGGTGTCATCTAAGAAGAATAGGGAGAAGGACAAAGCTAAGGAGAAACCAAAGGAGAGTGCAAAGGAAAATAAGAGGGAGAAGGTGGCTGACGATGTATACCGGTCCGCACAACATTTATTTGTGATGGACGTGGATTTCGGGGTAAATAATATCGATGCTTTCATGGTAGATTATATCGCGATGACCAAGTCTGTTTATTCAGACGGAAATTGCGGATATCGGGCATTGGAGGAGTTGACAGATACTTCACAATAAGATTGGATTCAATTGCGCTTAGACATCTCGACAGACTTAACGGAGAACACAACTCTATATGCACGTATTTTCAGGGGTAATCCCCACGAGATTTATAAGCTCATCAAGAAGGTAAGCTTTTACGCAATCCCTTGCCCGTCCAGTTATTGGATGGAGGTGCCAATGTGCGGCTTGGCATTTGCTACCCGATTCCAAGTCGCACTAGTGGTTTTCTCTAAGTCTGCCCCCCACACTTATCTACCTAGGATTGCACCTATGGGTACACCCTCTCTCACTCACAATCATGTTTTCGGAATCGCCCTCGTGGGCAATGAAAACCACTTCGTACCGGTAAGTAATTTATTCTTTTATTTTTACAAAGTTCATATATTCAATGATATAAAAGTACAATATGATTTTTCAATATTAGGTATGGTTGAAATCCAACTCTCCAATGCCACCCTCAATTGGCATGTGGAGGAACCACCATGATGTAAGTGTGGATGGATGGGACTCAATTTTTGAAGAAAGAATTTCTTTATGGAATCGATATCGGGCGCAATATGGACTCAAGACCACGACCAACATTTAAGTCATTAGTATTTTCTCTTGTTTTTCTATTACTTTATTTCGACACCTTAAATAAGACCTACGGAAATGTGATACAACGTTTTTACATTTTAATTCTACTCGCTTTGTATGTTGTAATTTGATATTTTCAAGTTAACGAAATGCCTGTTATCTATTTTGATGGAACAAAAACTACTTCTTTCGCACAACTAATTAAGCTCTTACATATATATTTATTCATTTTGTTTAGTCAAATGTGTTCTTACAGTATAATATTGGTAATTATTATATGCGTAATTATTGTTGTATGTTATTTCTATTTTGAATTTAAGATATCTAAATTGTTCGTTTCTCTAAAATTCTAAAGTGTTTGTTTTACCTAAATACGAAAATACAAGAATTCATAATCTACTTAACTATTTGTTCATTTGATAATTTTGTTTCCATAATCTAATTAAACCGGCTTTACTAATGTACTTTTTTTGTTCTGAAAGGGGGCTAAGATCCCATAATTTTATTAAATATTAATGTCAAAGCTCATCACAATAATAAGCTTTACTCGGAGGGAGGAGGGGGATGAATTTACTAATAACTAAATAAGTTGACTAATAAATTAGGTCATAAATTAAGAGCTAATCTAAATAATTAATTAGACCCATCCCAATCCAATTTAGGCCATAATTATTTGTATGCTTAAAATCCGAGAACTCAACGAAAACCACCATGAGCTTCTGAATACGATAATAAGAATACTAAAATTATTGAAACGCTCTTGCTCGAATTAATGGACTTAACACCGAAACCGTTCCCGAATCAACCCAACTTAACACTATCGTATTGGCCCGACTAAAATTGGGTATCTTAATTAATTAATGTGGTAGCTAACTAACTAGAACCCACTAGTGAATACTTGAACCAAAAATGAACTCATGACTTGCACTACCCAACTATGATGCACAAGTCCAACTACACCTATACAAACTACCACCAATTCACTTACTTAAACCCTTCATTAATATAATATACGCACATAAACACACCGCTATAAACACAATTGTATATACGCACTTAAACACACCGCTATAAACACAGTTACTCCTTTTTACGAGTTAGGAAAGGATATTCTACCCCGCCTTCTATAGCTCAGTGCTCCACTATTATTAACTAGAGGTGTCAAATGGGTCGGGAGGATTCAGGTTCGGTCTTTTCGGGTTTGGGTTGAGTGCGGGTTCGGGTCAATCGGGTTACAGGTCAAGCCGGGTCGGTTCTTGAAATGTTATTGTACGGGTTCGGGTCGACCTAACAGGTCAAGAATTTTAATTTTTAACGATTAATAAAATAATATTATGATTAAATAATAATATTTAATAATAAAATATTATTTTTAATTGATTTTATAATAATATTTTTGTTTATAATAGGTTTTATGATAAAGTATATTATGATATTTATAAGAAGATATATTCATTTTACATATATATAAAATATCGGGTCGGTCGGGTCGGTTTCAGGTTAATCGGGTTTTTTTCTTTGCTCGCTACTATTCTGGTCGGGTTTCAACCCTAAAATTTTCGGTCGGTTCGGGTCAGGTTTTTAACACTCTAGTATTTTTTTAGGATAAGTTATGGAGAAATAAAAAATACACACAAAAAAAAAATTGTTAGAACACAAGAGTTGGTGGTGAGGTAACAGCCTGAGAATGAATTAAGGGATTGCTATAGTTGTGTCTAAAAAGTACTTTTTTATTGGAAAGTATACTTTGTTTGTCTCGAAATGCGTGAATTTTAGTTTTATTTTGCTAATTTCAAGGCGGAAAAAGTATACTTTTTGGGAAAAAGTACTTTCTCAATGCAAGTGTAGCAAGGCCTTACTCTAAACGAAAATGTTGCTTGCTTTTTTTTTGTCGAAAAAATGTTGCTATGAGCAAACTCAAGACAAGGGTTGGTGAGGTAGGTCTTTGGTGAGGAGCTCCGGTTCCCCAAGCTGGAACCCCTGCCTCCTCTCCTTTCCTTGTCTCCGCTTCTTTCCTTGTCCTGTGTGTGTTGTTACGGAGCAGTTCCGGCTTCCCAAGCCGGAACACCACGCCATTCTATACCTCCGGTCTGCGGAGCCGGATTCCCCCAGTCCCATTGGGTGCGCCCAGTACCCTGCAACGGGTGGAATCAGCATTAACCTTGTCAAGCTTGACATACACAGAAATTCAAAAGCATTTGACGATAGCAAACCATCATACGTAATTAGTGCAAAGTAGTTTCATTACTAGTAATATCCCCCTGTACTAAAAAGCCAGATGGGGGTTCTAGCATAAATCCATAACTTAGATATGTAGTTGTAAACCCTACGCACTATTGCCTCACATTAATAATGTCATGGCAAGTTTAAATTGGGGGAAGTAGTTTAAATTGAGGAATTATAACATCCTAATCGTCATTATAGAGTAATTACATCCAAATCAGTTTAAATTGGGGGATTTAGAATTAAAACCCTAAACCCCTTGATTTTAAACAAGGGGGAGAACATGAACATAAACAAAGAAAATGAAATTGGAAGTAAGTGTAGATAGTGGAAGATGGGGCGACATTGAGGGACTTGTGAGAAGAAGGAACGAGTGCCTTCGGAGCTGTCAACTCAGGCGAGGTAGAGCACTATATAGTGTCGATGGAGAAGCAAGAGGATGGGAGAGAGTAAAGCTATTAGAATACTTATTTTTTTTTATTTTAGTTAATTAAAGGATTGTATTTTAGCATTGAATTTCCCAGATCAAATAAGAATTGTTTAGGATTACTTAACACATGTGGACCAATGAATATAGTTAGGACACATTATGGGACACCATTAGTGTGACAAAGGATTTGGAGCACCCAGTAAAGGGCTTGTGTTATATTTTATTTTATTTAACACGGTTAATTTAAATTAATTGTTTTTGGTGATATCGTTTAGTTGGCATTTGACTTGGCTGTACAAAAAAAAATATAAAAGATGTGTAAATTTTAAAACTGCCAAATCAATTTTCCGGTGCCACATCAACACCTGTATCGGAAATTACATCGGAAAAGAGTCTCATATTGTTTTAAGTTAATATGAGCATAGTTCATATACCTTTTACTTATTTTTAAAGTTTGTATTATTATTGGTTCAATAGTGATACTTGATATTATTCGGAGTTATTTTTCCAATATTTGATGATAAAATAGATTATAAAAAACTACTGTTTGTATTAAATACTATTATTTAATCATAATATTCTTGTAATAATCATAAATAATTGATATTTTTGACTCGTTCGACTGATCCAAATCGTCCAATAACTTGACATGATCCTATCCGACTTGACTCGTAGCCTTATTGACTTGAACCCGCATCAACTCGAACCCAAATGACTAAACAAGTCGTTTTAGGGTTTGTCATAAAAAGGGATTTCAAACTAGGGGTGCAATTTGATTGGTGGATTCAAAAGTTGGTCTTAGTGATTTACATCCAAATGATTATTGATTTTGCCAAAAAGTTTTTACCTAGTTGTGAGATTCTCGTCAAGTAAAACTGCTTCATTGTGTGTGTGGAATATTTTGTGATTATACAGCGTTCAAGACTCTAAATTTGCTTTAATTCTAAATAGAGTATTTTGTGATTATGAGTGTTTCTGCTACATCTTGAATTTGGTAGGTTCTTCAATTGCAATAAGCTCACTGATAAAATAAATTTGATACTAGTTCCTTAAGTAACTAACTTCAATGCTTATCATCTTCAATATAGCGCCGCTCACTAATCTTAGTTTTTTGTTTGTTTTTTTCAATTGTCAAGTGTCAAGTCTAGAAGCCGAGTGAATTAGGGTTCTCATTCACTTCAAAGGAGCCAATGATGGGGACACTAGTAGACTCTAGCAATGAGTACAATGAATCAATGATGAACATCAGCACTTAATGTAAGTCTACTGGTACACTGGTTAATTGAGAAACTAGCTAATGTAACAGTTTTGAGAGATTTGAACTTGCAAATTGTAAGTGATTCGCTCTACTTTGTATAGGTTAACTCTTGTATTTTAGAGCTATATTGAGAGTGTTTAGGTTATTTTGAGCGTTATTGTAATATGAAGACCGAAGACACAGAGTATGAAGAATCAAGAGTTAAAGAGCTTAAAGACGAAGATTCGCCACTGCATGGATATCGCGGTCGCGTTGTCTATGACGCGGGCGCGGTGGCGTGAAGGAGCGAGCAAACCAAGACCATGAAGGCCGCGGGCACGCTGTCTGTGGCGCGGTCGCGGTAGAAGCTGACCCGGATTTGACCATTTGAAGGCCGCCGCGGGCGCGGTTCTGGTGCCGCGGTCGCGGTGGTGGCCGACCTTGGAGCGGACGAAATCTTGGCGTTTCTATCTTGTTTCCTTTCTTATCTTTCGGTTTCCTATCTTATTTAGTCCGAAAAGGTTGATCCTTGGGGCTATATAAGGGGAACCTTTCTAGGTTTTTAGACATCGAATACTTGTCAATCAATTGTCTTTCAAATAAAGATTAGAGTTTTATTTGTAATGGAGAACTAACTCTCCTCTGGAGTTTATTCAATCAAGGAAGCTTTATTATGAAGTTGTGAAATTCTGGTAACCTCTTTATCCTTAGGTCTTTATTGATACTCTTGTGCTTCATTCCATGATCTATGTTTGATTTTATGAGCTTGATCAACTTGTTTGATTGACTTAGATCTATCGTTTGATTTATGATTGTTTGTTGTCTATGCATCTTTCCTATTCTCGAAACAACTCTATTCTAGGACCGTGGACTAGTTTAGGGAAGAGTATTCAATGGTTAAGTTGTGCATGAGACTCGTAGCTTGATTGCATGATTTGATTTCCTTTTATCCCTGTGCTCTATGCTAATTCTAGGTTAAGCGTCCTTGCCTAGGGTTATAGAATTGCTTGGACCGTGGACTTGCGATTTCTACTGATTGGGATTGGAATTGACCTAGGCATATAAAGAGGTGGATGAATTCATGATCAACGGATTAATAAAGTGGAATTGATTGGATAAACTCTGCTTGATAACTTTGATTGAAACCAACCTTCAAAACCCCCTTTTGATTACTTGCATGAAAACCAATAAAATCTGAATAGAAACTGATTCCTTTGGGTTCGACCCCTTGCTTGCGTACTATACTTTTGTTTGCATGTTTGGGATTTATCTTTGATAAGGGAACAACGACTTTGCCCGAGTCAAATTTTGGCGCCGTTGCCTGGGAATCCTTTTTCTTGTTTTGATTGTGTGCGTTTTCGTGCTCTGCGCTCAAACCGCGCCCGCGGCCCCCTCGGCGCGCCCGCGGTTCGTACGCAGACCCATCCTTTGGGTGCGGGCCTAACACATGGTCCGTACCTGGTCTACTAATACTTCTCCTATTCGTTTTGATCCAGAAATTGACAGGACTCTTCGGAAGATAAGAAGTGCCCCCAGACCCTCTACATCTTACAACCTTCTTGAATCTCTTTCTCTCTCTGATTCTGAACCGGAAGACGCCATGGCGGAACAAACTATTCGCCAACTCACGGCGCCTGATCTTTAACAACAACAGCTCGCTATTCAATTCCCCGAACTCGGGGAGGGTGTGAAGTTCGAGCTCAAGTCTGGCCTCATCCACCACTTGCCCAAATTTCACGGGTTGAGCGGTGAGGACCTGAACAAGCATCTCACTGAATTCCACGCGGTGTGCGTGAGTATGAAGCCCACTGATGTGATGGAGGATCAAATTAAGCTCCGGGCTTTTCCTTTCTCTCTTGAAGACACCGCCAAGGACTGGCTCCTTTATTTGGTGCCAGGTTCTATCACTACTTGGGCGGCCATGAAGAAGGCGTTTCTTGAGAAGTACTTCCCCGCTTCCAAACAAACATCTATTAAGAAGCAACTCAGCAGTTTGGAGCAAGGGGAAGACGAGAACCTCTATGACTATTATGAGCGCTACAAGAGGCTCATCGCGAGTTGCCCATACCATGGCTACCAAGCCAAGGATCTTATTTGCTACATCATTGAGGGACTCTGCGACAATGACAAGAGGCTCGTGAATGCATCTTGTGGGGGTAGTTACGAGAACTCGACCCCAGCGTCAGCTTTTCAGAAAGTGGAGATCTTGGCGGAACAAGCCCGCAATCAGAGATCGAGAACCAATGTGAGATCTGTTAATGTGGTGAATGAGTCCCTGAATGCTGAAGTACGGGAGCTCAAGGATCTTATGAAGCAGTTCCTCACGAAGAGGACGTCCCAGCAAGTCAACGCTTGCGGTTTTTGCTATGATGTGAGCCACCACATAGATCAGTGCCCTACTATTCAAGAGACCGAGGAGTCGGTCAAAGCTATTTGGCAACTATGGTGCGCCCCGGCCCCGGAATGATCCTTACTCTAACACCTACAATCCGGGGTGGGCGAACCATCCTCATCTAAGGTGGAACAGCCAGCAGCAGCAAGATCCACCACAACAGCAGCAGCAATATGCTCCTCAGGGCCAGCAACAACAGTTTAGGTCTAATAACTATGCCCCGAGAGCACCTGCTCAGTCTCAGAATGATGCTATTACCGCCCTCTTGAAGGAGAACCAAGAGACGAGAGCTGCTGTAAAGAATCTTGAGACTCAACTGAGCCAACTTGCCACCATGGTCAATAGGCTTGAGTCTAAGGATTCCGGGAAACTTCCCTCTCAACCGCTCAATCACAAGGAGAATGTGAGTACCATGAATCTGAGGAGCGGTAGAACACTGGCGAGTCACGAATCACCCACTGGTGACGAACCGCGCCCGCGCTCCCCTAGCCGCGACCGCGCCGGGGCGACAACACAAGAAGGCCAAGCTTCTGTGGGAATTCCGCACCCGCGCTCTCCCCTCTGCGCCCGCAAATTTCCAACAGAGCACATGGACCACGAGAGGCGTAGCGACCCGCGCCCGCGGTAAGGAGGCCGAGAGAAATTTCGAGGCCTTACTCGACTATGCTTTCAAGAATTACTCGCCTCCTCGCCCAAGCTCTCCTCGCCCAAGAATTAACCGAGCTTCAGCAGTAGAAGAGGACGACGGCTATGTGGCTCAACCCTTTCCACCATTGGATCCTTTCAAGCCTTCTCCTCCATTCTCCGATGCTCTAAAGGACACAAGGAAGCCGGCACATGACAAGGAACTCTTCGACACCTTCGCCAATTGTCGGGTAAATGTTCCTCTTCTTAATCTCATTCAAAGTGTCCCTCGTTTTGCTAAGTTTATGAAAGAGCTATGCACCATAAAAAGAAAGAATAAGACTAATCCTAAGATTGAAAAGGTAGCTCTAGTTGAAAAAACGCAGGATGGCAAAATTGAGACTTGTAATTCCCTACTCCAAAAGCAATTGCCTAAAAAATGCTCAGACCCAGGAAGATTCACCGTCCCTGTCACTATTGGAGAAGCTAAAATTGAGCGTGCTATGCTAGATTTAGGTGCCTCCATTAATGTTCTCCCAGCTTGCATGTATGATAGGTTAGGCCTTGGTCCTTTGAAGGAATCAGATATTGTTATTGAATTGGCTAACCATTCTAATGTGCGCCCAAAAGGGTTAGCTGAGGATGTTCTAGTGCAGGTACGGGGTTTGATCTTTCCTGCAGATTTTTATGTGATGGAGATAGGCGAAGGGCGGTACGACCCGGTTCTCTTACTTGGTCGTCCTTTCATGAAAACCGCCAACACGGTCATCGACGTTGCCAATGGATCTCTTTCCATATCTCATGGTGGCAACACGGTCCGCATTGATGTTGATGAGGACCCGTATTGATCGTATCCACGTCGAGCCAACGACGTTAAACAAAAGCGCTGCTTGGGAGGCAACCCAAGGATTAGTTTAGATTGTTTTCCCATTCCTAGCTTAGGATTTGCTTGTGTTATTAGCTAACATGCAGGTACTAGGTCCGAAAGGACACGCCTGGCGTGAAACCGCGCCCGCGGTGGATCGTCAGCGCGCCCCGACGAACAGGTACTAGCCCGTGCTCGCGGCAACCATACTGCGTCTCGGTTTTAGCTCGTTTTTATTAAAAAGAAAAAAGAAAAAAAAAAGAAAAAAAAAGAAGAAGAAAAAAAAAAAAAGGACTTTTTTTTGATCCCATTCTACCTCTATATTATCCATCTATATCCATTCTATCCATCTTCTATCTCTTCTTTTCATTCACCTTTGTACTTTCTATTCTTTGGCTATGTGTAAAAGCCTAAGTATGGGAGAGCTTTGTTCCCCTGAGAGTTCTCTTCTCCACGGTTCGAGTTCGAGTATGATCCATCTTCCAAGAAGACGAGCCAAGATACGAAGGTTGCTTACACATCACGCTTTTCGAGACGAAGTCAAGACATCGTCCCTGCACGAAATCCGCGCCCGCGCCTCATTGTTGGATCGTTAGTACTGAGGGACGTCCTTTACTGGAGTAAAGGCGTCCTTTGGTCTGGCGTCCCTACGAGGTGTAGGGGCGTCCTTAAGAAATGCAGCGGAATAAAATACTAAACAAGTTAAAGTGAACGCTGGGATTTATAGAGGAACCACTCAAGACCAAGTAGTCCTTGAGTGTAAACCTCTACCTCCTTGGAGGATTTTTGAATAGCTTTTTCTTTATATTGAACGTTCTTACAGTTGTACTGGCGAGCCTTTACAGTTCTCTGGTACTTAGCTTTTCCCTAAGTCCACTAGTAAGGAACTCCTCTAAGCCTACAACTTAAGCTTGTTCAATCTTATAAAGAACTCCTATCCCTACGTCCTACAGTACTTAGTAGGACTCTCTTTCTCTCTTTTGTGTTTTCTGGTTACAAACAGTTTTTGGTTTTTGGTTACAACTCTCACTCGATCTAGCACAAGTTCTAGTTACTGATCTTGAGTTCTTGCGCTAGTTCTTCGTGTTTTTGAGTGAGTCGCTTTCTTCTGATTCTCTCTGAATATTCCTGAAAGCGTTAACGTCACAATAAATGCCTTGGGGATATTTATAGGACTTGGGGAAGGGCGTCTTTCTCCTGGGACGATCATGCCCTTTGGGGACGTGGCTACAGGATCTTCCTCCACGTAGTAGGGCGGTGATGAGGAAGCTTCCTGTATCCAGCTGTGTGATAGAGGTATTTTAGTCGCCTTAATACCTATCAAAGTAATCCGAACAACCCAACTAATGTAGTAAGGAAGTAAGGGTCGATCCCACAGAGACTCAGGTTTTCAGTGTTTATTGTTGTATTACTCAGAGTTAGAAAAGGGGGGTTTTTGAATATTAATCTAGAATCTGAACTAACTAAGGAATGGAAAACAAAAGATGAGATGTAGAATACGGGAGAAGTATGCTCAACTAGTTAATATTCATTGTAAACATGATTATTGATCATTGATTATCAAAATTCTCTCTTTTACCTTGACCAATCTATTGCGGAATGCTAATAACCCAACTTCATGGAATTATTAATCCTACTTCAATTCTAGTTATTAGCCCGACCGGTACTAACAACCCTAGTTATCAAATAACCTAAGAGACCTCCTAGATTCAACTTGACAACAGCATTAAGACCCAAGCATCAATAGAAACATGCATTCAGAGCAACCAGACATCCAAATAACATGTGATTGAATTCTCTTCTCTAATCAACTAGTCCTACCAGTCCTAGATTGATTAAAGGTTCTACTTATGATCTAATTAACACCTACCGGTAATTAGAAAGATCTAGTTGTAATTCAACCTAGAAATCATATTAGGTGATCAAGCTAATAAAACCCTAGATCAAATTTATTCAATTAAGCATAGAGAAAACAATCTAGTCAAGGGAAATTAAGAACAATCAAATCTCACAATAATACTTCATTCACAACTTCAATTAACTAGTCAAGCAAAAGGAATTTAGCTACTAAAAGACATTGAAAAGCTTATAAAGTTTTCCATAGGGTTCTTGTTCTCCAAGTCTTCAATAATTAATGTCAAATATTCAAAGATATGAAGATCATCCAAACCTAGAAAACAAAAGCTATTTATATATCTCTAAGGTTCCCAAAAATATATCTAAAAAGATAACCCAAAAGGCTCAAAAAGAATCCCATAAAAATCTCGTACACAACTCGGACACGGGTGAAAACTCGGGCAAGCACCCAGAAACGCGGTCGCGTTTTCGATGCCTTGCCCGCGCTTTCACGGTAGAGACTCAGGTCTCGAAACGCGGGATGAACCTCTAAAGCGTGGGCGCGCTTTCGTGCCAGGCCGCGCTTTCAACACTAGTCGTCACGTATCATTTCAGAGGCTGTTTTGACCCACTTTGAGTTGGAATTTGGACTCGGAGTAAAAAGATGAATTGTAGCTCTTCGAGTTAGCTTTCCAATGACACCAAAATCAACTCAATCCGACCACCGTAGCTCCCAATCCAGCCCTTGAAAGAAAGAGATGTCGAAACAACAACTCCAATACATAGTCCGGATCCAAGTGTGCTTTTCCCATCACCTCTTGGGCTAATCTCATAGCTTGGCTCTCTTCTTGCTTTCTCCAATGCTTTGGCTTCACCTCCTCTCCACTTATTGTCTTCACATCTACAATTAAAAACCACAACAAAGTGTAGATATCCGAATCTTTCTACAAACTAACAAAACTAGCAAAACTAACTAAAACTATACCAAAAACCATAAAAATCCTAACTAAACATGTCCTAAAACACTACCTAATATGTGTCTATCACTGTGTATGACGAACTCCGCTACAGGATCGGCCGCCACTTGTTGATGGACTCTGCAACAGGATCGTCCGCCACGTAGTGTTGGACTCCGCTACAGGATCGGTCTCCACGTGTCCTTGGATGATCAAGTATTGTCGAGTGATGTCATCCTGTCGGCTATAAAGTAAGGACGCTCCGCTTGCTTGGGACTGCGTCCTTGCTCAAGTAGTCTCTGGTTGGTCCTTACTTCCTGTTAGCTAGAGTCCCAAAGCCTATGGGACGCCCATACACACTTGTTGTTCTTTTGTCACTAGCGTTCCTGAACACTTGGACAATCTTTATTAGAATCAAAGTGAGTTTGTCATATCAAAACTAAGGGACGGTTGTGGGCGCGCTACCAAGTACGAGGGCGTCCTTGATAGCGTCCCAACACCAGTTGCGCCCGCGGTGACCACCTGATGCCGACTTCGATCTCTGACACGTTTCCGCGCCCGTGCCCTTGGTGTCGCGCCCGCGGTTTGGCAGCCGAATGGAAATACAAAGCTTTCATCCATGCTTTCTTCCACACCTTTGAAGAGTTCTTCCATTCCACCTCTCTTCAATCGATTGTGAGTCTTCTGATATATCTTTCTCCTTACTTCTATCCTTTCTCTTTGCTTCATTGAGGACAATGAAGGATTTAAGTATGGGGGAGGGAGTACTCGCATTCGCTTATCCTAGTTAGCTTAGTTAGCTATTTGCTTCAGATTTTTGATTTTTCTTCTTTTCATGGAGCATTTGCACCATACTTTTTGCATAATAAAGAAAGAAAGAAAAAGAAAAAGATAGAAAAAGCCAAAAAAATTGAAAAAAGGCATATAAATCCTGGGATGAGTCGGAAACCTGAAAGGGCGGCTCAGGTAATAAGCAGGTAACCCGGACCAGCATTAGGCTGGGGTAATATGAGGTTCATGAGAGATGTGAGTATTTGTGAGCACACCTATTGAAAAATGAAAAGAGCGGTTAGGTGAAAACCCAAAAGGGCGCCTAAGCAGAATTGAGCGGTAAAATTTGAGTGTTAGGATCATTCTTGCTTGGGGACTTTGGGGCTTACATGTTAGATTTGGGTAGATCCTAGGTTGCTCTCTTTCATGTTTTTAGAGCTTGAGTGTTATATCATGTTGTGAGGTGTGTGTTTGAGCTTCATTGTTTTATGCTCATGATTTCTCTATTTTTTTCGGGTTCGGGTTGTGAGTTGAGTGTTTTTATCTTCCCTTGTATTTCCTGAGATCTTAGATGTGCTTTCTTGGTGTATTTGTTTTGAGCTTACTCGAGGACGAGCAAGATCTAAGTATGGGGGAATTTGATTCGCTCTACTTTGTATAGGTTAACTCTTGTATTTTAGAGCTATATTGAGAGTGTTTAGGTTAGTTTTGAGCGTTATTGTAATATGAAGACCGAAGACACAGAGTATGAAGAATCAAGAGTTAAAGAGCTTAAAGACGAAGATTCGCCACTACATGGATATCGCGGTCGTGTTGTCTATGACGCGGGCGCGGTGGCGTGAAGGAGCGAGCCAACCAAGACCATGAAGGCCGCGGGCACGCTGTCTGTGGCGCGGTCGCGGTAGAAGCTGACCCGGATTTGACCATTTGAAGGCCGCCGCGGGCGCGGTTCTGGTGCCGCGGTCACGGTGGTGGCCGACTTTGGAGCGGACGAAATCTTGGCGTTTCTATCTTGTTTCCTTTCTTATCTTTCGGTGGAGATGAGTTGTGGTGGTGGAGTGGATTCTTTGGAGAGGTTGGAGGGCCTTTTTGTGGAGGTATGCCTTTTTGTGGAGATTTTGGAGGAGGGGACGCTTGAAGTCTTGGCCTTTTTGAGGGGCCTTGAGTCGTGTGTTTTCTTGGAGCGTCCCTCCTTAAGGTGGGGTGGAAACTTGTCCACAATTTGAGGAGGAGAAAGGTTGGGAAGATTTGGAGAGAGGAGAAGATGGAGCTGGACGCTTTAGCAAGTTTTTGGTTGTGATTGTGGGGACTTGAGGAGTTGGTGGAGAGGGACTTGGCACACGGTTTTTTAGCATCTTGTAGGCCAAAGAGTCCCTAGGGTACATTGGGAATTCTAGGAGGACGGCGTTGTGCAGGTCTGGGATTAAATCAAGTAAAGGACCGAGATTCTCACCACCAAACTGCGAGAAGAAGAGAACATCGTCCATCCTCCCCGGCAAGTCCTTGTAGTTTGTCTTGTGGAGGCCTGGAATGACGAACCGTTCTATAAACGTTTCGTAGTTCCTTGTCTTGATGGCGTCCTCCTTTACATCAGGTTTATCCATCCGTTCCCTTATCAAATTGTACAGGGTTCGCGGTTTCCTGTTGATGAAGTCCACCAAAGATTCATTGAGGACGATGGGCTTTGGCTTTTCTATGTAGTGGGACTTCACTAACTTTCTTCTCTTCCCGCCGGTAGAAGATCCGGCTACGTTCATCAGTCTTTGAGACATCTTCCGGTGAGTTTTAGTGAGAGAAAGTCGCCGGAGTTTTAGAGAGAAGTCAGAGCACAATTGAGAGTGAGGAAGTGGTTGGGAATAATAAATTTGATAGCGACTGTTCTGGCCTTATATAGAGGAAGCGGTGGCACAACTGTAATTATCACTGTTTCACTGTGCGACACGTGGCAAAACTTCCCTCTTAAGATTTGAGCAAAAACAACGGTCACTGTTCACACTTTCAAAAGTTCAAAATTCTGACTCTCAACTTCTTCTCAAATACTGAATTGGCGTTCTTCTCAACAAACACTGAGCGTTCTCTCATACTTAGCAAAATTTTACCTCTTCAAGCAAACCAATAACCAACTTACCGTTCTTGTGATCACCTTTCGAACCAGTTGAGAACAACGCAAGTACGTCCCGTAAAAGAAAATATGAAGCTCATAGGACGCTTTTGCGGAGTTCTCGGCTAGGGTAAGCTTAGAGTTCCCATCATTTCGGCTTATAATGAGGGTTGGGTGATCAGGGATACTCTTTTCAAGACAAATAGAGAAATTTGAATGGCGTTCCAAAGTAGCAAACACATGAAGTTTTAGACTAGCGTCCTTGCAAATATGAATTCAATGCATAACAGTCCTTAAACACTTAGAATCTACAAAACATAGCCAATCATTGAGGGAATAATAGAACGGGACTTGCTACTTAAAAGTTATCATCCCCAAGTGCAACCTGAGATGCTCAAAGGGACGTCTATCAAGCGCCTTAGTGAAAATATCAGCTATTTGGTCTTCAGTCCTTACATGCTCCATACTAATAAGTCCTAGTTCAACATTATCACGCAAGAAATGATGCCTTATATGAATATGCTTTGTGCGTGAATGAAAAACAGGATTCTTTGAAATTTCAATAGAACTTGTGTTATCACAACGAATGGGTATAGTTTCAAGATTGATACCGTAGTCCTCTAGTTGATATTTGATCCAGATAAGTTGTGAACAGCACGAGGCAGCAGCAACGTACTCAGCTTCCGCGGTTGAAAGCGCCACAGAGTTCTGTTTCTTAGATCCCCAAGAGACTAGGCATGAACCAAGGAACTGTGCCATTCCTGAGGTGCTTTTTCTATCAATTACATGACCCGCATAATCAGCGTCCGAGTAGCCAACAAGCTTGAAGGACGTCTTCCTCGGGTACCAAAGGCAAAGATCATCGCGTCCTTTGAGGTAGCGAAAGATCCTCTTGACTTCTTGCATGTGGGACTCCTTTGGATTCGCCTGGAAGCGTGCACATAAGCAAACGGCAAACATGATGTCGGGACGGCTTGCGGTCAGGTAGAGCAAAGAGCCAATCATTCCTCTGTAGAGCTTTTGATCAACGTCCTTCCCTTGTTCATCTGCGTAAAGACGCGAGTTGGGAGAACAAGGTGTTGCCATGGGCTTGGACGTATTCATCCCGTACTTCTCAAGCATTTCACGGACATATTTTTGTTGGTGAATCCGCGTCCCGTCCTTGAGTTGATTGATTTGAAGTCCCAAGAAGAAATTGAGTTCTCCAATGAGGGACATCTCAAACTCACTACTCATTAAGGACTTGAACTCATCTACAAGTTTCATGTTAGTGCTACCAAAGACTATATCATCAACATAGACTTGGGCAATTAAAATGTCCTTGTGAACTTTCTTTATGAATAAAGTTTTATCAATTGAACATCTAGTGTACCCATGAGACAAAAGAAAGGACGCAAACCTGTCATACCATGCACGAGGGGCTTGCTTGAGTCCATAAAGCGCTTTGTCCAAGTAGTACACATGATCTGGGTGAGAGGCGTCCTCGAAGCCAGGCGGCTGAGCAACATACACTTCCTCCTTTAGCTTTCCATTGAGAAAGGCAGTCTTGACGTCCATCTGAAATAACTTGAATCCTTTGTGAGCGGCGAAGGCAATAAGGAGACGAACGGCCTCAATTCTAGCAACAGGAGCAAAGGTCTCATCATAGTCTATGCCTTCCTCTTGCTTGAATCCTTGAGCCACCAGTCTTGCCTTGTTCCTTGACACACGTCCACTCTCATCAAGCTTATTTCTGAACACCCATCGCGTCCCTATGATATTTTTGCCTTTGGGACGAGGGACGAGAGTACAAACTTTGTTCCTTTCAAACTGATTGAGTTCTTCTTGCATCGCTTGAATCCAATCAGCGTCCTGGAGTGCTTCTTTGATATTCTTTGGCTCCACCATAGAGACAAAGGCATTGAACGCACAGAACGCTAAATTTGCACTTTGGGACTTGCTGGCAGCTGACCTTGTCTGAACACCTTGAGAAGGATCTGAGACTATCTGAGAAGTTGGGTGATCTTTTGAGAAGCGGGACTCTCTTTGAAACAATTGAGCAAACCTTGGATCAATTTCATCATCTGAATCATCACTGTTTTCTTGAGAAACGTCCTCAGTGTGTTCCCCCTCAGAGAGAGCGTCCATACCTTGACCTTGCTCACCTTGTAAACTTGATTCAGCCACATCTTGTTGAACTGGAGACTCACTACGAGAGGGAACTCCTTCAACAATGCTAGGAACGTCTACTGAAACTTCTTCAGGATTTGGAGTAGCGTCCTTGGGAACATAGTATTTTCCAGAGGACCAAACATCAGCTTCGTCTTCAGAGTCGTCCTGTTGTTGTGAGGAGGAGCGTCCTTTCTTTCTTGGTTTATCTTTGTGAGAAACGCTCTCCTTGAACACAACATGAATGCTCTCCTCAAGCTTTAGAGTCCTTTTGTTGAAAACTCTATATGCTTTGCTGGTTAGAGAGTACCCAAGGAATATAGCTTCATCACTCCTTGCATCAAACTTTCCAATTCGTTCTTTGTCATTGATGTGTACAAAGCACTTGCATCCAAAAACTCGAAGATAGTCAATGCGAGGCTTCCTTCCATTCAACAACTCATAAGATGTCTTCTTCAGCAAAGGACGGATCATTGCACGATTGATAATATAGCATGCTGTAGCAATAGCTTCCGCCCAGAAATACGTGGGAACGCTATTAGCCAAGAGCATAGTCCTTGCCATATCCTCCAGCGTCCTATTCTTTCTTTCCACAACTCCATTTTGTTGAGGAGTCCTTGGAGCTGAGAAGTTGTGTGAGACACCATGTTGATCACAGTAGGCCAGGAACTCTGAATTTTGAAACTCCGTTCCATGGTCTGATCTTATGGCTTTGAGAGGCGTCTCCAGGGCAACTTCCACTTGTTTGATGAAGATTTTGAACGCATTGAAACAATCTGCTTTGGTTGCCAAGAAAAGAACCCAAGTGAATCGAGAAAAATCATCTACAAAATGTACCTCTTTCCACCATAGCTCAACGTCTTCATAGGTCCACAAAGATCCATATGGAGGAGTTCCAAAGGCTTCTTTGTGCTAATCTCGTTCTTGGATTAGAAAGACGTTCTAGTTTGCTTCCCTTTGATACAGGCTTCGCATTGTTCAACTTTTTCAAGATCAATTCAGGGAAGTCCTTTCACAAGATCTCTTTGATGCAATTTGAGGATTGTGCTTGGTCCAGCATGGCCAAGGCGGCGATGCCAGAGGTCAGCGTCCTCCTTTGAAGCAGAAAGGCACAATTCTGATTAGGCTTGAACTCCTGGTTGAAGATGTATACATTGTTCTGGCGTACTCCTTTGAGAACAACTTTGTTTGACTTCTTGTTGATAACGAGACACTCCTTTGAGTCAAATGTGACTAGATTTTCACCTTGGTCACACATTTGGGAAACGCTAAGGAGATTGAAGCCAAGTCCTTCAATAAGACTGACATTTGTTGCTTTGATGGACGGATTGAGAATAGCAGTTCCCGTCCCCTTGATCTTTCCCTTGCCCTTGTTGCCAAACGAGACAGTTCCTCCCGTGGTACTACTTTGGATAGAAGTGAGATGGATCTGGCTTCCTGTCATATGATTTGAGGCGCCACTACCAATGATCCATGGGCGTCCCCTCACTTCCACCTGCCAAAACAAAGTTAGTGTTTGGCGACCCAGGCAAGGTGTTCCTTACCTGGTTCGTTACAGAAGTAGAACTCTGGTTCTGGCATGTAGTCATTTAAATTAACATCATTTGAAGTAGCATGCTTGCGGAAAGAGTTCCTAGAGCGTCTAGAACGCCTAGGATTAACCTTAGGGACGGACTTATCATTTTCAATGTTAGTCCTAGCAGCTTTTCCACTTGCAATATCTTCTTTCAGTTTTTCACACTCAAATTTGAAGTGGTCTCCTTGTCCACAGTACCAACACGTCCTATAGTACGTACCGAGGTAGTACTTCTTGTTGGGACGTTGGATTTTGTTTTCTTTCATCTTTTGAGGATCACAGACTTTAGAACCTTCCCCTTTAGCAATTTTCTTGTAAATCCTATGACTAGTGGAGTTAGTGTAGTAGTCCTCTTTTCCTATCTCTCCACTCTCTAGGACTCTAATTCTTTCAAGGAGATTCTTAGTTTTCTCTCTTTCAAGTTCAAGTTCAGAAGTTTTGCTAGCCTCAAAATCGCTAGGAAGAGAGTTCTTAGTGTCAGATTCATAACCTAGACCTTTCTTAGCTGGGACGAAGACCATTGGTCTAACTTCTTCAACTATGGGACTCTTACCCATCATTTTCACTTCTTCCCTAAGCTTAGCGTTCTCAAGTTTGAGACACATAATTTCAGTTTTTAGGGACTTAGTTTCTTCACATGAGGACTCTAATTGAATGGTCATATGACTACAGTTTTCACATTCAACCACAATATTCTCATTTTCAAGTTCAAGTTCATCCATTCTACGTTGCATGATAACACTTTCTTCCATGATTCTTCCAATAAGTTTAATGAGCTTGGATTTAGAACAATTTTCTAAGGAACTCATCATAGACTCACGGGTTACCTCATTTTCAGATTTCGGAGCGTCCTCCTCAAGAACTGTGGCGTCCTCCATGGCCATGTACGCCACTTGCTCATCAGGTTCTTCATCATCATCATCAGAAGAGCTACCATTGTCCCATGCAGATGCGAACGCTCCGATGAGTGCTTTGTCTTCATTTCTTTTGCGGACATTCCCGTTGTACACTTTTTGGCAAAGTGTCCTTTCTTGTTACATTTATAACAAGTAAGTTCTTTCATCTCTGCCTCAGTATACTTGGGACTCTCCTTCTTGTAAGGCATCTTTTGTTTGTTGAATTGTTTGTTTCTTTTGCCAAAAGAACGCAGAACTTTGTTAAAGAGAACAAGTCCTTCCTCTTCTTCAAGCTGTTCCTTAGTCTTGCTTTCTTTCTCTTTCAATGCTTGAACGCGCATTCTTTCACGGTTCTCATTCTTATTGGCTTCCACCATCATAGCGAGTTCTTGTTGACGACGAAGATACTCAGCGTACTCCGAAGATACTCAGCGTACTCCGGTGTTGATGTCATCAATGCTAGATCTGTTTGAGGATTCCTTGCTAGCTCAGCCAAATCGGAGTTCCTTCTTGCTTCGTATCCTCGTAGCTTCCCGTAGATCTCTTCCATGTCAAGAGTCTTGTTAGCTGTATTCTCCTTGAACGTGGTTCTATCAAAGTTCCACTTTCTTGTTAAACCGTCTATGACCACTTGAACTCTGTTTCTCATTGAAACTTCAGCTTCAGGAACGCCCAGATTCCTCATCTTGGTAACAAGTTGTTCAAAACGGTATGAATAGTCGTTCACAGTTTCATTAGGGAGCATTCTGAAAGCATAGAACTCTCTCTTGATTTCAAGCTGAACGTCTTCCCTCATCTCAGCAGTTCTTACGTGGAATTTTTCAAGAGCTTCCCACTGTAGTTTGGCAGTTGCCAAGTTGCTGACTCTGGTGGCGTCCCTCTCGCAAAGGGACGCTTGAAGGAAGCACATAGCCTTTGCATTTGTTTCCATCAATTTGAATTCATCAGGACCCCACTCGTCCTCTTTGTCCTTCTTATTAGTAGGAACGGTAAGGTCACCTTTCATGATCACTTTCCAGCACTGATAGTTCTGACTCCTTACAAAATTCTCAAATCTGATTTTCCAGCGGTTGAAGTTGCCGTCCGTTAGGCGCGGAGGCTTCACAAAAGAGATTCCAATCGGTTCCATGTCCATCTTTAACCTGCAACTCAGTAAGAATCTAGAGCGCCTGGCTCTGATACCAATTGTTGGATCGTTAGTACTGAGGGACGTCCTTTACTGGAGTAAAGGCGTCCTTTGGTCTGGCGTCCCTACGAGGTGTAGGGGCGTCCTTAAGAAATGCAGCGGAATAAAATACTAAACAAGTTAAAGTGAACGCTGGGATTTATAGAGGAACCACTCAAGACCAAGTAGTCCTTGAGTGTAAACCTCTACCACCTTGGAGGATTTTTGAATAGCTTTTTCTTTATATTGAACGTTCTTACAGTTGTACTGGCGAGCCTTTACAGTTCTCTGGTACTTAGCTTTTCCCTAAGTCCACTAGTAAGGAACTCCTCTAAGCCTACAACTTAAGCTTGTTCAATCTTATAAAGAACTCCTATCCCTACGTCCTACAGTACTTAGTAGGACTCTCTTTCTCTCTTTTGTGTTTTCTGGTTACAAACAGTTTTTGGTTTTTGGTTACAACTCTCACTCGATCTAGCACAAGTTCTAGTTACTGTTCTTGAGTTCTTGCGCTAGTTCTTCGTGTTTTTGAGTGAGTCGCTTTCTTCTGATTCTCTCTGAATATTCCTGAAAGCGTTAACGTCACAATAAATGCCTTGGGGATATTTATAGGACTTGGGGAAGGGCGTCTTTCTCCTGGGACGATCATGCCCTTTGGGGACGTGGCTACAGGATCTTCCTCCACGTAGTAGGGCGGTGATGAGGAAGCTTCCTGTATCCAGCTGTGTATGACGAACTCCGCTACAGGATCGGCCGTCACTTGTTGATGGACTCTGCAACAGGATCGTCCGCCAAGTAGTGTTGGACTCCGCTACAGGATCGGTCTCCACGTGTCCTTGGATGATCAAGTATTGTCGAGTGATGTCATCCTGTCGGCTATAGAGTAAGGACGCTCCGCTTGCTTGGGACTGCGTCCTTGCTCAAGTAGTCTCTGGTTGGTCCTTACTTCCTGTTAGCTAGAGTCCCAAAGTCTATGGGACGCCCATACACACTTGTTGTTCTTTTGTCACTAGCGTTCCTGAACACTTGGACAATCTTTATTAGAATCAAAGTGAGTTTGTCATATCAAAACTAAGGGACGGTTGTGGGCGCGCTACCAAGTACGAGGGCGTCCTTGATAGCGTCCCAACACCAGTTGCGCCCGCGGTGACCACCTGATGCCGACTTCGATCTCTGACACGTTTCCGCGCCCTCGCCCTTGGTGTCGCGCCCGCGGTTTGGCAGCCGAATGGAAATACAAAGCTTTCATCCATGCTTTCTTCCACACCTTTGAAGAGTTCTTCCATTCCACCTCTCTTCAATCGATTGTGAGTCTTCTGATATATCTTTCTCCTTACTTCTATCCTTTCTCTTTGCTTCATTGAGGACAATGAAGGATTTAAGTATGGGGGAGGGAGTACTCGCATTCGCTTATCCTAGTTAGCTTAGTTAGCTATTTGCTTCAGATTTTTGATTTTTCTTCTTTTCATGGAGCATTTGCACCATACTTTTTGCATAATAAAGAAAGAAAGAAAAAGAAAAAGATAGAAAAAGCCAAAAAAATTGAAAAAAGGCATATAAATCCTGGGATGAGTCGGAAACCTGAAAGGGCGGCTCAGGTAATAAGCAGGTAACCCGGACCAGCATTAGGCTGGGGTAATATGAGGTTCATGAGAGATGTGAGTATTTGTGAGCACACCTATTGAAAAATGAAAAGAGCGGTTAGGTGAAAACCCAAAAGGGCGCCTAAGCAGAATTGAGCGGTAAAATTTGAGTGTTAGGATCATTCTTGCTTGGGGACTTTGGGGCTTACATGTTAGATTTGGGTAGATCCTAGGTTGCTCTCTTTCATGTTTTTAGAGCTTGAGTGTTATATCATGTTGTGAGGTGTGTGTTTGAGCTTCATTGTTTTATGCTCATGATTTCTCTATTTTTTTTGGGTTCGGGTTGTGAGTTGAGTGTTTTTATCTTCCCTTGTATTTCCTGAGATCTTAGATGTGCTTTCTTGGTGTATTTGTTTTGAGCTTACTCGAGGACGAGCAAGATCTAAGTATGGGGGAATTTGATTCGCTCTACTTTGTATAGGTTAACTCTTGTATTTTAGAGCTATATTGAGAGTGTTTAGGTTAGTTTTGAGCGTTATTGTAATATGAAGACCGAAGACACAGAGTATGAAGAATCAAGAGTTAAAGAGCTTAAAGACGAAGATTCGCCACTACATGGATATCGCGGTCGTGTTGTCTATGACGCGGGCGCGGTGGCGTGAAGGAGCGAGCCAACCAAGACCATGAAGGCCGCGGGCACGCTGTCTGTGGCGCGGTCGCGGTAGAAGCTGACCCGGATTTGACCATTTGAAGGCCGCCGCGGGCGCGGTTCTGGTGCCGCGGTCACGGTGGTGGCCGACTTTGGAGCGGACGAAATCTTGGCGTTTCTATCTTGTTTCCTTTCTTATCTTTCGGTTTCCTATCTTATTTAGTCCGAAAAGGTTGATCCTTGGGGCTATATAAGGGGAACCTTTCTAGGTTTTTAGATATCGAATACTTGTCAATCAATTGTCTTTCAAATAAAGATTAGAGTTTTGTTTGTAATGGAGAACTAACTCTCCTCTGGAGTTTATTCAATCAAGGAAGCTTTATTATGAAGTTGTGAAATTCTGGTAACCTCTTTATCCTTAGGTCTTTATTGATACTCTTGTGCTTCATCCCATGATTTATGTTTGATTTTATGAGCCTGATCAACTTGTTTGATTGACTTAGATCTATCGTTTGATTTAGGATTGGTTGTTGTCTATGCATCTTTCCTATTCTCGAAACAACTCTATTCTAGGACCATGGACTAGTTTAGGGAAGAGTATTCAATGGTTAAGTTGTGCATGAGACTCGTAGCTTGATTGCATGATTTGATTTCCTTTTATCCCTATGCTCTATGCTAATTCTAGGTTAAGCGTCCTTGCCTAGGGTTATAGAATTGCTTGGACCGTGGACTTGCGATTTCTAATGATTGGGATTGGAATTGACCTAGGCATATAAAGAGGTGGATGAATTCATGATCAACGGATTAATAAAGTGGAATTGATTGGATAAACTCTGCTTGATAACTTTGATTGAAACCAACCTTCAAAACCCCCTTTTGATTACTTGCATGAAAACCAATAAAATCTGAATAGAAACTGATTCCTTTGGGTTCGACCCCTTGCTTGCCTACTATACTTTTGTTTGCATGTTTGAGATTTATTTTTGATAAGGGAACAACGACTTTGCCCGAGTCAGTAAGTGTGTTGGTCATCTGAAAAATTTGTTTTTGTGATTATTCTGGTCTTTTATCCATAATGCTGCCGAACACACTATGGATGTGACTTTGTTTAGCAGTGAGAATATACATTTAGGAACCTTATACACTTGCACATATAAGAGATGTTTTGCATGTGAAGATGAATATTTTATTAGAGATGTTTTGCATGTGAAGATGGATATTTTATTAGAGATGTTTTGCATGTGAAGATGAATATTTTATTAGTAGTTTAGTACAGTATATCTCTCATCTAGACAAAGAAAGATTTATGATGCGATAAAATTTTGTCAAACTATTTAGTCTATTAACTCAAATGGTACAAGAAGAAACTAAATATATAAAAACTCTGAATCAGGTTTGTCATGATCAGGCATTATCAAAGCCTTATTCTGCAACTCTGAATCTGAAATTAGCAGCTTACTACATCAATTCATGATTGAGAAACTTTTGAATTCGAAATACTAAATGGCTGTGTTGGGTCTGCAGGATCACCTTGGCTTCTCTGATTTAGCTGTGCGACTTAATAAGGATCATTCGCACTTGTCGCTGGGGCGCGCAAACTATGTTGCTGCATTGGTGCTTGCGGTTGCAATTGGGGCTGATTAGGTCCTGGCTGTGATTCACGTGCTATCTGCGTATGGCCATACCTTGTCAATAGAATGCAATAGCACAAATTTTGCAGTAGATGACGATAAAATCAACTCACCTTCGATTGCATCTTCACAACAGCCGCTTTAAGCATCTCGTCCCCAAGAATACTCCTCACGAGCCTGCAAACTCCTCTTTTGATATTTCATTTTTCTAGTAAAAGAAAGCAAGTGTTAGCACATGACTGTAGGATGAAAATCTTTGAGTACAAAGAATCATTAAATGTCAATTCCTTCAACTATAATAGACAAAAATAGAAGATCCACATCATAAATTATTGATACTTAGCTCATGGGTATAGGAAATAATAACTTCCATTTCCTGCATTGCAAGAGGGTCCAAATCTGACCAAGTAAAACCTTTAACAGAAGCATACCCTTAATTTAGTATATAACTTTTGAAGTTGCATGGCCCTATCTTTATCCAGTTCAGGAAGAATGATTGGTAGCAGACTACCAAAAGGTATTTGTTTCGTACGCCCTGCCTGCTCTGGAACTGAACCTGATTGACTATGCATATTTGATAATTGAGCTTCTCTGCTGGTGGGATGTTGCAGTGGCCCAGGCTCCTGGATCTGATTATGACTTTTGTCCAAATTTTGCATTCCAGAAGACTGAGATAAATTTAAAGCATTTTGTTCCTCCTTCTGATCATGCTCACCATCTTTTGCCTCCTGTTTCTGGCTCTCTGCACCAGAATTATATGGCTTCGTATCCAATTCGGCTGAATGCTTTGCCTGTTGATCCAAATTCATAGAATCTATCTGGCTCTGATTATTTCCACTTCCATCTTGAGTGGAAGGCTGCCATTGTGAATAAAGACTAGACATTTGATTGCTTCCCTGAGGCATCATAGCTGCTATGTTTAAAAAAAAAACATATGTAAATCAAAAACGAAACATATACAAATGAATTCTGAACATTTCACTTCCATTAATGTTTATCAGCTTATCTCCTCTCCACTTTCGGCTTCCCAAATTCACAGTTTAACTAGCAATTAGAACTACGTTGCACTTCGTTTAGCAATTTAACAAAGGCTAGTATCATGAAGGGAAAATAAAAAAATTGAGGGCCATGAGCAGGCATGTTATTGATCACAGATAGCAAATTGAGGGCCATGAGCAGCTTAGCAGGTAAGCACAGCAAACGAACAAAGGGGGAAAGGACAAGGAAACTAGCAGTATTACCACTAACAGAATGGGAGATAGAAGTACTGCCCTCTATGTCCCTGTTTAGGGCAGCGGTAAACGCCTCTACTGCTGCCCCGGAATGCAACGAGTCATCCTGAACAACCGACAATGTCTCACATGTAAACCAAATAGAACCAAAACGAAGCAAAAGAAGCACCAGAACCAAATCACAATCTCAATTGAGAGGGAGGAAGAAGGGAAAAGAATAACCTCGTCCTTTTCGAGAAGCTTCATTATAGGATCCATGTCTAGACAAGTTTTTTCCTCAAAAGATCCGAGATTTCCAGTCGCAAAACGGTGTAGAGGACAGATTTGGCACACCGATCAGAAACCACCGGACATGGAGAGGAGAGGATCTCACGCAGGCGGATGAACACCGGAACAGGAATACGAAAGAAAGGAGTCGTAATAATCGAGAAACCGCTTTCAGTGAGGAAATTGCGGCCGGAGAGGGCACAATAATTCCACGAGTGGTAGAGCCTAACAGCAAAATCCAAAATTGGAAGCAAAATCGCGATGCTGGCAGAGAGATATGGTGATGAGGACCGACAGAAAGAGATAGAGGAAGCCGACAGCCAGTCGTGGGCAAGGGAAGCAGTCGCCGGAGACGGTATTAGACGGAGGGCGAGGCGAATGAAGATGGAAGAAGAAGAGGTGTGGATCTTCTTATACAGACACCCAAACATATGCTCCCGAGGGTGTGACGCAGTCTTCGACTCTTAGGGTCCGTTTGGCTGGTCCGTTGCCAAACCAAAAACATCCACTAAGTGCTCCTTTGGTTACGTATTAAAATTCACAGAAGTAAATCACATGAACTTAACTTAGTTGTATCGGCACGACTCGTGTTTTGTAATTTTTTGAATACATTAAAAATAGAATATTAGTGTGAAAATGTATAATAAAAAAAAATGACATGATTTAATTTCATGGAATATTAGAAGTCTTTAATTGCTCTATGATCGATTTAAGAATATATTGTCTTGCAAATAGCATACTGATATTTTATAGTCAATAACTTAAATTATTTTGCAAATTATTTTTACTTATATTAAATATAGTATGTAAATCGCCAACTTAATATAATCAAATTAAACATGTAGTTGTTTTAACCATAATATTTAATAAGTAGATCATATAAAAAAATTTACTATAGAAATAAGTAGATAAAAAACAATGGGAAGATCATATTAAAATATCAAAAACGTACGTAAATGCAAAGAGAAAAAAATTAGTACTTGAATGAATTTGACATTGTACGTGGCAAAGGAAAAAACATAGAAGAAAAAAGAAAATAAAAAAGATCAAACATTGTACTATCTCTTATTTTCCTATCTTTTATAGAAGGAAATATTAAAGATAGATAGTAGTGTTTGAAAGATATATATTGGATGAATAAGAAAATAGATAAAATTAAATATTAGGTAATTAAGGAAAAATAAAAGATATAAAGTTGTTAATATCCATTTGAGTTAAATAAGAAAAAACATAAAAATCAATATTTGAAGCGGGGCCAAAATCAACGTGGTGGCTCGAAAACGGCCGCGTTTTATAATATATATTGATTAAATAATTTCAATATATTGAATTTTACATGATTTGAGAAAAAGAGTTTGGTTATACTTAATTACCCACTAACTGACTTCTTACAATTTGTTTGGTGGGAAGTGTAAAATCATGGGAATTTGTTTGAAATTACCATAATAACCTTTATCCATTAAAAATAGTAATGTAAATTAAGGGCAAAATTGAAATTTATAATTTAAATAAAAAAATAATTATTTTAAATATATGGAGGAATTGAATCTTACCCACCATTTCCATGGTAATTGCAATTCCTCCATTTTGGAGGCAGTGCAATTGATGGGAATTTAACTTCCCATGATTTTGGTGGGAAACAAATATAACCAAACACATAAATTTAAAGCCAATTCCTGGTTTTTTTTCAATTTCCATGATTTTAAAAGCTAACCAAACAAGCACTAAATACATATATAAACCCCTCAACTTACACCTAATAGTCATTTAGGACCTCGAAATTTAAAATTTGTCAATTGTCACTTCAACCCAATATTCATGACCAATTAAACACAAATTTGCGACATTATATATAAATAAAACAAATCATTAGAATAATTTAAAAAAATAAAAAAACTAAAGCAAAAAGAAAAAAAAATCAGCTTGAGATCTTCTCCACTCCCATGACCACCCACCTCCGAAATCCTTGTTCTTCTTCCTCTCTCGAACAACCTCCGTCGGCTCCATTCACCAAGCGAAAATCCCCTAGGATCCGTACACCAACGAACTGCTTGCAAAACCCTCCTTGTCCTGAGGATCCTCACCAACTCCGCCGCGAACGATGATCTAGTCTTCACGCCATTCTTGCCCTCACCGGCGGCCGATTTCTAGAAGACGAGCTCTAGAAAGTCCTTGAAATTGTAAGGCCCGAGACCCTAGAAGGGTTATCTCATGCCAATCTGAGGACTTCTCAAGAGGTCACATATCTTAGTACTACTCTCGCCCTAGCATGCAGGGAGTACCCCAATACCAATCTCCCCCACTTAAGCACTTGACAACCTCGTCAATGCCCAAGGACCAGCCCCTGGGTCGAGTGACTGCTCTCCGGACCAAACCAACCCGTAACCCAAGGTCGACTCTGATACTATTTGTAAGGCCTGAGACCCTAGAAGGGCTATTCCATGCAAACCCTAGGACTTCCCGACGAGGAAATCACACATCCTGGCACTACTCTCGCCCTACCACGCTTAACTTCATAGTTCTTTTGAGCTCTCGAACCATGAAAAGGAAGGCTCCTATTGCCATGGGGAGAACCTCAATATCTTATAATTATTGGGGTGTTACAGAAATTACAGGCATTCCAAAGGAAATTCATCGTGTACTGAGTCAACGACTGTACGACCCCTCCCAGAACCATGTTCTTCATCGAATCATCCTTAATCGATTCCTTAAAATCTACAAAGATGGAGATTACGGCCTCCCCGAGCCTCTACTAAAGGGCTGATCTCCCGATTGAATCTCCCCCCGACCTCTTCGCACAGCTTCGATGCTTCAATGGTGGATCTGAGTTCCGTTAAGCTCTCGTACATCTCGGTTACAGCCTCCAATCCTACTCTTCCATCTCCCCTTCCTTTACCGACTCCGTCTCACTCTTCACCCAAATGCTCAAAACCCTACCTTCCTTCTCCCCCGACCAGTCCACCTTCCACATGCATACTCCTCTCTCGCTTCTGTTTGACGCCTGGCAATCCTCTCTCCTCCGTCCACCACACGTTCAATCTAATGGTCATGGCCTCCCTCCCGATCACGTAACCATTGACATCGCCCTCCGCGGAATCTGCACCGGCGACTCCCCCGAGTTCGCCATCGATATGCCCAATTTATCAATTTCTTTCTTTACTTTTAAAATTGTTAATTTATTCTAAGGCTTTATTTTATTTAAATATAATGTAGCGTATATGTGAATAAATAGGTGGCTTCCATATAGCAAATTTTTTGTATATGTTAGCGGTTATAAGTTTAATTGGTCACGAATGTTAAATTGAGGTGCCAAATTGACAAATTTTAAAGTTTGAGGTTCTAAATGACTATTAGGCACAAGTTCATGGACCTATATATGTATTTTCGCGCAAAACCATTAGTGGAAACACGGTCTTGTTTGGGCAAGATGGTGTAAATTGTAGTGAATAGTGAAATTTCAATCTCGTTTCTCCATCCCCGTTAGTAAAAATGCTAGTATCAAATGAAGTATTAGTATATTCATTTATATATCACTCAAAAAATCATATTTAATTCTTAAAACTCAAGCCGATCCGAATCAATTGAGAGTTTTATGATTGAAATCTAAACCAAAAATTAGTAGGTTAAGAAAAAACCAAAACAAATTGGGTTGAATCCGAAACTCAACCCGGACTAGATGGATTGACCCAATTTGTTATATATGTAGAATAAATGAAATTTAATATAAGTAATAAGTATTATAATATACTTTATGATAAAGCAAATTATAAAAACTACTGTATTTTTATTAAATATTGTTATTTAATCATAATATTCTTGTACTAATCATAAATAATTGATATTTTTGACCCGTTCAACTGACCCAAATTGTCCAATAACTTGACATGATCCTATCCGACTTGACTCGTAGCCTTATTGACACGAACCCGCATCAACTCGTACCCAAATGACTGAACTATGAGCATGATAATAATAATAATAATAATAATAATAATAATAATACTCCCTCTGTCAAGAAATACAAGTCGTTTTAGATTTGTCCTAAAAACGGATTTTTGTCATGGTGACCCTAAAATTTTGCCAATTTTATGATAGAGCCACAAGTCTGGACAATTTCGCGAAATAACTTTTAACTTTTGCCAAATTTCGTCTCGTACCCCTCCGTTACATTCACGTTAAAAATCCACTTTGACCCGAATGAAATGAGGACAACATACAAAATGGAGTACATTAAGGCGTGAGATCCAGGAGTGGTATATGCCCATATTATATTCGACACCAAAGGTAAAACGTACAAGTGTACTTGTCGAACGACGAGAGAGGGACGAGCACTGGCGGTAAAATCGGGGATGTACGGCAATTTCAGATACCATTTAGGGATTGTAGGGTTTCGTTTTTCAAATTAGGGGTTCAATTTGATTCGTGGATTCAAAAGTTGGTCTTAGTGATTTACATCCAAATGATTATTGATTTTGGCAAAAAGTTTTTGCAAAAGTTGTGAGATTATTGTCAATTAAAAACTGCTTCATTGTGTGTGTGGAATATTTCGTGATTATACAGTGTTCAAGACTCTAAAATTTGCTTTATTTCTAACTAGAGTATTTTGTGATTATGAGTGTTTCGGCCACATCTTGTATTTGGTAGGTTCTTCAATAGCAATAAGCTCACTGATTAGATAAAATTTGATACTACTATACTAGTTCCTTACGTAATTAACTCCAATGCTTATAATCTTCCATATAACGCCGCTCACTAATCTTAGTTTTTTGGTTTGTTTTTTTCAATTGTCAAGTGTTAAATCTAGAAGCCGAGTGAATTAAGGTTCTCACTCACTTCAAAGGAGCCAATGACGGGGACACCAGTAGACTCTAGCAATGAGTACAATGAATCAATGATGAACATCAGCACTTAATGTAAGTCTACTGGTACACTGGTTAATTGAGAACCAGCTAATGTAACAGTTTTGAGACATTTGAACTTGCACATTGTATATAAGCACCCAAAAGATAACGCATGAAGAAGAAGAAACTAAATAAATAAAAGCTCTGAATCAGGTTTGTCATGATCAGGCACTATCAAAGCCTTATTCTGCAACTCTGAATCTGAAATTGGCAGCTTACTACATCAAATCATGGTTGAGAGAACCTTTCGAATTAGAAATACTAAATGGCTGTGTTGGGTCTGCAGGATCACCTTGGCTTCTCTGATTTAGCTGTGCGAATTAATAAGGATCATTCGCACGGGTCGCTGGGGCATGCAAACTATGTTGCTGCATTGGTGCTTTTAGGTCCTGGCTGTGATTCACGTGCTATCTGCATAGGGCAATACCTTGTCAATAGAATGCAATAGCACAAATTTTGCAGTAGATGATGATAAAATCAACTCACCTTTGATTGCATCTTCACAACAGCCGCTTTAAGCATCTCGTCCCCAAGAGTACTCCTCATGAGCTTGACAAACTCCTCTTTTGGTATTTCATTTTTCTAGTAAAAGAAAGCAAGTGTTAGCATATGACTGTAGGATGAAAATCTTTGAGTACAAAGAATCATTAAATGTCAATTCCTTGAACTATAATAGACAAAAATAGAAGATCCACATCATAAATGATTGATATTTATCTAATGGGTATAGGAAATAATAACATCCATTTCCTGCATTGCAAGAGGGTCCAAATCTGACCAAGTAAAACTTTTACTAGAAGCATACCCTTAATTTAGTATATAATCTTTGAAGTTGCATGGCCCTATCTCTATCCAGTTCAGGAAGAATGAATGGTAACAGACTACGAAAAGGTATTATTTTTTTCGTACGCCCTGCCTGCTCTGGAACTGAGCCTGATTGACTATGCACATTTGATGATTGAGCTTCTCTGCTGGGATGTTGCAGTGGCCCAGGGTCCTGGATCTGATTATGACTTTTGTCCAAATTTAGCATTCCAAAAGACTGAGATAAATTTAAAGCATTTTGCTCCTCCTTCTGATCATGGTCACCAGAATTGTTGGGTACATGAGGGGCATTTGCCTCCTGTTTCTGGCTCTCTGCACCAGAATTATTTGTCTTCGTATCCAAGTCGGCTGAATGCTTTGCCTGTTGATCCAAATCCATAGAATATATCTGGCTCTGAGTACTTCCACTTCCATCTTGAGTGGAAGGCTGCCATTGTGAATAAAGACTAGACATTTGATTGCTTCCCTGAGGCATCATAGCTGCTATGTTTAAAAGAAAAAAACAAATGTAAATAAAAAAAGAAACATAGACAAAGGCTAGCAATTCACAATTCACAATTCATCACTTCCATTGATGTTTATCAGCTTATCTCCTCTCCACTTTGGGCTTCCCAAATTCACAATTTAACTAGCAATTACAACTACGTTGCACTTCATTTAGCAAGTTAACAAAGGCTAGTATCATGAAGGGAAAAAAGAATGGCAAGTAAGCACATATAGCAAAAAAAAAAAAAAAATGGCAAGTAAGCACAGCAAAGGAACAAAGGGGGAAAGGACAAGGAAACAAGCGGTATTACCTGTAACAGAATGGGAGATGCAAGTACTGCCCTCTATGTCCCTGTTTAGGGCAGCAACGGTAAACGAAGCAAAAGAAGCAACAAACTGAACAACAAACAATGTCTCACATTCAAACCAAATACAACCAAAACGAAGCAAAAGAAGCACCAGAACCAAATCAAAATCTCAATTGAGAGGGAAAAGAATAACCTCGTCCTCTTCGAGAAGCTTCATTGTAGGATCCATGTCTAGACAAGTTTTTTCCTCGAAAAAAACCGAGATTTCCAGTCGCAAAACGGTGTAGAGGACAGATTTGACACACCGATCAGAAACCACCGGACATGGAGAGGAATACGAAAGATTGAGCGGAAGAGGAAGAAGTCGTAGTAATCGACAAACTGCTATCAGTGAGGAAATTGCGGCTGAAGAGGGCGCAATAATTTCACGAGTAGTGGGCAAGGGAAGCAGTCGCCGGAGACGGTATTGGTGGGAGGGCGAGACGAATGAACATGGAAGAAGAAGAAGAGGTGTGGATCTTTTTATACAGTGAGGGTGTGGTTTTTTTTTTTTTTTTTTGAGAAAAGTAGGGGTGGGCAAAGACCGAACCGGTCCGGAGACGGTATTTGGTTTTTTTTTTCTATAGTTTTTTCTTCAAGGACCGGACCAGAGTTAAGGACAGGACCGGACCGGACTGGCATGGACTGGGACTGGGACTGGGACTGGGACCGGACCGGACCCTAGGTCCATGAATATGGACTTTCTCGGTCCTGGTTCGAACTTGATGTTTATGAAATTTAATAAAAAATTATATTTAAATAGATAATATATTATTTTTAATGTTATATAGTTTATTTTTAATATTTAAGTTTCATATTTATATTAATGTGCACCAATTTAAGTTTCATGTTTATATTTAAGTTTCATATTTATATTAATGTGCACTAGTAACAACGTTCAAAACTCGACCGATCATTTATGATAAATTCTAAAAAACTCATCCTCTCATGGCCTATTGTGTAATCTACTACATTAGAGCCTCCATTAAATAATACTCGATAAATTAATAAATGCGTTAAATTAATGTTTTTCTCTGGCCCCGACTTGGGTTAGTGTAAAATTTGATGATTTTCGATAAGATAATAATATAATAAATTTTCAAAAACCACAATAGAAATATAAGGTCCCAATAAAATCATAAATTAATAATTACTGTATAAGGAATGTACAATAATATCAATAATTCAAAAGTTGGTTGGAAATTGTCCATATTTTATTTTTAGTAAATATGTTAATAGTTTGACTATACTTTTATGATTTTTATAGTTGGTATTATTTTTGGTCCAATGACAAAACTTGGTATTATTTAATTGGAAATATTTCTTTCACTAAAATCTCTATAAATTAATAAATATTAATTTATCAATGAATTAATATCTCTACAAAATAATAAAATACTCTGGTTCCAACCTTATTAATTTATAGAGGTTTAACTGTAATTGGTCAACTTTTAGAAGTGGGGACGTCCTTTGGAGTTGTTTGTTGAGATCGGCAAAGTCCACACAGAATCCTCAATCACCTGTCTCTTTCTTGACTATGATAATGTTTTCCAACCAAGTCGGGTACAAAACTTCTTTAATAGCATCAACCTCTTGCATTTATCTTGGTGACCATGCCTTCAATATGTTGGAAAGAGGATGTCTTGCTTGATGCATGATTGGCTTTATGTTTGTAAGGACATTCAACCTATGGCAAGCACATTTTGGATCTATTCCAGGCTCTTTGTATGGAATCTATCCAAAAGCATTGCCATGATTGCGTAGAAAGCGCACGATGGCTGAAAGCTCATCTTTTGAGAGATTTGTACTGACGAAGAACACTTTGTCAGACTCGTTTTCTCCTATGGGTACATCTTGTAACTCGTGAATAGATTTCTCATGTGAATATAAACCGATGTTGCTCAAATCCTCAAGTTTAACTCAGTGTGACGACCCCTACTAATTTTTTTCAAATTCTAGAGACCCGTAATCCTGACTTAACCTGCAACCGTCGTATATTTTGTGATCATGACTTGTTGAATGGTTTAAAACCATATTATGTACGGGTGAACGCGTGTCATAATACCGCTTGGCCTCAAGCGACAATCGATCCATCGAGTACCAATCGCGAGTCAAGAACGTTATTGGAGCAATCTCGTGATGCAATTGCCGTGGTCAATCGTGATTGTAGGTGGCCTTGACACGAAAATGATCGGTCTAGTTTCGAACGTTGTTACTAGTGCGAGTCATTGTATTCTTGTCGGGGACTGTTGGTTCTGCTCTATTAGGGTTTCATCAAATCTACAATGGTTGACTTTCGATAACAGATTCAGGCTTGAGTTCTCGAATACAAACCATTGAGCACGCACCTTGGTCCGACTCATGGCTCGATCAGCGTTTTCCCCTAGCCAAGTCGCTAATCAACTAAGGAGGGTTGTGTAGGGCATTGATTGCCCCATCACCTCCATATTCACGATTGGTGACGCAATATCTATTCACCACAATCGCAGTTTTGCCTAGGGTTCACACTAATCTCGAGACGAAATTGGTGCTCTTGTGCTTTGCTATGCATCAATCTTCTTGTCAGGAAAACTTTGTGGATTGAATATCTGTCTTCCCACATACAACGCTAGTTGTTATTGCATGAAAAATCCGATCTACACTAATTAATACTCCTCGTCTTGCACATGCGCCTTCTACTCCCATTCGTATTATGCCTAAGAAACTTGTAAAAATGATATGGACATGGGGGTAAGGTCCCCCTAACCACATCCAATGCCTAAGTCAAAAGTGCAGTTACGTTTGTCGATTTAGCATCAAGGTAAAGCGATGGTAAGACACACGTTATTTTCTACTTACGCATACATGACACTAACACGTATTATAAGGGATTAATACATAAACAAGCCCCTTTACATGAATTACTTTTGCAAATAGACACATCTATTTAAAAAAAAATCTATGAGATGGCTCTATTTAGATAAATTTGTTCCATTGAACCTGATGTGATTTTATCGATGCTATCACCTCATGAGCAATACAATGCACGCCATTGATGCGCAATCCACTAGCACACCTATTGCTCACCAATCTTCAACGATTTGATTGAGTGCTTTTCAAGATTCCTTAGGCCATATCTTGCAAGAGTTTCAACTCAGGAAGCAATTGCCTTAGACCCCAAGAACGCCGAGCCAAGTGGAGGGAAGCCTTTGGATCCCCAAGAGCCCATGTTGGACGTCTTCATCGTTGATAAGCAAGTTAAGGGTCATGCCATGACACTTGGCCGTATAAGGGGCACATATTTTCGTGTCTTGCAAGACTAGTTTAAGGAGGAGCTTTTGACTCATGGAGTGTCGATTCAACCTTATGGATATTGATGGAGCCTTTTAGCGATGCATACCTCGTCTTAACCTTGAACTTTGCACTAATTGTTCTTAATATGCACTTTGGATACTTAGGCGTTTTTAAATAAAATCATGTATGGGGTGGGAAGGCTAGGGGGTGGAATTCACCAATTTCTATTTAAAACCCTTAGGTGCCCTCTTTTAAGATAGATTGAACTTGAGCCAACTTGTTGTGTTTCATTTGCTTTGTCTCATTTGTTCTTATTTTGTTCAAGAATCAAAGAGTGAGCCCTCTTGGCTAGGCTAGAGAGAGAGAGAGAGAGAGAGAGAGAGAGAGAGAGAGAGAGAGAGAGAGAGGTGACTGCCAATCCGACAATCTCTCAAAGAGGTGATAGTGGAAGAAAGAGGAGTGTGGCCATGAAAATCTGACAATGTTAAGAACTTTAGGGTTTTCATTCACTTTTGCTTTTATATGGGGCTAAATGCACAATGTAATCAATTAATAATGAGCTTATTTGTGCTTTTAATTGGTCTAAGCTTAGGTAATATAATAATCGGCTGATCTAAAATTGTAATAAAAAATGTATAATAGAGTTATATATTCACTTATCCGAATGGTAAATACTCTAGTCTAGATCCGGTCCGTTAACCAATTAATTTTCTCGGATCTTACAAGACTCGTATAATTATCCATCGTATTCGGATCAACTCGGACCGGATCAATTGGATTGTCGGATCGGATATTTTTTAACAGCCTACCGTGCACGTGTCACGAGTTGAGCCGGACGGATAGCGGAGACAACACGTGCACGAGGGGGCATTTCTCTCTTGACTCACTAATCTATGATGTACCAACAATATATATAAACTGGGTACATCGTTGATGTGGGAAGCAAAGGAGTTTGAAACCTCCAACGTTCACGTGTAGTTGATGTACTACATTATATATGGAGTAATAATGTAGAATATTGAACTCCATGAATCCCCCACTAATGTTGTACAAAATGTCATGTTTTATTCCGAGTATTTATATAGCTTGATGCTTAAGTGGGTGGTATCTTGTCAAAACATAACCAGTAGTAGATCTCACTTCATCATTATCAGATACTCAATTAGCTTCACAATAATCCTCTAACACATTAGGAAACTTCTTATACTATAGACCCCCGATCATTTGTACCTTTTAAGTACTTTAATAATCATTTTAAGGCATTCCAATGCTCATTACTAGGGTAATGTGTATATCGACGTAGTCTACTCACAACATAAGCAAAGTCAAGATGACTATAATTCATTAGCAAAAATCAAATAACCAATATTCAGATTGAGAGACACTATTCCTTTATTTTTCTTCAATTGTATGCTATGATCATAAGATATTCTTATAGGCAAGACATCAAATGAATCAAATTTCTTTAATATTTTCTCTATATAATGAGATTTAGATAAAGTACTTGTGAAGAGATCTTTAGTTTTATTAACTTTCACACCCAAAATTACATCAACTTTACCTAATTCCTTCATCTCAAACTTAGACAACAAGAAGTCGTTGGTTTTATGACGTCTAAGTGTGTACCTATTATAAGCATATAATCACACATTTGGTATGTATCATTTTGGTATAAACACATGCATCAAAACTATTTACTAAAAACCCAAAGCTCAAGACAGTCTTATGGAATTTGTCATACCATGGTTTTAGAGCCTATTTCACACCATATAAGGATTTCCTCAACCTACATACCTTTTTCTCTTGTCTTGGAACACAATTCCAAGAGATTGTTGCATATATTTCTCTTCATCCATATCACCATTCAAAACTACCTTCTTAACATCCATCTGATGCACAAGCAAATTATGAGTAGATGTTATGCAAGTGAGACACGAATGGTGGCGATCTTTGCTACAACTGAGTAATTGTCAATTCCACATTTTTTAGTAACTCCTTTGATACTAATCTTGCCTTGTACCTAGAACCATTGATTTTTAATTTTTTGTTAAAAATCCATTTACATCCAATAATTTTACTACCTTTAGGCAAGTCTACAATTTCCTATGTTTAATTTGGCATGATCCAATCTAGTTCACTTCTTATGACATCTTTCTAGAAGCTAGCAGTTACAGACCTCATTGCCTCTTCGTATGTTTTGGTATCATCTTAAATCATAGGAATGCAAATAAATAACTCATCTAACACATCAATGTTTTTGAGTTCTATCAAGAAGAAAGTCACATAATATGGACTGAAACTAATTTCAATTCCATTGAGTTGTAGCGCATTGTGTTGCCCTCACCTGATCGCACAACACAAAAGGTTGTCAGATGCGATTGTCTTAGAATGTGTCCTAATTTTTCTATGATTTGCGTCATGCTTCTCTTAATAGGGTAGTAAGCTAGATGCGATCAACCTTAGTTTGCTATGACTTTGCAATGTTGTAGATAATGCTACCATTATCTCGTCATGGCCATCAACTTTCACGATGAAACTTGTCTCAACACAATCGTTTCTTATATTGTTTTCAATAGTCTTTCATGCACCTCCGTGCAAACCATTGATTGTAACCATTGTTGTCATGGTGGTGCTTCCTTTAACAAGTTTCTTATGTGTGACCCAATTCCTATTGTTTGGATATTCATTGAACCATCTGGTCATTACACATTATGCTGCCCTCACCCGGTTGCAGGGCACAAATGGTTGTCAAATGTGATTGTCTTGGAACGTATTCTAATGTTGCTAAGAAGTGTGTCATGCATCTCGAAGTCGTCTCCCTCGTTGTCTTGTTCAAGATTTTCATTGTCGATATCTTCGCTCTCCTAATAGTATTTGTTAGGTATCCAAGGTCTCCTACTAATGAGATTCTTGCATTGGATAGTATTAGTAACATTGTAATCCATTAGTGTCCAAAGATAGGGGTCATTTATTTGGTTCGAACAAATTCTCCATTTAGTATAAAAATAATATGATTTGAGAATATCGTACGAGTTAGATATGTATATAGTGATCTACGTTTGATTGTGTATCTTCGTTACCAAACAAAATCCTGTTGAGTGGTATCCACTACCAAATTGTTGTTCAAGAACTAGGTTTATATATGTTTGTTCAATTCAACAACATTTCTAGGGTAGGATTTTCCAGTCACGTCCGTAATGCAACAGCTTCGCCCTCACACTAGCAGATCGAGCAATGCTACCATACTATTCTTCTAGAATGCAAAGAGGCAAGATCCTTGAAATATTCTAATCATCTGTTATCAAGACATGGATTAAAGCCTAAATAATGAACTCATGAAGAGTCTTCTGAACGTGACGACGTTCATTATAGCATGATGTATTAAATATAATATATTTATTATGAGGGGGTAAGCTGATGTAAATGGGATAAGGGCAAAGGTTGGTAGTTTTGATTAGATATCTCTTATGTATAGGGTTGAGGTGTAAGGGTTTTAGACAAGTGGAGGAAGGCTTGGAAGCAAGGTTGTAAGTTACAAATTTGTTGTATTACAGCGCCACCTGAGTATTCAAATTAGAGCCATAATTTATTCTCCCATAAAGTAGTCCCTTACTCCCAACTTTACCTCATGGATTAAAATTTGTTTTGGTAAAGAGGCAAGTGAAAAGAGGAGTTTTTGCATAAAATAAAACAAATATCCTAGATATATCTTCTAAAAGCTATGTGTACAACGAGGGTTCTAACCCATGTGCTTCGTGAAGCCAACTCTATTGTGGATTACGTCGTTGCATCATTTTTTCATGTCTTTTCTCACACGCTCGCTTCCGATCCAATCTTTAGGATTTCACCCATACAAATTTCCTACTATAATTTCCATCTTTGTTGGGACATAGCCTAATTCCATCCCATATGTAAAATAACGAGGACTCTAAACACTATTTTCATTTTTCATGTACCTCCTTTGTCCCCCGAAATTTTGTCTTGTATTCCTTTTCAAATGTCCCGTAAAGTTTCTCCATCTTCATATCTCTCCATTTACACCTTACTTTTATTTCAATTATACCGTCATTCAATTACAATATCCACATTATCCAACCTTCTCATCAATTTTATCATCTTTCTATACAATATTATAAAACTATTCCCATATAATATTATATAGTATCCTCCATGATCCAACTTTCTTATTAACTTGATCACTCTTTACATTTTCACCTTTATGAACTTACAAAATTAGCCTCAATCAATCTCATTTTTTAATCCATATTATCCAACTCTCCACCCATTTTATAAAAAATTTTAGTTTAAGAATTTTTTTTTCCTTTTGAATGATCTCTCGGGATAGAGGGAGTATAATATAAAAAAAAGCTATCAATAGAAAATTCAACAGCCACTTATTCAATTGAATTGATGTTGGCGTTAGTAGAAAATTAAAAAGACACACGTATTCAATTGACCTGCAGTTGGCTTAAAGGCAACCAAGGCATTGACCTTCTCACTGATTCAATTGAAGCATAAAATGGCTGATAACCACCACAACAGCGAGGGAAAGAACCTAAAAAATGATTTATAGACACATAATTTCTATACTTGGAAAAACTAGACTTTTTTCCCTTTCCCAAAATAATATGCCCAACAAACTATTCGTCTGGTTTTTGATTTCCGCTGGCTTTGTTCATATATCAAATTCATTTGATAGATTATACTGCATAATTCCCATGTTAGGGAATTATCTGATTGATTTCATTGAGTTCCCTTCTCCCTTCTGTTCTTTATCAATTCCGATCCCATGTTATAGGTTCATTTGAAGCATTAATTTCAATATACAATTGGTAAGAGATACGAATCTCCAAATTCACGAAAACTTAGGAGGATTTTAGGCTAGGGAATTGATTGTTTAGGTTTTTGTTGGTTAAAATAAACGAGATTGAAAATAGGGGTGGAGGGGATGGATTACTACAACATGTTGGAGGTGGATAAGAATGCAACAGACGAGGATTTGAAGAAAGCATATAGGAAATTGGCCATGAAATGGCACCCCGACAAGAACCCTAATAACAAGAAGGAAGCTGAGGCCAAATTCAAGCAAATTTCTGAAGCTTATGAGGTTTGTTTTTTCTTTCAAATTCTAATCCCCAACGTTGCTTCCTTGAATTTGTCTGATCAATCCTTTGCTCATCAATGTCACTTATGTTAATTGTTTGATCTTATTGTTGGGTTTGAATTTGTGAATCTCAAGTTGTCTGCAAATGAGATATATTAATAGATGGGGCCATGGGGTTATGTTAAATGATTGAGTCCTCTATGGCCGGATTCAATCAGCTAGAGGGAGAACACAAGTGCTTATATAATGAAGGTGTGGGTGCAGGTTCTAAGTGATGCTCAAAAGAGGCACACATATGACCAACATGGTGAAGAAGGTCTAAAAGACACGCCACGAGGCAGTGGTGGTAGCGGAACGGGGTTTGGAAGCAATGAGCAAGGTTTCTACCCAAGAAGTGCAGAAGATATATTTTCAGAGTTTTTCGGTAGTAGCCCTTTCGAGTATGATACCCCACGTGGAAGAACCAAGAGGTATTCGGATGGTGGAGGCGCTGGTGTGAGCGACAACCACATGTATAGCACGTCTAGTGACGGAAGTAACCATCTGAAGAAACCGCCCCCTATTGAGAACTCGTTAATGTGCACTCTTGAGGAGCTATACTCTGGCTCCACAAGGAAGATGAAGATTTCTAGGACAATCGTCGCTCCAAGTGGGTATGTTAAGCACCAAATATGCGCTTAAGTAGCCCTGCAACTGACTTTATTGGATTTGTCCTTGCCAATAAAAGAACTTGTTGCTCTTTTCAGAAACATGGTGCCAGAAACCGATGTCATAACGATAGAAGTAAAACCGGGATGGAAGAAGGGAACAAAGATCACTTTCCCGGATAAAGGCAATCAGAAGCCCGGGCAGCTCCCGGCAGATCTCATATTCGTCATAGATGAGAAGAAGCATGATGTGTACACACGGGACGGGAATGACCTAATCATTAAGCACACGGTGACTCTAGCCGAGGCCATTGGGGGTACCACATTAAACATAGCCGCATTGGATGGACACAACGTCAATGTGGTGGTAACAGACATTATAACCCCGAGCTACGAGCTTGTGGTTGCAAATGAAGGCATGCCAATCGCAAAGGAACCTGGTAACAATGGTGATTTGAGGCTCAAGTTTGACATCAAGTTTCCTACAAAGTTGACATCGGAACAGAAGGCATCTCTAAAACGTGCTTTTAGCACTCAATAGTAGTTTCATTAATGAGAGGATCACAATCTTCATCGTTCAACTTTAGCTACCTCACAAGGTTCAATGTAAAGTTAAACTGCTTTGCTTTTGTTGGAGGTGGTGTTTGTTGCAAGTGAAATGGAGCAATTATGAAATGCAAAATGATAAAAACCAACTTTGAATGTAAGGAAATCTGGCCCTTTTTTGTGCAAACCTGAATTCCTTATTCTGAATCATAACTCCAGCTTAGAGAAATTCTACTACAAGTACATCACAATCACAGCCAAGACATCAACGAAGATGTTCAAGATGTGCAATTAGTCTACTCTTCTATGTGGGGTATTTTCGGTTTCACATACTACACCTTGCTATGCATACATTATATAATCTTGCACTAGTGAGACCACTTCAAGCGGTTCGTGAGAAACACTTACAGCATATGTCGATTCAACCTCATTTAAACCTCACACCATTTGTGCAATTGTAGAATCCTCTAACTCAGCTGGCTTTCATAGCCTGACTGACTAAGGCTGGCTTGGCTAAGGAGAGCTTAAAATGCTCCAACTTCAGTCTTGCAGAGGGGGCAGAGAGCGTTGATCTTCAGCCATTTATCAACACAGTCCTTGTGCAATAAGTGAGAGCATGGCAACTCCCTCAGCTCGTCGTTATTTGCATATTCTGCTAAGCAGATGCAGCAAACCTGTCATGGACAAAATATCAAACTCAGGCTCCTCATGCAAAGATGGAACAAAGGGAAACCTAGAAATAATATCAATGATATGATACATCATCAGTTATAGCTTAAGCATCAAAATTTGAAGTGTAATGGAACGGAAAGTGAAAATTGTTATTCAACTTATTTTTGAGAAAAAAATGGGGAAAATTAACTCATCAGTTGATGACACCGGGCTCAAAACTCAAGAGCTCCTTGGCAAATTGACAAATATGAGCATACATACACAATGCAACCTCTAGCTGTAAGTAAGAACAGAAAGAGAGGAGATCTAAGATGAAACAGAAGAAGAAAACAAGGGAAGGAGAAAAATAAAAATGAAGAAAATATAGTATTTTAATTATAAATAATTGAGTTTTACAATTATCAGCTAGCTCCTTCCAAGGTCTGATGCCACTTTATATATGCTTTTTTAATATAGAAAAAGACAAACAATGATAATACAAATTATAGACAAGAAATCTACCCATTTAATTAGCACTCACATTTTCCTAATACAGTTGCATGAGGAAAAATCGAACAAAAATCAACCGAATTAATAGTAGCATCAAAGCTTCACGTAGTGGCTTTCCCTTGCTATGCAGAGGCACTAGGATAAAGAGTAGGGGAAGTATATGCAACTTGGTGAGCAGATGGGAAGTATATGCTACAATAGAACAATTTGAAAGTAAGAAGAAAAGCTATCATTACTTACAGCATCTTCCCCAGATATCACCCTCTCCTTTTCAGTTCCAGCACCCACAATTCCGGTTTCTGAGCCATCAGAGCTATTCCTATTCTTTTTCACCTTATATTTATATGTGGAGAGAGCATTAATAGATTCATTTGTTGCCCCTCTTATCTGATTTAGCTCTTCTCTGAAGCCCATAACAGAGATTATGCAAGGAAGGCAACAGCAAATTGTGGCACATAGTATGAATGGCATAGCATATCCGATGCAGCTGATGGTAAGGAACACTATACATAACCTGAAGACAATGTTTTATCAATTAGTTATTGGAAATTTCAAGTATTGTGCTAAAACGATTTGAAAAAATTATTGGTAGCTAAAAGATGAAAAAACGTCTCTGAAAAACGAGTTGGTACATCTAGATCCATTTACACATGCTACCCTATCTTGTGCACTTTCATGCCATATTTTGCAGAAAATGCTGGTATACTCAATTAAACACGTATAGACTACTATAAAGAGTGAAATTATGAAATTACCAAAATACCAAAATACTCTTTAAACAATCTTCCGCTCCAGCTTATGATATTTTTTCAGGTATTTCAATACTATCCATCTAGGTAAATCATAATAATTGAAAAAAACTTACACGAATATAGAAATTCGAGAAGACTAATCATTACAGAAACATGAGGCTATGCCACAGCTTGATAAGAAGAATATTAACAATGTACAAGATGAAGCAACATGTGGCCATATCATCCCAAACTACAGGGGCATTGATTGGATTTCATATGAACTATGGACATCATATGAAAAGCCAATAGGCAGGGGCACCATATGAAACCGAGGGATCTCTAAATGATTTTATGCAGTTCTGTTGGTTGAGAACACAATTCTACCAGCTAAATCTCACTTCAACTTTCCATCAGTTATCTGCCATATAATCACAATTTCTTCTCATTTTTTTTTTTGCAAGTTTATGATCAGAGAGGAGCATACCTGTACAGGTTAGGAGCATCAGATGAAGATGTACGGCCTCCAAAGATCCACACGTTGCCAACCACAAACCAGATAGCAAAGAAGCAATCTAATGCCATCTTGAGATACTCAAATAAGGCCTTAATTCTGTTGCATAGAGAAGGAAACAATTATATCAAGACCAGTTAACATGATGAGCAGATATGAACATTTCCATATTGCCACAAGTGTTCAGATACTGTAGCATGTATCACTACAAAGATTGACCAGATCTATCTTGTTGATTAGAATAAGATAACCAGCAAATATGCATGACAAGATATGACTGTGATACAGATTCAAACATACACAAAGTAAAGAAAATGTCCAGGATGGAGTTAAGTCAGAATCATCAAGATCGCGAGATGGTATCTACACAATTCTAGTTAGCTATGATGTAAAAAGGGATGAAGTACAGCAAACTTTACGTACCTTTACGTGAGAGGTTTTAAATCTAGGATAATAAAAAACAACAGAACAGAAAATTGAGGAAAGCTCCAAGCTGATATATAGTAGTGAGCTTATGTCATACTAATCTAGTAGGAAAACAGGACAGCAAAGCAAGTGAGGAGAAAATTCTGGACTGATCACAATGTCACATGAAATAAGGAATAAATTAATTGAGGCAATCGAGGAAACATCATCTATAAATATGAAGACGTTGAAAGGAAATGTGAGCCCAGATTGAAAATCAAGATCAATGATAAAAAACTCCAGTTGAAAATCAATATCAAAAAAAATCTAGTACAATTTAAGAATTATTCTGTTTTTTCTGTATGTACTCAATATCATGCAAGCTACAATTATTAACTCGCGAAATAAACAAGTAAAATATTTCATTGAGGACCACAAGAACAATGAATGCATATTAAAAATAAAAGTTCACTATTGCCTAGTTTCACAACGACATGGTCTTAAGGAAATGTATAAATATAATAGATATGGACAAACTGATTACACTCCTAGGACAAACCTAGCACAAGTGGGTTACTTTGTAAGGGAATGAAGTACTAGAAACCATTTTGCTAGGTACTGGCATCATGAAAGAGAATAATTATAGTCAACTAGGCAAATAGCATATGCAATGCAACAAAGCTAAAAACACTATTCATAACATTATTTTTCAAAAACCCGCAACTGATACCTAGCATTATTGAGAGTTCCATTGTTTTGACCACCTCTTCTTCCGCTCAAGGATGACCCATTATCACCGCCATCTGGTCTCTGGGAAACAGAAAGGGAAAAGGAAAGTCCATTGATGACACTAGCAGAGTTCTGCTGGGGCTGCGCTGAAGCTTGGCCAGAAGCTTGGTTGCAAAGTACACAACGTTGATAAATGAGCGGAAGGGTTGCACAACATCCAATTGCATACCCAGCAACCCATACAAACAATGGAGCATGTGGGTGTTCATGCCTTGAGACAGACAAAACTACAACTGCAGCCATCACCTGGCTCAATGTAAGAAACAGCTCAAAAGATATCCATATCCCTGAGTTCAAAGGACTCGAGCGGCGCCTGCTCTGATCATTTGCTGGCCTTCCAAAGGAAGATGCTCTGGAGGCGGTAACACTGGAAGTAGGAGCTGACGGGGTAGCTGAAGAACTTCTAGCGTTATTAGAAGGTCTATCCTCATGACGTGAAGTTTCTGTCTCATTTGAAGTTCTAACATTAGCAGATCTGGAAGAGGAGGCTCCCTCATTGCTTGGAATGTCAATCACAAGCTCATCAGTTTGTCTAGTTGGTTGATCCATCAATGGTGATCGTTGATCAAATTGGTTGCTAATTTAGTCCTGTACTCAAATCTACCATCTATTCTACTCAGAATAACTTAAAACCCTCATGATAGGTTTTCTCACTTCAGATACCAATCTACCATTCTACTTCACCACAAGTCCTCAGTATTCGGTGAAATAGCATCCTTTCTGCTCAAGAAGAAACCAAAGCAAATGTTTCAATCATCATGCATTCCTTTTCTAGAACCAACAATTGATACACATGACTATCAATTAAAGGTAAAAATCATGCAACTGAAAGCACAAATTAGCAGCTCAAAACCCTAATAAGTTCGGACTGTGACTGATTTTACATGAAATTTGCCAAAAAGGAAAGAAGCAGGTCAAATTAAGAAACTACGCCATGCACTGTTATTGATAAGAACAGAATTTGACAAAGAGAAAGGAATGACAGATCTGAATCGTCGAAGCAGATCAACGATCTCTTTACATGAAGTAAATTCTTCAAAGCAGAGTGAAGAACGAGGTAGAGTTAAGAATCGAGCTCAATACAGAGAGTGTGTAAGAAATTAAACAATTAGGTTCATACATAGAGTACGGAAGAGGGTTTTCTGATCGACGAGAATTTGTGCGGTGGAATTTGAGGAAAATGGGTATGGGTGACCTTTTTATGGGTTTCAGAGCTTGGGTTTGGTTTATACTCCGTATTTTTCCGCATCAGCAGTTCTGTATAAGCTCTAGTAAAGGAAGTAGAGCAGACAAAAAGTTTAGGCAAAATTGCGGAAGCCACCCGGCTTTTTGCCTTTATTGCAAATAGACCAATGTTCATTTTTTTTTTTATCATAACTACTATTTGTAACATACTAAAATCAATAATAAAGCATTAAATTCATCTAAATTACTAAGTGGTCTTTTATCAAAGAACTCATTCTTGTAGAATGGAGGATACGTAAGGCAAAACATGCAGAGGCATTGTAACTAATGTGGGAAGAATTGAAATCTCAAGTAGAGGCGTTGAAATCTCGAGCATGATCCACTGAATTAGACACAAATTAATCTTAACACAATTGTTGGACCGCAACCGAAAAAATTAACCGAGCCAACGAAACCAAACCAAAACTGACGAAGTTCGGTTAAGTTCTCAATTCAAGAAAATTCCAAACATAGATTTTTTTAGTTGGATTTGAGTGTCTTGACGTCTGTCTTAGATTTGATGCTCCAAATGTCTGTCTTATGATAGAACTAGCAAGTGGTACCTTGAAAGGACTTTCAGTATTTCAATGAGCGTTTCCCTTGTAGTGCGTGGTATTCTTCAATAGCACTTACAAAATCCCGAAGAATACAGAAGATATTGATTTTTAAAGCATGCACCAGACCACACCAGAAAAGGAACATGCCTACTCGGTTCATAGCAGCATAAAACTTCAACACTTTCGAAGTAAACAGATAATATTGATTCTAGAATTTAGTTGAGTGAATGAGAAGCCAAACTAAGTTCAAGAGAACTTAAAACTCCAAATACAAGGTCACCTTTCTGTGATCTATGTATGACAATTTCAGTCTCCAGTCTCTTCGTTTACGACTTAGCGGTCTACCCTTACTTAAAGGATCCCTATTTTCCTTGACGTCTGCCAATTTCCACACACAATGCCCAGTTTCCGGTTCAATTGAATCGATAAAGAACACACCATCTTTTTCCGTGGATTTAGCCTCCTCATCATCAACATAAGACACAACCATAGGGAAGTCATGGAACCTCTGAAGATCATCTGGTACTCTCAGTAATCGCTCTGCACCCGGAGAAGACACCTTCAAGAAAACTACATGATAAGTCCTGTTTGGTATGCCCATAATATAATGCTTTATGATGCACTGATGCTATGCATTATGGCTCCTACAACTTATTGCTCAAATTCTTTTTGAATTGTAATGCTGATGTGTATAAGTTGTTAATATTGCATGACAACCAAATCAACTGCTGCATTTTCAAATTTGATTTCCATATTTTCACACATGAATAGTCTCAACGTCTTAGATAAGCTGAAATGTAAATCCTCTCCATCATACTAAAATAGAAAAGACTCACTAGCTGCAAAAGAGATGCATGGGGTCATTTACCTCGAGTGCAATGTCATCAGGGATCTCTCCCTTGGCTCCTTCTTCCTCTAACCGTTTCTTGTACAGTCGAGAGTAACTTTCAATTTCTTCTAGACTGGGGCATCCGTAACTGACACGCACAAACGCCCATCATCAACAAAAACTTAATACTGAAAAAAGCACATCGAAAAGCTTCTTTTTTCCCCTTTGTTTAGTGTTTTGCAAAGTTCATAGTGATGCCTTTGCAACATGTGTGTAAAGCAACTCAGCTTATAATCCTTTCTCCACAAGCAATAAACATTACATGTTCTTCCAGGTGATCCAAAGAATAGGTCCATCCATCAAGTTAATCAATATCAAGAACGTTTTCAGCACCGTGATCGCAATAGGGCAGCCCAGGATAGGAAACGTGAAATTCTCTTATAGCATGGATGAAAGAATGAAACCAAGTAGTATAACTCATCAGGAAACAGTAAAAGAGCTAATTTGTACATACTCATTTGATAGATTGTCAAGTCTGACATAAATATATCCTCGAGGAGAAACCTTAAAAGCAAACAGCTGCATATCGTCGCCAAACTGGGTGAGAACTTCATGTGCAATAGACAGAACTCTATCACCCCAGGGGACGTTTTGCAGAACAACTCCACCACCATCTCCACCATCACCAATCTAAGAATTTGAAGATATAAGCACATTATAGCACAAGGTCACAAAATAGAAAGCAGTATGGACAAATATTCATTATGATCTCAAATGAATTGTAAGTACCCAATGCTCTGTGTCCTCCTCTTCTTCCCATTCCATAACACCAGCCTCTTGTTCCGTATCGTCTAAAACAATTTAATAACATTCAGATCGATGTCAAAACATACAACAATATCAAACTGGCCAGTAAACCCTAAACCCTAAACTTTCATTGATAGAAAGTAAAGCGGAGAGAAAGAGAGATTACACTGGAATTGGTCATCTTCCACGCGATTAGGTTCCTGAGAGGGAGCAGTAGAAGACATATGCCGAAGAGTAGGGAGAGAAGAGCGGGGTGAGGGAGTGGAAAACCGCCATTGATAGAGAGGTTGTTGATAGCATGGGGAAGGAAGTCTGGGTTTGATTGAAATGGGGAGAGGAAGGACCGGACGAGGGTTTGTTCGAGAAGAAAGCGAAGGCGATGCTCTGAGCAGCGTATTCCATAATAGCCTTTTCATGCTTTTCTGCACTCCCACCCTAGTCAAACATTCAACTCAACGCGCACAGCAACCCTCGCCATCAGAGCTCTTCGGTTTATCAGCCAAACCAGGTGAAGGCGAGGGGCAGCCCGGTTCACGACGGGCGTTGCCGTGAACCGGACAAAAGACAACTCAAACAAATACCCTAGAAATTACGAGTATACTCTCTAGATTGTCTATAAATTCGTAATAATAATAATTTTAAATATTATCGTATGATTAATTTAGTTCTTTTAAAACGGTGTTTATTGTTATATTACTAGAAAGCTTTCCCGTCCGATGGATGGACAATTTATTCGTCATAACTGTTGAAGTCCGAAAACACCGAACGAGTGTAACGCGATGAGGGCAGATGGTTTGGTCTCAACCGAATCAATAGACGACGAGATGGAAGATATTTGGTCGCTTGTAGTGTTTAACGCGATGAGGGTAGTGTGAAGGATGCTTTTGTATTAGCTGTGAGATTACAACAGTAGACAGATATTCTCTATCGCGTTTAGGTGTATCGGGTTACAACAATGATCTTTAGCTCGAGATCTGGTGTATGTGGTTCGCGAGGTTTTTCGATCTCCGCTCTGGTGCATCGAGCTTGCTATTTATAGCCGAGCTCTGGGCTGAGACCGATCGAGATGTCGATGTGGGACGAGTGCCGCCCAAGTACGTGTCGCTCTCCGGTTGGCTCTTGGAGCGGTGCCTGCGGAGCTGGCCAATTACGGGCCAGGATGGGACGTTGCCGCCCACTGCTCGTTCGATGGGACGCTGTCGCCCACCCACTTGCGTGGATGGGAAGGGCTCCTCCCCACGCGGTCACAACGCTCGAAGCGCGATGCAAACATGGCCTCTCGAGCCTTTCGTCCTTTGAGGGTTTCTGTCCTGCCAAGAGTCTTGTTTTGGGATAGGGGCGTACGCTGATCGCGATAGAAGCAAGGTCTAGAGCTCGACGTCACCTTGAGGAGTTTATACTTGGCAGTATTTTGTTTTTGGTAGGGTGGCCGTACTGCGTTGACGGTTCCTGGTATCAACACAACCCCATGGACCGGGCCTCGATGCCTGCTTGAGGGCGGGTCCAAACAGCACCCGAGAACCGGAGACGCGACGCGGGAAACGTGCCATCGCTGGAGCGACGCGAGAGCAAACGAGGGCGACAGGACGAGGGGCGTGGCGAGGAGAGTTGTTGGGCCGCCCACTTTTACGGGCCGCCGCAAGACGAAGCCCATTTTGTTAATTGGCCGCCGAGATTTTGAATAAAAGGGGCGGTTCCTCCCCTCGTCTCCCTCATTCCGCAACTTCCACTTCGAAACTCTCTCTCGCTCTCGAACTCGCCCGCTCTCGCCGATCGGAAACCGCCGGTCCGCCAGCGACGCCGCTCGTCACAAGTTTGCCTCCGTTTCCTTCCGACCACGAGGTACGCCCTCCTTCTCTCTCCCCCTCCTCTTTTCTTGTTTTCTGGATTTTCTGGGTTTCTTGGGCTTTCTGGGGGTTCTCTGGGGGAACGCCCTAATTCCAGTGGCGGCACCGCCGCTGGAAACCGGTGGTGTTCTGGGTAGCCTTCGCCGAGAGAACGGCCCGCCGGGGGGTGGGTTTAGGGCTTTCCGAGACCTCCGGGTGGAGGAGGGTGTCGCCACGCCGCTGTCCTAAACCCGGCCTGGATATGGCCCCTGGAGCCCGCTCATGGGTGATCTGGGCGGCAAAGTGGGGGAAGGAACCCCTCTGGGGAGGCGAAACGTCGTGGGTAGACAAAACGTCGTGGGGAGCGAGACGTCGCGTCAGTTGGAACGCAACGGTGACGTCTGCTCCTGGCGTTCCGTCTTCTCAACGTCCTATCACTGCGATTTGTATCTAGAGACGCGCACCAGGAGCGGCGGAATGTCCCTCTGACACTACGCGCTCCTCCCCAGGCCTCTTTTCTCAACAAGGCTTCTTGCCCTATCGTGTCCGTGCTTTCTCTGTGTTTGTTTCCCTTTTTAGTCGACTTACAAGGGTTTTTTGTTTTATGCATTCATCGCGGCCGAGGCGCCGCGCCCTCTGTCTTTTTCTTTTCTGCTTGTTGCTTGTGTGCATTATATTTTATTGTGCTCTTATCGCGCTACTGTTTTCCCACGTTTGTCTTTTCCTTCCCCCCTACATATTACCTTTATTTTTCTTCCTCCAGGAGCCTCTTTGCTTCCGTGCCCTGGATTCGGGGTTTTCCAACGACTACTGCCCCTCAGGCGTGGATCGCGGTGATAGGATAGTGAACTGGGACGACTTCTACGCGTCCGACCCCCCGCTTGAGTACCGGGAGATGTCCGCGAGTGATTCTCAGAACAACTTCCGTGAGCCCGCCGGTTTGAGCAGGAGCGACCCTACCACAATATCCGAAGCCCGCACGAAAAGCGAATCCTCATCGCGATCAATGGCGCGCTGCAGGCCCTTTGATCCCCACGACGAGGCCGTGGACGATGAGGCGTCGACTTCTGGGACCGCGAGAAGTTTTCCCTCGCGGTATCTGACGCGGATGCAAGCGGAGGTTCCGCGCTTCCGTCAGACCAGGCCCCATCGTCTGGCAGAGTACGAAAACCCGACGACGCTGGAGAAGGGCAGCGCCTCCATCATGACTCTCGAGGAGCTGGACGTTATTGCGTTGGGGTACCCCTGGCCAGCCAGGGTGGAACTCCTGTTGCCCCTTGATGGGGGAAACAGCGTTGCCGTCTATGAGGCGGGCATCGTGGTCTACGCGGCGAGCCTTGTCGCGGCCTTTTGGGTCCCGCTGCCGCGCTATGTCACAGACTTTTTGTTTGATCTTGAGCTTGCCCCGGCCTCGATGGCGCCCAACTGCTGGAGCATCATCGCGGCCTATCACATGCGGTGCCTAGAGCAGAGGCACCCTCCCTCCGCATGGCATATGCGGCAGGTCACTACGGTCAAATCAGACAGCCGAGGCATCGTGAATTTCAGCCTCACGCATTGTAATCTTCTAATTACTCCCTCCAACGTTGGCCCGCGGTGGAAGGAGAAATGGTTTATCGTGCACGACATTGAGGGCGACAAACTGCTTTGCCCCATGGTTGCCGACAGGTTCCGCCCCCATAAGCACAAACGCGGCGAGTCAAAAATGGCGGCTGCGGCAAAGAAGGCCTTTGCCGCGCCCTCCAAACGGGAGCAGAGCGTTTGGATAACACAGGAGCGCCTTGAGCGCGCTGGGCTAAGCCTGAGGCCGGCACCGCCCCGGGAGAACCCGAGGGCGAGGGTATTCCTATTTTTCCTGAGACGGCTTTATTTTACTATATGTTTTACTAGTGCCTTGAACGCGTTAAATCTGATTGTTGGTGGTTTGTTTTGCAGGTATGGACGTGTTCGCAGCTCTTGTTTCGGGCAAATCTGCCCGTACCGACTCCGCGGCACCCTCTACGGCCCAGACCCTGGGCAATAAGGAGCATACCGCGAAGGGTGCGCACGACAAGAAGGGGCGGGGCAACCCTCCGGGTCAGAAAGATAGACGTGCCCAGGGTCCCTTGAAGCGACGGACCGCGGAGGACGCGGTCCGTGCTGAGGGGGTGGCCTCGAAGAGGGGTAAGAAGGACGTGGCCCCGGCCGAGGAACCGGCCCTTGAGATCGTGAAGAGCCCCGCTCAGATTATGACGGGTGCGGGCCACCGTCGTCATTGGTCGCGACGGGCCGAGGTGGAGGGGTTCGCCTGCTCTGGGCCAAGCTGGGGCACCTTCCAGGAGGGCCAATACGCTTACGACTCGGAGAGGGAGTGGTTCCAAACCCTCAACGGGGACCAGGTCCAGGGAGAGTGTATGAAGTATGGCCACATGGTACGCGGTCCCTGCCCGTTTTGTGTTTTATTATCACTTAGTCCTTGTTTTGTGATCTTTGTTTTGGTGCCGCTTTGATCCGTAGGTCAACGCGTGGTTGAACTATCTTCCTGACTGCGTGCGCGAGGAGGAGGCCAAGACGGAGGCAGCGGTGAAGGCCAAGGAGGAGGCCGACGCGTCGCTCCAGGAGCTGCGCGCGCAGGCGGAGAAAGACGCCGCGGCGCTCAAGTCGGCCAAGTCCCAGGTTGCGGCGTTGAAGAAGGATGCCGCGGGTTTAAAAGCACAGAACGAGGAGCTGAGCGCGCAGCTGGAAGCGACCAGCAAAAAGTTGGAAAGCGCGATACCCGACTACCTCGCCTCGCAAGAGTATATGGACCGACGCGTCGACGACGCGCGGACGGTCCAAGCTCTCAGCGCTGTTACGGCCGCCCTCCAGTATTGTGGGAGGTACAAGGTGAAGTACTTCGCCCCCGACCTCCACCGCGAAATGGGAGCTATCTGGGAGAATGGGGTGGCGAAACCACCTTTTGACGTCGTGGAGGAGGACGATGTGGCGGAAAATGCTGGTGCGAACACCGATCAGGAACTCCCCGCCCCCGATGCCGAGACAGAAAAAGCCCCTGGGGATCCTTCTACCTCCGCGATCGCGACCGACGCTCCTGATGCTTGAAACCCTCCACCAAGACCAAAAATCATTTTTTGTTTCTGCTTTTTGTGAACTGATGTTTCATTCGGCCCTCGGGGCCTAAGTACTGCTTGTTGCCGCGTTGCGGCTGTAATTATACTCTTGACGCGATCTACGCGTTTAAACTATTTTTACCGCCACGCGGCGTTTTAATCATGACATGTTTGTTTCTTTCTGCTCTTTAAAACTCGCCGTACCCAACCCCATGCCAAGCTAGGTGCTAGGACCGCGCTTGACACTAGGTTAATGTAATTTAGACTTGCGAAACCTCGCCGTACTCAACCCCATGCCAAGCTAGGTGCTAGGACCGCGCTTGACACTAGGTTAATGTAATTTAGACTTGCGAAACCTCGCCGTACCCAGCCCCATGCCAAGCTAGGTGCTAGGACCGCGCTTGACACTAGGTTAATGTAATTTAGATTTTTGTTCATGACCTTAGTGAAGTTTTTTGATGTATTTAAGGCTTTATGCGACTGCGAGGGGTGGAACCCAACTCGAGCGTACCTAAGCGCGTCACGCGCGTTAGCGGACAACCCCAAGCGAGGACGGCGACTCGGGTTTCTCTAACGATTGAGTTTTTGATGTTTTAAGGCTTTATGCAACTGCGAGGGGTGGAACCCGACTCGAGCGCGCCTAAGCGCATCGCGCGCGTTAGCGGACAAACCCCGAGCGAGGACGGCAACTCGGGTTTCCCTAACGATTGTGGAGTTTTTGATGTTTTAAGGCTTTATGCAACTGCGAGGGGTAGAACCCGACTCGAGCGCGCCTAAGCGCATCGCGCGCGTTAGCGGACAACCCCAAGCGAGGACGGCAACTCGGGTTTCCCTAACGATTGTGGAGTTTTTGATGTTTTAAGGCTTTATGCAATTGCGAGGGGTAGAACCCGACTCGAGCGCGCCTAAGCGCATCGCGCGCGTTAGCGGACAAACCCCGAGCGAGGACGGCAACTCGGGTTTCCCTAATGATTGTGGAGTTTTTGATGTTTTAAGGCTTTATGCAATTGCGAGGGGTAGAACCCGACTCGAGCGCGCCTAAGCGCATCGCGCGCGTTAGCGGACAAACCCCAAGCGTGGACGGCAACTTGGCGGCTTTCCGTAACGACAAAATTCAATATTAGTACAGCATGGGGTAGTTGTCTCGTTTTATTCATACGATAATTGATAGAATAAAAACATTACAAGTGACAACAACGCGCTGACCACCCTAGCTTATTTACACGTAGTATTTCTTGAGGCGTGCCTCATTCCATGTCTTGGCAAGCGTTTGTCTTGTCGTCGCATCTGTGAGTTTAAAAGCCCCCGGGACGACCTCTTTGGAAAGGAGGTACGGTCCTTCCCACTTCGCGTCAAGCTTGCCCCCGTCGGCCCTTTGGAGGGCTAGATCGCCCTCCTTGAGGCCGCGGGGCTTGATTCTCTTGTTGTAGTATGCCGCGGTCCTTATCTTATACTCGACTGAGCGCAGTTCCGCCGCCTCCCGGCGCTCATCGCGAAGGTACATTTCCACCTTGAGAGCCTCGTCGTTGGTGAACTGGTCGTAACCTGCGACTCGCTCCGTGGGTAGCATTGGGGTTGGGTGTGGTATGCCTGGCCCGGCCCGTAACCCGCGGCGTAAGCGGGTACATATGGCTGGTGGGGCATCGGGTAAGCACCCTGGCCGTGCTGCATGGGATATGCGCCTTGGCCGTAGTGGTACGCGGGGGCGTAGCCTTGGAAGTGAGGATTGGGAGGTGATAACGCGTTGGGCGCGTCCTGCTCCACCTCCTGCCCAGTCGAGCTCCCGTTGGTGGTGGAATACTCCTCCACGTAGGGCTCCTGCGCGGGTGCGTACTCTTGGTAGTACTGCGCGTGGACATACCCCTGGAAGGGGGCCTGCGGCTGGAAACCCTGCAGAAAACCAGGGTTCCACCCTAGCACGGCCTGTGGTTGCTGCACGGGCGGGCCCCATCCGGGCATGGGTGCAGCCTGGGGCATCGCGGGTGGTGACCCGTAATACCACGGAGGTGGCGGCTGCATCCCGAAAGCCGTGCCGTCAGCGTAGTAGGCGTTGTTGCTGTTAGCGTCCATCACTCTGCGTCAGTTGAAGCGGTGCCTGCTTGGTTTGAGGAGGTCCCCACGGACGGCGCCAATGTTGAAGTCCGAAAACACCGAACGAGTGTAACGCGATGAGGGCAGATGGTTTGGTCTCAACCGAATCAATAGACGAGGAGATGGAAGATATTTGGTCGCTTGTAGTGTTTAACGCGATGAGGGTAGTGTGAAGGATGCTTTTTTGTTAGCTGTGAGATTACAACAGTAGACAGATATTCTCTATCGCGTTTAGGTGTATCGGGTTACAACAATGATCTTTAGCTCGAGATCTGGTGTATGTGGTTCGCGAGGTTTTTCGATCTCCGCTCTGGTGCATCGAGCTCGCTATTTATAGCCGAGCTCTGGGCTGAGACCGATCGAGATGTCGATGTGGGACGAGTGCCGCCCAAGTACGTGTCGCTCTCCGGTTGGCTCTTGGAGCGGTGCCTGCGGAGCTGGCCAATTACGGGCCAGGATGGGACGTTGCCGCCCACCGCTCGTTCGATGGGACTCTGCCGCCCACCCACTTGCGTGGATGGGACGGACTCCTCCCCACGCGGTCACAACGCTCGAAGCGCGATGCAGACATGGCCTCTCGAGCCTTTCGTCCTTTGAGGGTTTCTGTCCTGCCAGGAGTCTTGTTTTGGGATAGGGGCGTACGCTGATCGCGATAGAAGCAAGGTCTAGAGCTCGACGTCACCTTGAGGAGTTTATACTTGACAGTATTTTGTTTTTGGTAGGGTGGCCGTACCGCGTTGACGGTTCCTGGTATCAACAATAACATAATTTTTTTAATTAATAAATTATGTAAGTATTTTATATTGAATTGTCCAAAAAATAGTAGATAAAATAAATATGGAATATGAAATTATTTTATTAATTTATTATGAGAATTATTTTGATAATATGGCTTTTCTGGCAGATGCGCTGTGTAGGGATTACTCTTTATAATTTTATAGACATTTTGGAGGAAATTTAAATCAAAAGCATATGGTTAGCTCTTTAGGCTTTGCATTCTCACTCAAAAACGAAAAAATGATAAGGTTTTGCATTCAAGTTACAATATTATAACATGATATACGTATGTAAAAAATAAGACACAGTAGCATGCATCCATAATCAATTACAAATAAAAACGCAAAACAAAAAAAAGAGTATAAAAACATGCATTTATTTGACAAGAAAAAGAAAATATAAGAATTGTAGAGATAGATAATTCACCCAAAACAAAAAAAAAAAAATTAGAGAGAAGTTAAGATGTTATGTGCCCGAGCGTAGGATCTAGTCACGGGTCTAGAGACGCCGGAACTCGATCTAGAATCAATGTTGATTAGGAGAACCGAGATAGAAAAGGATAGAGAAAGGGTGGCTTGTCCTTGACAAAGCTCCTTCTAGGTTTACGTAAACCTCTTTACTAATAATCTGCTTAATCTTTATTCAATCAGAATACCCCTTATATATGGCTAGAAACAAAAAGATAGAATAATAATAACCTAGAGCTATATATCCATATCAGGATAATATATCTAACTAATATATCTAACTATATCCAACTATATCAGAATAACAAGGAAACAAACTAACAAACTCTATCCTAAATAAATATAAGAGATACGTATAATAATATTCCTATCTTAACCATAATCTTGGGCCGTATCATTAGCACAAGAGGGGGAGAGTTTTAAGTGTTGTATAGATTGACTTGGCCAAAATTGTTGTGCCAATATCAAAAGTAATTAGCCCTAGTTCACAAACTAGTCTAGCAAACAAGTAAAAGGTCGAACCCAATGGAAAAGTGTTCTCAAGCAAATTCGGTTCAATGAACAAAAAAACAGGGGTTCAAAGGTTTTGTTATCAATAAGAAAAAAACAGAGTTCGTTCATTCAATTCCACCTTTTAAATCAATTAATCATAGATTCATCAACTTGTCCACGGTCCAAGCAAAACTATCATATGAACAACGAGGCTTAATCCAAATCATGCAATGAACACAAGGATAGAAAGAAAATTGAATCATGCAATCAAACAATGAGTCTCATGCATAAAACAACCATTGAATACTCCTCAATTTCAGTCCACGGTTTTGAAAAAGAGTTGTTTCAAGAACATATTGGATTGCACAGACAACAATCAAAGATATTCAAACAATAGATATAAGTCAATCAAACAAGGTGATTAGGCTCATCAAATCAAACATAAATCATAGGATTAAGAACAAAGAGTTTCAATATTAACCTAGGAATAAAGAAGTTACCAGAATCTCACGATATCAATAGAAAGGCTTCCTTGATTGAACAAACTCCAAAGAGGACTAGTTCTCCATAATACAAAGTAAAGCTCTAAGAATTAATGTCAAAGGTAGAAGGTAGAAGGTATATACTACCAAATATAAGGCCTATTGTAACATTAAAAATTGTAATGGTTTATTTAAGTGTTACATTAGATAACCAATTGTAATGGTTTGTTAATATATGTAATAATATCGTCTAAGGTAACGTTTAATTGTAACGGCAAATTTCTATAGTAACATATGTTTATAGCAAATGTAATGGTTATTAAAAAAAGGGAAAAAACATGAACAAAGACAACAACAAAATAGCAAATGTAATGACATTGTATTTCAACAAAGAATTGGCGCAAACATGTGAAAATAGAGGCACTAACATTGAAAAATAAAGGCCCAAACCCTTTTCATTAGACCAAACCGAAACCCTACCTACTCTCTTCTCCATCAACTCCAAACCCTTCTTGATCAACTCTGTCGGCGGCCTCCGACTTTGTCGGCGACAGTTCCCTCCCCTCCTCTTCCCCTTGGCGGCAGCGGCTCAGTTCGCATCCCCGCAGTGCTGTCCACCAGACCACGGCGTTCGCATCCGGAGGCGCAGACCTCGAGGCCGGATTTTGGCATCAATCCACCAGATCTCGAACTTGTTTAGTTTGGAAGCTTCGAGAATGGCTCGTCGCATTTCGGGCTCGCCTAGACGAGCTTGTGAGAGAGCTCCGCCACAGCGATCTTCCACCGCTCCTCCTTCGCCGCCGAGGAGGCGGACGATGTCGCCGTCGTCATCTCCGGTGGGAGACGCTGAAGCGGATCGATTTCTTCCGTCCTCCTTCCTCGTTCTCGTGCCTCCGTGCTCGTCCTCCCTGGCGTGCTTCACCAGCTTCGTTCCTCCGTCCTTGTTCGCATCCCACCGTACTCCTCGTTCCTCCATTCTTGTTCGTCCTCGTTCTTGCGTCCTTGTCGTCGGCGGCGGCGACATCCCCTCCATCCACGCCCTGAATCTGAAGTCGTCTCCTCTGTTTGTTTCCACAAGTTATTTATCTTCTTAAAGTAACTATCTTTTTGTGCTCTCACATGTCTGATCTAGTGGCGCCTGCATCTATAACCGGTGAGATTTCTGTTTTCATTGCTTTGGTGATTAGTTTCTTGTAATTGGTTCTTGTAAAGATCGTTTCATGGACCTTATGGAAGTAGCGATTTTGTGGATGAGGATAATTTAGGTCTTGTGATGATACAATGCTCGCATTTTCCCAATACTGAGTCCAATGAACTTGTAGATTGTATTTGTAGAAAGATTCCGATGCACTGGGTTCAAGTAGAAATTGGATGCCTAGGACATTTAGTTTGATTTGAGTAGTATTTAATTCATTTTCATCTGCATCTTACAGGTTGATGATTGAGCTGTGGTTGACAATTGTGCAATCATAGACATGTCCAAATTAGAATGGGGCCTTTTCACAGTTTGTGTTGTGGATGAATTAATATTGGTACTTGTGCTAAGTTTCTGCTTCATATAATGTCTGTTGAAATCTGAGCTTTGTTTTCTGAGCATTTAAACTGCATATGATGAGCACTAGGGATGTTTGATTCTGGCTACAGATCCAATTGTGTATAGTTTTGTGATTTCTTTAACACATTTGGTTTCTGGTCTTGCATGTAAATGTATATGAACACTGAAAATGTTTGCTTTCTATAGTATTCACTTTGCATATAATTCATAGCAATGAGTCGCCTTGATGCATATGTAGCTTCAACATTTGCAGATGACTCCTCAGACACAACGGATATAAGATGGACATGCTCTTGCTCTTCAGCTTATCAAGTGAGTCAAATCACCCTACTTGAATCAAATTGCTCTAAGACTTGTGACTGTAAATCTGGTGAGTGTTGCAACCTTCCCTAACCTCTATGTGGTCATGTTTTTGGTGTTGCGATGGAAATAGTCTCTGATTGTAATATAGAGTTAATTTGAACAAATCAATCAATCTTATTTCCTTTCACTCTGGAGATGCTAGAAGCCTAGAGCCTTGAACCAGAAACAAGATTGTGCGGTTGTAATATTCTGTTCAGCATCTTTTCCCTAATTCATAAATTCATATACACATGGATGCATTCCATTAGTGCTCAAACAAAATAGACAATTAGTCAACCTCAATCATATTTTTGTTGCTTGTATACTAATCATTCCTGAAGTTGGGATGGTATATAGATGAGTTCTCTGATATATATGTAATGTTACATTTTTATTATCTGCTCACACTTGTCTCTTTGGTCTCACTCAAACAATAGTTAAAATGTATCATGTATGCTGATTTCTCATGACAGCCACAGGAAGATCAAGTGACTAAAAATGGACTTTGTTGGGACGATATTAAGGACGTCAATCGTTAATATCTAAACCAATAATAATCGTCCCTTGTTTTGATAATGACAAACTCAAATGTATTTGATAAGTTGTCCAAGTCTTGATCTCAGGTAAGTCCAGTGGACGCACATGAGCGAAAAGGACAACAAGTGAACAGCAGTCCCTATGCTGTAGGGACGCATGTTACCAGAACGTCCAAAGCTAAACGTAATTGGCGGAGTCCCTGCGCAAGATAGGACGGAGTCCTCATCAAGAAGGGACGCGCGCCAAAATACGGACGAAGTTCAAATTCAAATCAAGGCCGCCCCAACATGATTACATCATCGTCCGGCCTTAGTCCTCAGAAGGAAGCTTCCTTTGTCTGGGCACGTGTAGACAATGCCAAAGACGTCGCTTTTCCAGCAATGGTCCCCTACCCACGCGGAGGCTTCCCAAGCGTCAACAGAGTTGACCTCCTCAAGACGCTCATCGCACCGTTGATCAAAGATCGAGAATCCTGCCAAGTCTCAGAGGACGCTAGAGGACAAGAATCACTTCCGCTATAAATACTCTCCAAGGAGTATGCATAGCGGCATGTGTGTGCAAGAGTGGACTTTGAAGACTTTCTCTCAAGCTCTCCCGAAGCATTCAAGAACACGAACGAAGATCAAGAAGATCAAGTGAGCTTGAAGCAAGAGAAAGAAAGTCCAACCACATCAAATCCAAAACAAACCACAAATCAATTAGAGTTGTAGTTTGTCTCTCACAACGAACCGTGACAGACGTGAGTGATAGCTTCCTTATAGCTAAGAGTGTTAGGTTACTTGTTAGGTTGAAAGGAGTGTTACTAGTGAGGCTAAGGACGGACGCTTAGCTCAGAGAAGTGTAACGACTCGCCTAAGTTGTAAGGACTCGCTCTTAATAAGATAAGGGACGGCTATTGAAAATCCTCCAACGGAGGTAGAGGTTTACCCATAAGACTAGTTGGTCTTAGTGGGGTTCCTCTATAAATACTCGTGTCCACTTATCTTGTATTCTGTTAAGTCTATTTTCCGCTACACTAAAGGACGCCCTTAACCCAGTTAAGGACGCCCTCATTAACTGACTTACGATCCATCAATTGGTATCAGAGCAGGCGCTCTAGATTTTTGTTGAGTTGCAGGTACAAGATGGACATAGAACCTATTGGAATCTCTTTTGTAAAGCCTCCTCATCTGACGGACGGCAACTTCAACCGCTGGAAGATCCGCTTCGAGAACTTTTGCAGAAGTCAGAATTATCAATGCTGGAGAGTGATCATGAAGGGTGACCTTACCATCCCTGATGACAAGAAAGACAAAGAGGACGAGTGGGGTCCTGACGAATTCAAGCTTTTGGAAACAAACGCTAAGGCTATATGCTTCCTTCAAGCGTCCCTCTGCGAAAGGGACGCCACCCGAGTTAGCAATTTGGCAACAGCCAAACTACAATGGGAAGCTCTTGAGAAGTACCATGTGGGTACGGCAGAGATGAAGGAAGACGTCAAGCTTGAAATCAAACGAGAGTTCTATGCCTTCAGAATGCTTCCTAACGAATCTGTCAAGGACTACTCATACCGCTTTGAAGCTCTTGTGACCAAGATGCGAAATTTAGGCATCCCAGAAGCTGAAGTCTCAATGAGAAACAGAGTCGGAGTAGTCATTGATGGGCTTACAGGAAAATGGAATTTTGATAGGACTACGTTCAAGGAGAACACAGCCAACAAAACCCTGGATATGGAAGAGATCTATGGGAAGCTGAGAGGCTATGAAGCGAGAAGGGAAGCTGATATGGCTGAATTGGCTAGAAACCCCCAGACAGATCTTGCTTTGATGACGTCAACTCCAGAGTACGCTGAGTATCTGCGCCACCAAAGAGATATTGCCCTAATGGTGGAAGCAAATAAAAATGAGAATCGTGAAAGGATGTGTGCTCAAGCTTTGAAAGAAAAGGAAAGCAAGACTAAGGAACAGCTGGAAGAAGAGGAAGAGATTGCCCTTCTACACAAAGTTGCTCGGTTATGGGGTAAAAAGGCCAGAGATTCCAAGAAACACAAGATGCCTTACAAAAAGGAGAGTCCCAAGTATACAGAGGCAGAGATGAAGGAACTTACTTGCTACAAATGTAACAAGAAAGGACACTTTGCTAAAAGGTGTACTACGGGACTAAACTCAAAAGAAATAATGATGAAAGCTCTCTTGGGAGCGTGCGAAGCCGCATGGGATAATGTGAGTTTTGATGATGAAGAACCAGAAGGACCAGTGGCGTACATAGCCGTAGAGGACGCCTCAGATGATGAGCAAGTGGCGTACATGGCTGTGGAGGACGCCCCAGTCCTTGAAGAGGACGCTTTTGAAAAGGAACAAGAGGTAACTCGTGAATCCATGATGAACTCCTTAGAGAATTGTTCCAAAACCAAACTTATTAAGCTTATTAAAAGAATCATGGAAGAAAGCGTTGTTATGCAACATAGAATGGATGAACTTGAACTTGAAAGTGAAAATAGGCTAGTTGAATGTGAGAACTGTGCTACAGTTTCGTTACAACTAGAGTCCTCGTATGTCGAAGTTAAATCCCTGAAAACTGAAGTGATGTGCCTTAAGCTAGAGAACGCTAAGCTTAGGGAAGAGGTGAAAGTGTTAGGGAAGAGCCCGGTAACTGAGGTAGTTCAACCAATGGTGTTTGTCCCAGCCAAAAGAGGACTAGGATACGAGTCTGACACTAGGAACTCTCTCCCTAGTGACTTTGAGGCTAGCAAAACCTCAGAACTTGAATTAGAAAGGGAAAAGACCAAGAACCTTCTTGAAAGAATTCGAGTCCTAGAGAGTGGAGAGAAAGGTCAAAGGGACTATTACACTAACTCCACTAGTCATAGGATCTATAAGAAGATTGCTAAGGGGGAAGGTTCAAAAGTTTGTAACCCTCAAAAGATGAAAAAGAACAAAATCCAACGTCCCAACAAGAAGTACTACCTTGGTACTTACTATAGGACGTGTTGGTACTGTGGAAAAGGAGATCACTTCAAATATGATTGCCTGAAACTGAAGAACGACATTGAAAGTGGCAAAGCTGCTAGGAATAACATTGAAAATGATAAGTCCGTCCCTAAGGCTAACCCTAGACGTCCTAGACGATCTAAGAGTTCTTTCAGAAAGCATGCTATTTCAAATGATGTGAATATAAGTGACTACATGCCAGAACCAGAGTTCTATTTCTGTAACGAACCAGGTAAGGAACACCTTGCCTGGGTCGCCATACACTAACCTTGTTTTGGCAGGTGGAAGTGAGGGGACGCCCATGGATCATTGATAGTGGCGCCTCAAACCATATGACAGGAAGCCAGATCCATCTCACTTCTATCCAAAGTAGCGCCACGGAAGGAACTGTCTCGTTTGGCAACAAGGGCAAAGGAAAGATCAAAGGGACGGGAACTGCTATTCTCAATCCGTCTATCAAAGCGACAAATGTTAGCCTTGTTGAAGGACTTGGCTTCAACCTCCTAAGCGTCTCTCAAATGTGTGATCAAGGTGAAAACTTAGTCACATTTGACTCAAAGGAGTGCCTCGTCATCAACAAGAAATCCAACAAAGTCATCCTGAAAGGAGTCCGAAAGAACAATGTCTACATCTTCAATCAGGAGTTCAAGCCAAAATCTGAGTTGTGCTTATCTGTGTCAAAGGAGGACGCTGACCTCTGGCATCGCCGACTTGGCCATGCTGGACCAAGCACAATCCTCAAGCTTCATCAAAGAAATCTTGTGAAAGGTCTTCCCCAAATTGATCCTGAGAAAATTGAACAGTGTGAAGCATGTATCAAAGGGAAGCAGACAAGAACGTCCTTTAAGTCAAAGAACGATGTCAGCACAAAGAAACCTTTGGAACTTCTCCATATGGATCTTTGTGGACCAATGAAGACGTTAAGCTATGGTGGAAAGAGGTATATCTATGTCCTTGTAGATGACTTTTCTCGATTCACCTGGGTTCTTTTCTTAGCTTCAAAAACAGATTGCTTCAACGCATTCAAAGTCTTCATCAAACAAGTGGAAGTTGCGCTTGAGACGCCTCTCAAATCCATAAGATCAGACCATGGGACGGAGTTTCAAAACTCAGAGTTCGTGGCCTACTGTGATCAACATGGAGTCTCTCACAACTTCTCAGCTCTAAGGACTCCTCAACAAAATGGAGTGGTGGAAAGAAAGAATAGGACGCTGGAGGATATGGCAAGGACTATGCTCTTAGCCAATAGCGTCCCCAAGTACTTCTGGGCTGAAGCTATTGCTACAGCGTGCTACATTATCAATCGAGCCATGATCCGTCCTTTGCTGAAGAAGACGTCCTATGGGTTGCTGAATGGAAGAAAGCCTCGCATCGACTACCTCAGAGTCTTTGGATGCAAGTGCTTTGTTCACAACAATGATAAAGAAAGACTTGGAAAGTTTGACGCAAGAAGTGACGAAGCCATATTCCTTGGATACTCCCTCACCAGTAAAGCGTATAGAGTTTTCAATAAACGAACTCTAAAGCTTGAGGAGAGCATTCATGTTGTGTTCAAAGAAAGTTCTTCTCACCAAGATAAACCAAGTAAGAAAGAACGCTCATCTCCTCTGCAGCAGGATGACTCCGATGATGAAGTTGATTTCGGGTCCTCTGGAAAATACTATGTTCCTAAGGAAGCTACTCAAAATCCTGAAGAAGTCTCAGTAGAAGTTCCCAGTGTTGTTCAGGAAGTTCCATCTCAAAGTGAATCTCCAGCTCAACATGAGGTCGCTGAATCAAGCCTACAAGGAGAACAGCGTCAAGAAGAGGACGCTCAACCTGAGGGGGAACTCTATGAAACTCTCAATGAAGACGACGGGTTTGACTCAGATGAATCTGATTGGACGGACCCTAGATGTACTCCTGTAAAGGACGATACTCATAAGGGATCCCATCTTTCGAGACTTCATTCAACGGATCAAATCATCTCAGATATGTCAAAAGGAGTTCAAACAAGATCAGCCGTGAATCAGTCCCTTAATGCTAACATAGCGTTCTGTGCCTTCAACGCCTTTGTGTCCTTGGTTGAACCTAAGAACATAAAGGAAGCACTCCAGGACGCTGATTGGATTCAGGCCATGCAAGAGGAACTTAATCAATTCGAAAGAAATAAGGTTTGGACCCTCGTCCCTCGTCCGAGAAACAAAAACATAATAGGGACGAGATGGGTCTACAGGAACAAGCTTGATGAGAATGGTCGCGTGTCAAGAAACAAAGCAAGGCTTGTGGCTCAAGGCTATAGGCAAGAGGAAGGGATTGATTATGATGAAACCTTCGCTCCTGTCGCCAGGATTGAAGCCATTCGCCTCCTCATCGCCTTTGCCGCTCACAAAGGGTTCAAGCTTTTTCAAATGGACGTCAAGACAGCCTTTCTCAACGGCAAGCTCAAAGAAGAAGTGTACGTCGCTCAACCTCCAGGATTTGAGGACGCTGATCACCCAGATCATGTGTACTTCTTGGACAAGGCACTCTATGGACTCAAGCAAGCCCCTCGTGCATGGTACAATAGGTTTGCGTCCTTCCTCTTGTCCAACGGGTACACACGAGGTAACATTGATAAAACCCTGTTCTTAAAGAAAGTTCTTAAAGATGTCTTAATTGTCCAAGTCTATGTCGATGACATAGTCTTTGGAAGCACTAACATGAAATTTGTAGAGGAATTCAAGAACTTGATGAGTAGTGAGTTTGAGATGTCCCTCATAGGAGAACTCAACTTCTTCTTGGGACTCCAAATCACTCAGCTCAAAGATGGGACGCGGATTCATCAACAAAAGTACATCCGTGAAATGCTTGAGAAGTATGGGATGAACTCTTCAAAACCCATTGATACTCCCATCTCCCCAAACACTCGCCTCTATGCTGATGAAGAAGGCAAGAGTGTAGATCAAAAGCTCTACAGAGGAATGATAGGGTCCTTGCTATATCTTACGGCAAGTCGTCCCGACATCATGTTCGCTGTATGCTTGTGCGCTCGATTCCAAGCAAATCCAAAGGAGTCCCATATGCATGAGGTCAAAAGAATCTTCAGATATCTCAAGGGACGGGATGACCTATGTCTATGGTATCCCAGAAGGACGTCCCTGAACCTAGTAGCTTACTCTGACGCAGATTACGCTGGCCATGTGGTGGATAGGAAGAGCACCTCAGGAATGGCACAATTCCTTGGCTCATGCCTTGTATCTTGGGGATCCAAAAAGCAAAACTCCGTGGCACTATCAACCACGGAAGCTGAGTACGTTGCTGCTGCTTCATGCTGCTCACAAGTCCTATGGATCAAGTACCAACTTGAAGATTATGGTACGTCCCTCAACACAGTCCCCATCTTGTGTGACAACACCAGTGCTATAAGTATTGCCAAAAATCCCGTTCATCATTCTAGGACGAAGCATATTCACATAAGGCATCACTTTCTTCGTGATAATGTTGAACTTGGATTAATTAGAGTGGATCATGTTAGGACTGAGGACCAAGTGGCCGATATTTTCACAAAAGCACTTGATAGACGTCCCTACGAGCACCTCCGGTTGCTCTTGGGGATGATAACTTTTAAATGATCAAGTCCCGTTCTATTATTCCCTCCATGATTGGCTATGTCTTCTTGAGAACTTGTTTTAAGGTGTGTCATGCATTAAAGTCATCTTTAAAGGACGCTAGTCTAAGATAGGTGTATTCGCTTGTGTCCTTGAATGGTATTCATTTCGCTTTTCATCTCAAGAGTATCCCTGATCACCCTACCCTCATCATAAGCCGAAATGATGGGAACTCTAAGCTTACCCAAGCCGAGAATCTTGCAAACGCGTCCTATGAGCATTCCTTGTTTCACCTTTACGGGACGTACTTGCTTGATTTTCAAAAATGGTTCTAAGTGATCAAAGGGACGCGTGCTAAGAGCTGAGAGTTGTCTGTACAGAGTTCTAATTACAGAGGTTGAGATCAGTGAATGGGACGCCGTGGTTCAGTTCTGTGTTGTGTAGTGTTGTGTGTTGAAAGGACGTCAGGTCAGAGTCCTTTGCAGTTGTGAGAAGTTTGAATGGTTGAAATTGGGAAGGTAAACCGTTTTAGCGAATCGTCAGCGAAAATCTCGGGATATGCGCAAACAGTGCTCAACAGCTGTATTCCTTAGCAAAGAAGAAAGCCACGTGTGGGAAGGCGGGTGGAGGAAGCTGTGTGTAAAGACCCTGTTACCCCTGACCGTCCAACTTCGTCTTCTTCCTATATATACCCACCTGTGCGCTCCGAAAACCTTTCTTCGCTCATCTGCTGTTTGCACACTTTTAGAAATCTCAAAGATCTTCCAAATCTTCAACCGAATCCCGAAATCTCTCTCCAAACCCTAATCCTCCCCTATTTAAACCATCTCAAAAATGGCCAACACAAGAGCCTCAAAGAATCCCTCACCCTCGTCGGCAGCGAAAAACACTAGCTCTTCGAGATCTCCTCCGGTGAAAGGCCGGTCATTAATGGAGTCGAGAGGCAGACCTTCTTGAGCGCAACAACGAGCTCCTTGCCCAGAACAACCATCTTCAGGAGCAACACCTCAAAGCCCTTGGCAAGCGTCCTAGAAAATGATCACCTCCCCCTTCTCTAACCCTGAAACAATTTATCATTTCTTGAGTTTTTGTTAAGACAATGGGACGCTGTCCCCGTTTTGAACACTTGTTGTGAATGTCTGTAATGAACGTTCTCGTTTCTCATTCTGAATGCCATTCACTACATTTGTGCTTCATTTTGTCTAAGCGTACCTTTCTTTAGTTATGACTTTGTGCTTGCATGCTTTTCGACTTGTTCTCCTTTTCGATGATGCCAAAAGGGGGAAGTATAGTTTTGCAGAGATGCGATTGTCCTTAAGTTATCATAGAAAGCATGTGTTCAGGGGGAATTTCGGCCAAGTCAAAAGGTCGTTAGTTAGGAATAAAATAGAACGCACTTAAAAGAATGTGTTGCATGCCAATCTAAGCTGAAAAGAAAATCAAAGTGTCCTTTTTGAATTTGAACTTCGTCCGAATTTAGGCGCGCGTCCCTTCTTGATGAGGACGCCGTCCTATCTGCGCAGGGACTTCATTCTTTTCGTTCAGCACTGGAAGTTCTGGTGAAGTGCGTCCCTACAGCTTAGGGACTTACGTTCACTTGTTGTCCTTTTTGCTCATGTGCGTCCACTGGACTTACCTGAGATTAACACTTGGACAACTTATCAAATACCTTTGAGTTTGTCATTATCAAAACTAGGGACGATTATTATTGGTTTAGATATTAATGACTAGCGTCCTTAATATCGTCCCAACAATTTCCCCCTTTTTGATGATGACAAACTCTTTTAAACAATGTGCACAAAAGTAAAGCTTTTAGCATGAAAGACTACACTTTGATTTTCTTTTCAGCTTAGGTTGGCATGCAACTCATTCATTTTAGTGCGTCCTATTTTATTCTTACTAGCGTCCTTTGGCCTTGGCCGAAATTCCCCCTAAACACATGCTTTCTATGATAACTTAAAAACAATCGCATCTCTGCAAAACTATACTTCCTCCTTTTGGCATCATCGAAAAGGAGAACAAGTTGAAAAGCATGCACACACAAAGTCATAACTAAATAAAGGAACGCTTAGACGCAATGAAATGCAAACACAAGAAACGCCATTCATAAACATAGAGCAACAGATGTCAAGAATGTTATTACAGACATTCCACAAAAAGATATTCAAACGGGGACATCGTCCCAAAGTCTTAACATAAAAGAGAAGGAGATGAAATTTTTCAGGAGTTGGAAGGGGAAGGAGCGATCATTTGCGGGGACGCTTGCCAAGAGCTTTGAGGGTTTGTTCCTGAAGATGATTGTTCTACGCCAGGAGCTCATTGTTGCGTTCGAGAAGCTCAGTGTGCTGATGGAGAGTGTCATGGACCTGTTGGATGAGATCTATCATCATGCATTGGTTCTCGATCATCATCCCAACCAAGTACTTCTTAGAACACTTCTCAACCTCAGCAGGAACGCTCATACGATCGGCTTCATCATCAACATCCTCAGTGTCCTCAACTGGCGTCCCTACCACTTGCAAATTTTCTTCAGTCTCGCCTCCTTCAGTATTGGCGGCAGTAGCAGCAGCTTTAGCTCTTTTCTCAGCCTCTTGCTTCTCTTTAGCCAACTGTCTCTTTACAGAGGGGAGCGGCTCACCATAGCGCATCTTGCCGACTAGAGGAGCAGTGATTTGCCTCACGTCCCAATGAATGCCAAAAGACTTCTCCTCTCTAGGGATGTATAGGCCTTGCTACTCAAGAATCCTTTTGACTAGGCCAGGGAAGGGGAGCGAGTGGCGTCCTCCTGTGCACTTGCCCATGTGCTCCAAGACAACCCGCGCCAAATTTATTGGCTGGCGGTTCAAGAAGGCGTCCAATATGATGTTGTCGGTGATTTGGACAATGGACTTCTTCTCTTGCCTTGGGACGACCATGCGCACAATGAAGTGATGCACAAGGACGCCCGTCTTGGAGAGACAGTGGGCGACTCGATCCCTAGCGACTGGCTGCCTCCCGTTGAATATGTTGTTGAAGATCTCTTCTTGGGAGAAGCGGCCAAAATTCTTGCAAGGGAAGTCGTGCAGAGCATCAGCAGGGGGGAGGCGAAGACCAAGCATGTTGCGGACGGTACCCTTTGCAATAGAGTACTCGTCCCCATCCAGTTCAAACATCCCTTGAGGTTTCCCTTTTACTGTGGATACTTCGAATTTAGAGTAAAAGCGGAGAACTTGTTCGGGGTCAACGACTGCAGCCTCTGCTCCCAGGTGCGTCCATCCCTGGAACTCAAGCAACTCTAGAAATTCTGTGCGGCCGTTCTCTGCTAAAAATTGAGCGGTGAACAGGAGCGGCGGCAGAATCTTCTTGAGGCGCTTCTTCTTGTTACCATTGCCAACGATGACGTCGTCGCCGGCATCCTCTACTTCCTCAGCGTCTCCCTCCTCCTCTTCATTTTCCTCATCTTGGTGAGGAGCGTCATCATTATCTGAGGCCTCGTCCCCTTGTTCATGGGACTCAGCCATTTCGTCATCCTCTTCATGGGATGCCTGAGTTGGAGGAGGGGCATCCACTGGAGTCCTGGCCAAGGACTCTGTGGGGACTTCAGCAGAAGTCGTCCCCTGGACTTGCACAATTTCCTCAACCATCTTTTCCGGAGGAGGAGGAGGAGGAGTCTTTTCTTTGGGAGGAGAGGGAGAGGGAGTTCTCAACTTAGCTTTTGTTGGGGGAGGAGCCTGAGAAGAGCTGGGCTTGACCACGGATATGGGTGTGGCGGCAATCGGCGCTGGAGGAGGAGGAAGAGGCTTCTTGATGGGGGAGTCCTCTACCTGGATGACGGTGGGCACAACGTCCTTGGCCTGGACCTGTGCGGGAGGAGCGTCCCTTTGGACCTTTGGCATAGGATTTGCCAGATCCGCCTCAATCTCCGCCTCGAGCGGATCAGCAACGACTACAGGGGCGTCCTCTATCCTTGGTGGAGGAGGAGGGAGTTGAGGGACCTCCTGCAAGCTCTTTTGGATCGCCTCAGCAATGGCGTCCTCTTCTGCCTTGGCCTGCCTCACCTTCTCCTCTTTTTCAAGTTGGAGCTCCGAGAGGCGAATGACAGCCGTTTGCTCTTCAGTTACGCCCTCCAGTTGAGCGGACGTTTTGAGTCTTCGTTTGGGGGCGGGGGGAGGGGAAGATGGGAGAGGTTTTGGTTGGGAAGAGGAAGGGGCTTTTATTGTGAGCTTTTGAGAGGGAGGGGGGGGGGGAGGGAAGCCTCTTTCTCTTCTGGGAGGGGACGGAGCACGCAGGAGCCACAAGAAACTCCATTATATCTGGGAGCATTTGTGCGAGCTCGTCCACCGTCCCTTTGAATGCTTCAGAGATGATAGCTGGCCCCATGAAAGGAGGGTTTTTGTAGTTGGTCTCCTGGAGACGGGGCTTGACATACGTCACCATGAAGTAGTGTAGGAGACGTTGGATTTTAGGAGGGTAGTTTTGAATGAACGCCCGTTGGCATAAGTTGGTGTTGGGCCCGCCGCCAAGCAGCCCATAACCACGTCTAGAAAACGTCTAGCAGAAGTAGCCCATATTATCTAGCACGAGTATCTGGAAACGCCCACAATGGGCTAAAGCCGAGTCGCCCGAATCTATCAAGATACACGGAAGAATCTATCTATTTGTTAAAGATATAAATTAGAGTCGATTTGTATTTATCTAATTAATATCGTATCCTGAGAATAATCTATCTAGTGGGTATATCTCTATCTAGTTGATTAGGATATCTTGTAACGATATATCTTTGAGGGCCCCTATATATACATAGAGGGGGTCACGCATTGTACATCTACATATATACACATATACAATCGAATACACACGAGATTAATACAATTTTCGCACTCTTTCCACTTGATTCTTGAGTTCATATTGCTTAGTTCAAGACCGATCTAGGCTAAGGGATCACCAATCTTGCTTGGTTGATTTCTAGCTCTAACAATTTGGCGCCCACCGTGGGGCACAGAATTTGGCAAATCACGAACAAAGAATCACTTATTGTTTGAGTTTCCAATCTAGAACGATGTCGGAGTCTGGGAAGATCGTGCCGGACAAGAACAACGCCACCCAACAAGAAGAGGTCCTGTCTAAACAACGAGAGGACGAGATGGCGGACGTTCATCGCCGCATGGAGCTCCTCCAGAAGGAGCTTGAACAACAAAAAGGTTTCTTTGAAGCCAGCATGGAACGTTTAACCAACGAGAACAAGCAGCTCAAGAGCTAGAACCAGTTATTGAATACGGCAAGGCAACCTGCCCACGTCCATAGAAACACTGAAGGTCTGGTAACTCGACTAAATTTTGATGCCAGAGAGGGGACTTCTGGGGGAAACAACGGGAATGACACCTAAGGCGGAGTCTTAAACACTTAGCAAACGCCTAACCCCGAAAACAATCAAGAGCAAACGCAGAACAGAGAGACCCTCGGAAACCAGGTCACACCTCCGGGTAACACTTACAGAACCAGCTCTGGGAACGTATGGATAGCTGAGAACGCTTACGCCGAAAGACACCAGGAGTTACATCTGGATGCCCTTATCAGAAAAAAGGTCATAGAGCAAATTGGAGCCATCCCCGACCAGGTCGTCTGAAGCCACACCGGGTACCAGCCGGTGCAACCAGAGGCTCAAGATGGATACGACGAATCACCCTTCGTCCCTAGAATCGCTCGGGCCGAGATTCCAAGGAAAGTCACTATTCCCACCATGAACCCTTACAACGGCACCACGGAACCTAACGAGCACATAGCCATCTACAAGCAAAAGATGATGACTAGCTCGGTTCCCAGTCACTTAAAGGAATCCGTGATGTGTAAGGGGTTTGGAACGACCCTGACTGGACCAGCCCTCACCTGGTTCATCGGTCTACCCAGGGGGAGCATCAAGTCTTTCGCCGACCTCTCGGACACCTTCCGGAGCCAATTCGCGAGCAGTCGCAAGTTTGAGAAGCAGTCTAGTGACCTTTATCGGGTCAAATAGAAAAAATCATGAAACCACAAGGGCTTACCTAGATCGCTTCAACAAGGAGAAAGTAACCATCCCAAATTGCGATACCACTACTGCAATTGAGGCTTTCTGACAAGGAATCATACCAGATGGAGGGCTGTACCAGGAGCTAACCAAGCACCCATGTGCTACTTTCGAAGAAGTCCAGTCAAAAGCACTAGCGCACTTGCGACTGGAGGAAGATAGATCTCTCCGAAGAAGGTCGGCCGAACCTAACTAGAAATTCCGACAGGAAAAGCAGCAATGATCGCAAGAGGGAATATCCAGAACGAAGGCGGTCGCCCTTCGGCCAGAGAAGGGACAGGCATGATCAATCCTATGACAAACACCCAGCCAAGCGAGTAAACGTAGCACGCAACAAGCCACAAGTGGAGAAGGAACGCGATCCATTGCCACCACCTCTGGAGGATTTCAACCTCAAAATCTCACCATCGCAACTGGTGAAGAACCTTTCCAAGATGGGTGATCTAGTCAGGTGGCCCAGAAAAGATAAAGCGCCTAAGGCAGAGGCCGACGAGAACAAGTGGTGCGAATTCCACGATAACCACGGGCATTGGACCAAGGATTGTATCATGCTAAGGAGAGAGGTAGCACACCTAATCTCTAAAGGCAAGATCCGGGAAGCAGCTCCAGACGCCAGAGTTCCTCGTGATCTCCTATATAATCCCTACCGAGGTAGGATAAACGAGAAAACACCCCCTACTCCAGAAAGGGTGGTGAACGTAATAACCGGAGGGTCAAGCGTGTGTGGCCTTACCTACTCAGCAGCCAAGAGACACGCACGAGAGGGGTACCTGGGAAAACCTACTCATCTGGAGAGGCGACCTAGACAACCCACCGGGTTAGCGATAGTCTTTGACGACTCCGACATTGAAAACTAGATTGGGCCTCATCACGATGGTCTGGTGATCTCCTTACACATAGGGAACGTCCTTATGAGGAGGATACTGGTCGACACCGGTAGCTCTACCAACCTCATAACACTCACCGCCCTCAAAGAGATGGGTTTGTCTGAAAACGACATCCACAAGCAACCCGTCCCCCTCGTGGGATTCTGTGGAGAAGTGAAGCACACCACGGGAAACATAACTCTACAAACCTTCGTCAAAGGATTAAACTTGCAAGTAGAATTCATGGTGATAGACTGCCCATCCAGCTACAACGTAATCTTGGGTCGCCCTTGGTTACACGACATGAAGGCGGTGGCCTCCACTTATGATGTCATGCTTTCTAGTCAATTTTCTTAGGTTGTTTTCTAGTTTGTTTTGCATGTTTCCCATTGTGTTTGTGTGTTTTGCATAAGATTTCAACTCTCTTTCGAGGGTTGAAGTCGTTTGTGTGTTGTTTCGTGTTGTGTAGGTATTTGGAGCCTTTAGGAGAAGTTTTTCATGCATTTCGGAGCTTTCTAGGATGTGTTTGTTTTCAAGAGTCAAAATGTCAAGGAACCAAGAGCCAAAGTTGCAGCAAATGGGAGCCTGTTGAAGGGTTTCTTGAACAAATAAATTTGTATTCAAGACCCCGCTGAGTATAGCGAAGTCAGGATCGTCCACGGGAGCGAGAGTAGTGCTAAGTTTAATCGATAAACTACGAAAAGCAAAGAAAACAAGGGCAGAACAACTCAGGCTCGACCCAAAGAGGGTCGATCTCGACCCTAGGGAGGTCGATCCTGAGAGCAGAACACACGAAACACACACAATCACACAAGCAATGGCTCGAACACGACGAAGGGAGTCGGGATCAAAGCAGAAACACGAATTTCAATCAATAAAAAGGGCAAATCCTAGGGCTAGGGCTACCACAACAACAACCATACATGCTTTCAACAAGAATTCACAACTATCATGCCATCTAGATCATAGAAAAGTTAACTTTCGCAAACAATTCAAGTTATTCAATCAACTTTCGCAAATCAAACAACTTTCTACCTATCCTTCAACCTAGGAATATCAACTTTCGCAAATAATCCTATTAGATATAATCAAGCAACTAACTTTTCACTTTCGCTAGGGTTAATTACAATACATGCCTCAATTTTCACCTAGGATTAAGCATAAGATAGGTTAGATATGATCCTTAAGCATTCAAATCATGAATTCAAGTTTTAAACATGCATGATTGTGTTGGGTTTTTGCCCAACCCTAGAACTTAAGAAAACTACTCACACATAGCAAAGAGAAGCAAGGAAGAAGAAGAAGAATACATGATCAAACCAAACTAAAATTTCAACTAAAAACCAAAGATCAATCTTACAAACCTCAAACTTGTTCTCCAAGTCTTCTCCCTAATTCTCCAAGTCTTGGATTGAATGATTGAATGAATAAAAACTATAGGTTCCACCTCCTTTTATAGACAAAAAGGAGTCCTAATCTAACTAGGAAACACAAACAAAACACCTTCCTAAAATACAGTTTTGGAAACTTCAACATGTAAATCCGGATAGGTGAAGGTCGGCCACGAGGTTCGACCCTCCTAGGGTCGATATCGACCCCTTCAGGGTCGATCCTAAGTCTCGTTTTCCTTGCGCTCCAAGTTTTGCAAAGTGGCTCGAGCTCGACCTCCTTGGGCTCGATCTTGGGACTTTTTCCTTGACTTTTCTTCTTGCTTTGGCTTCTCTTTAGCTCTTCTTCTTGACTCTTCCACTTGAAATCTTCCTCCTAGCTCATCCATCTCTCCTAGCCTCGCTCCAAACTCGTCTTCAAGCTTCAAAATACCTACAAAACGACACAAAAGCGCGTAGTTTCCGAATCTCAAGGAAATACGAAAACTCATGCGAAAAGACTCAAAAACACAAGACTCAACTACGAAAAACATCTTAAACTAACCTATCTAGACCCTAAAAATCTACCTAAAAACGCGGACATCAAAACACCCCATACTTAGACTTGCTTGTCCTCAAGCAATAATCATGCAATTCAAGACCAATAACACAATCTTCAAGCATAGCCTTTGTCAAAACATTTTAAACACAAGTGAAAAAGAAAACAAGTAATTTTAACGTCATCACATATGTATAAGTCTCAAGCTAGGCAATCACAATCCAACTTCACAAGGGATATAAATGTGCTTCTCTCTTACTCTCATGTGTTTAGGCTATCAAATCAACTCTCATCTCAATCTTTATGCAACATCTACTTTATCATTGAGACTTATATCACCAATCTCTCTACCTAGAGAAGTCAAAACACATCAATCTTCATAAGAACTTAGGCTCAATGAAATCTTCAGAGAAGACTCATTCGGCCGGGTTGTAATGGGGCTTGGTAATAACATAAGGTAGGGAGTTCTTTGGCCATGTGGTGCTAAATCCGGGAATCAAACTCCTAAATACAACACTTTTCAAACCAAACCAACTCACTTCTTCTCTTCTCTCTTCAACTCATAACCAAACACTTCAATGAAACTCACACCCATTAATTTCTTACCCGAACTTCCATACTACAACTTATAAACACTAAGAATTCTTGGCTTTGCACTTATACATTTTTTTCTTTTTCTTTTCTTTCTCCCCTTTTTTTTTTCTTCCTAGCTCGAGCCTACTGAGGGTCGAGGTTGACCCCTGGGGGGTCGAACCTGAGACTCACACTTTTTTTCACTGGGGGCCGAGATCGACCCATTAGGGGGTCGATCCTGAGAGCTTTTGATCGAGCTACTTTACTTCTTTTCTTCAATTTTTCAACAATGCGCAATCCAAGCCAAGAATCCTATTACACTATACTTCAACAAGTTGTTTTCTATCCTTTAACAATGTCACCTCTTTCAAACCCAACACAAATGTCACTCAACAAAACTTATTCCCAACACTCTTCATCTAAGTTCAATTCCCGGAATAGGGTCAAGCTAATATAGGTTAGGGATAATTTTTGTGGAGCTTCAAACAAAAGGCTAAGGCTAGAATGGGGCTTCAAGCAAAGACAATTCAAGGTAGGAATGGAAGAATATGGGCTAAAAATATAAGTTCTTAATCACAATCAACATGCATGAACAATCTCGTAGTGGCTTTAAGAAATAGATAACCATATCAATGACAAGAGACATATGCATAAAGAGAGCAAATCACACATATAAAGAATAGAGAATAAATGGTGTTCTCCCTACAAGGCCAAAATTCTCACTAGGTAACAATTTTGTTGGATTGCAATTACTTTTACTCAAAGACACATATGCTCAATTTCATCACAAGTCACTTTTTCACAATCAAAAGCAATTTTTCATAAACTCGAGCTACACTATCCAATTATGCCAAAGGAATTACATGATAAGCATGAAGATTAATTTTCATCATAGGACATCTAAGATGGAATGCTCTTCTATCCTAAAACAAACAAGGAAGCAAATTTTTTGGTTTTTCGACATTTTTCAATTTTTTTTTTTTGGATTTTGACGTTTTCTAATTTTTTTGGATTTTTTCAAGACTTTTCTCTTTACAAACAAACTATCAAAACTACTCAAACAAAGCAAGCAAAAACTCAATTATATACAACATGTGAGATTTCTTCTTCCCCACCCCATACTTAAATCATGCAATGTCCCCATGCATGAAAACAGATGACAAAGTAAAGAGAAAAGAAGAAGAAGACTCACAAAAACTCTTAGAAGCTTGAATTGGAGATGGAGATCCTCATGGAGGTGGAGGTGGTCGACGTGGGCGGAAAGGAGGTTGCTCCGGGGGAGCCCATGCATCGCGATCGGGGAAGTTGCCTTGGTTCCATCGCATGTAGTCCTCCATTTGAGCCCACCGGTAATCATCCACTTCTTGTTGAGCATAGAAGTACCCTTGAAATTGTTGGAATTGTTGGTGTTGTTGAGTCATCATCTCCCGGGTCTGAGTTTGGTACTCCATGAGGGCCGCTTGACCCTTCATAATCTCATCATAGTGCTCCTTTTGCGAGACTCGCATGGAGGCCATCTCATTGGCTAAGTAAGCCATGTCATACGTCGGCGGGACCTCATGAGGCGGTGGCTCAGTATAGGAAGGACCGGAATGAGCTCCCGAAGATGCCCCAAACTCGAAATATGGACCGGAAGAAGGAGGAAAGGGTGGCGGGATCGACCCAGAGGGGTCGAGGTCGACCCCCATAGGGTCGATCCTGGGGCTGGTCGGAGGTGGGGGCAAGGCAAGGAAGTTGGTGGCTTGAGGGTCGGGGCTTGGGTACCGACGTGGCCTGTCCCTCAAAGACGCATCTTGTGTAGGCCGAACTCTCAAAGGAAACTTGTTGGGAGACCATACCTCGTACCAATTCGGGACATGGAGCAAGTCAACTCGCTCCCGAGTAATAGCGACCTTCTTCCCTTTGAATGTGGAGTAGTGGGTGGGATCTCCTTGGGAAGGCTTGTCAATTAACTTGGCATTGATGATGTATGGAATATCCATAAAGATAGGCTTCTCCGCAGTGTACGCCCTCATGTTCACTCCAAGGCTCATTGCAAGTCGGGCAATCATCCCACCAAAGTAGATAGCACCCGAACCACCCTTGAAATCCTCAATACTCTTCATCCATTCATAGCCAAGATTTATAGGAGCCGGAGAGGTAAAGAGCATGGTTCTTAGCACAATCATTTCCCTTCTAGAAGTACGATTGAGCTCGGTTCTCGGGAAGAGGACGCTCCCTAGAATGCGCAAGATGATCCGGAAGAGAGGATTGACAAGATTGGAGACTTGCATGTTATGGCAAGATGGCACTTCTTTCCCGGAAAGATAGCTCCAAGTGGTGAGGATCGGAATGGGGCTCGGGTCGTCCTCCGTCGGATTGGGGAAGCCAAAGGCGTCATTGAGTTGCTTCAAAGTGAGCTTGAACCATTTGTTACCCAATTGAAACTCCATCTTCTTGTTGGAATCCGGGCTCTCTATGTCGGAGGAAAAGGTTGCCATGAACTCACAAGTGAGAATGGGGTAATGATGATTGTCCCACTCTAATATGTGATCGGCTCCGATGTAGGAGAAAGCCTCCTTGACATCCTCATGAATGTGCAACCTTTGCCCATCCGCCTCATCATACCACCTCGTCTTGTGTTTCATCTCGAGGTAGGTATTGAAGTCCTCAACATACTTGGCGGCAATGTGGTAATCATCTAGAGCGGACTTGTCACTCCTCTTTGCTCTCTTTGAAGGTTTGGAGCTTGAAGCCGACATCGTACCTACATCAATTCAAACACCAAAACCACATAATACACACAATCCACCCCACACTTAAACAAAGGCAAGAATCTCAACCAAAACACTTCATAACATGGATAGGAGAGGATTTATAATAATGGAACATGAAGCACAAATCCATATCTCATCCTATCATGCAACCTAAGCCCAAAGAAACACACCCAATCAAGAGCAAAATATACCTAGGTACGACCCAAGGAGGGTCGCCCTCGGCCCCATAGGGGTCGATCCTGAGTATAACAACAAAATCGGCAAAAATACAAAGTTCAGGTTCGACCCCAGGGGGATCGATCACGACCACGGGGGGGGGGGGGGGTCGATCCTGAACTGTTCACTCGTCTTTTACCTCATGCCTCAACCGAAAATTTGGGTATGGAACCCATTGGCACCAATCCACAATTTTCTACCAAAATTAGCTCATGAAGATCAAATCTAGACATACCCAAGCATGCAAACTTTAACAACAACACATTCAAGCAAGCAATTTGTCACATTCATCAACCTAGGTCAAAAACCCCCAAATATGCACATTCAACCCAAAAATCCAATTTCACTCAAGTTTAAGCAAAATTGAGAGTAGAGGGTTAGAAATCATACCGAAATTGCCTTGTAAGAAGTGAAAGAAGTAGAAATTTGGGTCGATCTCGAGCTAGATCTAGGAGGAGATGATGGCCTGATTTTTGGGGCTGTGGGGGGGGGGGGCGGTTTGGTGCAGCCAACTCAGAGGGGAGTGGGTGGTGGTGCGGCTGAGGAGTGGTGGTGGCCGGAGTGGCGGTGGTGCGGCGGTTTCCGGCGAGGTTGGGAGTGGGAGGTTGGAGATGAGTGTCGAACAAACAAAGGGGAGGGCAAGGGATGGGGTCGGTCGGACTGAATTGGTGAAGGAGGAGGAGGTTTTAATTTAAATTTGGGTAAAAAGACATACCTTACACCAAGGGGGGTAATTTCGGAAATATGCACTAGGGTCGATCACGACCCCCTGGGGGTCGATCTCGACCCATCTGGGTTGATTTTTCCGCCATTTTGGTCCTTGTGCAAGATCGTCTTGTCCCGTCTTTTGAGCTCGTGTTTTGCAATTTAGAGTCCTGCAAAAACATCACAAAAATCCTATCCTAAACAAAATATATCCTAATCTAATCTAAGGAAGGTGAGAAAATAAAAACAAAAATCTAATCTAGAAATTGGAAAATCAAAAAAGAATGGAAAAATTAAAAAGAAAAATCTAAACTAAAAACCGGGTTGCCTCCCGTAAGCGCTTTTTTAACGTCATGAGCTTGACGATGGGTGTTGTAGCTTAGTCCGAGGTGGTGAGAGCCCAAGTGGCTCGTATCTCTTCGTCGGGTTCCTTTCTAGCATAGTACTTCTTCAAACGATGCCCATTGACTTTGAAAATCCCACCATTCTCATCTATAAGATCGGCCGCCCCGTGCAAGTAAATATGGTGAACCGTGAATGGTCCGCTCCATCGGGTCTGTAGCTTTCCGGGGAAGAGTCGGAGTCTTGAGTTGAATAAGAGCACTTGGTCACCGGCCTTGATGGTTTTTGGCACAAACTTGCTATCATGCCACTTCTTGGTCCTCTCTTTGTAAATTTTGGAGTTCTCGTATGCCTTGAGCCTCAACTCTTCAAGTTCTTGCAATTCCATGAAACGCTTCTCCCCGGCCGCATCGAGATCCATGTTGAGCTTCTTGAGAGCCCATAAAGCCTTGTGTTCGAGCTCGACGGGCAAATGACAAGACTTGCCATACACTAGATTGAAAGGAGTGGTGCGGAGTGGTGTTTTGTAGGCGGTGCGGTAGGCCCATAGAGCATCATCAAGCTTGGAAGACCAATCTTTTCTTGAGCGGGACACCGTCTTCTCTAGAATGCTCTTGATTTGCCGGTTTGAAACTTCTACTTGACCGCTAGTTTGAGGATGATAAGGTGTGGCCACCTTGTGAGACACCCCATACTTGGTCAAAAGCGCCTCAAAGCTCCACTCAATGAAATGAGAGCCTCCATCACTAATGAGGACACGAGGGACACCAAAACGGGGAAAAATGTTGGTCTTCATGAACTTGGCCACTACTCGAGCATCATTCGTCCTTGTAGCTATGGCCTCAACCCACTTGGAAACATAGTCAACCGCCACGAGTATGTACTTGTAGGGACCCGAAGAAGGGAAGGGTCCCATGAAGTCAATACCCCAAACATCAAAGAGCTCAACTTCTAAGATACCGGTGAGTGGGTTCTCGTTCCTCCATGTAATGTTCCCCGACCGTTGACACTCATCACAAGTTGTCACATATGCTTGCACATCTTTGAAGAGAGTTGGCCAATAGAGTCCGCTTTGAAGGATCTTAGCGGTTGTTTTGAAGCCCTTAGCATGGCCACCCGTGGGTAGAGTATGACAATGTCGGATGACTCCCTCTATCTCATCATCCGATACACAACGTCGAAAGATGTGATCACTCCCTTGCTTGAACAAGTAAGGATCATCCCAATAGTATCGCTTGACGTCGTGGAGGAACTTCTTCTTAGCTTGGGACGTCAATCCTTCCTGGATAATGCCTCCTACAACATAGTTAGCAAAATCCGCAAACCAAGGGGTCTTTGACCCACGTATAGCAAGAATAGAAGGGGAAGGAGAAGAAGATGGAGATGGAAGAATATTAGAACTTGAAAGACTCGAAGAGGGAGAAGAAGACGTACAAGATCGACCCAAGGGAAGGGTCGTGATCGGCCCCTTGGGGGTCGAACCTGAGAGTTCATCTTCTCCGGTGGGGGTCGATCTCGACCCTGGGGGGGTCGAACCTGAGGGTTCGGCAGCTCCTCCTCCAATGTCTTCATGGTGATCTTTGTTGCCTAGCATAAGGGTCTCATCCGGGCGTGTATCATCGATGGGGATCGATCCGCCGGACTCCATGATGTGCTCAAGGGGTAGTCTAGATAGGTGATCCGCCACTAGGTTCTCCGCTCCCTTCTTGTCTCGGATTTCATGATCGAATTCCTGCAACAAAAGCATCCAACGAAGCAACCTAGGCTTGGCGTCTTTCTTCGCCATTAGAAATCTTATCGCGGCATGGTCGGTATAAACAATCACCTTAGAGCCTACTAGATAGGAACGGAATTTTTCAAATGCAAATACTACGGCAAGAAACTCTTTCTCGGTGGTAGTGTACTTACTTTGAGCTTCATCAAGAGTCTTACTTGCATAGTAAATGGCATGAAGCTTCTTGTCCTTCCGCTGCCCAAGAACCGCACCAATGGCATAGTCACTAGCATCACACATGATTTCAAAGGGAAGTGTCCAATCCGGTGATTGCATGATGGGGGCCGTCACAAGAGCTCTCCTCAGCCTATAAAATGCTTCAAGACAATCCGAAGACATGCTAAACTCTACATCTTTCACTAGTAAGTGAGTCAAAGGTTTAGCAATTTTAGAAAAGTCTTCATTCTATAGAACCCCGCATGCCCCAAGAAACTCCTAACGTCTTTCACGGAAGATGGAGGGGGTAATTTTTCAATAAGCTCAATTTTTGCCTTGTCCACCTCAATCCCTCGCTTAGACACTAGATGACCTAAGACAATTCCTTCTCTAACCATGAAATGACACTTTTCCCAATTAAGCACAAGGTTCGTTTCCTCACATCTTTTAAGGACCCTAGAAAGGTTAACAAGACATGAATCAAAAGAGGAACCATAAACTGAGAAATCATCCTTAAACACCTCCACTATCTCCTCAATCATGTCGGAGAAGATGGCCATCATACACCTTTGAAAAGTGGCCGGGGCATTGCAAAGCCCAAATGGCATTCTCTTGTACGCGAACGTCCCATAAGGACAAGTGAATGTGGTCTTCTCTTGATCATCGGGGTGAATGGGAATCTGCCAAAAACCACTATAGCCATCCAAATAGCAAAAGTAATCATGTTGAGCTAAACGTTCCAAAACTTGGTCAATGAATGGGAGTGGGAAGTGATCCTTCCTAGTGGCACTATTAAGTTTCCTATAGTCTATGCACATCCTCCACTTGGTGGTAGTCCTAGTAGGAATCAACTCTCCCTTCTCATTCTCAACAACCGTCATCCCCCCTTTCTTAGGAACCACATGTACGGGGCTAACCCACTTACTACCGGAGATAGGAAATATGATACCGGCATCTAGCATTCTAAGGATTTCTTTTTTCACTACCTCTTTCATGTTAGGGTTTAGCCTACAATGGTGCTCAATAGTGGGTTTATAGTCATCCTCCATATATATCCTATGCATGCACAATGATGGTGAAATACCACTAAGTTCCTCGAGAGAATATCCTATGGCTTTCCTATGGGTCCTAAGCACATCAAGCAATTTGTTCTCCTCGTCCTCACTCAAATTAGCATTAATAATGACGGGGGGAGAAGAATTTGGACCAAGAAAAGCGTACCTCAAAGAATCAGGAAGCTCCTTGAGCTCGGGAGTGGGCTCGGGCAAGCTAACTTCATCCTCGTGCTCCGCCTTGAGTGCATCCAAGACAAGGGAAGACTCCTCGCCATCATCCAGGGGGATCGTGCTCGATCCAATGGGGGTCGATCCTGAGACTTTTGAACTTTGCGGTAGAGGTTCCCATGTCAAAAATCGTCCCGTCGGGTTGTTGCACTCGATGTAGTCGGAGTGTGTGTAGAGCATCTTGACCTCCTCATGACTTGATTCCTTCAATGTTGGATTGAACCGGAACTCGACCACTTCTTCACCAATCTTGAAAGTAAGAAGTCCACTCTTGACATCTATGACCGCGCCCGCGGTGGCTAAGAAGGGTCGTCCGAGTATGATAGGAACGACCGGATCCTCGGGCATCTCCATGACTATGAAATCATTAGGCACAAAGAACTTCCCCACTTGAACGGGGAAATCATCAACTACACCCGTGGGCTGAACACACGATCCATCCGCCATGTATAACCTCATGTTTACCGGTACTAATGGCCCCATGTTGGTCTTGGACCAAATTGAAAGTGGGAGCAAGCTAGCACCAAGATCACACAACGCTTTGAAACGATAAGCCCCAATACCGATGGTAATAGCAAACTTCCCGGGATCACCGAGCTTCTCGGGAAGGTCCAACGACCTCACCTCATCCGTTAGTTCCGACATCGATCGCTTCCTAGACAGAATCTCCTTCAAGAACTTGTTGTAAGCGGGCATTTCAATCAAGGCCTCGGCGAAAGGAATAGAAAGATTCAAGCCTTGAAGCAACTTAACAAAGCGCTTAAACTTTCCTTCCGTCGCGTCCTTGGGCTTCTTCGAAGGGTAAGGAAGTATCTTAGAATGGGAAGAGGAAGGAGTAGGATCCGGAATGATTGGCGGAGAAGGGTTGGAAGACGTTCCGTGTGCAGGGTGGGCGAGCTCGACCTCAGCGGGGTCGATCGCCCCTTCGTCCTCATCATTAGCGGTCTCAGGATCGACCATGGAGGGGGTCGAGATCGACCCAGGTGGGGTCGATCCTGAGGCAGCTTCTTTCGCCGTTTGCTTTGGTGGATCGGGTAATGCTTTGCCACTCCGATGGTTCATGGTTCGGATTTCACCATTGCTTGCTCGGCCTCTAGGATTCTCCTCGGGTCGGCCCGGAAGTTTTCCTTGAGGTCGTGGGATTTGAGCCGCTAGATTACCAAGTTGGGAATCAACATTCTTCCTCCATGCGTCAAAGTTTCCCAATTGGTCTTGAACGCCATCAAGTTTGCGGTCGAATCTTTCAAAGTAACCGTGAGCCCAAGCCGGTGGTTCTTCTTGATAACCGGGAGGTCTATAAGGAGGGGCCCTTTTCTCTTGTGGAGGAAGTGGATAACTTTGGCCTTGGTCATTGTTATTCCATTGAGGATAGTTGTTGTTGTTCCTCCCCGCATAAGCATTGTTTTGGCCTCGGTAGGGTCCTCGCATATAGTTGGCCTCCGCATATGCCTCGGCAGCCCGAACTTGCTCCACATTTGTACAAGAAGCGGTGGTATGAGATTGAGAACCACATTCTTGACAAGTGGGGGCAACGGACTTGTAGTAACTCACTTGCTTCTCGAGCCGGTTGATCTTATCTTGCATGAATTGAAACTTCACATCTTGATCAATTGGCTCACTATTCGGATCATAAAGCTTCTTTGATTGAATCCGGATGGGTTGTTGGGTCCCATACATGGCATCATAGTTGGTGAGTTTGTCCAATAGAGCCCATGCCTCATCGGGATCCATCTCAATGAAACCGCAATCGGTGTGAAGATTGATGCGGTCCTTTGTAGCGGCGTTGATCCCCTGGAAGAATATCTCTTGAAGAACATAAGGAGGTTGTCCATGAGTAGGACATTGCCGAAGAAGCTCCTTGAATCTCTCCCAAGTCTCAAAAAAAGTCTCGTTAGGAAGTTGATGATAAGAAGTGATGCGCTTCCTTAGCTCGGTAGTCTTGGCCGGTGGAAAGAACTTCGTCATGAACAAGTCGTGCAAAGTCTTCCATGTAGTGATGGACCTAGCGGGTAGACTTTCGAGCCAATGAAGTGCCTTCCCGATTAGAGACCACTTGAACGCCTTGAGAAGCACATATTTAAGTGACACGCCATCGGCGGCGATGGTGTCACAAAGATCGGTGAAATTTTTGATGTGCTCCATAGGGCATTCGGATGTCTTGCCTTCATATTGAGACCTCTTGATGAGAGTGATGAAGTGGGACTTGATCTCAAAGGCACGCTCAATCGCCGGGAGCACTATAGCGGACCAGGGAACTCTAAGCTCCGGATGCATATATTGCTTAGCGTTCCTCGGAATAGCATCTAGTTGTTGTTGGAGACGGGCAGCAGCCTCTCTCTCTCTCGATGCAAAGCAGCATCTTGAGCAGCACGCTCCATTTGCATACGCTCCATCTGAGCACGGAGTTGTTCCATCTGTTGAGCAAGAGCCTCAGCGTCGGCCATAGCTCGTCGTTCTCGTAGCCTGCGATGAAGGGTTCTCTCTATTTCAGGATCAAAGGGAAAACAGTCAATTTTCCTTCGTGAACTAGAGGGCATACACCTACAATCACAAACACAAGAAAACGAATCAGTAACACACAAGGGGTATGGGCTATTCCCAAACCCGAATATTAACTAAACTCGGCACTATTGCACACTCCCCGGCAACGGCGCCAATTTGTTGAAGGGTTTCTTGAACAAATAAATTTGTATTCAAGACCCCGCTGAGTATAGAGAAGTCAGGATCGTCCACGGGAGCGAGAGTAGTGCTAAGTTTAATCGATAAACTACGAAAAGCAAAGAAAACAAGGGCAGAACAACTCAGGCTCGACCCAAAGAGGGTCGATCTCGACCCTAGGGAGGTCGATCCTGAGAGCAGAACACACGAAACACACACAATCACACAAGCAATGGCTCGAACACGACGAAGGGAGTCGGGATCAAAGCAGAAACACGAATTTCAATCAATAAAAAGGGCAAATCCTAGGGCTAGGGCTACCACAACAACAACCATACATGCTTTCAACAAGAATTCACAACTATCATGCCATCTAGATCATAGAAAAGTTAACTTTCGCAAACAATTCAAGTTATTCAATCAACTTTCGCAAATCAAACAACTTTTTACCTATCCTTCAACCTAGGAATATCAACTTTCGCAAATAATCCTATTAGATATAATCAAGCAACTAACTTTTCACTTTCGCTAGGGTTAATTACAAGACATGCCTCAATTTTCACCAAGGATTAAGCATAAGATAGGTTAGATATGATCCTTAAGCATTCAAATCATGAATTCAAGTTTTAAACATGCATGATTGTGTTGGGTTTTTGCCCAACCCTAGAACTTAAGAAAACTACTCACACATAGCAAAGAGAAGCAAGGAAGAAGAAGAAGAAGACATGATCAAACCAAACTAAAATTTCAACTAAAAACCAAAGATCAATCTTACAAACCTCAAACTTGTTCTCCAAGTCTTCTCCCTAATTCTCCAAGTCTTGGATTGATTGATTGAATGAATGATTGAATGAATAAAAACTATAGGTTCCACCTCCTTTTATAGACAAAAAGGAGTCCTAATCTAACTAGGAAACACAAACAAAACACCTTCCTAAAATACAGTTTTGGAAACTTCAACATGTAAATCCGGATAGGTGAAGGTCGGCCACGAGGTTCGACCCTCCTAGGGTCGATATCGACCCCTTCAGGGTCAATCCTGAGTCTCGTTTTCCTTGCGCTCCAAGTTTTGCAAAGTCGCTCGAGCTCGACCTCCTTGGGCTCGATCTTGGGACTTTTTCCTTGACTTTTCTTCTTGCTTTGGCTTCTCTTTAGCTCTTCTTCTTGACTCTTCCACTTGAAATCTTCCTCCTAGCTCATCCATCTCTCCTAGCCTCGCTCCAAACTTGTCTTCAAGCTTCAAAATACCTACAAAACGACACAAAAGCGCGTAGTTTCCGAATCTCAAGGAAATACGAAAACTCATGCGAAAAGACTCAAAAGCACAAGACTCAACTACGAAAAACATCTTAAACTAACCTATCTAGACCCTAAAAATCTACCTAAAAAAGCGGACATCAGAGCCTCAAAGACGTTAAAGAAAGCGCTTTTCGGGAGGCAACCCGTTCTTTCCTTTTCTTAGATTAGATAGGTAGTTTGCTTTGCATTTCCATAAGAATTTTGTAGGGACCCGAGGCTTTGGTCGGGTACAAGAAGATGGAGACTAACGAACACGAAGGATGGGAAGCTCCCTGGTCATGGTCGGCGCCGACCCCCCTATGGTCGCGGCCGACCCCCTCTGGCGAAAAGGTAGAAATTGTTTAAAAATTTCGGGAAATTACAAGTAAGCCCCTGAACTTTTTCTCTACAATTTTTATCCCTTCGCCACATTTTCTTATCTTCTCTCCCCGACCTAGGAGTCACCCTCACGACCTCCCCTCCATTGAAACCCCCTACAAGCTCTCATTCCACCTCCTTGCTCCATACACCTCTAGATCTACCTCTTTTCTTTCAAATTCCACCAAAATCCTTCCTAATCTTTCTTCCTCTACCCAAATCCATCCCAAAAAAAACCCAGAAATTTCGACCCCCCATTCCCAAAACCCACGACCCCCGACCTCTCAAGACCTCGGCCCCGACCCCTATTTTGCTTGCATTCTTCTTACTCAACACTCTTTTGGTATGTTCTTCTACTCCCTTGCTCTTAAATTCAAGTTTACTTGAGTAATTTTGAGGGTTTAGTTAGAAATCTAGATTTGGGTGTTCTTGAGCTTGAATGTTGAAATTTGGGTTATATGTGCTTAGATCTACATGTTTGGTTGAGGATTATTGAGTTTTGGCATGATTTAATGCTTGATCTATGCTTGTTTGGGTGATTTTGGGTCAATAGAATTTTTCTAGGATTTTTGGTAGCCATTAGAGGGGCTTAAGCTGAATTTTTCGAGTTGGGTTTTCTGCTCATGGTCGGCGCCGACCACAACAGGGTCGCCGGCGACCCCCACCAGAATTTGAAAGTTGTTGTTGGCATGTTTTGGCGCGTACTTGTTCTTATGCGAGCTCCCATGGGTCGTCCCCGACCCCGGGTACCTTGTAATCTTTTTGAAAACATGTTATTTGAGTTGTTCTTGTCATGATTTGATTGATTAAAACATGAGTCTTTCCCATTTCTTGCCTATGATTCATGACTACGCATGCTTGGTTGAGAATTTTCATATGAAACTGAAGGTGTGTGTTTCTTGCAAGTATGGGGTGAATTTTTGGCAATTGTTTGAGTGTCTCTTGTATGGTGTTTGTGTTGTTTGAATTGGAAATTACCTTGGAAGTTTCTTTTTGGTTTTGTAGCAAAATGGCATCATCCACAACGGCGACCAAGAAACAAAAGAAGGGCAAGAATGTGGCTGTAATGGATGACGTGGTGATTCAAGATGAGGAACAAATGCTACTCTATGGGCAATTGAAGGCGGAAAAGGTGTCGGTGCAGTCCTACTATCAAGAGTCGCACAAGAGCCTCCATGTGCATGCGGCGGTAGTAGAGGCGTTTCACTTGCTTGGAGCCCAAGGGCTCATAGATGATCCCGTCCAAAGGCACTACCCGGCTCTCACTTGTGAGTTCGCCGCCACCCTCTCTATCTCCGCACCACACAAAGGGGACTTCGGCAAGACCAAGATCGAATTCCAAATTGGCGGGAAGACGCACACTACCACTATCCACAAGCTCAACAAGATGCTCGGCTTCCCTTCACCATCGGGAACCTACGCCTTAAAGGACTTCCCCGTCCAACGCATGTGGTCTTACCTCACCGGCAAGGGAGAAACCACAAGTAACCCTCTTGCTTGGAACATTGCTAGCCCGGTCTTCAAGGTGATCTTGCGCATTCTTGGTGCCGCCATTTGGTGCAAGTACGAGCTCTCCCGCCCCACCTTGCGAGAGCTTGCATGCTTGTCCTCCATCCTCCTCACCGATGCTCCAACAATCAACTTTGCCTATGAGTTTGTCAACAACACCATCAACCAACGAAAGAGCCCGAAGTATACCACGTGTGGTTGGTTGGTAGTCATCATTGTCCGGTACTATTTGAATGCTTCGGTTATTGAGTGGAGAGATGGGACCGGCTACTTCAACAAATTCACCGCTCCCACCGGCATTACTCATGAAGTGCCCATCAAAGATGAAAATTGTGAGTTGTTCTACCTCCCTAATTGGTATGATGTTTGGGCGCCCTCGCCCTTGCCCTCTCCCTACTCCCAACTCCTCTTGGAAGATGAACACGCAAGACGTCAACCGAGTCGGTTCCCGAGAGATGGCTCAATCCCACGGCCAAGGCAAAAACGCACAAGAAGAGACTCCCTGGAGGGGGTCGGCGCCGACCATCCTGAGGTCGGCCGCGACCAATTCCAGTCGGGTGATTCTTTTCATGAAGGGGTTGGCGCCGGGGAATTTGGGGTCGGCCACGTGGTAGGGAAGGGGAGTGGTGAGCCTATGGACTACACTATGGGTCCTCAACCCGGGATGTTTCCGTACTCCTCCAATCCCTCCGGATTCGAGTGGTCCGGTGGTCCTTAATCTGAACCTCAAGGTGGCGAGTCTAGCTCTCAAGCTCCTCCGGACATGAACATGCTCAACGCCAAGATGGACGCCCTCGACATTCAACAAAACTTCTTGTACTCCGTTATCCAAAACCACCACAACCAAACATTGACCCGTTTCCAAGATGCTACTCAAGGCTTCAACAACTTCCGGGATGAGTACAATGAAGACCGCCAAGGCCAATTTGCCTACAATGCTTGGCTCGCTCAAAAGATGTTCCCGGACTCTCCATTCCCTCAACCTCCCCAAAGATGAATCTTCTCCAAAAATGCTCCAAGTCCAAGTACGTAACTCTTTTTCCTCTCTTTACTTTTTAATCAATGGGGACATTAATGCTCTAAGTATGGGGTGGTTTGGGAGATACTACTTGTTTGTGCTATGTGTTATGTGTGTGATTGCGTGTTTGTGAGTGTGTTTGCATGATTGAGTATTTTCTTTTTGATTTTTATGATAGAAAAATACCTTTGCTAAGATGTCCTAGGATAGTGAGCACAAGCATCATCATGTAATTCCTTGTAACTTGCTTTGTAAGATTGCCTTCCATGACTTTGATTTTCGAATTTTGAGCATATAATGAACATTGAGCATGCATGATTCTAAGTGAAAAGCAATCCAACAATTTGAACCTAAGTGAGAAATCTTTTTGCCACAAGGAATGTATGTTTTATTCCTTGGTTTTTCATGTGTGATTTTTACTCTTCCAAATGCATTTATCACTTGACAATGTAATGCTTATTTGAAATTTGAAACCAATGGAGATGTGTTCATAACTTGTTAGATCAAATGATATTGAACTTATTTTCATTTGCTCTTTTCTCTCCTTTTCATCCTACCTATGCATGATCCCTTGATTTGAAGCCCCTTGTTTGAGCCTTAAAGCCTTATTTTTAGCTCCACAAAAGTATCCTAGCCATTATAAGCTTGACCCCATTAGTCCGGGAATTAGGACTTAGAGTGGATTGTGATGTTGATGTGGATGAGGGGTGAAGATGAAGAGATTGTGATAGTAGGAATTGAAAAGGTTGTCTTAAGAAAAGAATGAAAAAGATGAAGCGTCGGCTCGGAGTGCACAAGTATAGTGGAAAATAGGGCCCCCTGTCTGGGGTCGCGGCCGACCAGTACCAGCCTCTAAAAAAAAATGTGTGTGATGTTTGAATAAGTGCTAGAATCGATGCTTCTTCATAAGGAAAAGACAAAGGAGAAGGTGAAGCGATGAGTGCTTTGAAAGATTAAGTGTTTGGTGTTTGGAGGAAGAAAGAAGAGTTGGTTGAGTGTAGTTGAGTTTTGAAGTCTAGGAGTCTAGGTTCCCAGATTCATTAGCACCACAAGACCAAACTATTCCACACCCTTTGAAATACCGAGCCCCATTACGACCCGGCCGAATGAAACTTCTTTGAAGTCTTCATTGAGCCACCTGTTCTTTTGATGATTTAACTTGTTTTGATTTCTTCGGTAGAGAATTTTGAATATAATTTCTATTGACTATGAGGTTTTTGCATTTGGAATTGAGTTTGAGTGCTCATTGACATATCCTAAACACTTGAAAATGAGTGAGACACAGTGCATACATGCGTGCTATGATATTGAAGTTGTTTGCTCATTGTTCTACTTGTGCTTATTTTCCTTGAAGGCATTCTTTGAGCTCGTTACTTGGTATTGATGCATGTGAGTGATTGCTTGAGGACAAGCAAGTCTAAGTATGGGGTATTTTGATGTCGTGCTTTCTAGTCGATTTTCTTAGGTTGTTTTCTAGTTTGTTTTGCATGTTTCCCTTTGTGTTTCTGTGTTTTGCATAAGATTTCAACTCTTTTTCGAGGGTTGGAGTCGTTTGTGTGTTGTGTAGGTATTTGGAGCCTTTAGGAGAAGTTTTTCATGCATTTCGGAGCTTTCTAGGATGTGTCTGTTTTCAAGAGTCAAAATGTCAAGGAACCAAGAGCCAAAGTTGCAGCAAATGGGAGCCTCAAAGAAGTACAAGGAACTCAAGGAAAGCAAGGAACAAAAAGGAAGAAACGCCCAGCAAAAGTCTGATCAATTGGAGCAAGAACGAAACAAGACGTGAAAAAGTCCAACGTGCTCCAGGTGGTCGGCGCCGACCCCCTTATGGTCGGTTGTGACCCCTCTCAATATCACGCGATCCTTGCCGCCATAGAAACGCTTTTTGCGGGATTTTCGAAATGCGAAAAAGTGGGCGGCTATTGCAGAGCTGTGGCAGAGTTGGGTCAGACTTGGAAGGCTCCTTTTTGACTTTTGTGGGTTGCTAAAAAAGACCCCCTTTTGTTCCCCTTTCTACTTAGATTTTCTTCTTGGAAAAGACTCAAGGGGGGAGGGTGGAGAGAGAGTTGGCTGAGAGGAGGAGGAAGAAGAAGGTGGCTGTGAAGGAGAGAGAGAGAGAGAGAGAGAGAGAGAGAGAGAGAGAGAGAGAGAGAGAGAGAGAGAGAGAGAGAGAGAGAGAGAGAGAGAGAGAGAGAGAGAGAGAGAGAGAGAGAGAGAGAGAGAGAGAGAGAGAGGATGAGAAGAGGAGAAATCGGTAATAAACAGAAGGGCCTTAATTTAATTGAAGTAGTGAGGAAGAAAGCTTGTCCTAGTAGTTGTTTTAGGAAGAAGAAGACGACAATGGTGAATGGAGGAACTTTGTGGGTTTGCTAAAGTTTGTAAGTTTGGATCTTGAATTTAATTGAAGTTGTTTGCTTTTGATGATGTCTTTTTCTTCTCTTTCGTTGGCTGTGTGTGTGATGATGTGTGAGTAGTTAGCTTGCTAGGTGTGGGATGAAACCCACCATGAAAGTGTATTTGAGACCTTGATGCCTAGATCCATGCTTGATTTGTAATCATTGCCCCTAAATCCCACTTGCATGCTTAAAACCCTTGACGAAAGTTGTGGTATGTCCTTGTTTGCAAACTAATTGAAAGACTATCTTGTGAATTCGGACTATCCGGGTTGAGATGGAAGTTAAAACCCTTAGAAAACAAGTTGGATTGCATGTTAACACCTTCATGAAAATCGAGGTTTTGATGTGTTCTTTTGTGACGAAAGTCACCCATGAGATTATGAGTTGAGTTGGTCTTTTATCCTTGTTTGAATGCATGCTCGTGTTGTGGTGAATCCCCACCCCTAGTCGTTTCCCCTGTTTTTACGAAACCCATTTTCGTGCCCAGAAAAGGTCGGCCGCGACCTGCAACTGGTCGGCTGCGACCCCCCTCTGTAGTTGATTTTAGTGTGTTTTTAAGTTCTGTCAAAGGTCGGCCGCGACCTCCCTAGGGTCGGCTGCGACCTCCTCCTGAGACGTGCGATTTGTGTTTGTTTGCTCGTTTTGCTTTATTTTGTTTCGCTTTGTTTTCATAGTTTGATTGCTAGACTATAGTTCTACTAACTCCCGTGGACGATCCTGACTTCGCTATACCCAGCGGGGTCTTGACAAATTTATTTGTTAAGGTTAACCCTACCCAACAACTTATCACCAGACGGTGAAGTTCCCTACACCACGAGGAATAGAGGAAATTCGAGGAGATCAGAGGCTAGCTAGAGAATGCTACAAGACAGCCCTGAAGCCTACGGCCGCTGGGCTGCAGGCCTAGCAATTACAGAGCGCTACCCCTCCTACCCAGACCCGAGAAGAAGAAGAAGAAGAAGTGGAGGAGGTAGCAATAGGGGAAGGACGGATCGTTCGGCTGGGCATCGGACTAGAAACGTCCATCAAGACAGAACTCGTGTCTTTTCTAGAGAAACACCAGAAGTGCTTCGCATGGAGCCACGAGGACATGACTGGAATCGACCCAGGGGTAATCACACACATGCTCAACACTGATCCTAGCTTTTCCCCCGTGAAACAAAAGAGGAGAAGATTTGCCCCGGAACGAATCCAGGCAGTTGACGAAGAAGTAAGGAAGCTACTAGACACAGGCAAGATCCGAGAGGTGAAATATCCAGAATGGCTAGCTAACGTGGTGGTCGTCCCGAAGAAGAATGGGAAGTGGAGGGTTTGTGTGGACTTTACCGACCTGTACAAGGCTTGTCCTAAAGACTCTTTCCCACTCCCACACATAGACACAATGGTCGATGCCACCGCTGGTCACGAGCTCTTAACATTCATGGACGCCTTTAGCGGCTACCACCAGATCCAGATGCACCCCGAAGATCAAGAAAAGACGTCCTTCATAACAGGATAAGGGACGTACTGGTATCGGGTTATGCCTTTTGGCTTGAGAAACGCTTGTGCGACCTACCAGCGGCTCGTTAACCATATGTTCCAGAACCAAATCGGGAAGACAATGGAGGTGTACATTGATGATATGGTAAACAAGAGCACGGCGGCAATTCAACACCAACAACACCTCGAGGAAGCTTTTAACATTCTCGAAAAATTCAACATGAAGCTTAACCCTCAAAAGTGCACATTCGGAGCACAGTCTGGAAAATTTCTAGGTTACATCGTGACCAAAAGGGGGATTGAGGCTAGTCCCGATCAAGTGAAAGCAATAGCCTCCCTGAGATCACCCAAGAACATCAAGGAAGTACAGAAACTCGCGGGGAAAGTCGCCGCCCTTAACAGGTTCATATCTAAGTCGGCCGACAAGTGTCGATTATTCTACGATATACTCAAGAAAAACAAAAGTTTCCAGCGGGATGAACGACACGAGAAGGCTTTCCAGGAACTCAAGGGCTACTTCTCCAATCCATTGTTGCTAGCCAAACCGGTTCCGGGAGAAATCTTACAGCTGTATCTAGCGGTATCAGGAAGCACATTGAGCGGGGTTCTAGTCAGGGAAGCTGATGGACAACAAATGCCCGTTTATTTTGTAAGCAAGACAATGACCTCAGCAGAGACTAGATACACCCCCCTCTAAAAGCTGGTCCTCGCCATCGTCATGAGTTCGAATAAGCTGCGCCCTTATTTCGAATCACATACTATCGCAGTCCAAACCAGCTACCCTCTGCGACAGGTGATGCAGAAGCTGGAGTTCTCTGGACGAATGACCAAGTGGGCGGTACAACTCAGCGGGTACGACATCAAGTACGAACCTCGCAAAGCCATAAAGTCACAGGTCCTAGCTGACTTCGTTGCTGACTTCTTACCTGATCTAGAGGAGGCAGCAAGCACAAGCACACCCGCTCCTATCCCAGAAGAAACACACGAAACATGGACGCTCAACACAGATGGGGCTTCCAACGCCAAAGGGATAGGGCTAGGGGTAATCCTGGAGTCGAGCAAGGGAGACAGGCTAGCTCAAGCCATAAGGTGTGACTTTGACCCCACAAATAACGAGGCAGAGTATGAAGCCTTGATTTTCGGATTAGGGCTAGCACGAGACCTAGCAATCCAAAATCTACAAGTGAAGTGCGACTCTCTCTTGGTGGTTAACCAGATACTGGGACTATTTGAGGCAAAAGACGAGAGGATGGCTCTTTATCTAGAAAAGGCGAGAGCATTAGCAGGAGAATTCCAGCAGGTCACCTTTGAACAGGTACCTAGAGAGAACAACACGTCGGCTGACGCCCTAGCAGGTTTAGGCTCAGTGCTCAACCCAAGTGAATACTCTTAGATCCCGCTAGTGCACCTCCTTTACTCGGCGATTGAGCATCCCAAAGAAACATCCATGCTATACGCGCTCCCAATCGCCAGTCTTGACACACACTCTGGAGAAAAGCCTGGCAGCTGGATCAAACCATACCTAGACTGGCTAGTATACGAGAAAGCGCCTGAAGATAAGACAGAAGCAAGAGCTTTAAGAGCCAAAGCCACACGATTCGTCATCCACCAAGGCTTGCTCTACCACAAGTCTGCATCAAGGGTCTTGCAAAGGTGCACAGAGGGAGATGAGATAGATAGTATCATGCGTGAGATCCACGAAGGATATTGCGGGAACCATGCTGGTGGCAGGAGCTTGGAAAATAAAATACTTAGACACAGGTGGTACTGGCCAACGCTACGACGCGACGCCACCAAGTACGCCCAGGAATGCAAGGCTTGCCAGCGACACGCGCCCACTTCTCATCAACCCTCTAAGAGCCTACATCCAACCCTTACTCCTTGGCCCTTCATGAGATGGGGGATGGATATTGTGGGAAAATTACCTCCTTCCACAAGGCAAAAAGTGTTCTTCTTGGCCATGACCGATTACTTCTCCAAATGGATCGAGGCTGAAGCATATAGAGAGATCAAGGACAAGCATGTGATCTCGTTCAACGAGCGCAACATCCTATGCCACTTTGGAATCCCAACAACAATCGTTTGTGACAACGGTTCCCAGTTCATTAGCCAGAGAATGAGAGAATTCTGCCAGGGGTGGAACATTGATCTAGTAACATCAACACCTAGATACCCCTAGGCGAATGGGCAAGCGGAGTCCTCAAACAAAGTAATCATAAGCAACCTGAAGAAGAGACTAACCAAATCCAAAGGCAAGTAGGCAGAAGAGCTACCCTACGTACTTTGGGCTGATTGCACCACTCCCAAGAAAGCGACAGGGCAAACACCCTTTTCTCTGGTATACGGGTGCGAGGCAGTTATCCCATCTGAAATCCAGGTCCCAACCGCGCGATATGGTCTAGCTACGCTTGACCAGAACAAGGAGCAACTCGAGGCAGACCTAGACACGGTCCAAGAATTACGGGAATCAGCCCACCTCAGAATAGCTCGATACCAGCAATAGGTATCCAGAAGCTATAACAAGAACGTGAGAGTTAAAGTCTTCCGAGTTGGAGACTGGGTACTTCGCAAGGTATTCCAAAACACAGCGGAGTAAAACGCGGGAAAATTGGCACCTGGATGGGAAGGACCTTACATGATCACGAAGATCGTAGGGCAAGGAGCTTACCAGCTAGAGTCCGAGGAAGGAGAACCAGTGCCTAGAAGTTGGAATGCCACTCACCTCAAGAAGTACTATTTCTAGAAACCCTGTCTCTAGTTACTTAGTTTATTTTACATATTAGAAGGTCTTGGATTTTCTTTTTTTTCGGCGGGATGCAAGGGGGTTCCTGAACCATCACCCCACTTTTATTTCTAAATCGTAGTTCTAGTGTTTAGCACCAGTTAGGACACTGTTTTGCATTCTTGTGATTCTTTTTGATTAATAAATGAAATTTATTACAAATTACTTCGTTTATACACACGAAAAACAAACATGTGCCCCTCGAAAGCACATCTTTGCAAACTTCGCACGATGCAAAAACCCACACCAGTGTACATGCCTAGTAGCCCCGATCATGCTACAAAAAGGCAAATATTCCTGTTGGACCCAGAAATAATCCCAGCAGGAAGCAACCCGGTACCAGAGAAGTCCTAATGCCTTATAGCTAGCTACAAGGTACTGATCGACCCAGGTTTTAGGCGAAGAAGTATCAATACATAGTCAAAGAAGTATCAAGACCCGATTAGTACTTCTTTGCTACCTCTTAAGAGCGTAGCGAGGAGGACGGCGAGAAGGAAGGTCGGTCGAACAAGATAGATTTTGTCCGAGATATGGTTGTTACAAGATAGAATCTTTCCAAGATATCATCTGATATATGATATATTCGCTGCCAGACATGATAAAGAATATCCAAGATATAAGATAGATTTTCTAGAAGACTTGTTGGTTAAGATAGATTTATATCTTGTATAAGATAGAATTCATACTTTTTTTGTCTATATATACTCATGTAACCCACAAAATTGGGGAGGAGAGATAGAGGAGAATAGCATATCACATCAGATCACACACCATAGACCTCGCCAGAGGCATGCATTGTAAACCCTTGAAGGGGGGGTCATATCTTCATACATCCATTGTAAACCCTAGAACGGGGTACCATGTATTTACACATTCATACGCTTTTCTCATCAATACAAACACAATTTTTGTCCTTCTCTTTGATTTATTTCGATCTAGGCCCGATTTAGGTCAAAGTTTCCTTTGGTAAATTTTGGCTCAAACAATTTGGCGCCCACCGTGGGGCCGAAGATCGATACAATCATCAAAGGACAAAAGTCTCCACCTTTCTTAATCGAAAGACACAATATCAAGACTGGAAAACACCCATTCTGACCCTCTCGCTACGGGAACAACAGAAATCACAAAAATCAAAGCAACAGATCGCGGGACGAGGAGATGGCAGAACTCCGAAAAAGTTCCGAAGAAGTTTCGAGCGATCAGCGAAGCCAGGAGTGGGGCGATCATCAAAGCGACATCGATGATCATCAAACCAAAGCAGGGGATGATGCAATGCTAGGGTTTGATTTGCAAACATCAAAGCCATGTGCTTCGTTATCTCCTCGTCAAATTTCTAGACAGGGAGAATTCTTCTTCCCATTCAATTCGTTATATTAAGTTTCTATATTTTAATTATGAAAACCTCATGCTAATAATTGAGTACAATCTGGTGGTTTGTCAAGGGAAGCAAGGGAAGCCAATCATTCATTGTTGGTCGCTAAAGAGCCTCTAAGCAACAACTAGGCGGATCGGACCAGTACTTAGCGGGCTGAATGCAACCTGTCGAGTCGACCCTTTCGGATCACATTTTCCGTCCTTCATATACTGGTTTCCTCGTTCCCTTATCTCACAATTTATTCCGTGTTTTGCTTCTCTATTCTAAGGGTTCAAATTTCGTCTTTATCCTTGTTTGATTACAAATTTTCTAATATGGCGCCAAAAGATAGTCTTTCTTTCTTAATTGCGCATCACATTAATATCGAACTTCTCTACTTATACGTATTTGTTGTTCGTTGATCTCGTTTTCTTGACATGTCACCCTACCCTGGATCGCGGGTGACAACACCAACGAGGAAGATTACGAAAGGCGTAGTAGATCGGCCTGGACACAGCCATCAAAAGGAAGGTTGCTGAGCAAATAAGCGTCATAGTTGATCAAATCACCAGGAACTGCAGGCCATGAAACCCGAAGCATCAGATGGCTTCAAAGAAACTCCAAAGAAACTCCAAAGAATCTCCATTCCAAGTAAGCCCACGTACAACGGGACCACATATCCTCACGAACACGTGGCAATAGACAAGCAGAAGATGATAGCAAGCACAATCCCCTACTATTCCAAAGAAGCTATGATAAACAAAGGGTTCGGCACAACCCTAACAGGGCCAGCCCTGACTTGATTCACTAGTCTCCCACGTGGGAGCATTCAGTCCTTTGCGGATCATTCGGATACTTTTCGCTCTCAGCTCACCTCTAGTCGAAAGCGATCCAACGATCTTAACAGGGTACTTCTGAAGTCCCAAAGATCCACCAGAGAATTCCTAAGGCCATTTTGACCGTGAAAAAGTCTTAATCTAGTCTTGCGACATCACCACCACCTTCGCTAGACTCCCTTAAGCTCAACATCTCTACGGGCAAGCTCCTACGAAATATAACCAGGCTTGGGGAATAAGTGAGGTGCCCAAGAAAGGATAAGGCTCCAAAGGCCGATAGAGATACCACCAAGTGGTGTGACTACCATGAGTATCATGGGCACCGGACTTGCGACTGCATCATGCTAAGAAAAGAGTTGTCCCATTTAATCATTGAGGGGCGGATCAAGGACATGGCGCCGGACGCCCAAGTGCCCGAAGAAGTACTGAAGAATCTCCAGCCCGAGCGCTAAGAAAGGCGAGATCCTCCAAGACTAGACAGTGCGGTCAACATGATATCTGGGGATCAAACATATGTGGTTGACATACTCAGCAGCAAATCTCAGTGCCAAAGAAAGCGATTTCTGGCCGACCCCAGCCATCGGGGCACGCTATCAGGAAATCTTCAGGACAAGCCATCGTGTTCGACGACACCGATGTAGAAAACCTCCCTCATAACCGGGCTGGGCACATATTGCTATCACGTAATGCCCTTCGGCTTGCGAAACGCCGGGGCTACTTTCTAACGATTAGTTAATCGGATGTTCCATAATCACATTGGAAAGACAACGGAGGTGTATATCGATGATATAGTGGCAAAGAGCACAAGCGCTTCCTTACACAGGGGGAACTTGGAAGAAGCATCCAGAACCCTTGAAGAATACAACATGAAGCTAAATCCCCAGAAGTGCATCTTCGGGGTACCGTCTGGTACTTTTCTGGGGCACGTGGTGACCAAGCGAGGGGTTAAGGCTAGCCCTGACCAAGTTCGGGTGATTGCTCCCTTGAAATTCCCTCGAAGCGTAAAGGATGTGCAAAAGCTGATCAACAAGATAGCCGCGCTTAGCCGGTTCAACTCCAAATCCTCAGATAAGTATCGACTATTTTTTGAAGTACTAAAGAAGTATCAATTCAAAGGTGCTCGCTGACTTCGTTGCCGACTTTACCCCAACCCCCGAGGAGAACGCGAAAGAAGAAATCCCGACATCGTTCCTCGACGAGCCCTTGGACAAACGGTTACTGAACACCGAAGGAGACTCGAACACAAGGGGGCAGGTCTCGGAGTCGTGCTAAAGTCGGCAAGAGGGGGACAAGATAGCTCAAGCAGTAAGGTGCAACTTTGAGGCCACCAACAATGAGTCAGAGTATGAAGCTCTCATCTTCGGGCTAGAACTTGCTATCGACCTGTCCATCAAAAGAATCAAGGTACGTGCCGATTCCCTACTCATCATCAATCAAATCTTGGGCATCTTCGAGGCCAAAGATGATAGAATGATCGGCTACCTCGGAGTAGTTAAAACACTATCCGAGAAATTTGACCAGATTGAATTTAAACAAATTCCTCGTGAGCAAAACGCCTCAACCGATGCCCTAGTTGGACTAGGCTCAACCTTAGATCCCCGAGAGTTCAAAAGCATACCATTGGTCCACTTACTACAGTCAGCCACAATAGAAACATCGGTTGCGCAGGCTAAAAGATCTCCACCCGAGCCACTCGCTCCAGATATTCACCAAAGATTTACCAGTCCAAGGGTCAGTTCAGTCGACCACTGGACCAAGCCATACCTAAACTGTTTCCTACATGGCGAAGTACCCAGATTCGGACACCGTCCAAGAACCCAAGGAAGCGTCCCACGCTCGGTTCACAAAGTACCAATTCACCACGAGCTAGGGTTACTTGAACCAAGAAGCAACAAGATATTGGCTTAACTGTCCATGGTCAGGGGTTCACTCCCCTGGTTCAGAAAAATCGGTTTCGAGCAGCTTTCTACAGAAAAGATCGCACAAGTCGGTATCTCTCTATACAATCTTTGGGCAATCTCCAGGCAGTCGCTGGAAAATCTCCAAAGAAGTTCTAAAGATGGCTTCAAGGCCAAACATTTTCGGCTGCGAAACGACGACAAGGGTGTAACGACCTCGACACCAGATCAAGCTACAACACCCCTCCAACATCCTTGCTTGGGCAACAAACCAGGTCAATCTCTCATTGTCAGTCTCTAGACAACGGTTAGGCAGTCGCTAGAAAATCTCCAAAGAAATTGCGAATATTGCTTCAAGGCCAGACCTCGATGGTTGCAAGAAGACAACAAGGGTCGTCTGATCTAACTACGACACTCCATAGACCCCCATTTTCTGGGAGCAACCCAAGTCGATCACTCGCTGATTGATCGCTAGATACCCGCCATGCCGCAGCTAGAGAATCACCATCTCGTTTGCCGGTGTCCAAGAGCATCAGGAGAGAAGACAACGATGACAACAACCATTGTCACGAACATGATCCAGTCGCTGGAAAAACACAGGTTTGATTCGTATCACTCCCAAAAACCATTGTTTACATTTTGCTTTCCCTTTGCGGTTTCTTACAAAGACAATACTAACTTAAGCATTGGAGGGTCATTGGGTAAAACCCGTGATCACCTATTTTTGACTTCTTGATTATGCATTACCCAACCATGTGAAACGTCAATGGCCAGCCATGGCCCAAATACAGTCTCGAGGCACTATACGCCAACATTGGCTACAAGACTGAGGTACTTACTTTTACTATCTATACTTTATTACTCGTTCTCATTCTTCCTACATTCTATAATGTCTTCCCGCTCATTCACGAGCCAACGCTAACGACAGTCGATCACGAATCACACGCGTTAAAATGCAACCCATCTAAAGAAGTATTACTTCTGAATCGGTTTGGTCTCATTAATTTTCTGATCATCACTTAGCTTGAGTTTAATACTTCTTTAAGACCTCTTTGATTTTTCTTCAATAAGCGACTCCGGGGCGCTAGCTCCCACTGTCGATGTGTTGTCTTTAATTCATAGCTTAGTAGTTTTTCAGTTCTATTTGTGATGTTTTGTGAGAAAACAACTCTCCCACAACTCAACTACCGCTTCAAACGCACCATACGCGTTATTTTACGTCTCACCGACTAAACAAATACGCGACAAAAACACAAAAAAAAATCCACTGTAAATATACATGGTTATACCGTCTAGAAATGGCGATGTCGTCACGTGGGTGAAGTAACCCGTACAACGTAGGGTGAAGTAACCCGTACAACGTGGTGAAGTAACCCATAAGTTGGTTACCCCCCATCTAAGTCCAATCAATGTAGAAACATTGGATTAGTACGGGAAGGGGAAAGCTATAGCAACGATAACCCGAGGCCACATTCGCGGGACGCCGCGAGGACAATATATCCTAAGGACTAAACTTAAGGATCCAAAGGACGCCTAATCATAAGAAATTATGCACGGACCTTTGCAGTACACAAAGCGCAAAGACCTGAAAATCTATTAGGGGTCGAACTAATGCGCTATGGGAGGAAGCCACATAACACTTCCTCTCGAATGCTGATCTACTAACGCATTCATACACACACACATGCGTCCTTGGACAATCTCCAAGACCATCACCTCCCTCTAAATTTGCCAACTAACGCAAATAAAAAGGTACTAGCACAACAGCATATATATATGTGAGCGCCATACCGTGGCATCGAAGCTCAATACGAGTAAACAACACATCCCTTACCAACGGGCGATGTTTCTCTGGATATTCTTTAGATATGTAGTTATACTAACATTATTGCAAAGTTATTTTATTTTAGTGCAGGGACATTACTGAAAGAAGCATGCCATACAAGGGTGCTGAAACAAAACAAAATACAAAAAGGGAACACCCCGTACCAATGGGTGGCATTTCTCTGGAAATTCTCTAGATATTTCATTAGACTAACGCTATGGAAAATTTGTTTGATTAAGTGCAGGTTAAAATTAGGAGGTCGTAAGTTCATGCTATACAAGAGCAACAAAGCAAAGTAATCAAGTTTCCAAAGAACGAACATACACCCAATCAGGGGTTCGCATTCGTTCACTCAACGGAGTTAAGTCAAATGAGCGACAAGGAAAACAGTAGAGCCACTCTTCAGTGGCTGAAGTCGGAGAAGCCGCCTCGTCCAAAGGCTCCTCGCCGTCGACTTCCTTAGTTGCGCCGGCATCATTGCTGGTTAAACGTACACATAGATTCACCAGAAATGGCTCAAATGAACTTGCTAATCACACGTCAGTACTTCTCTGATCATTCTCTGGTTAAATGACGATTTTATCTAGCCACACCTAGTTAATAATCGATCCACATATGAAGATTGCACCCTATCGATCAACATCTGCGTTCAAAGTATCATTCTATGGGGTTAACTCAACCTCATGAATCAGACCCTTCATGACGAAGGAGGCTGGGGTCTACTACCGTCTAAACATCACGTACGTCAATCACCCAATCCTCATGATTGATCGTTCCGGTGTCATCTCGAAGTTCCGCGTCCACCTCAAAAGAAGATCCTATGCTGGGGTACCGAGTGGATAATACTTGACAAAGGTATCTTACTACGTTATTAAGTCCCAACGATCGTTCTTCGCATCAGAAAAGTCTTGAAGAATCTACAGAAGAAGCTTCATCAAATATTAAAGCAACTATGCTAACCTCCACGTTGACCAAACACCGGTTCACCTTCATAGCTTCTCACAGCCTCACTTCCCGACCGCACTACAACTCATCGAGTATTCGCTATCTTACGCGGAGATTCTCCGATGCAGACCTTAAGACCGACCAAGTGTACTACCATAAGAGTACCTTCGGGACATAGCTTCCAAGACATAGGCTCTCTATCCGAGACGTATACCTTCAGTTTTTCAAACATCACCTTTACACGACAACGAGTGTAAGCTCTTGGTTTGTGACTTCAGTCGAGTCTATGCTATGGGCTAGCGATTTCGATCAGGCTCACACCCGATGCTCACGGTTATCGTCAAGTTAACATGCCCAAGGCTATACAACTTCGATCACACCAACGCTGGTGGCAAGAAGCCTCGGTCCGGTCCGTGCCTATAGCTGACAACTTCGATAGAGTCCGCACCTCTTGTAAACACTTTTGTCACAAAGACGTCTGCTTTCCAGAAACTCAATCGCTTATCTCAATGAACAACTCTTGCAAATAACAAAGATTCTTATCAAAGGCGTGAAATCCATCTTGCCCATCTCGTCGCCTCAACAACCAAGATGAATTTGGGGTATTGTTGGACCCAGAAATAATCCAAGCAGGAAGCAACCCGGTACCAGAGAAGTCCTAATGCCTTATAGCTAGCTACAAGGTACTGTTCGACCCAGGTTTTAGGCGAAGAAGAATCAATACATAGTCAAAGAAGTATCAAGACCCGATTAGTACTTCTTTGCTACCTCTTAAGAGCGTAGCGAGGAGGACGGCGAGAAGGAAGGTCGGTCGAACAAGATAGATTGTGTCCGAGATATGGTTGTTACAAGATAGAATCTTTCCAAGATATCATCTGATATATGATATATTCGCTGCCAGACATGATAAAGAATATCCAAGATATAAGATAGATTTTCTAGAAGACTTGTTGGTTAAGATAGATTTATATCTTGTATAAGATAGAATTCATACTTTTTGTCTATATATACTCATGAAACCCACGAAATTGGGGAGGAGAGATAGAGGAGAATAGCATATCACATCAGATCACACACCATAGACCTCGCCAGAGGCATGCATTGTAAACCCTTGAAGGAGGGTCGTACCTTCATACATCCATTGTAAACCCTAGAACGGGGTACCATGTTTTTACACATTCATACGCTTTTCTCATCAATACAAACACAATTTTCGTCCTTCTCTTTGATTTATTTCGATCTAGGCCCGATTTAGGTCAAAGTTTCCTTTGGTAAATTTTGGCTCAAACAATTCCCACGAATCTCGTGGACTTAACGATTAGGCCCATAAGTGACCTAGGCATTTATCGCCAGAAATCCCACAAAACTCGTGGATAAAATGATTAGGCCCATAAGAGACCTAGGCAAGTGTTGGACCCAAGACTAGGGGCACACTCTATCCCAAAACCCGTGGACGTATCTAGATAGGCCCACGAGAAACGAGCAGCTCAAGGGAATCCGAATGTTACACGGAACATTCCACCATATTGAAGAACATCTTATCTTATCTAGCCAAATATTCTATCTATTGTATCATATTTGTTGGGCCCTATTGCCAAAGGCCCAGGACGTGATCTAGACCAGCCCATGAGAAGCCCGTAGAGTTGAGTAACGAGGTTCTAGAAGGCAGTCCGAGTGATGAGCTACGGAGTCAGCATATTTTCCCGCCAAGATATAAGATAGACGACAATTATATCTTATAAGGATTCTTTCTATCCAATGTAACAAGAATTATATCGTACTTAGGTATATTCTATCTAGTAAGCGTATATCTATCTAGTTATCCACATATCTTGTAACGATATATCTTTAGGAACCCCTATATATACATAGAGGGGGGCACGCACAATGTACGCATATCACCACATCGACATTCATACAAAAACACAATTGAGTACACACGAGATTCATACAACTTTTGCATTCTTTTCGCTCGATTCTTAAGTTCTTATTGCTTAATTCAAGCCCGATCTAGGCTAAGGGGTCACCAATCTTGCTTGGTTGATTTCTAGCTCTAACAATTTGGCGCCCAACGTGGGGCACAGAATTGAGCAAATCACGAACAAAAACTTGTTATTTTTCTAGGGTTCCGGCCAAACAATATCGGAATCCGGAGAAATAGTGGCAAATCCAAACGCCACAGACAACTCTCAACATGAGGAACGGCAATCGTGGTCAAACACTCGATCCACTAAGATCCAAGATGTAACACCCCGATTTCACAAGCATAAGGGTATTACCGCCAACGACCTCGGATTTCACGGTCCGAAGCCGTTTAAGGCTTGAGTATCATAACACGAGAATAACAAAACCAAATCTTATTTTTATAACAAAAGTTGGATTGGGTTACAAAGGCTCTTACATCCTTAGTTGTTTGATAATACAAAAGTAAAGAGTTGTAGCGGAAAAGATAAGTCTCGAAGAGAGACGAAAGCATGTGGGAACCATAAAGTATGGTCAAAGCAAAAGACGTTTTAAAGACTTCTTCCTTCCTTTCTTCCGTCATGTCTTCCTTCCTTCCTTCAGATCCTGATGACTCCGGCTTCCTTCTGAACAGCTTTCCCTTTCCTATCTGATTTCCCCATAAAGGCAAGGAATACCAGCCAACGATGTTGGGAAAGAAAGAAGGGATGTTAGTCTAACACGAGACTAAGCAAGTGGTAGAATAGAGTTCGGTTCTCAAAAAGGTTTAGACATGAGGGCATCATAGACTAACGGAAAACCGACTGATGCCCAACAGTCAAAGGTTCTTTATAGTGGAACGCATAAGGCTCTTTAAGCGAGAGGTTTATGTGTTTGGCACGGTGTACGAAGGGTAACGAGAGAAGATAGAACTTCCTCGGAATAGGACGTTATTAGGAGATAACGCCTAAGAAAGAAATGTGTTTATTGATTTGTTGGGAACTTTAATCATTCAAGAGTTTGAAAAGTATCCAACATAAATCAAATCGTATCAACCTCATCACAGCTCGAAGATGCCGACAGGGAGGTGGCCACAAGGACGCTTAAACACCTGAACCCATCATGCCATTTTATAGGCGTTTTAACAACTCGAGTCATGCATTCAGATTGGATAGGCGATTGTCAATAATGTGGACCCGAAGTGATTTTCCAAGTTGTACTAATCACCCCGCGTTCATTGATTACTATGCACGAAGCACTAATCTTTCATTAGTTATAAATCAATGCACTTCACTTAGTGACTTTTAGAGATAGGCAAGCCCTAATGAGGGACGAACCAAAGTGAGGAACCTAATCCTCAACACTTTGCAAGAGTGTTCACCTCTCTATTCGGAGAGAGGTAGAGTCATGACCCAGTATCAGGAGCCGATAACGAAATATACCTCCTAATACGTTATAAAGAGACAGCGGATCACTAAACCGGCAGTCCCTAACTTAAGCTAATCCAGAGCAAAGTCTCGAAAGGAGACTTGAAACAATCAAAGGCCACACATCATCGGAGTCCTAAGTCCAAGTCTAATATTCGATAATAATAAATAATAACAATGGTCATTATTTCTAAGGATAATAATCCTAATCAAATTATTAGCAAACAAGTTTGTTCCCAACGATTATTGTGATAACGGAAAGCAATTTCACGATTATCGAGTAAGGAAACGAAGAACCATCCACTTGCCTTAAGATGTTCTTAAAAACGTTAATCGAGGCGTGAATTCGAGGCTAGCAAGGCCCTAGACAAGGCCTAAGGCAAGGCAAAACACAAGGCACGAGCGAGGAACGGCCCGGGCAACGGCTTAGGACGACGCTCGGACACAAAGTGCAAGATATGCACTGGCGGCGGTCGCTGCCTGCTTGGTGGCGGGCGCTGCCCCTGGCGGCGGTCGCTGCCCCTGTTGGCGGCGGTCGCTGCCTCCTGCAGTGACGACGGCGCAACTTTGCAAGCTTCCTCCGATCGATTCCGGCCACCTTTCGACGAGCTTTTGCCAACAGTAGCAAGAAGAACACTTCTACTTTGTAATGGAAGAGGTTTCAGAGGGAGAGAGGGAGAGAGGAGAGATTTGGATGCCTTATCCATCATCTTCAACCCCTATTTATAGTGTTCTATCTTCCTAATAATCCAAGAAAAAGAGTTGACATGAAGCCTAACAAGCCAAAAGGGGTTGACAAACCATAGTTGACATTGCCCAAAGGTGCTATGATTGGTCCCCAAGCCATACTACAACAGCTCCCAAAACCCCGGCGCCCACAAGAAAAACGTCCCGTCGGCCACTTGCATCTGCAGCAAGGCGGCGGTCGCTGCCATTTTGGCGGCGGTCGCTGCCTTTTAGGGACTGGCAACGTTTCAGTAAAATTGGTATAACTTTTTGGATACTTATCGGAATTGCCTCAAACTTTGAGGGATGAAACTAGACTCCTTTATCTACCATTAGGCTTTGGAATTACTCAATTCCGAGCTCTAATGAAGGTTTTAGGAATTTTTGAAGTTAAGGTGTCCGTTTAGCGTTATCCAACGCTACTCGGTTAATCGGGTGACCATTGCCCTTTCTCTTGTCGTTCCAAAGACAAAATTGAGTCATAAAACTAAGGAGAATTTCATGATCCATTTTATAAAATTTGCGGATATTACACAAGATCCACCGATTCTACATAGTTGACAATCATGGTCAACATGTACAACCTAATTTGTTAAAAAGAATTCTGTGAACATGGTGGACTTCCCCCTCACTCCAACTACGTTCATTAATTCAGATGACTACGCCAATAGGAGAGGAGCGAAGCTTTTCTGCCTAAACGCTCGATCTTTCATGCCAAGGCACATAGCTAGTTAGCCACTATCTATTCCGGAGTTTGGGATCAGCAAAAAAACCTCCCGGGAAGAACAGTTTCCCTGATCGAACAATTTGACCGACGATTACGCCAATACGACGCTCGACACGAGTTTCGTCCGCGACGAGGACGAGCGGTCCAAGATCGCTTACAACCAGTTTTCCAGCAAAGTTCCCATTGTCTCTCTCGCCGGAATTGACGAGTATGGCGGTGATGGTTCGATGGTATCAGAGCACACGACAACAAGAGTGCTTTGACTCGTACGAGCTCTCCGCTCCCCGAACGCCCCTTCGGGGACAACAGTGAAGAGGCCGGTCTGCCACCCGCGCTCCGATTGTACATATTTGATGCATCGTTCATCAAGATTTTTTCTGTTTACCATCGAAGCCTCAAATTCAACGGACATCGCATGTTTGGGGGTTCACTTTCATCCAAGAACGGGAATCTCGAGTACAAGATACAAGACGAGAACAAACCTGATCGGGGAGCACCTCATGAGAAGGTTTTGGCTTATGGTTCATGTTGATAAGGAAAATATCACATATTCTAACTAAAAGATATACACAATATTCCATGTCGACCTTTGCCATGTCAGGCGCGCTTGCTCGGTAGGCACAAAATCAGTCACAGTGATCATCAAGATCCTTGCAAGCTTCAAGCCTTCAACACCCACCTGCAATTCTCCAATCTTCAATATGCGGTGAAAAGATACGAATATGCATAATGTAGGGAGGAAGTGGGGCCTACTATATGGAAGAAGATCATTATGGAAATAATTCGTGCAAACGGACTGATCCTAATCCTATTTTAAAAAAAAACAAATAAGAAAAGAGAAAGTCAAAGGAGTTGAAGCTAGTTGTGCACCCGAAGGCAATCTCAAACAAGCCTTATTTTTCGAACTTAGAAGATGTGAAACCAGTGGGGATGGTTGAATGATTTCCAAAAGGGAGATCGCACCAAGACTTAGAAGCCAGCAGGACACAATTGTGTTAGAACGACTCTTCCGGATCACGTTTCCCGTCCTTTATATACTGAGACAGGAACCTCATAGAGAGAAGTTTACGATCTTTTCTGACAGCAAAGGATCCGTGCCCTCAGGTTAGGCAATACCCAGACGACCTAGAAGGGGTTCTACATCTTCAATACTCAGGGAAGCATCCTTAACCAACACTTTCTTGACTCTCATACTAGTTTCTTCCTTTTTGTCGAAATTTGATCTGGAGCGTATACACTCTCCATCCATTAATGTTGATGAATTATGCTAGAGTTACTACTATCACATGACAATGTTTGAGAATTCATCCAGAACTTTCCCAGTTTCGGCATCTAGAAACTGACATTAGCTAAGCTTTTCCCTCTCTAGTACCCAGTTGCTAATTCTTATATCTTTGAAGATTGACTTCTATACTCATGGCAATATTGCTCTCTGATAAGACCTTAAAGGGTAGCCTATGCTAATGCTCAATATGGTTTCCAAGCATTACAGGTGTAACACTTACACATCGACTACGCAAGAAAGGCTCGTACCAGCACCAGGCACTGGTTATCCACAAAACTTCAAACTTCACAAGAAAGTGATCAGAACATAGACCCAATGACCCTATTCGCCCAGCTTAAACCATAAGGCACAGGTATTGCTTTTTATACTCTTACTAGATACTCTACCCGCATTACTTCTTGATTAACTTAGCAAAGGCTAGTTCACACTGCGGAAAATACATTACGAAAGACCTCCTATGAGGGTTACACACCTTGTCCAAGGCGTAGTCATCTCAGGGGTAGCTCCCGCTGGGGTGGATCCTCCGCCAATCACTACACGAAAAGTTCGTAACGATAGAAACCTAACACTTATCGCTTAAGACGCGAGTAAACGCTAACAAAACGCGTTAAATAGGCAGTCGCCACGCAGCGAGTAATGGCCTAAGTTTAATCTCCCAATAAGCGTGCACGCTCCCTTAAGACAATTTACCGCTTCAACGCAAAAAGTCTTTACTAGAGCACATACCTAGTAAACCTGGCAAGACCAGCTAGGAAAGCGCTAACAAGGCGCACGAAACAGGCTCTTGCCCCAAAGCAAGTAAGAGCCTGAATTCAACACGGACAGTGTCTTGCACAAACAAGCACGACACAAAAAGTCCTTTCTAGGATACATACCCAGTAGCCCTGATCAGGCTAACAATGGGTTATAACACCACTACACACACATAACCGCATGTTCCCGTAAAACTCGCGGAAGAAATCCCACAAAACTCGTGGACGTAACGATTAGGCCCATAAGTGACCTAGGCAATTATCGCCAGATATCCCACAAAACTCGTGGACGTAACGATTAGGCCCATAAGTGACCTAGGCAAGTATCGCCAGTATTGCAAAACTCGCAAAGCAAAACTCGCACAAGACAATGGATCCATAAAACAAATAAGGCAAAAATCGCCAAAAAACACACACAACTTACACGGATTAATCCACAGGAAAGCTACAATACATATCCTACGAGGCAGTCCCCTTGGAACGGTTACAAAACATATCCTACCAGGCGTTCCCCCTGGTACGATTACAGAACAAAATATCAAACCAGGAAGTTCCCCCTGGTATGATTGCGAGAACAAAACGGTTGTACAACCTAGAGATACCATCAAGCAACTGACATCACAAAGCTAGCGTTAGCACTTCACACAAACAAGCTTGTTTCTTACAAATAACATCACACTTACTCCCAGGGTACAATCCTGGACCAAGCTTACAAAAACGTTTTTAAACACGCATCGACCCACACCTTACAGTTCAAGAACGAGTGTACCGTTCAACAAAAGACAAAAGCGAAGCAATCATTTCTAGATATAGACTCTAGAAATACACCTCCCTGCTTCGAAATGAAGAACCATTAGACATGGCCTATCTACATTACTAGAAGGTAATCATAATACTGATTAACCTTATCATTACTAAGACATCGATTCACTCCACACAACTAGAAAACGATACAATAGAACAAGACCGAACGGTCGCCTTTGGATCTCATATCAAGAACACGAACCCAGACAGGGGTTCGAGTACATTCTGGGAGGCCTCAAATGACGTTATATTTGCTATTTCGTCTGGGGTACATTTGTAAGAGACAAGTCTTACGAAAGCTCCTAGTACTGGGGTACTGGGGTAGAGATACATAGCAGAGTTGTTCTTCCTATCAACAGAATCTTGAGATTCCTAAGGCGAAGCTTCATCAAATACTAAGCAACCATGCCAACCACCACATTGACCAAACACTAGGTCATCTTCACAGTTTTTCACAACTTCACTTCCCGAGCACAGTGCAACTCATCGAGTACTCGCTAGCTGACGAAGAGAATCTCCGGAACACAGCTTCCAAGACGTAAGCTCTCAATCTGAGACATATACCTTCAGTTTCTCAAGCATCACCTTTGCATGACAACGAGTGTAAGCTCTTGGTTTGTGACTTTAGCTAAGTCTATGCTATGAGCTAGCGACTTCGATCAGGTTAACGCCCGATGCTCATGGTGTTTGAGCCAAAATTCACCCAAGGGAATCCTGACCTAGATCGGGCCTGATCGAGATGAATCACGAAGAACAAGTATGATGCAAAAGCTCGTGAATTGTATTCAAAGTATGATTGAATGTGTAAAAGAGCGTAATCCTGCTCTAGGGCTTACAATTGGTTTATATAGCGCCCTCTAGGATTAATCTATTTTGTGAGAAAAGATATAAAAATACAAGATTCTAGCTAATCGTAATCCTAACGGAATATCTTGAAGGGATCTATCTTATATCTTTAATTCTATCTTATTTAACCGACTTCGGTCTTCGCCATCTCTTGCTGTACTCTGAAGAAGTAACGAAGAAGTACCAACCGGGTCTTGATACTTTTGTGAGGAAAATCTGGGCCCAATAATACCCCTAAATGCAGCGTTCGGATTTTGAACCCTTTCAAATTTTGAATGGTGCATTTATATGATTTGACATTGTGGTCAACCCTCGATTTTCGGGATTTTGCAGGCTCCCTTCTTAAACCCTTTTCTTTACTGTTCCCTTTCATCTTCACCATTACTTGTGTCCGCCTTCTTCTCTTCCTCCTCTGTTTTCCGCTCTTCGAACGCTCCAGGTACTACTCCGCCCCTTTCTGCTTCTTTTTTTCGCTTTCCATGGCTTCAAGATCTCCCTTTACCTCTTCCAAATCCCTTAGTGAGGAAGACCTCCTTCCCTGCGCCATGATCCGGGACGAAATCGCGGACTGGGTCGAGTTTGGGGGTTTTCCCAAGGGAACCCGATTCCATGCTCCCACCATTGAAAAGATCGATTGCGTGCGTAAGGGTTGGGTCTGCTTCTTAGATTACCCGTTTTCCATAGGTTTGAAATTCCCCTTCTCTGATTTCATCCGAGAGTTCATTAGTACCCTGAAAGTTTCACCCTGCCAAATCCTTCCCACAACGTGGCGTACGCTCGCTAGAATCGACGAGCTCGCTACGCAGCGGGGCCTTAGAATGACCATAGGAGAGATCCTCCTCGCCTACAAAATCGTTCCTCAGAGAGCTGGTAAGATCACCCTTCATGCCCGGAATGTCAAGAACCCTTTAATTCCCAAGACCAAAATGCCTTCACGAAGCCTACAGGCTCGGTTCTTTTTTATCGAATTAGAATCCCTAAGGGGCATAGATTGACGACGTGTTAGCGGTCTTTCGAGATGGATGGAACACATCTCGTAAGGCTCTGTGCCTCTCTTTGCTGTTGTCCCTTTGATTTTGTGTTGCGACTAGTTCTGATTTGTGTTTCCTCTTTTCTTTGTGCAGTTCCGGTGGGAATCAACTCCAGGAGTACTGACACAGGTGTTTGCCGGCGATTGCTGAAGGTCGAGGTTGAAAAGCGCAAGCCAAAAAAGATCAAACCAGAGCCAGAGGAACCTGTAGAGGTAGTGGAGGCATTGGAGTCTGACGAGGACGAGACCGAGACAAGCAAAAACCCAACATCTTCCGACATGGCGAGCTCTTCTGGAAAGAAATCAGGTTTGGGTTTGTTCATTCGAAATCTTGTACCTCCAAGTTCCTTGTTTTGTCATGGTTTGCTAACTGTTGGTCGTATGTAGGTGCCAAGATCGATATGTCTGCCGCCGGGATGGTGAAGAGACTGAGGTCCAGTGGCATCAAAGCTTTGACTTCCCCAACTCCCTTAGTGGACTCCAAGAAGTCTCAGCCTCTGAAGCGGAAAAGGACCGAAGAGACCCCGTCCCCTGCCACGAAGAAAAGAGAGCCTAAGGATCTTCTAAGCGTCTTCGGCGACAAGCTATCACCCAACATCAAGGCCGAGTTCCAACCGTTATCCCTCGATACGGCCTTTAGTCGTGTGGGAACCACTCTCAGGCTGGTAAGTTGATTCCTTTTACTATTTTTACCAATACTTCTTTGTTTCTTTCGCGCATACTCTAGCGCTTTTGTTTACCGGGTTGTGCTCACTGCAGGCTTTTCAAGAACTGATGGCGACCAACTGCCGCTCTCACGATGAGCTGTCGAGGTTGGAAGCTGACACCAAGAGTGCGAGAGACGCCGTTGCCACATCCGAGAGAAAGGTCCATAAGCTCCAATCGACCATCGACACCTTGTCGATTCAAGTAGAGGACCTTCAAGCTGAGAAGGCTTCTCTGGAGTCTTGGATGCACGAGGCGAAGAGGTCAGCTAAACACTTCTCGGAGGTCATGACCCAGGTGGCTGGATATTAAACGATGAAAGCGCGGGTGGAAATTCTTCAGGACCAGGCGGAAGGGAGAGGTGCGAACTGGGTGCTTGCCGCGGAGCAGGAGTCCCTCGAAGAATACTTTCCATCCTGCAACCCTCCTTCAGGTCAAGAGTTCATAGAAACTGCTGAGCAGGTGGCCGAGGAGGAGGATTCTGAGAAGACCAAGGAGGCCGGGACCCCGGGTACTACCGCCGAAAATGCTAGCGCTGAAGATGGTGCTGCGACCACGGGTGACGCGGAAGATGCCAAGGAAGGTGATGCCGAGGCACAGACTGAAGGAAAGGCGAGCCCTAATGAAGACTGACCACCCCTGCCCTTTTCCTATGCAAGCCTTATATTTCTCTGTTTGTGTTTTAACCGTTTGTTTGTTTAAGACTTTTCTGCTACTTCTTTGGCTAGCGAGCCAGTACTTCTCTAATAATTTTGGCCGTAGGCCGAAAAATATTGGCTTTAATCGTTTTGACACCCGCTGTATGGCGCTTTTGGGTATCTGTTTTGTGATGGCTTTAGATGCGTTAATCTGTGTTTGGCCAGAAATTTTTGATGGTTTTAGATGCGTTAGTAGGTCAGCATCCGGGGAAAGCGTTATGTGACTTTTCCCCAGCGCATAATCATTACGAAATAGGTTTTCGGTTATTGCGCTTAGTTTACTGCAAAGGTCCGTGCATAATTGTTTATGATTAGGCATCCTTTGGATCCATAAGTTTAGTCCTTAGGATGTAGTGTTTTCACGGCGTCCCGCGAATGTGGCCTTGGGTATCAGTGCTATAGCGTTCCCCTTCCCGTAGTAATCCAATGTAACTACATTGATTGGTCTTAGATGGGGGGTAACCAACTTATGGGTTACTTCATCACGTTGTATGCGTGACGACATCGTCATATTTAGACGGTACAACCATGCAAACGTATAGTGGTCAACTTAAGTAAAACGCTTCTAGTTGCGTGTGAGTTTTGATCGTGAAGATGTTTTGTGCGAGATGATTTTAAGTTGTGGGAGAGTTGTGTTCTCGCGAAACATATCAAATCATTGGCGAAGAACAATTCTAGATTGTGTATTAAAAAATTGATGCATCGACGGTGGGGGTGGTAACCCCAGAGTCTTTTATTGAAAAGGAAACAACTAAGTCCTAAAGAAGTCTCAAAACTAATGCTAAAGAAGGGATTGAAACTTTATCGAGAACAACTGAGTTTAGAAGTAATACTTCTTTAAGTGCGTTGCGTTCCAGCTTCGGGGGATTGCTTCGCCGTCTCTGGATTCCAACTGGTATGCTCCGTTTCCTGCTATCTTGGTGATCTTATACGGCCCTTCCCAAGTTGGTCCCAACTTGCCGGCATTGGCTTCTGCGGTGTTTTGGAATACCTTGCGTAAGACCCAATCTCCCTCTTGGAAGAACTTAACGCGAACATTCTTGTTGTAGCTCCTTGCGACCTGCTGCTGGTAGTTCGAGATGCGTGCATGTGCTACTTCTCTGAGCTCTTGGACCGTGTCTAGGTCGGCTTCCAATTCTTCTTTGCTACTTGCGTATGTGGCGAGCCCGTATCGAGCGGTAGGCACCATGACCTCAGCTGGTATGACGGCTTCGCAACCGTGCACCAGGGAGAAAGGTGTTTGACCGGTCGCGCCTTTGGGCGTAGTGCGGTCGGCCCATAGGACGAAGGGTAGCTCTTCTGCCCACTTTCCTTTGGCTTTCGCCAACCGTTTCTTCAAGTTGTTGATGATGACTTTATTGCTTGCCTCGGCTTGGCCATTGGCCTGAGGGTACCTAGGTGTGGAAGTGACTAAGTCAATGTTCCACGCCTTGCAGAACTCGCGCATCCTTTTGCTTATGAATTGGGAGCCGTTGTCGCAAGTGATCTCCGCTGGCACTCCAAACCTACTCAAGATGTTTCTTTTTATGAAGGAGATGACCTGCTTGTCTTTGATTTCCCGGAAAGCCTCTGCCTCGATCAATTTGGAGAAATAGTCCGTCATCGCCACGAATAATACCTTTTGCCCCGTGGAGGGGGGTAGTTTCCCTACAATGTCCATTCCCCATCTCATGAAAGGCCAGGGGGTAATTGACGGGTGGAGAACTTCTGGTGGCTGGTGAGGTACTGGGGCGTGGCGCTGGCATGCGTCGCAGGACTGGGCGTACTTGTTAGCGTCTTGACGGATGGTGGGCCAATACCACCCCTGTTTGAGAATTTTATTGGCCAAGCTCCGACCCCCAGTGTGGTTGCCGCAATCTCCGCTGTGGACTTCTCTCATGACCTCTTCAGCGTCTTCTTTCTCTATGCACCGTTGTAGGAAGCCCGCGGCTGATTTGTGAAACAGGATCCCATCGACGATGGCGAAACGCGTTGCTTTTGACCTTAGGGCCTTGGCCTCGTCTTTATCTTTAGGAACTTCTCCTTTGATGAGCCAATCGAGGTATGGCTTTGTCCAGCTTGACTCGGTTTCTTCTTCCGCCTTGTCGGGATTATGATACTTCTTTCATACCCCAGACTTCATGGGAGAATCTTTGGTTTGTGAATTTGATACCCCGGTGATGGCTGATTGTAGCAAGTGGACTAGTGGCACGCTGCTGAACTCTCGAGGGTCCAAGGTCGATCCTAGCCCTGCCAGGGCGTCGGCCGAAGCGTTTTGCTCGCGAGGGATCTGCTCGAATTCAATTTGGTCAAACTTCTCGGATAGTGTTTTGACTATTCCGAGGTAGCTGACCATCCTGTCGTCCTTGGCTTCGAAGACTCCTAAGATCTGGTTGATAATGAGCAGGGAATCGGCACGTACCTTGATTTTCTTTATAGACAAGTCGGCAGCTAGCTCTAGGCCGAATATGAGTGCTTCATACTCAGCTTCATTGTTGGTTGCTTCGAAGTCACATCTTACTGCCTGGGCTATCAGATCCCCCTTTGTCGACTTTAGCACAACCCCGAGTCCTGCTCCCCTTATATTCGAAGCTCCGTCAGTGTGTAGAAGCCACTCCTCCTCGGTATCGTTGCTGGTGGCAGCTAAGACTTCTTTGATTGCACCTTCTTCGGGGGTTGGGGTGAAGTCGGCAACGAAGTCAGCCAGAACTTGTGACTTGATTGCTCTCCTGGGTTCGTACCTGACGTCGTATCCGCTCAGCTGGATCGCCCATTTTGCCATCCTTCCCGAGAATTCAGGCTTTTGCATGATCTGCCGGAGCGGGTAGTTTGTCAGAACTACGATGGTATGAGACTCGAAGTACGGCCGCAGTTTGTTCGAGCACATTACCACTGCTAGCACCAACTTCTCTGTGGGAGAGTAGCGTGTTTCCGCCGGCGCCATGGTTCTGCTTACGAAGTAGACTGGAACTTGTTGGCCTTCTTCATCCTTGACGAGTACCCCGCTCAGGGCGTTCTCTGATACTGCTATGTAGAGCTGTAAGACTTCTCCAGGGACCGGTTTGGCCAACAGCAAGGGGTTAGCAAAATACTTCTTTAGTTCCTCGAAGGCAGCTTCGTGTTTTTCGGTCCACTGGAAACTCTTGTTCTTCTTTAGGACTACGTAGAACAGGCGGCACTTGTCCGAGGATTTGGAGATGAACCGGTTCAGTGCAGCTATTTTTCCAGCTAACTTTTGTACGTCTTTCGGGGGGGATTTCAGGGAGGCGATTGCTCGTACCTGATCTGGGCTGGCCTCAATCCCCCGTTTGGTCACAACATGCCCCAGGAAAGTACCAGACTGTACCCCGAAGATGCATTTCTGCGGATTTAGCTTCATGTTGTATTTCTCCAAGATTTTGAAGGTCTCTTCAAGATGGCCCCTGTGCAGGGAACTTTCTGCGCTCTTTACCACCATATCGTCAATGTATGCTTCCATGGTTTTTCCAATCTGGTCCTTGAACATTCGGTTGACCAGTCGCTGGTAGGTCGCGCCGGCGTTGTTGAGACCGAAGGGCATTACCCGGTAGCAGTAGGTGCCCTGCCCTGTAATAAAGGAGGTCTTCTCTTGGTCTTGGGGCTCCATCTGAATCTGGTGATAACCGTTGAAGGCGTCCATGAAGGTTAGGAGTTCGTACCCAGCCGTGGCGTCTACCATGGTGTCGATGTGGGGCAGAGGGAATGAGTCCTTGGGACAGGCTTTGTTGAGGTCGGTGAAGTCTACACATACCCGCCACTTTCCATTTTTCTTTGGTACCACCACTACGTTGGCTAGCCAATCTGGGTACTTCACCTCCTTGATCTTCCCTATTCCTAACAACTTCTTTACTTCTTCTTCGATCGCTTGGACCCGATCTGGTGCGAACCTCCGCCTTTTTTGCTTAACAGGTGGGTGTTCGGGGTTGACATTGAGCTTGTGTGTGATGATGGAGGGGTCGATCCCCGTCATATCTTCATGGCTCCAAGCGAAGCAATCTTTGTGACTTTTCAGGAACTCTACTAATTCTTCTTTGACGGTGGGTTCCAATTTTTCTCCTATCTTCACCACCTTGCCTTCTTCAAGGGTCACCTCCTCCGCTTTTTCTTCGGTTTCGATCTGTGCTGGCGGAGGGGTGACGCTCTGTAATTGCTATGCTTCCGGTCTTAGGGTGGTCGGCTTGAGGGCCGCTTTGTAGCACTCCCTAGCCAACCTTTGGTCCCCGCGGATTTCCTCTATTCCCCATGGCGTTGGGAACTTCACGGTTTGGTGGTAGGTAGACGCGACGGCTTTCATGTCGTGTATCCATGGGCGTCCTAGGATAACGTTATAGCAGGAAGGGCAATCCACCACGAGAAAGTCGACCTGCTTGTTGACCCCTTTAGCAAAGGTGGTGAGGGCAATGTCCCCTACTGTGTGTTTGACCTCGCCGCTAAAACCTACCAGTGGAACCGGGTGTTTGTGGATGTCGCTCTCGGACAACCCCATCTCCTTCAAAGCATCGAGCGTCATCAGGTTGGTGGAGCTCCCGGTGTCAATTAGGACTCTTTTCATTAGCACGTTCCCCATGTGCAGGGATATCACCAGGCCATCGTGGTGGGGTTCGGCGGAAAAGTCCGCGTCGCTGTCGTCAAAGACAATAGCGGGTCCGGAAGATCCCCCACCGGTACGACGCGGGCGATCGAAACTGCTCTCGCGTGCATGTCGCTTTGCCGCTGAGTATGTGAGGCCGCAGATGTTCGAACCCCCTGAGATGACAGTGACAACTTTGTCGGGTGTTGGGGGATCCCTTCTCCTTCTTGGTTCGGACTGCAGGCTCTCTACTACTTCTTTGGGTACTTGGGCATCAGGGGCTACATCCTTGATTCTTCCTTCTGCGATAAGGCGAGATAATTCCTTTCTAAGCATGATGCAATCTCAGGTCCAGTGACCGTGGTACTCGTGGTAGTCGGACCACTTGGTGGTGTCCCTGTCGGCTTTCGGGGCCTTGTCCCGTTGTGGCCATCTCACGTACTCCCCTTGTTTCGCCATGTTCCGTAGAAGTTTATCTGTGGAAATGTTGAGTTTGAGTGAGTCCAACGACGGTGGTGGCGGGTCGCGGTATTGATCGTCCGCCTGCCGAGCCCTGGCTGTATTCACCTGCCCGTGGTTGGGGCGCGAATACGGGTGTGCCCGACGATCCTTCCTCTGTCAGCTGAGCCTTTACGGCCGTCGGCTAGGCCCCTTTTTTCGTACTTCTCACCTTTTGAAGTTCTCTTTCGCAAGGTCTTGTCTTCTTCTAGCCTGACGTGAGCTAGGGCTCTGGCTTGAACCTCTTCAAAGGTGTAGCATGGGTGTTTAGTAAGTTCTTTGTATAGGCCACCATCGGGGATGATCCCCTGCCTAAATGCCTCCACTGCGGTAGTAACATCACAAGACTGTATCGAGACTTTTTCGCGGTTGAACCGTTCTAGAAATTCTCTGGTAGTCTCATATTGTTTATGACGGATCCGGTAGAGGTCGCTGGACTGCTTCTCGAATTTGCGACTGCTAGCGAATTGGGTGTGAAAGGAATCCGACAGTTCGGCGAAAGAACCAATGCTACCGCGTGGTAACTTTATGAACCAAGTCAGTGCTGGACCCGTTAAAGTTGTGCCGAACCCCTTGCACATCACCGTTTCCTTGGAGTATGATGGGACTGCGCTCGTCATCATCTTCTGTTTATAGATCGCGACGTGCTCGTCAGGGTCGGAGATGCCATTGTATGGGGTCATGTTCGGCACTGTGAACCTCTTTGGTATCTCTACTCTGGTGATGCGGCAGGAGAAAGGGGACTCATCGAAGCCATCGGGGGCTTCAGGTTCCAGGGGTTGGAAACTTTTCCGACCAATTCGGAGTTGATCGGCGATGACCCCGATCTGCTCTGTTACCTTCCTCCGTATAGTTGCGTCAAGGTCTTTGGGCCTCCGCCTTTCAAAATCTTCCTCGTCGGTCTCCCCCCCATCCGGCCAAGTATCCCGAGGTGGTGTTTGGCGTCTCCTAGCCTCTGACCGGGGATACCTTGGTGCGTCTTTGTCAAGGAGAACTTCTTCGCGGCGGCGCCGGGTGAAAGCCTCTGGGGCGTCTTCTTGGAGCACCGGTGTTTTGTCATGCGCGTTCAGAGCTTCGCCGTCTTTGGAAGTTCCTTCTCCCCCACCAAAGTCAAGTCTTCTAACTATGCCCTCAGTGCGGCGATTAACACGAAGAGACCGGCGACCCGTGGCCACGACCTCATATTGTTGCTTCAACTGGCTGTTCTCTCGTGTTAGGCGCTCTACATGGGCGTCGTAGAAACTCTTTTGGTCGCTTAGCTCTTTTTGGAGTAATTGCATTCGCTCCCTGAGGTCAGTCATCTCCTCGTCCTGTGACCGGTTTCCAGGGAGTTTGGGATCCTTGTCATTAGGGCTGGACATTTGTTGTGGGTGACCGACCCACCCGGTTCACCCGACCCAATTTTACAGGTGATCAACCGTAAAATAGCGGGTGATGGGTGGGTCGGGTGACGGGTGAAACGGTTGACGGGTCGGATATGGGTGAAATGTTTCACCCGTTTCACCCGACCCATCACCCACCACCCGTTTTACCCGTTTAATTATAATATATTAGGGTTGATTTTATCTAAAGGAGAGTTTGGGACTTTGAGGCTTTTTTAAAAAAAATGTTTGGGTTTTTATTACAAACTTCTAGTTTAGCCAATTCTAAGTTTTGTATGCTAAGATAGTGATATCAGCTTTTGAAAAAGAATGGTGACGAACAAGGGTGACAGAGATGATGATTGAAAAACTTTTCGTTGCAATTGATTGATGTAGTGAGCTTATGTTTGCACAATTTTTTATCTTTACTATCTTACAATTTATGTACTAATATTGGGACATTGACATACTGTTTAAGTAAGCAAAACATTACCTTAATTATTTTTTTATTAGTTCGGAAAATTTGAATTTTTTTATTGTAATTTTTGAATTTGCGGGTGGCGGTCACCCGGTTCACCCGCAGGTGATGGGTGGGTCGGGTGATGGGTGAAAGGTTTCGCGGGTGATGGGTGGGTCGGGTGACCATTATTACTTGCGGGTCGGGTGGTGGAAGTGCTCCACCCACCCATAACCCGACCCATGACCACCCCTACTTGTCATGGTCGGCGAGGGGAGTTTTGGGAGTCTCGTTTCCGTCGCCTGACATTGTGACTGGAGAGTTCAAATTGGTGTTTTGAACGGTACGTCTCGGCGTGATTGTTCCGATCATGGCCCCACGGTGGGCGCCAAACTGTTTGAGCCAAAATTCACCCAAGGGAATCGTGACCTAGATCGGGCCTGATCGAGATGAATCACGAAGAACAAGTATGATGCAAAAGCTCGTGAATTGTATTCAGAGTATGATTGAATGTGTAAAAGAGCGTAATCCTGCTCTAGGGCTTACAATTGGTTTATATAGCGCCCTCTAGGATTAATCTATCTTGTGAGAAAAGATATAAAAATACAAGATTCTAGCCAATCGTAATCCTAACGGAATATCTTGAAGGGATCTATCTTATATCTTTAATTCTATCTTATTTAACCGACTTCGGTCTTCGCCGTCTCTCGTTGTACTTTGAAGAAGTAACGGAGAAGTAGCAACCAGGTCTTGATACTTTTGTGAGGAAAATCTGGGCCCAACACATGGTTATCGTCAAGTTAACATGCCCAAGGCTACAAAACTTCGATCACACCAACGCTGGCGGCAAGAAGCTTTGGTCAAGTCCGTGCCTATAGCTGACGACTTCGGTAGAGTCCATGCCTCTAGTAAACACTTCTGTCTTGTAAAAGTCTGCTGGCCAGAAACTCAATCGCTTATATCAGCACATAACACTTGTAAATGGCGAAACATCCCATTAAAGGCTTGAAATTCATCTCACTCGTCTCGTCGCCTCAACGACCAAGATGAATTTGGGGTATTGTTGGACCCAAGACTAGGGGCACACTCTAGCCTAAAACCCGTATATGTATCTAGATAGGCCCACAAGAAACGAGCAGCTCAAGGGAATCCAAAGTTGTTACACGGAACATTCCACCATATTGAAGAACATCTTATCTTATCTACCCAAATATTCTATCTATTGTATCATATTTGTTGAGCCCTATTGCCAAAGGCCCAAGACGTGATCTAGACCAGCCCATGAGAAGCCCGTAGAGCTGAGTAACGAGGTTCTAGAAGGCAGTCCGAGTGATGAGCTACGGAATCAGCATATTTGCCCGCCAAGATATAAGATAGACGACAATTATATCTTATAAGGATTCTTTCTATCCAATGTAACAAGAATTATATCGTACTTAGGTATAATCTATCTAGTAAGCGTATATCTATCTAGTTATCCACATATCTTGTAACGATATATCTTTAGGAACCCCTATATATACATAGAGGGGGGCACACACAATGTACGCATATCACCACATCGACATTCATACAAAAACACAATTGAGTACACACGAGATTCATACAACTTTTGCATTCTTTTCGCTCGATTCTTAAGTTCTTATTGCTTAATTCAAGACCGATCTAGGCTAAGGGGTCACCAATCTTGCTTGGTTGATTTCTAGCTCTAACAGCAAGTATCGCCAGTATTGCAAAACTCGCACGAACATTTGGATCCACAAATAAGGCACAATTCGCCTGACACACATGCTAGCACCCAACGGATTAATCCACACATGCTACCTCGTTGTACAACCTAGATACGCCATCAACATTTGACACCACAAAGCTAACGTGAACCCTTCATACAAACAAGCTTGTTTCTTACAAATAATAAACCGCTAAGACGCACTAGGTACCTACACTACTTCTAACAAAGACAAACGCGTTTCTCTAGATGTAGCCTCTAGAAAACGACTAGAAAACGATGGTTCTCCCCTCAAGAATACAAGGGGTGGTGAACTCACTGACAACCGCATCGGACTACGATAAGATTTGTGGTCATACAACTATTCTCTGACAAATTACGCCTATCGATATCACTTCTAGACACTTGCTCTTATGCTTGTTCAAACAGATACAAACGAACCTTTCCAATAACACTCTCTAGAGTATAGTTCGAAAGTGTACCCGGACAAGACAAGGGGTACCGGGCTTCCTAACCGAGCCAGTCTAAGGCACATTCCCTTCCAGGAAAAGAAATGAACAGAATACGGCCGTACTAGTGACTATAGGCCCCCAAAATCATATTTTGAAAACATCCTTACGATGACAAGGGGCGCTAAGTAAAGCATACCCCTAAAACACTAAATCCAGCACCCTATTCTGGATACAGTCTCTAGAAATCCATTTTGGGATAGAGGGTAGCACACGACAGATTTACGCACACTGGAAAACACCGTTTCTGGTGCGAGACACCTACGATTTAACCTGTTGGTTTTATACCATCCTTTACGCGCAAAGACACAAAGCGTCAAAACTATGCAATATCATATGCGTAGAGCCGTACTAGTTTCGGCAAAAAAAAAAAAAGGTCTTAAGTTCGGCGAAACACACACCAGGGGTACAAAGTTTTCCCCTCAAAAGTTGATAATGGCATCCACGCCACGCAAAAACTAAGGTTTTAACGGCAAAAACATTGCCAAAGTCAAATACTTAGAGCAGAAATATATATATATAAAGGCATGCTAGTTTTTCAAGAGCAGCTACGAATCACGGCTCTAGGTCAGCCTTCTGGGAGGACAAAGGGCTAACATCCTCCGCTTTCTGGTCGTCAGCCTCGACTTCGGCCGCCTGGACACCTTCTCCAGGAGATGAAGAGTTTGCGTCGTCCTCCAGGTCTTCATTAGGCAAGAAGTCTTCCCCTGGAACTTTTGAGCCAGGAGGAAACAGTACGTCGAAGGTAGCCTTGAGTTGCTCCAGGTTCCATTAATCACCCCTGCCAGCAGCGATGCCTTCCAAGACTTCAATTTTCGCCTTTGTGGAATAATAAGTTCCTATCTTCACGACTTGCGTAGTAAAGGCATCGACATTTCCTTGGAACGCAGCAATTTTCTCAGCTTGAGTAGCAGCCTCCTCTTGTAACTTAGTAACCAGGGCTAGTTGAGAATCGAGCTTGGCTTGTTGGGTACGGAGCTGATGTCCTGCCTCTAATGCTGATTCCGAGGCGTGCTTCTCCTTTGCCCTCAGCATAGACGCTTCACCGGCACTAGTTTCGGCGGCCATAGCGTACTCTTGAATTGCCTAGAAAACGGCATCACTATGGTTATGATCTAGACGACAACATAATCAGATTAGAGAATACACAAAAATAAAAACAGGAAAGGTTCGACACACCTTCATAGCTGAATTCCACGACTGCACCAAAGCTTGCTCGTTGGAGATCTTAGAAAATGAGGATTTAACTTCTTCAGGGATGGAGTCCAGCACTGCGCTCCAGAAATCTCTCTTATGTTCCTTGGACAGATCAATGGTTGGTGGGGCATCAGCCTTATGTTTCAGGGATGGGCGGTCTCGAGTTACCTCCTTCTTAGGTACTAGGGGGATAGATGGGTTCGAAGCATGAGATCTCAGCATCCTTTGGAGCATAGCTTTAGTCGACGTGTTTCGCTCACGACCTAGAAAGCATGGTTAACAAGAAAGAACCATGATCTCACATAACAAGATTAATAAACATAAAGCAACTCAAGGGAACGATGCGTAAAACCCTAGAATCTCACCAGAGACGGCTGGTTTAGAAGAACTCGACATCCTCAAGGCATGGGGTGATGCGTCGACGTCCGTATCGTCCTGACTTGAACTTTGGATTTTGGTTTCACCCACTGATTAATCTGGTTTGTTGAAGAGTTTGCTGGGGGTATGCTTCTCTGTGGTAAACGTGAGAAGTAGTTTTACAAACCCCTTGTCCGACGTCTTGGAATTGAATTTCTTAGGCACTGCAAGCAGATGAATACGAAATCAGTACATATGCAAACAAGTAAAAATAAGAGATGCAGGTGACACTTCAGTAGGGAATCTTACAAGCTGTGTTCCAAGCGTCTAGGAACACATCCTTGTAGATCTCTCCTAGTTCGCCTAAAGATTTCCTCTCCACAAAGAAAAAACGACTCTGCCATCCAGTATTTGGCGACTTTATTCCTGGAATCAAAGGGTTGCCGGTGTTTCTAGAGTGAAGAGTGATCCGGCCTGGTCTGGTTGGCACCACCTTATACGCATACAGGAATTCGCTGACCACCATCACTATACCCTTCTTCGACGCCAGCTCGTCTACGCTCCTCAGAATCCGCCAAGTCGTAGGCATGATTTGTGACGGTGACACTTTAAGGGCTTGGAGGAATTCGCGAATGAAGGGGGAAAATGGGAATTTAAGCCCTAGAGAGAAGGGGAATTCTATAAAACACACCCATCCGGGGCGGATCCAATCGATTCTCTCGGGGATAGGGCAATAAGTCTGGGTTCCGGCAGGGAAACCACCCTCTGCGACAATCCTTGATACCTCCGCCGGGGTAATTTCACAAGGAAATTGATCTTATGGAGAAAGGGAGTTGGAAGGAGCGAAAAGGCTTGGCTCGGCCATGGGGAAGGAAACGAAGAACAAGCAGAAACGAGACGAAGAAGAGTCAAATGAGAGAATAAGGGAGAGAGAAGTTTGTACCTGCAAGTGGTGAAAGGACGCGTCTCTGTAGAAAACGGGCAGATAAGTGGCTATTAAGAGGAGTAATTATAGCATGCAAGCGCCGATTTCCAAGGAAGATCAATCAAACGATTTGGTTCAAACTCAACTAGGAAATTCGAATTTTGAATTTCCTTGTTTAGTTTCAAAGGGGTATTGTTGGGCCTGCCGCCAAGCAGCCCATAACCACGTCTAGAAAACGTCTAGCAGAAGTAGCCCATATTATCTAGCGCGAGTATTTGGAAACGCCCACAATGGGTTAAAGCCGAGTCGTCCGAATCTATCAAGATACACGGAAGATTCTATCTATTTGTTAAAGATATAAATTAGAGTCGATTTGTATTTATCTAATTAATATCGTATCTTGAGAATAATCTATCTAGTGGGTATATCTTTATCTAGTTGATTAGGATATCTTGTAACGATATATCTTTGAGGACCCCTATATATACATAGAGGGGGTCACGCATTGTACATCTACATATATACACATATACAATCGAATACACATGAGATTAATACAATTTTCGCACTCTTTCCACTTGATTCTTGAGTTCGTATTGCTTAGTTCAAGCCCGATCTAGGCTAAGGGGTCACCAATCTTGCTTGGTTGATTTCTAGCTTTAACAGTTGGCAAGGGTTTTGGGCTCCTTTTCAAGCCAGTCCTCGACCAAAGGGTCAAGTTGAGGACGGCGTTTGGGTTGAGCGGGGAGTCCCATGAATTGAGACTTTTTGGGGCTTCCCTGCTCTGGCTCAGGGACAAAGGGTTTCTCCAGAAATTGGAAACGATTTTGAGGAGGTTTGGATTGAGATCGGGAGGATTGGGGTTTTTGTGGTGGAGGTTGGGACCTTTGAGGCTTGGGCGGGGTGGTGGAAGGGCGGCGCTGGGAGGATGACTGGTGGCGAGATTGGTCTGGTCGCCCAACATTTCGTCCTCTTGAGTCCATGAGCGACCGGGCTTTCACCGGAGGAGTGATTCTCGCCGGATTAGGGTTTCTCGCCGCCGAAGAAGACGACAAAGAGGGTTGTGTGTTCTTGGTGGCTCTTGTGTTGGCCATTGTTTGAGGGAGTTGGGTTTTATAGAGAAGGATTAGGGTTGAGGAGAGGAGATTTCGAGATCTGGAATGGAGATTTGAGGAGATTTGGCAAGAATTCCGGATTTGTGTAAACAACAGAGAAGGCAAAGAAGGTTTGTCAGGGTGCACAGGGGTGTATTTATAGGAAGAAGACGAAGGTAAACGGTCAAGGGTAGTAGGGACATTTCCTATGGCTTCCTCCACCCGCGTTCCCACACGTGGCATTCTTCTTTGCTAAGTAACCAACTGTTTTGCACCCGTTACACGGATCCCGAGATCTGCGTTCAACTTCTCTAAGACGGTTCACCTTCCCATTTTCAAATTTCACAACTGCAAAGGATTCTGTCTTGGCGTCCTTTCAACACACAACACTACACCACTGCGTCCCACAAACTGATCTCAACTACTGACCTTAAGAACTCTACCCTGACGTCCTTCGGATCTTAACAAGCGTCCCTTTGATCACTTAGTACCAGTTTTGAAAACCAAGCAAGTACGTCCCGTAAAGATAAAACAAAGAACGCTCATAGGACGCGTTTGCAAGATTCTCGGCTTAGGTAGGCTTAGAGTTCCCATCATTTCGGCTTGTAATGAGGGTAGGGTGATCAGGGATACTCTTGAGATAAAAAGAGAAATGAACAGCGTTCAAAACACGAGCAAAACACATGTCTTAGACTAGCGTCCTTTCAAGATGATGTTGGATCGTTAGTACTTAGGGACGTCCTTTAGTGGAGTAAAGGCGTCCTTTGGTCTGGCGTCCCTACGAGGAGTAGGGGCGTCCTTGAGTAATGCAGCGGAATAAAATACTAAACAAGTTAATAGATGAACGTAGTGAATTATAGAGGAACCACTCAAGACCAAGTAGTCCTTGAGTGTAAACCTCTACCTCCTTGGAGGATTTTTGAATAGTTCTTTCCTTTATATTGAACGTCCTTACAGTTGTACTGGCGAGTCTTTACAGTTCTCTGGTACTTAGCTTTTCCCTAAGTCCACTAGTAAAGGACTCCTCTAAGCCTACAACTTAAGCTGGTTCAATCTACTAAAGGACTCTATCCCTACGTTCTGCAGTACTTCGCAGAACTCTCTCTCTCTTTTTGGTTTTTCTGATTACAAACTGTTTTGTGATTTGGTTACAAGTCTCACTCGATCTAACACAAGTTCTAGCACTGTTCTTGAGTTAGTTCTTCGTGTTCTTGAGTGAGCCGCTTTCTACTGATTTTCTCTGAATATTCCTAAAAGCGTTAACGTCACAATAAATTCCTTGGGGCTATTTATAGGACTTGGGGAAGGGCGTCATTTCTCTGGGACGATCATGCCCTTCGAGGACGTGGCTACAGGATCATCCTCAACGTAGTAGGGCGGTGATGAGGAAGCTTCCTGTATCCAGCTGTGTATGATGAACTCCGCTACAGGATTGGCCGCCACGTGTTGATGGACTCTGCAACTGGATCGTCCGCCACGTAGTGTTGGACTCCGCTACAGGATCGGTCTCCACGTGTCCTTGGATGATCAAACATTGTCGAGTGATGTCATCCTGTCGGCTAGTGAGAAAGGACTCCTTTCTTGCGTTCCTACTTGCTTGGGACTCCGTCGTTGTTCAAGTAGTCTCTAGCTGGTCCTTACTTCCTGTTAGCTAGCGTCCCTAAGCCTGGGGGACGCTCATACACACTTGTTGCCCTTTTGTCACTGGCGTTCCTGCACACTTGGACCATTTTATTAGAATCAAAGTGAGTTTGTCATATCAAAACTAAGGGACGGTTGTGTGGTACACTAATAAGTACGCAAGCGTTCTTGATAGCGTCCCAACAGTTTCCCCCTTTTTGATGATGACAAACTCTTCAACAAAATAGTTTTGGCGTTTGAACTTAGCATGCATGAAAACTTAAAAAGCGTCCTCTAACACTTAGAGGAATTTCATTGAGCACAAGTTTTCATTCTTTGATTTTCTAGCATTTGGATTTTAAGGAGAGAGTCGCATCCTAGAAATGTTTTCTAAGCGTCCTCTTTTATTCTAGCATGGGCGTTCCTTAGACTTTTCACTTAATAGTTCCCCTTTAACACTTGCTTATTCTAGATAACTAATTTATAGTGCATCTCTGCAAAACTACACTTCCCCCTTTTGGCATCATCGAAAAGGATAACAAGTGATAAGGACGGTAGCATAAAAACACAACTATAGGCAATGGAACGCTTAAACAAACACATGCAAGCAAACATTGTAATAGCCATTCAAACGGAAATAGAGTTATTACACAGCAATGATCACAAAAAGATCAAGTGTTTTTGAACAAAAGAAGCAAAGGCAAAAAATTGAGGGATGAAGAGTTGGGGGACGGCGATCACTGGGGACGGCTCTGGTCTTGATAAAACTTGAGAAGTTTTTCATGCAGTTCAGCCGACTTAGAGAAAGCCGTTGACAAGTCCTTGAGCGCCGAAAAGATAAGACACTGATTGTCCATTATTGCGCCCATGAGTTCTGCAGGAGGAAGCTGGGCAATGTTCGCAGGGGCAGAACGTGGCACGGGACCTGAACTTGAAGAGGAAGCGTCCATTGTAGGTGCTGGAGGAGGAGAAGTACCCAAAAGCATTTGATCAAGAGCGGCAAGGTCTACTGCTGGCTCTTGGTTCTGAGGGAACTCTTGAGACATTGAGGCGAGCCTTGCTTCTTCAGCTTCAGCAGCCAGACGTTCTTCCTCAGCTTTTAAGCTGGCTTCCTCAGCCTCAGCTTCCTGCTGTTTGATCACAGAAGGCAACTCTTCATTATGCCTTATCTCGACAAGTCCCTTCTTTGCGTTCCATTTCAAGCCAAGTTCTTCTGAAGGAGCGCTTTCATCATAGGCGTTCTGAGACATGAGGATGAGCTTAACAAGGCCTGGGTACGGCAAGGCATGGCGCTTCCTCCCACACTTAGCCATGTGTTGCATAGCAATTCTGGCTAGATTTATGGGGCGGCGTTCTAGCAGAGCGTCAATAAGAATGATATCGTGCGTCTGAACGATTGACCTCTTCTCCTGCCTAGGAAGGACGGCGCGACATATAAAGTAATGAGCGATGGCGCCTACCTTGCTTAATACGTGAGCAACCCTGTCCAGTCCCATTGGCCTTTTGCCCTGAAAAACGTGTTCAACCAGGGGCAGTTCCTCATCAGTTGTCTCGAACCCGCCTTTCGGAAGAGTGCTTAGCGCGTTGGACGGGGGCTTTTGGGAACTAAGGCCCATGAAGGCGCGGACCTGGCGTTCATTCACTAACACTACAAAAAAAAAAAAAATTTGGCGACCACAATAGTGGTCGCAAAATCATTCAATCTGGACGCGAATCGTATATAGCGACCATATTTTGGACGCAAAACGTGGTCGCTAAAAGCTCGGTCGCGAATGCAATTTAGCGACCACTTGGTCGCTAAAAGTAACGTCCACAATTTTAGCGACCACTTGGTCGCTAAGTACGCAACCAAGACCTAGCGTCCATTTAGACGCAGTTTTGGCGACCACTTGGTCGCAAAAACAGATGTCCTTTTGGCGTCCACTTAGACGCTAATTTGGCGTCCAAGTGGTCGCCATATACGGCAAATGTATTTGGCGACCAAGTGGACGCCAAATTACCTCAGAGAATTTAGCGACCAAATGGTCGCCAAATTTTTTTACCAATTTTTTTGTACATTTTATTTTTATAAATATGATCCTGAATTTATATATAATAATTTATTGAAAATTAAAAATAAAACATGAATTTATATAAAACAATTTTTAATTATATTAATTAAATGTCAGTATACAATTACATAATTAATGTGCATAAAATATTAACAAATGGATTGTCCATAATAGTAAATCCACCTATTCGAATTAGCACAAAACAAGCAAAGATGGATTGGTGTTTTCTGAGTGATGTTTAGCCAGCAAAGATGGTTGCTTGTCCTTTTCTAGCACGCACTTGGACGAATTGAAGGTGGATTTTGTACAGAGCCTGGGGTACCAGTAGTAGTTTGTCCATGGAGAACCTGCAGCAAAGTTAGAAAAACCATGAGGAGGAGGGATATCAAAGCACAACTGGAACTGAAACATGGTTTGCCAGCCAAATTCTATGATTCTAACAGAAAATATCAGTTGAAGTGAATGGCACATACCTAATGCATATTTGGCTCAGCAGGTTGTGTTGAGTGAGGTGGCATGTGCCCAAATGTGGGAAATAAGTTATTCAAATATACAAACTGCCCATCCTGCATATAAAGCCACAAAAAATTGAAATAACTTGAGTCCTTATCTGAGAGAATTCTCTTTCGCTGAATCAGATAAGAGCAATGAAGAGGCAGCACTTGTATTACTAGAATGGACATTTCAAAGTGTAATGAATTTTTAGGTGGTGACCCGATTTCATACTTCTATCAGCAAGCATAGCAACAAGATTTTATAGGAATAAAGCTCATTCCACCATTTCAGCCCCTTGCCTAGATATCTATACTAATGTCAGCCCACTTGATTCGGAAAAACCAACTCACACCATTTCAGCAACTGTATTTTCATACATGATTTAGATCATAAACCATGAAACAAGGTCAAGTACACAAAATCCTTCCAACACCTATTCATCAGCGTAAACCACACAATTCAGCAAAATTGAACTCAAATTTCACTTCTATAAGGCTAAACATCACTCAGAAAACACCAATCCAACTTACACAGTTGACAGAGGATTCCCCTCCATTCACAAGCACCTCGACTGCAATCTCATCAGAAATGGAACTAGAAATAGCCCATTTTGTGTATAGTACTAACAAATGGATAGTCCATAATAGTAAATCCAAGCACAAAACAAGCAAATATCACACCAGAAAACCCCAAAATTCGCAGAACCCACATCAGGACAGCCAAGTGAGAGCACAAGGAACAACAAAGACCACAAGAAGAAGAAGAAGAAAGCGAGCAAATTCAGCAAAAAGAGCAACGACCCAGATGCTAAAACCAGCAGATTCCACCAACAATGAGATCAAACCAAGTGAAGAGAGTAGGATAGAAAATTGAAACAAATCAGTGCAAATGAAGTTTATCAGTGAATGGCGAAAGGCAACATACAATGCTCCTCTTCATGAGACCTCTGTGTCTTCCGGAGCCCTGAAAAACGCCAATTTGAAGAGAAGAAGACCACAAGACTGAGAACGGAAAAGAAAAGAGTGAACAGGTCATCGGTGGCTCACCGGAAAGCAGCAGCAACAGTGGAGGGCGGTGGCGACCCCGCGGTTTCGTGGCAGCAGCAGCAGTGGAGGGCGGTGGCGACCCCGCGGTTTCGTGGCAGTAGCAAACCAGATCTGTGGCGGAGGCGGTTTCGTGGAAGAGGTGGTCGCGTGTGGTGGTGGTTGCGTGGCGGAGGCAGTGGCGTGGAGATGGCGGACGAAACCAGAGGCGGAGGGCGAGCCACAGATCGAGTGTGGCGGACGCGGAGGCGGAGGCGGAGGCTGCGGCGTGGTGGTTGGGTGGCGGAGGGGGTGTCGTTGTAGAGGCGGTGGCGGTGGCGGGGCAGTGGAGGGCGAAGTCCGCGAACGACAGAGGTGTGAAGTTGTGAAGGGATCGGGGGAAGTTGTGAAGGGAGATAAGGGAAATTGAAGGCTAAACCCTAAATGCAAAAGAAAATTAAAAAATAATTACAAACGTGAGGCGACCACATGGTCGCCAAATTGGCGTCCATATGGTCGCCCTCCTTAAAAGTAGCGGGAATTCAAATTTTTTGTTATTTGCGACTAAATGGTCACCAATTGTGCGTCCATATAGTCGCCGTCCCAAAAATTATGTGCGCAAAAATTACGTAAAGCGGGAATTTGATTTTTGGTCATTGTACTAGTATATTGGTAGCGGTAATTTTATTTTGCCTAATCTCTACATGGTATTTGGCGACCACGTGGTCGCCAAATCTCTAAATGATATTTAGCGACCATTTGGTCGCTACTTTTTACGGCCATGTGGTCGTCAAATCTCTACATGGTATTTCGCGACCACGTGGTCTCCAAATCTTTAAATGGTATTCAGCGACCATTTGGTCGCCAAATCTCTAAATGGTATTTAGCGACTATTTGGTCGCGACTTTTTGCGACCAAGTCACCAAGTGGTCGCTAAGTTTGGCGGTAAAATTTTCCACATCTTTTTTGCGACCAAATGTGTTGTAGTCGCCATTTTAGCGACGACCTGGTCGCTAAATATTTTTATTTTTTATAATTTTGATTTAGCGACCACATGGTCGCTATTTGGCGACCATATAATTTGGACGCTAAATTGTGGACGCCAAATCGTCTGAATGGTGTAGTGTAATGCTTTCTCACCATCTATTTTGAAGTGGAGAGAGCCATCTTTCGGTTTTTAGCGTAGGTCTCTGTAGAACGCCTTGACCTGTTCTTTATCAACATTTGCCGGCATCGGTCCAACGTTCAGCCATCCCTGAAATCTCAGAAGCTCGAGGAACTCCTGGACTTTGTCATCTTGGAAGGATGCGAGCCATTCCTCAGAATATATCAGGGGTTGAGAACTTTTACGGGCGCACCATCAGGCTTTCTTTTTCGCTTGCCCTTAGGGGACTCAGAGTCCTCATCATCTGAACTGTTTTCATCAGCGGAGTCCTCTGACTCTTCTTCAGCTGCGTCCTGGCCAGCAGCGTTCTTTGTGCCTTGTTCGTTTTCAGCATTGCCACCAGCCGTGGCTTGAGCAGCACCAGAAGAACTCTAACCTTGGGACGCGCCTTCAGCGTCCTGAGCCTCTGATTGAAATTCGGATTGTGGCTCAGCGTCCGCTGGGACTTGATTGGATACTGTTTGGATTGTGGGGGAGGGGTTTTCTTGTGGAGTTGGGAGGGGATTTAGGAGAGGGAGGGATTGGTTGTAGGGAGGTACCTCTTGAGCATCACGCTCGAGCTCCTCAGATAAGGTGGGCTCGGCGTCCTTTTGAGCGACCTGGTGCTCACCAGCGTCCTCAGTCACTTGGTCCCCAGCTGGAGCATTCTCGACTCCTTCAGCCTCGTCATCAGAGTCCCCAACGACATCTATAAATGGGGAGACTTGACCAGCAACTTCTTGAGGCGTTCCTCTTTGGCTCTCAGATGAGCTAGAAGAGGAGGAGGAGATGTGCTCTGGCTCTGGAGCGTTCTGTGGTAGCAGCACCTTAGGCTTTTCACCTGCTTTGCGTCTGCGAAAGGCGTGCTCAAGTGTTGAACGCTTCTCTGCCTCATCCGGTCCACTTTCAGAAGAAGGACGACGGGACTTGGGCGTCTCGGGGTCCTTAGGCGGTGATATGTGGGCTGGAGCGGATGGGAAATTTGAAAGGTTGAGGGGAGAGTAAGGTTTTGGAGGAAAAGGAATGAGGGCATTGGTTCGTGAAGGTTGGGGGGACGGAGGAGGAGTTGGGAGTTGGACGATGGTGATGGGTTTAGGTGGTGGAGTAGATTCCTTAGAAAGGTTGGAAGGCCGTTTTTTGGTGTTAGGCCTTTGTTTGGAGGGTTTGGAGGATGGGACGCTCGAGGTCTTTGCCTTTTTGAGGGGCCTTGGGTCATGGGTTTTCTTGGAGCGTCCCTCCTTGATGTGGGGTGGAAACTTGTCCACAATTTGTGTTGGGTTTGAGGAGGTGAAAGATTGGGAAGATTTTGATAGAGGGGAAGCAGGGGCTGGACGTTTGAGCAAATTTTTGGTTGTGACTGTAGGGACTTGAGGTGGTGGGGGAGAGGGACTTGGCACACGATTTTTTAGCATTTTGTAGGCCAAAGAGTCCCTAGGGTACATGGGAAATTCGGGGAGGATGGCATTGTGTAGGTCGGGAATTAGATCAAGTAAAGGACCGAGATTCTCACCTCCAAACTGTGAGAAGAAGAGAACGTCGTCCATCCGTCCTGGCAAGTCCTTGTAGTCGGTGTTGTGAAGGCCTTGAATGACGAACCGTTCGATGAACCGTTCATAGTTCTTTGTTTTGATTTCATCATTCTTTACGTCAGGTTTTTCCATGCGTTCCCTTATCAAGTTGTAAAGGGTTTTAGGCTTCCTGTTGATGAAGTCCACCAACGATTCATTGAGAACGATAGGCTTGGGCTTTTCAATATGGTGGGACTTCACCAATCGTCTTCGCTTCCCGCCGGTAGAAGATCCGGCCACGTTCATTAGTCTTTGAGACATCTTTCAGGTGAGATTGTAGTGAGAGAAAGTTGCCGGAGTTCTAGAGAGAAGTCAGAGCAAATTTGAGAGCGAGGAAGTCGTTGAGTGATTCGGCCTATTTCATATAGGTTAACTCTTGTATTTTAGAGCTATATTGAGAGTGTTTAGGTTAGTTTTGAACGTTATTGTAATATCAAGACCGAAGACACAGAGTATGAAGAATCAAGAGTTAAAGAGCTTAAAGACGGAGATTCGCCACTGCACGGATATCGCGGCCGCGTTGTCTATGACGCGGGCGCGGTGGCGTGAAGGAGCGAGCCAACCAAGGCCATGAAGGCCGCGGTCGCGCTGTCTGTGGCGCGGTCGCGGTAGAAGCTGACCCGGAGTTGACCACTTGAAGGCCGCCGCGGGCGCGGTGGTAGCCGACCTTGAAACGGACGAAATCTTGGCGTTTCTATCTTATTTCCTTTCTTATCTTTCGGTTTCCTATCTTATTTAGTCCGAAAAGGTTGATCCTTGGGGCTATATAAGGGGAACCTTTCTAGGTTTTTAGGATATCCAATACTTGTCAATCAATTGTCTTTCAAATAAAGATTAGAGTTTTCTTTGTAATGGAGAACTAACTCTCCTCTGGAGTTTATTCAATCAAGGAAGCTTTATTATGAAGTTGTGAAATTCTGGTAACTTCTTTATCCCTAAGTCTTTATTGATACTCTTGTGCTTCATCCCATGATCTATGTTTGATTTTATGAGCCTGATCAACTTGTTTGATTGACTTAGATCTATTGTTTGAATTAGGATTGGTTGTTGTCTATGCATCTTTCATATTCTCGAAACAACTCTATTCTTGGACCGTGGACTAGTTTAGAGAAGAGTATTCAATGGTTAAGTTGTGCATGAGACTCGTAGCTTGATTGCATGATTTGATTTCCTATTATCCCTGTGCTCTATGCTAATTCTAGGTTAAGCGTCCTTGCCTAGGGTTATAGAATTGCTTGGACCGTGGACTTGCGATTTCTAATGATTGGGATTGGAATATAATTGACCTAGGCATATAAAGAGGTGGATGAATTCATGATCAACGGATTAATAAAGTGGAATTGATTGGATAAACTCTGCTTGATAACTTTGATTGAAATCAACCTTCAAACCCCCCCTTTGATTACTTGCATGAAAACCACTAAAATCTGAATAAGAACTGATTCCTTTGGGTTCGACCCCTTACTTGCCTAATGATACTTTGTTTGCATGTTTGGGATTTATTTTTGATAAAGGAACAACGACTTTGCCCGAGTCAAAATTTTGGCGCCGTTGCCGGGGAATCCTTTTTCTTGTTCTGATTGTGTGCGTTTTCGTGTTCTGCGCTCAAACCGCGCCCGCGGCCCACTCGGCGCGCCCGCGGTTCGTACGCAGAACCATCCTTTGGGTGCGGGCCTGACACATGGTCCGTACCCGGTCTACTAATACTTCTCCTGTTCGTTTTGATCCAGAAATTGACAGGACTCTTCGGAAGATAAGAAGTGCCCCCAGACCCTCTACATCTTATAACCTTCTTGAATCTCTCTCTCTCTCTCTGATTCTGAACCAGAAGACGCCATGGCGGAGCAAACTATTCGCCAACTCACAGCGCCCGATCTCCAGCAACAGCAGCTCGCTGTTCAATTCCCCGAGCTCGGGGAGGGTGTGAGGTTCGAACTGAAGTCTGGCCTCATCCACTACTTACCCAAATTCCACGGGTTGAGTGGTGAGGACCCGAACAAGCATCTCACTAAATTCCACGCGGTGTGCGTGAGTATGAAGCCCACTGATGTGACGGAGGATCAAATCAAGCTCCGGGCTTTCCCCTTCTCTCTTGAAGACACCGCCAAGGACTGGCTCCTTTATTTGGTGCCTGGTTCTATCACTACTTGGGCGGCCATGAAGAAGGCGTTTCTTGAGAAGTACTTCCCCGCTTCCAAACAAACATCTATTAAGAAGCAGCTCAGTAGTTTGGAGCAAGGGGAAGACGAGAACCTCTATGACTATTATGAGCGCTACAAGCGGCTCATCGCGAATTGTCCCTACCATGGCTACCAAGCCAAGGATCTTATTTGCTACATCATTGAGGGACTCTGCGACAATGACAAGAGGCTCGTGAATGCATCTTGTGGGGGTAGTTACGAGAACTTAACCCCCGCTGCAGCTTTTCAGAAAGTAGAAATCTTGGCGGAACAAGCCCGCAATCAAAGGTCAAGGACCAATGTGAGGTCCGTTAGTGTGGTGAATGAGTCCCTGAATGCTGAAGTAAGGGAGCTCAAGGATCTTATGAAGCAGCTGCTCACGAAGAGGACGGCTCAGCAAGTCAATGCTTGCGGTCTTTGCTATGATGCGAGCCACCACACAGATCAGTGTCCTACTATTCAAGAGACCGAGGAGTCGGTCAACGCTATTGGCAACTATGGTGCGCCCCGGCCCCGGAATGATCCCTACTCTAACACCTACAATCCGGGGTGGGCGAACCATCCTAATCTAAGGTGGAACAACCAGCAGCAGCAAGATCCACCACAACAGCAGCAATAGTACGCTCCTCAGGGCCAGCAACAACAGTTTCGGTCCAATAACTATGCCCCGAGAGCACCTGCTCCGTCTCAGAATGATGCTATTACCGCCCTCTTGAAGGAGAACCAAGAGACGAGAGCTGCTGTAAAGAATCTTGAGACTCAACTGAGCCAACTTGCCACCATGATCAATAGGCTCGAGTCTAAGGATTCCGGGAAACTTCCCTCTCAACCGCTCAATCACAAGGAGAATGTCAGTTCCATGAATTTGAGGAGCGGTAGAACACTAGCGAGTCGCGAATCACTAACTGGTGACGAAACGCGCCCGCGCTCCCCTGGCCGCGACCGCGCCGGGGCGACAGCACATGAAGGCCAAGCCTCTGTGGCAATTCCGCGTCCGCGCTCTCCTCCCCGCGCCCGCGAAATCCCAGCAGAGCTCATGGACCGCGAGAGGCGTAGCGACCCGCGCCCGCGGAGTCCGGACCGCGCCCGCGGTAAGGAGGCCGAGAGGAATTTCGAGGCTCTACTCGATTATGCTTTCAAGAATTACTCGCCTCCTCGCCCAAGCTCTCCTAGACGGAACCGCGCTCCAGCAGCAGAAGAGGACGATGGCTATGTGGCTCAACCTCTTCCACCATTGGATTCTTTTAAGCCTCTCCTCCATTCCCCGATGCTCTCAAGGACACAAGGAAGCCGGCACATGACAAGGAACTCTTCGAGACCTTCGCCAATTGTCGGGTAAATGTTCCTCTCCTTAATCTCATCCAAAGTGTCCCTCGTTTTGCTAAGTTTATGAAAGAGCTATGCACCATAAAACGAAAGAATAGGACTAGTCCTAAAATTGAAAAGGTAGCTCTAGTTGAAAAGACGCATGATAGCAAAATCGAGACTTGTAATTCCCTACTCCAAAAGCAATTTCCAAAAAAATGCTCAGACCCAGGAAGATTCACCGTCCCTGTCACTATTGGAGAAACTAAAATTGAGCGTGCTATGCTAGATTTAGGTGCCTCCATTAATGTTCTTCCAGCTTGCATATATGATAGGTTAGGCCTTGGTCCTTTGAAGGAATCTGATATTATTATTGAGTTGGCTGACCATTCTAATGTGCGCCCGAAAGGGTTAGTTGAGGATGTTCTAGTGTAGGTGCAGGGTTTGATCTTTCCTGCTGACTTTTATGTGATGGAGATAGGCGAAGGGCGGTACGACCCGGTTCTCTTACTTGGTCGTCCTTTCATGAAAACCGCCAACACGGTCATTGACGTTGCCAATGGATCTCTTTCCATATCTCATGGCGGCAACATGGTCCGAATTGATGTTGATGAGGACCCATATTGATCGTATCCACGTCGAGCTAACGACGTTAAACAAAAGCGCTGCTTAGGAGGCAACCCAAGGATTAGTTAGATTGTTTTTCCATTCCTAGCTTAGGATTTGCTTGTTTTTCTAGCTAACATGCAGGTACTAGGTCCGAAAGGACACGCCTGGCGTGAAACCGCGCCCGCGCAGCCTTGGCCGCGCCCGCGGTGGACCGTCAGCGCGCCCCGACGAACAGGTACTAGCCCGTGTTCGCGGCAACCATACTGCGACTCGGTTTTAGCTCGTTTTTATTATTATGGAAAAAAAAAGAGAAAAATACAAAAAGAGGACTTTTTGCTCCCATTCTACCTCTATATTTTCCATCCATCTATGTCCACTCTATCCATCTTCTATCTTTCCATCTTCTCCCTCTTCTTTCCATCCACCTTTGTACTTTCTATTCTTTGGCTATGTGTAAAAGCCTAAGTATGGGGGAGCTTTGTTCCTCCGCGGGTTCTCTTCTCCACGGCTCGAGTTCAAGTATTGATCCATCTTTCTAGAGACGAGCCAAGATACGAAGGTTGTTTACACATTACGTTGTTCGAGACGAAGTTAAGACCTCGTCTCTGCACGAGTACCGCGCCCGCGCTTCATCAGCCGCGCCCGCGGTGCATATCCGAGGACGACTTCACTCTCTGCATTGTTTCCGCGCCCGCGCCTTTGGTGTCGCGCCCGCGGTTTGCCACCAGATTGGAAGTACGCAACTGTCTATCTACCACATATGAAGAGTTCTTCCATTCCACCTCTCTTCATCGATTGTGAGTCTTCTGATATACCTTCTTCCTTGCTTCTATCCTTTCTCTTTGCTTCATTGAGGACAATGAAGGATTTAAGTATGGGGGAAGGAGTACTCGTATTCGCTTATCCTAGTTAGCTTAAGTTAGAAATTTGCTTCAAATTTTTGATTTTCTTCTTTTTATGGAGCACTTGCACCATATTTTTTGCATAATAAAGAAAGAAAAGAAAAGAAAAAGATAGAAAGAGCCATAAAAATTGAGAAAAGGCATATAAATCCTGGGATGAGTCGAAAACCCGAAAGGGCGGCTCAGGTAATAAGCAGGTAACCCGGACCAGCATTAGACTGGGGTAATATGAGGTTCATGAGAGTTGTGAGTTTTTGTGAGCACACCTATAGAAAAATGTAAAGAGCGGTTAGGTGAAAACCCGAAAGGGCGCCTAAGCAGAATTGAGCGGTAAAATTCGAGTGATTAGGATTCATTCTTGCTTGGGGACTTTGGGGCTTCATTGTTTAGATTTGGGTAGATCCTAGGTTGCTCTCTTTCATGTTTTTAGAGCTTGAGTGTTATATCTTGTCGTGAGGTGTGTGTTTGAGCTTCATTGTTTTATGCTCATGATTTCTCTATATTTTTGGGTTCGGGTTGTGAGTTGAGTGTTTTTATATTCCCTTGTATTTCCTGAGATCTTAGATGTGCTTACTTGTTGTATTTGTTTTGAGCTTACTCGAGGACGAGCAAGATCTAAGTATGGGGGAATTTGATTCGGCCTATTTCGTATAGGTTAACTCTTGTATTTTAGAGCTATATTGAGAGTGTTTAGGTTAGTTTTGAACGTTATTGTAATATCAAGACCGAAGACACAAAGTATGAAGAATCAAGAGTTAAAGAGCTTAAAGACGGAGATTCGCCACTGCATGGATATCGCGGCCGCGTTGTCTATGACGCGGGCGCGGTGGCGTGAAGGAGCGAGCCAACCAAGGCCATGAAGGCCGCGGTCGCGGTAGAAGCTGACCCGGAGTTGACCACTTGAAGGCCGCCGCGGGCGCGGTGGTAGCCGACCTTGAAACGGACGAAATCTTGGCGTTTCTATCTTATTTCCTTTCTTATCTTTCGGTTTCCTATCTTATTTAGTCCGAAAAGGTTGATCCTTGGGGCTATATAAGGGGAACCTTTCTAGGTGTTTAGGATATCCAATACTTGTCAATCAATTGTCTTTCAAATAAAGATTAGAGTTTTCTTTGTAATGGAGAACTAACTCTCCTCTGGAGTTTATTCAATCAAGGAAGCTTTATTATGAAGTTGTGAAATTCTGGTAACTTCTTTATCCCTAAGTGTTTATTGATACTCTTGTGCTTCATCCCATGATCTATGTTTGATTTTATGAGCCTGATCAACTTGTTTGATTGACTTAGATCTATTGTTTGAATTAGGATTGGTTGTTGTCTATGCATCTTTCCTATTCTCGAAACAACTCTATTCTAGGACCGTGGACTAGTTTAGAGAAGAGTATTCAATGGTTAAGTTGTGCATGAGACTCGTAGCTTGATTGCATGATTTGATTTCCTATTATCCCTGTGCTCTATGCTAATTCTAGGTTAAGCGTCCTTGTCTAGGGTTATAGAATTGCTTGGACCGTGGACTTGCGATTTCTAATGATTGGGATTGGAATTGACCTAGGCATATAAAGAGGTGGATGAATTCATGATCAACGGATTAATAAAGTGGAATTGATTGGATAAACTCTGCTTGATAACTTTGATTGAAGTCAACTTTCAAACCCCCCCTTTGATTACTTGCATGAAAACCACTAAAATCTGAATAAGAACTGATTCCTTTGGGTTCGACCCCTTGCTTGCCTAACTATACTTTGTTTGCATGTTTGGGATTTATTTTTGATAAGGGAACAACGACTTTGCCCGAGTCATTGAGCTTAATAAATTCTGAGAACGACTGTTCTGGCTATATATAGAGGAAGTGGTGGCACAACTGTAATTATCACTGTTTTACTGTGCGACACGTGGCAGCCTTCCCCCTTAAGTTTTGAGCAAAAGCAACGGTCACTGTTCAAAAGTTCAAAATTCAAATTTCCGACCCTTCAACTTCTTCTCAAAATTTGAACTGGCGTCCTCTGGATCACACACCAAGCGTTCTCTCATACTTAGCAAAAATTTACCTCTTCAAGCAAAATCAAACCTTTGACAACCGTCCTTGTGATCACCTTGCGAACCATTTGAGAACAAAGCAAGTACGTCCCGTAAAAGAAAAATGAAGCTCATAGGACGCTTTTGCGGAGTTCTCGGCTAGGGTAAGCTTAGAGTTCCCATCATTTCGGCTTATAATGAGGGTTGGGTGATCAGGGATACTCTTTTCAAGACAAAATAGAGAAAATTTGAATGGCGTTCCAAAGTAGCAAACACACGAAGTTTTAGACTAGCGTCCTTGCAAATATGAATTCAATGCATAACAGTCCTTAAACACTTAGAATCTACAAAACATACCCAATCATTGAGGGAATAGTAGAACGGGACTTGCTACTTAAAAGTTATCATCCCAAGAGCAACCTTAGATGCTCATAGGGACGTCTATCAAGCGCCTTAGTGAAAATATCAGCTATTTGGTCTTCAGTCCTTACATGCTCCATACTAATGAGTCCTAGTTCAACATTATCACGCAAGAAATGATGCCTTATGTGAATATGCTTTGTGCGTGAATGAAAAACAGGATTCTTAGAAATTTCAATAGCACTTGTGTTATCACAACGAATGGGAATAGTTTCAAGATTGATACCGTAGTCCTCTAGTTGATATTTGATCCAGATAACTTGTGAACAGCACGAGGCAGCAACAACGTACTCGGCTTCCGCAGTTGAAAGCGCCACAGAGTTCTGTTTCTTAGATCCCCAAGAGACTAAGCATGATCCAAGGAACTGTGCCCTTCCAGAAGTGCTTTTCCTATCAATTACATGACCGGCATAATCAGCGTCCGAGTAGCCAACAAGCTTGAAGGACGTCTTCCTGGGGTACCAAAGGCAAAGATCATCGCCAAGGAGTGGTACTTCTCAATATTAAACAATCCTCACTCTCAGCGGATCACAACTTGGAGTTAGTTGAGGGTTGCATTCATGGACAAGTACTTCCCTATTCCAGTAAGGGCAACTATTAAGAGGAACATCGCCAATCTTCAACAACATGACGGGGAGAGCTTGTACGATTATCTTGATCGCTACAAAAGGCTCGTTTCTAGTTATCCAGGCCATGGGTTCACAGATCACGATCTTATTGAGTACATCATGTTTGGCATGTGCCATTATCACAGCAGATTAGTGAACGCTTCGTGTGGAGGCTCTTATCTAGACAAAGCCCCCCAGGAAGTCTTCAGAATAGTGGAGAACTTTGCTGAGGAGAGTAGAAGCACAACACCCTCTTGCCCGGACAAGCCATCAGCTGAAGAACATGTTTCTAGGAAACTGGAGGAGATGAATGAGCTATTTGATAGGAAACTCCAAGAGATGAACTTGGCCATCGTGATGAGAATGAGGGAGATTTCCGAGAAGATCAATATTACTCCTCAAGAACTAGTGAATGAAAGTGCTATGTCATTAAGGAGTGGGCGAGAGTCGGGCGTAACGAATGACGCTCCTCTTGCCACTCCGCGACCGCGTCAGGCAGACCGCGACCGCGGAATCTCTACAGAGACTCACGTTGATTACTCAGCGGATGATCCGCGACCGCGTCCACCATGCCGCGCCCGCGTATTCTATGCAGAAGCGGTGAAACTCCAAGAACGGACGACCCGCGACCGCGGATCACCAACCCGCGACCGCAGGTGTGTGGAAGCTGAATTCGCAATTTCTGTCGACGATCCGCGACCGCGACCCACTTTCCGCGACCGCGGATCTTCTATTGTCGACAATGATGTATATGAGCAGCTGAACCTTCTTCCTCCGGTTTCCCAGGAGCCAAGGCCACTTCTTCCAGAAGCACTCAAACACTTTATATGGGATGATGAGATGGATGATCCTGATTATGTCACGACGGAGGAGCCTGACGATGTTTTGGAGGTTTCCCTTCCGCCTGAAGAGATGTCTATGTCTCCTACGGTGGAGCCCTCGGTTAAGATCGATCACGATCCCTGTATCCTTCCCTCTTCCCCCTTACTCTCCATTGATTGTCCTTTGGTTGCTGACATAGGGCTTGAGCATGATAGTTTGCCTAATGAGATCTCGCTTAGTAATCCTAAAATAGGTGATAGTGCTAAAATTGAATTTGTCTCTTTTGATGAATACTTTGAAAAACCACCTAATTCTCCAAACTGGTTCCATTCTAATCAGCATGATCATAACTTCTCTAGCTACTTTGATAAATTGAAACGGTGCCTTAATGATATATTATTCACTTTCAGTTCATCTTTGTGCTATGTATGCTTGCATGGGAGTTGTTCGCAGATATTTGATAGATTGCTCAGGTCATTGACGATGTCCGATCATGAAGACGTCGAGCCAACGACGTTAAACAATAGCGCTGCTTGGGAGGCAACCCAAGGATTAGATCGATTGTTTTTCATTCATAGCTTAGGTTATTTTTGCTTTATTCGGGCTAACGTGCAGGTACTAGGTCCGAAAGGACATTCTGGTGCAAAACCGCGCTCGCGGCAGCCATACCGCGCCCGCGGTAGAGCACCAGAACTCATCCTGACGAACAGGTACTAGCGCCGCGGTCGCGGTACATCACCCGCGCCCGCGGTTTTCTTGAAGTGGGTTCCGAGGAAAAAAAAAAAAAATTTACCGCGCCCGCAGTGAAGCCGGGTCAGGCGAAAAAAAAAATCGAAAAAAAAAAGAAAAAAAAAAATTTTCGAGCATCTATCTTCTACTTTCCATATATCTTTACCATCCATCTATCTTTCCATACATCTTCTATCTTCACCATTCTATACATCTTTCCATCTATCTTTTCACCCTTCTATTTATTTCTTTCCATCCACCTTTGTAATTCCATTCTTTTGGCTATGAGTAAAAGCCTAAGTATGGGGGTGCTTTGTTCCCCCGAGAGTTCTTTTCTCCACGGCTCGAGTTCAAGTATTTGTCCATCTTCCAAGAGACGAGCCAAGTTACGAAGGTTCATTGCACATCATCCGGTTCAAGAGAAGTCAAATGCATGAGACTGCACCAAGACCGCGACCGCGACACATCGCCCGCGCCCGCGGTTTCCTTCTAGAAGTTGACGTTTTCTCTCGCTGTGTTGATTCCGCGCCCGCGGCCCGTACATCCGCGCCCGCGGTTGGCCTACAGAAATGGTGATTCCGACAGCTTTTCGTCCATTTTTCTACCACCTATGAAGAGTTCTTTCATTCCACCCCTCTTCATCGTTTGTGAGTCTTCTGATATAACTTTCTCCTTGCTTCTATCCTTTCTCTTTGCTTCATTGAGGACAATGAAGGATTTAAGTATGGGAGAAGGCGTACTCGCATTCGCTTATCCTAGTTAGTATAGTTAGAGATTTGCTTCAGATTTTTGATTTTCTTCTTTTCATGGAGCACTTGCACCATACTTTTTGCATAATAAAAAGAAAGAAAGAAAAAGAAAAAGATGGAAAGAGCCATAAAAATTGAAAAAAGGCATATAAATCCTGGGATGAGTCGAAAACCCGAAAGGGCGGCTCAGGTAATAAGCAGGTAACCCGGACCAGCATTAGGCTGGGGTAATATGAGGTTCATGAGTGTTGTGAGTATTTGTGAGCACACCTTGAGAAAAATGAAAAGAGTGGTTAGGTGAAAACCCGAAAGGGCGCCTAAGCAGAATTGAGCGGAAAAAATTCGAGTGTTTTAGGATCATTCTTGCTTGGGGACTTTGGGGCTTACATGTTAGATTTGGGTAGATCCTAGGTTGCTCTCTTTCATGTTTTTAGAGCTTGAGTGTCTTATCATTGTTGTGAGGTGTGTGTTTGAGCTTCATTGTTTTATGCTCATGATTTCTCTATTTTGGGTTCGGGTTGTGAGTTGAGTGTTTTTATCTTCCCTTGTATTTCCTAAGATCTTAGATGTGCTTTCTTGTTATATTTCTTTTGAGCTTACTCGAGGACGAGCAAGATCTAAGTATGGGGGAATTTGATTCGCTCTATTTTGTATAGGTTAACTCTTGTATTTTAGGGCTTTATTGAGTGTGTTTAGGTTAGAGTTTGTGCTAATTGTAATATCTAGGCCGAAGACACAAGAATGCAAGAATCAAGAGTTCTAAGGCGTTTTGAGCTGTCTGCGCGACACCACTTGCTTGAGAAGGCTATATCTTGAGCTATAGAGGTCGGATTGACTTGATTCCGGTGCCATTGGAAAGCTAACTTCAAGAGCTTCAATTCATCTTTTTACACCGAAGTCAGATTCCAAGCTGAAGATGGTCAAAACAGCCTCCGAAGTGAGACCAGTGGTTCTGTCCGAATACCGCGACCGCGGAGCTCCCGACGCGACCGCGGTGGCCGCCGAGACAAGCTATTCTTCTCTGTCGTGAAAGCGCGGGCACGGCCATGGCGACGCGACCACGGCGATGCCGAATCCGAAGCGGGCCGAAATCTTTTTATCTTGTTTCCTTTTCTATCTTTTGCCTCTTTCCTTATCTATCTCGGGGAGCTTGTTCCTTGGGCTATATAAGGAGGAGTCAGCCCTAGGTTTTTGGTATTCACAATTCCAATTCATAATTCAATTAGGTTTTTAGTTTAGTTATGGAGAGCTAGTCTCCTTGGGTTTGTTCAAGGGAGAAGCTCTGATGTATGAACTCGTGAGATTTTGGTAATTGATTTCTATCCTTTGGTTGATATTGATTCTCTTGTGCTTCATCTTATGATTGTTAATTGTTTCTCTAGGATTCGCGACCCTATTGAATTGATTAGCTTTCTACAGTTTGATTAGGTTTTGACCGTGGACAAAACTAATCTGTGAAAACAACTTAACCTAGACTTGTTGTCTATGCAACTAGGATTAAGAAGAGAATTGATTGTTTTATCTTGCAATTGACTCGTAGCTTGATTGTTTGATATTATATCCTGCATATCCTTGTTCTCTATGCTAATTCTAGGTTAAGCGTCCTTGCCTAGGGTTATAGAATTGCTTGGACCGTGGACTTGCGATTGTTAATGATCAGGATAGGAATTAACCATAGGTGTAAATGAAATCAATGAATGAATCTATGATCGAGTGATTATTAAAGAGTGGATCTTTTGAATGAACCTATTTCCCATATTTATTTGTTTGATTTGTTATTTGCTTTCTAGGTTAGTTTAGTATAGATTTCTCTTATTTCCCCCCATATCTTTAGTTGATAGATTTATTAATACTAGAAGCCGTTAGTTCTCTTGGGTTCGACCCCTTACTTACTTGCTATACTAGTTTGTAGTTTGGGTTATTTATCTTTGATCTTGGCACGACGACTTTAGCCGAGTCAGTTAACATCACAATAAATGCCTTGGGGCTATTTATAGGACTTGGGAAAGGGCGTCATTTCTCTGGGACGATCATGCCCTTCGAGGACGTGGCTACAGGATCTTCCTCCACGTAGTAGGGCGGTGATGAGGAAGCTTCCTGTATCCAGCTGTGTATGATGAACTCCGCTACAGGATCGGCCGCCACGTGTTGATGGACTTTGCAACAGGGTCGTCCGCCACGTAGTGTTGGACTCCGCTAATGGATCGGTCTCCACGTGTCCTTGGATGATCAAACATTGTCGAGTGATGTCATCCTGTCGGCTAGTGAGAAAGGACTCCTTTCTTGCGTTCCTACTTGCTTGGGACTCCGTCCTTGTTCAAGTAGGCTCTAGCTGGTCCTTACTTCCTGTTAGCCAGCGTCCCTAAGCCTGGCGGACGCTCATACACACTTGTTGTCCTTTTGTCACTGGCGTTCCTGAACACTTGGACAATTTTATTAGAATCAAAGTGAGTTTGTCATATCAAAACTAAGGGACGGTTGTGTGGTACACTAATAAGTACGCAAGCGTTCTTGATAGCGTCCCAACAGATGACTTTAAATGCATCAAATCATGCAATCAAACTACGAGTCTCATGCACAACTTAACCATTGAATACTCTTCCCTAAACTAGTCCACGGTCCTAGAATAGAGTTGTTTCGAGAAATAGAAAAGATGCATAGACAACAACCAATCCTAAATCAAACAATAGATCTAAGTCAATCAAACAAGTTGATCAGGCTCATAAAATCAAACATAGATCATGGGATGAAGCACAAGAGTATCAATAAAGACCTAGGGATAAAGAGATTACCAGAATTTCACAACTTCATAATAAAGCTTCCTTGATCGAATAAACTCAAGAGGAGAGTTAGTTCTCCATTACAAAGAAAACTCTAATCTTTGTTGAAAGACAATTGATTGACAAGTATGTTGGATATCCTAAAAACCTAGAAAGGTTCCCCTTATATAGCCCCAAACTTCAACCTTTTCGGACTAAACAAGATAGGAAACCGAAAGATAAGAAAGGAAACAAGATAGAAACGGTAAAATCTCGTCTGCATGAGAGTCGGTCGCACCGCGACCGCGGCACCACAACCGCGCCCGCGGCGGTCTTCAATCGGTCAAGTCCGAGTCGTCTTCTACCGCGACCGCGCCACAGACAGCGCGACCGTGGCCTTCATAGGTCTTCGTGGTTCGTCTCTTCACGCCACCGCGCCCGCGTCCTAGACAACGCGACCGCGATATCCATGCAGTGGCGAATCTTCATCTTTACGCACTTTAACTCTTGATTCTTCATACTTTGTGTCTTCGGTCTTCATATTACAATAACGCTCAAAACTAACCTAAACACTCTCTAAATCATCTTAAAATACAAGAGTTATCCTATACAAAATAGCCTGAATCAAATTCCCCCATACTTAGATCTTGCTCGTCCTCGAGTAAGCTCAAAACAAATACATCAAGTCAGCACATCTAAGATCTCAGGAAATACAAGGGAAGATAAAAACACTCAACTCACAACCCGAACCCAAAAATATAGAGAAATCATGAGCATAAAACAATAAAGCTCAAACACACACCTCACAACAATATATAACACTCAAGCTCTAAGAACATGAAAGAGCAACCTAGGATCTACCCAAATCTAACATGTAAGCCCCAAAGTCCCCAAGCAAGAATGATCCTAAACACTCAAATTTTACCACTTAATTCTGCTTAGGCGCCCTTTCGGGTTTTCACCTAACCGCTCATTTCATTTTTCAACAGGTGTGCTCACAAATACTCACAACTCTCATAAACCTCATATTACCCCAGCCTAATGCTGGTCCGGGTTACCTGCTTATTACCTGAGCCGCCCTTTCGGGTTTTCGACTCATCCCAGGATTTAATATGCCTTTTTTTTCATTTTTTATGGCTCTTTCTATCTTTTTTCTTTTCTTTCTTCCTTTATTATGCAAAAAATATATGGTGCAAGTGCTCCATGAAAAGAAGAAAATCAAAAATCTGAAGCAAATATCTAGCTATGCTAACTAGGATAAGCGAATGCGAGTACTCCTTCCCCCATACTTAAATCCTTCATTGTCCTCAATGAAGCAAAGAGAAAGGATAGAAGCAAGGAAGAAGGTATATCAGAAGACTCACAATCGATTGAAGAGAGTTGGAATGGAGAACTCTTCAAAGGTGGTAGAACGAAACACTTTGTAATTCCAAGCTGTGGCAATACCGCGGGTGCGGCACTAGGGACGTGGGCGCGGAATCGTGACAGAGAGCGAAGTTGTCCTCGGGCGCGGAATAAGGCAGGAGCGAGGTCGTGACTCCGTCTCGAGCAAAGGAATGCGTAAGCAACCGTCGTATCTTGGCTCGCTCTCGAGAGATAGATGAATACGTGAACTCGAGCCGTGGAGATGAAATCCCAGGGGAACAAAGCTCCCCCATACTTAGGCTTTTATACATAGCCAAAGAATGGAAAAAGTACAAAGATGAATGGAAAGAAGAAATCGAAGATGGGAAGATAGAAGATGGATAGAATGGATATAGATAGATGATATAGATATAGAGGTAGAATGGGACCAAAAAGTCATCTTTTTTGTCTCTTTTTTTTTCTTTTAACTGTTTTTTTCATTTTTTTTTTTACAAAGAAAACGAGCTTAAACCGAGACGCAGTATGGTTGCCGCGAGCACGGGCTAGTACCTGTTCGTCGGGGCGCGCTGAAGATCCACCGCGGGCGCGACCAAGGCGGCGCGGGCGCGGTTTCAAGCCAGGTGTGTTCTTTCGGACCTAGTACCTGCATGTTAGCTAAAAACACAAGCAAATCCCAAGCTTGGAATGGAAAAACAATCTAACTAATCCTTGGGTTGCCTCCCAAGTAGCGCTTTTGTTTAACGTCGTTGGCTCGACGTGGATACGATCAATATGGGTCCTCATCAACATCAATTCGGACCGTGTTGCCACTATGAGATATGGAAAGAGATCCATTGGCAACGTCGATGATCGTGTTGGCGGTTTTCATGAATGGGCGACCTAGTAAGAGAACCGGGTCGTACCACCCTTCGCCTATCTCCATCACATAAAAATCTGCAGGAAAGATCAAACCCTGCACCTGCACTAGAACATCCTCAACTAACCGTTTCGGGCGCACATTAGAATGGTCAGCCAACTCAATAACAATATCAGATTCCTTTAAAGGACCAAGGCCTAACCTATCATACATGCAAGCTGGAAGAACATTAATGGAGGCACCTAAATCTAGCATAGCACGCTCAATTTTAGTTTCTCCAATAGTGACAGGGACGGTGAATCTTCCTGGGTCTGAACATTTTTTAGGTAATTGCTTTTGGAGTAAGGAATTACAATCTCAATTTTGCTATCCTGCGTCTTTTCAACGAGAGCTACCTTTTCAATCTTAGGACTAGTCCTATTCTTTCTTTTTATGGTGCATAGCTCTTTCATGAATTTAGCAAAACGAGGGACACTTTGGATGAGATTGAGGAGAGGAACATTTACCCGACAATTGGCGAAGGTCTCGAAGAGTTCCTTGTCTTGTGCCGGCTTCCTTGTGTCCTTAAGAGCATCGGGGAATGGAGGAGAGGGCTTGAAAGAATTCAACGGTGGAAGGGGTTGAGCCACATAGCCATCGTCCTCCTCTGCTACTAGGGTGCGGTTCCGTCTAGGAGAGCTCGGGCATGGAGGTGAATAATTCTTGAAAGCATAATCGAGTAAATCCTCGAAGTTTCTCTCGGCCTTTTTACCACGGGCGCGGTCCGGACTCCGCGGTCGCGGCTCGTTACGCCTCTCGTGGTCCGAGTCCTCTGTTGGAATTTCGCGGGCGCGGAGGGGAGAGCGCGGGCGCGGAATTCCAACAGAGACTTGGTTTTCATGCTTTGCCACCCCGGCGCGGTCGCGGCCAGGGAAACGCGGTCGCGGATCGTCACCAGTGGGTGATTCCCGACTCGCCAATACTCTACCGCTCCTCAAATTCATGGCACTCACATTCTTCTTGTGATTGAGCGGTTGAGAGGGAAGTTTCCCGGATTCCTTAGACTCGAGCCTATTGATCATGGTGGCAAGTTGGCTCAATTGAGTCTCAAGATTCTTTACAGCAGCTCTCGTCTCTTGGTTCTCCTTCAAGAGGGCGGTAATAGCATCATTCTGAGACGGAGCAGGCGCTCTCGGGGCATAGTTGTTGGACCGGAATTGTTGTTGCTGGCCCTGAGGAACGTACTGCAGCTTTTGTACACCGACATATTTCGTGTACTAACATTTGGCACCGTCTGTGGGGAACGAACAGGTTTTCGACCTTCGTAAACCCTACGAGAACCGATCTGAGGAGGCTATGGATCGCTTGTCCACAAGCCCGGATCGAGACAACCCTGGGGCAATCGCGCCAGGTGAATCGCGCGATTCGCTTGCCGCAGCCTAGAGCCGCGACCGCGGGTTCACAACCTGCGACCGCGGATCGCCACCCACGACCGCGGGTCCGTCACCCGCGACCGCGGGTCAAGGCCAGAACTTGCGATCTCCGAAATTCGCTCGGGGAACGGTTCCCAATGCGCGCAGAACCCGATACTCGCTCGGGAAGATGGACCACATCGCGATCGGACCTTGGATTGTCGATCCAAGAGGTTGCCCTAATCAAAAATCATTGTTGATTATCGATCCAATGAAGACCCTAGGTTGGGGGCAACTCTAATCACAATCGCGTGTGCGTAACGCAGGGATATACGTATGAGCGTACGGAACCGATCGCTAGAGCCCGGGGCGGGCGAGCGGTCGGTCCGATCCGTTACCCCAACCGAGCCGGTTCACGCCGTCAACGAAACCCTAAACGATCGGACACCTAGACCTGCGGTGCGCGGTCCAGGGCCCTGCGAGCGCGGGCCCACGTCGTAACGAACTCGGCGCAAGTTCGGAAGAGGGTCTCGGGATCGGAGCCGATCCCACCGCACAAGTCTTCGCTCGTCGCCAGGAGCGAGCTGCACTATAACCGCGAGCGCGGCGGCAGACGCGGGCAAGGCGGCGAGGAAGGAGGAACTCGCGAGCCCGCGCTCGCGAGGAATCGCAGTCTGGGGCAGAACCGGGGGCGCGGTAGCCCCTGCCGCGGACGCGGTTTCGCTCCAGAGAAAGTAACCTCTGTTCTGGGGCAAACCGCGACCGCGGGTCCATCACCCGCGACCGCGGGTCCATAACACGCGACCGCGGGTCCATCACCCGCGACCGCGAGTCGGAGACTGACAAGATTACCGATCGTGCTTCCGACTCACTTTTCGGGAGTTATGCTTATCGGATTTGGACAATCCACATATCGCCGGAAAGAGGAGGAGATAAGCTACAAATTATCTTCAGAGGTCGAAGCAAGAATCCTACTCGAAGTCAGTCAAAATTGGGCACGAACTGCGCAGTCCAGAAATCAAGCCAAAGGGTTGGAGGATCAATCAACGTCCTTGACCGTTGTGCAAACCATCAAGACACCGCTTCGGGATTTGGTAAAGACCATTGACCTGCGCTTCCAATCTTGAGTTCATATTGGCAGACCACGAACGTCTGCGCGGACGTTAGAGTGGTCAGGAGCAAGGCCCATTCGCTGGGGCAAAGCGGCGACCGCGGTGCGCAGAGCCGCGACCGCACCCCTCAATCCGTGAGAACGGAATTGCAACAGGGGCAATGCGAGACAAAGATGATAAGTCGTCACCGCGGCCCATGCAGGCATGATGGCAGTATCACTATTGCGCACTCTTCATGGGGCCCTCGCGCAGATGTTGAGTTGTTTGAAAAACTTTGCTTTTTCGTGTCTTTCGTTTTCTTAAATAAAATCCTAGCCAGGAAACTTTTCGTTTTATTCATCGCTTTGTTTTCTTGAAATCTCAACAAGTGACGCGCTCAAGGGTAAACGCAACGTTAGTTCATCGTACTAACGGACTCTTGCGTATGCTAGCTATGTAGGGGGTTCCCGCGATATTCACTCGCGGATGTTCCCGTGATATTTGATCACGGACTATGGTTGGCCCCCATAGAGTTCCCGTGAGTTTCACTCATGGACCTTGAGTTTCATTCATGGATCGTGAGTTTTACTCATGGACCTTGAATGCCACTCCTGGAGTTCCCGTGATATTCGCTCACGGACTATGGTTTGATCCCATAGAGTTCCCGTGATATTCGCTCACGGACCTTGAGTTTCACTCATGGAGTTCCCGCGATACTTGCTCGCGGACTATGGCTTGATCCCCCATAGAGTTCCCGTGATATTCGCTCACGGACCTTGAGATTCGCTCATGGAGTTCCCGTGATATTCGCTCACGGCGGTTGTTCCCGCGTCGCTTGCGCGGTGGTTCTCGTATTTACGCTCACGACGTTACCCGTGATCGCTCGTCACGGAGATTCCCGCGATATTCGCTCACGGAGTTTGTTCCCGCGTCGCTCGCGCGGTGGTTCTCGCGATATTCGCTCGCGGTGGTACCCGTGATCGCTTGTCACGGAGGTTCCTGTGTATTCGCCACGGTGTTTGTTCCCGCATCGCTCGCGCGGTGGTTCCCGCGATATTCGCTCGCGGTGGTACCCTTGATCGCTTGTCACGGAGGTTCCCATGTATTTGCCACGGTGTTTGTTCCCGCGTCGCTCGCGCGGTGGTTCCCGCGATATTCGCTCGCGGTGGTACCCGTGATCGCTTGTCACGGAGGTTCCCGTGTATTTGCCACGGTGTTTGTTCCCGCGTCGCTCTCTCGGTGGTTCCTGCGATATTCGCTCGCGCTGGTACCCGTGATCGCTCGTCACGGAGTTTCCCGTTGAGTTTCATTCACGGAGTTTCCCGTGACACTCACTCACGGAGTTTCCCGTGACAATCGCTCACGGATGGTTTCCGTGATAATCGCTCACGGATGGTTCCCGCGTCGCTCGCGCGGAGGTTCTCGTGTTTACGCTCACGACGTTACCCGTGATCGCTCGTCACGGTGGTTGTTCCCGCGTCGCTCACGCGGAGGTTCTCGTGTTTACGCTCATGGACCGCGATATTCGCTCGCGGAGCTCCCATGATATTCGCTCATGGGGGGTGGGACCGTGATATTCGCTCACGGGGGTTCTCATGATACTCGCTCATGAACGTGCAAACGTGCCCATCTCCTAATCCACATAAGTCAAGTCAATCCTAGAGTACCTACGTCTTAGTTACGCAACTAAGACGTAGGTGAGGCATTTGTAGGTGGGTAATTTACCGCCATAAATAAGGATAATATTTCCGCCAGCCAGGTAAGCATATCTAATAAATATCTTTATTAGCCTATTAAATCCTGGTAGTTATCAAGTAGTTGGAAGATTCTATCCTATTTAAGAAGATAGAATTATTGATTGGGCTCCAAGGAATTAACCCTAGCCCTCTCTCTCCACTATAAATACATGGCTTGGCTATGTAGAAAGGATATACAAAAACTACCCTAGAGGGGCTGATAATCGCTCGTCCTGACTCTAGAGGGGTTGATGATCGCTTGTCTCAGCCCTAGCCCTAGGCCTTTCTCTCTACAGTTTACCCTTGCGAATACTCTACTAACTTAGGCATCGGAGGTGGATTAGGGGGTCCCCGCCCCCTTTGTCCATTGTTTTGCAGGTATAGGTCATTGAAGGAGGCTTGGAGAAGAAGGTCATTAAAGAAGGAATTGAGACTTGTACACCGACATATTTCGTGTACTAACAGATAGAATGGATATAGATGGATGGAAAATATAGAGGTAGAATGGGACCAAACAGTCCTCTTTTTTTTTGTCTTTTTTTTTCGTTTTTTTTTCTTTTTTTTCTTTTTTTCTTTTTTTTTCATAAAGACGAGCTAAAACCGAGACGCAGTATGGTTGCCGCGAGCACGGGCTAGTACCTGTTCGTCGGGGCGCGCTGACGATCCACCGCGGGCGCGGCCAAGGCGGCGCGGGCGCGGTTTCACGCCAGGCGTGTCCTTTCGGACCTAGTACCTGCATGTTAGCTAAAAACACAAGCAAATCCTAAGCTAGGAATGGAGAAACAATCTAACTAATCCTTGGGTTGCCTCCCAAGCAGCGCTTTTGTTTAACGTCGTTGGCTCGACGTGGATACGATCAATATGGATCCTCATCAACATCAATTCGGACCATGTTAACACCATGAGATATGGAAAGAGATCCATTGGCAACGTCGATGACCGTGTTGGCGGTTTTCATGAAAGGACGACCTAGTAAGAGAACCGGGTCGTACCGCCCTTCGCCTATCTCCATCACATAGAAATCTGCAAGAAAGATCAAACCCTGCACCTGCACTAGAACATCCTCAACTAACCCTTTCGGGCGCACATTAGAATGGTCAGCCAATTCAATAACAATATCAGATTCCTTCAAAGGACCAAGGCCAAACCTATCATACATGCAAGCTGGAAGAACATTAATGGAGGCACCTAGATCTAGCATAGCACGCTCAATTTTAGTTTCTCCAATAGTGACAGGGACGGTGAATCTTCCTGGGTCTGAGCATTTTTTAGGTAATTGCTTTTGGAGTAGGGAATTACAAGTCTCAATTTTGCTATCCTGCGTCTTATCAACTAGAGCTACCTTTTCAATCTTAGGACTAGTCCTATTCTTTCTTTTTATGGTGCATAGCGCTTTCATAAACTTAGCAAAACGAGGGACACTTTGAATGAGATTGAGAAGAGGAACATTTACCCGACAATTGGCGAAGGTCTCGAAGAGTTCCTTGTCATGTGCCGGCTTCCTTGTTGTTGGGACGATATTAAGGACGCCAGTCGTTAATATCTAAACCAATAATAATCATCCCTTGTTTTGATAATGACAAACTCAAAGGTATTTGATAAGTTGTCCAAGTGTTGATCTCAGGTAAGTCCAGTGGACGCACATGAGCGAAAAGGACAACAAGTGAACGGGAGTCCCTAAGCTGTAGGGACGCACGTTACCAGAACTTCCAAGGCTAAACGTAATTGGCGAAGTTCCTGCGCAGATAGGACGGCGTCCTCATCAAGAAGGGACGCGCGCCAAAATACGGACGAAGTTCAAATTCAAATCAAGGCCGCCCCAACATGATTACATCACGTCCGGCTGTAGTCCTCAGAAGGAAGCTTCCTTTGTCTGGGCACGTGTAGACAATTCCAAAGATGTCGCTTTCCCAGCGATGGTCCCCTACCCACGCGGAGGCTTCCCAAGCGTCAACAGAGTTGACTTCCTCAAGAGGCTCATCGCACCGTTGATCAAAGATCAGGGAACCTGCCACGACTCAGAGGACGCTAGAGGACAAGAACCACTTCCGCTATAAATACCCTCCCAAGGGTATGCATAGCGGTGTGGACTTCGAAGACTTTCTCTCAAGCTCTCCCGAAGCATTCAAGAACACCAACGAAGATCGAGAAGATCAAGTGAGCTTGGAGCAAGAGAAAGAAAGTCCAACCACATCAAATCCAATACAAACCACAAATTAGTTAGGATTGTAGTTTGTCTCTCACAACGTACCGTGAGAGACGTGAGTGATAGCTTCCTTATAGCTAAGAGTGTTAGGTTACTTGTTAGGTTGAAAGGAGTGTTACTAGTGAGACTAAGGACGGACGCTTAGCTCAGAGAAGTGTTACGACTCGCCTAAAGTTGTAAGGACTCACTCTTAATAAGATAAGGGACGGCTATTGAAAATCCTCCAACGGAGGTAGAGGTTTACCCATAAGACTAGTTGGACTTAGTGGGGTTCCTCTATAAATACTCGTGTTTATTCTCTTATCTTGTTTCCTGTTAAGTCTATTTTCCGCTGCACTAAAGGACGTCCTTAACCCAGTTAAGGACGCCTTCATTAACGACTTACGATCCAACACTTGTGTCCTTGAGAGCCTCGGGAAATGGAGGAGAGGGCTTGAAAGAATTCAATGGTGGAAGAGGTTGAGCCACATAGCCATCGTCCTCCTCTGCTGCTGGGGCTCGGTTCCGTCTAGGAGAGCTCGGGCGTGGAGGTGAATAATTCTTGAAAGCATAATCGAGTAAAGCCTCGAAGTTTCGCTCGGCCTCCTTACCGCCGGCGCGGTCCGGACTCCGCGGTCGCGGCTCGTTACGCCTCTCGTGGTCCGAGTTCTCTGTTGGAATCTCGCGGGCGCGGAGGGGGGAGCGCGGGCGCGGAATTCCAACAGAGCCTTGGTCTTCATGCTCTGTCGCCCCGGCGCGGTCGCGGCCAGGGGAACGCGGTCGCGGATCATCACCAGGGGGTGATTCCCGACTCGCCAATGCTCTTCCGCTCCTCAAGTTCATGGCACTCACATTCTCCTTGTGGTTGAGCGGTTGAGAGGGAAGTTTCCCGGAATCCTTAGACTCGAGCCTATTGATCATGGTAGCAAGTTGGCTCAGTTGAGTCTCAAGATTCTTTACAGCAGCTCTCGTCTCTTGGTTCTCTTTCAAGAGGGCGGTAATAGCATCATTCTGAGATGGAGCAGGTGCTCTCGGGGCATAGTTGTTGGACCGGAATTGTTGCTGCTGGCCTTGAGGAGCGTACTGCTGCTGCTGTTGTGGTGGATCTTGTTGCTGCTGGTTGCTCCACCTTAGGTCAGGATGGTTTGCCCACCCCGGATTGTAGGTGTTAGAGTAAGGATCATTCCGGGGCCGGGGCGCACCATAATTGCCAATAGCATTGACCTACTCCTCGGTCTCTTGAATAGTAGGGCACTGATCTGTGTGGTGGCTCGCGTCATAGCAAAGACCACAAGCATTGACTTGCTGAGCCGTCCTCTTCGTGAGCAGCTGCTTCATAAGATCCTTGAGCTCCCTTACTTCAGCATTCAGGGACTCATTCACCACGCTAACGGACCTCACATTGGTCTTGGATCTCTGATTGCGGGCTTGTTCTGCCAAGATCTCAACTTTCTGAAAAGCTGCAGCGGGGGTCAAGTTCTCGTAACTACCCCCACAAGATGCATTCACGAGCCTCTTGTCATTGTCGTAGAGTCCCTCAACGATGTAGCAAATAAGATCCTTGGCTTGGTAGCCATGGTAGGGGCAACTCGCGATGAGCCTCTTGTAGCGCTCATAATAGTCATAGAGGTTCTCGTCTTCCCCTTGCTCCAAACTGCTGAGCTGCTTCTTAATAGATGTTTGTTTGGAAGCGGGGAAGTATTTCTCAAGAAACGCCTTCTTCATGGCCGCCCAAGTAGTGATGGAACCCGGCACCAAATAAAGGAGCCAGTCCTTGGCGGTGTCCTCAAGAGAGAAGGGAAAAGCCCGGAGCTTGATTTGATCCTCCGTTACATCAGTGGGCTTCATACTCACGCACACCGCGTGGAATTCAGTGAGATGCTTGTTCGGGTCCTCACCACTCAACCCGTGGAATTTGGGTAAGTGGTGGATGAGGCCAGACTTCAGTTCGAACTTCACACCTTCCCCGAGTTCGGGGAATTGAACAACGAGTTGCTGTTGCTGGAGATCAGGCGCTGTGAGTTGGCGAATAGTTTGTTCCGCCATGACGCCTTCTGGTTCAGAATCAGAGAGAGAGAGATTCAAGAAGATTGTAGGAAGTAGACACTCTGGGGGCACTCCTTATCTTCCGAAGAGTCCTGTCAATTTCTGGATCAAAACGAACAGACGAAGTATTAGTAGACCGGGTACAGACCATGTGTTAGGCCCGCACCCAAAGGAGGGTTCTGCGCACGAACCGCGGGCGCGCCGAGGGGGCCGCAGGCGCGGTTTGAGCGCAGAACACGAAAACACACGAAATCAAAACAAGAAAAAGGATTCCCCGGCAACGGCGCCAAAATTTGACTCGGGCAAAGTCGTTGTTCCCTTATCAAAAATAAATCCCAAACATGCAAACAAAGTATAGTAGGCAAGCAAGGGGTCGAACCCAAAGGAATCAGTTCTATTCAGATTTTAGTGGTTTTCATGCAAGTAAACAAAAGGGGGGTTTTGAAAGTTGGTTTCAATCAAAAGTTATCAAGTAGAGTTTATCCAATCAATTCCACTTTATTAATCCGTTGATCATGAATTCATCCATCTCTTTATATGCCTAGGTCAATCCCAATCCCAATCCCAATCTTTAGTAATCGCAAGTCCACGGTCCAAGCAATTCTATAACCCTAGGCAAGGACGCTTAACCTAGAATTAGCATAGAGCACAGGGATATTAGGAAATCAAATCATGCAATCAAGCTACGAGTCTCATGCACAACTTAACCATTGAATACTCTTCCCTAAACTAGTCCACGGTCCTAGAATAGAGTTGTTTCGAGAAATAGGAAAGATGCATAGACAACAACCAATCCTAAATCAAACAATAGATCTAAGTCAATCAAACAAGTTGATCAGGCTCATAAAATCAAACATAGATCATGGGATGAAGCACAAGAGTGTCAATAAAGACCTAGGGATAAAGAAATTACCAGAATTTCACAACTTCATAATAAAGCTTCCTTGATTGAATAAACTCAAGAGGAGAGTTAGTTCTCCATTACAAATAAAACTCTAATCTTTATTGAAAGACAATTGATTGACAACTATGTTATGATATCCTAAAAACCTAGAAAGGTTCCCCTTATATAGCCCCAAGGATCAACCTTTTCGGACTAAATAAGATAGGAAACCGAAAGATAAGAAAGGAAACAAGATAGAAACGGTGAAATATCGTCCGCGTGAAAGTCGGCCACACCGCGACCGCGGCACCACCACCGCGCCCGCGGCGGTCTTCAAATGGTCAAGTCCGAGTCGGCTTCTACCGCGACCGCGCCACAGACAGCGCGACCGCGGCCTTCATGGTCTTGGTTGGTTCGCTCCTTCACGCCACCGCGCCCGCGTCATAGACAACGCGACCGCGATATCCATGCAGTGGCGAATCTTCGTCTTTAAGCTCTTTAACTCTTGATTCTTCATACTTTGTGTCTTCGGTCTTCATATTACAATAACACTCAAAACTAACCTAAACACTCTCTAAATCATCTCAAAATACAAGAGTTATCCTATACAAAATAGCCTGAATCAAACCCGAACCTGGTAAACCCGAAAATTTCTAGGTTAGGGTCGGGTCAAACTGTTGGGACGATATTAAGGACGCCAGTCATTAATATCTAACCAATAATGATCGTCCCTTGTTTTGATAATGACAAATTCAAAGGTATTTGATAAGTTGTCCAAGTGTTGATCTCAGGTAAGTCCAGAGGACGCACATGAGTGAAAAGGACAACAAGTGAACGGGAGTCCCTAAGTTGTAGGGATGCACTTCATCAAAACTTCTAGAGCTGAACGAAAGAATGGAGTCCCTGCGCAAATAGGACGACGTCCTCATCAAGAAGGGACGCGCGCCAAAATACGGACGAAGTTCAAATTCAAACCAAGGCCGCCCCAACATGATTACATCACATTCGGCCGTAGTCCTCAGAAGGAAGCTTCCTTTGTCTGGGCACATGTGAACAATTCCAAAGATGTCGCTTTCCCAGAGATGGTCCCCTGACCACGCGGAGGCTTCCCAAGCGTCAACAGAGTTGACTTCCTCAAGATGCAAATCGCACCGTTGAAGGAAGACGACATATCCTGCTCAAGCTTCAGAGGACGCTAGAGGACAAGAGCCCCTACCGCTATAAATACCCTCCAAGGGGTATGCATAGCGGTGTAGACTTTGAAGACTTTCTCTCAAGCTCACCCGAAGCCTTCAAGTTCAAGAACGAAGATCAAGAAGATCAAGTGAGCTTGAAGCAAGAGAAAGAAAGTCCAACCACATCAAATCCAAACCAAATCACAAAAGAGTTAGAAAAGTAGTTTGTCTCTCACAACAGACTGTGAGAGACGTGAGTGTTACCTTCCTTATAGCTAAGAGAGTTAGGTTACTTGTTAGGCTGAAAGGAGTGTTACTAGTGAGGCTAAGGACGCACGCTTAGCTTAGAGAATTGTAACGACTCGCCTAAGTTGTAAGGACTCTCTCTAAATAAGATAAGTACGGCTATTGAAAATTCTCCAACGGAGGTAGAGGTTTACCCATAAGACTAGTTGGTCTTAGTGGGGTTCCTCTATAAATACTTGTGTGTCCATTATCGTATTCATTTTCCTGTTAAGTCTATTTTCCGCTGCATCTAAGGACACCCTTAACCCAGTTATGGACGCCCATTCTAACAGACTTACGATCCAACAATTGGTATCAGAGCCGGCGCTCTAGATTAAGTTTGAGTTGTAGGAAACATGGAGATGGAACCTATAGGTATCTCAAGTGCGAAGCCTCCCCGCCTCACGGATGGGAACTTCAACCGATGGAAAACCAGGTTTGAGTGCTTCGTGCGATGTCAAAACTACCAATGTTGGCTGGTGAAAAAGAACAGTGACCTCAAAGTCCCTGCTGCCAAGGTGGACAAAGAAGCAGAGTGGGGTCCCGAAGAGTTCAAACTCATGGAGGCGAACGCCAAAGCTATTTGTTTCCTACAGACGTCCCTTTGTGAAAGGGACGCCACCCGTGTGAGCAACCTTCCAACAGCTAAGCTCCAATGGGAAGCTCTTGAGAAGTACCATGTTGGGACGCCCGAGATGAAAGAGGACGTCTAGCTAGAAGCAAAAAAGGACTTCTATAAATTCAAGATGTTCCCAAATGAAACCATCACCGACTACTCCTTCCGCTTTGAAGCTTTGCTAACAAAGTTGAAAAACTTGGGTGTTAAAGAAACGGAGATCACTCAAAGGATGAAGGTTCAAGTGTTGATTGATGGACTCACGGGACCATGGAACTTTGATAAGATGACGTTCAAGGAAAATCAAGCCAACAAAGGACTGTCCATGGAGGAGATCTATGGAAAGCTTAAAGGGTACGAAGCTAAGAGGAATCAGGATTTGCTAGAAATGGGAAAGAGTTCCCAAAATGAACTGGCTCTGACTCTTGTAGCAAGGACGCCAGAATATGAACAATACCACCAAAGGCAAAAGGAATTGGCCTTGATGCTAGAAGCCAAAACTCAAGAGCATCAAGAAAACCTTCGTCTTCAGGCCTTAGTAGAACGACAAGCGAAGACGGAAGAACAACTTGCTGAAGAAGATGAGCTAGCTCTCTTGCACAAAACTCTTCGTGCATGGGCCAAAAGAGGCAAAGTCCCAAGGATGAAGATGCCTTACAAGAAGGAGACCCCCAAGCCATCAGATGCTAAAATGAGAGAAGTGACCTGCTTCAAATGCAACAAGAAGGGCCACTATGCCAAGAACTGCAACTCAGGACTTTCAGCAAAACATCTGAAGAAGAAAGCCTTGATTGGAGCCTATGAGGCTGCATGGGACGACATCGAATCAGACAATGAAGAACCGTCCAATCAAGTGGCTTACATGGCCATGGAGGACGCTCCAGACTTTCCAAAGGACGCCTCTGAAGATGAACAAGAGGTAACTCACGAATCCATGATAAGCTCTTTAGACAAGTGCTCTAAGCCCAAGCTCATCAAACTAATCACCCAAATCATGCAAGAAAGCTATGCTATGAAAGAAAGATTTGATGAACTTGAATCAGAAAACATTATTTTGGAATGTGAAAATTGCAACACCATGTCTTTTCAATTAGAGTCCTCTCAAGAAGAGTATTGGGGAGGATTGGGGAGGATGTGAGATCTCGCATTCAGAGAGGTTGGCAGAAGTGGAGGGCAGCATCAGGTGTTCTTTGCGATAGGAAGGTGCCGCTGAAGCTCAAGGGGAAGTTCTACAGATCTGTTATAAGGCCAGCGATCCTATATGGTGCTGAGCGTTGGCCGACGACGAAGGCTCAGGAACAGAAACTTGCAGTCGCAGAGATGAGAATGCTCAGATGGATGTGTGGCCACTCGAGGTTGGACAAGATTAGAAATGAAGATATCAGAAGTAAGCTGGGGGTGGCTAACATAGAAGACAAACTTCGGGAAGCAAGACTTCGATGGTTTGGTCACGTCCAAAGACGGGCCCCGGACTCTATAGTGAGGAGGTGCGAGCACTTGGAGTTTGGGGCTTGCCGAAGGGGTAGAGGCCGCCCGAAGAAACGCTGGCTGGACAACATTAAACAAGATATCAACTTGCTAGGGGTTTCAAAGGAGTTGGCTCAGTGCAGGAAGAGCTGGAGGGAGAGGATTAAAGTGGTGGATAGCTAGCAACGGAGTTGACAGAGCAGACTTTCCTACCCGAAAGATCAAGCCTTGGTGTTAGATAGCTAGTTTATTTTTTCCCTTAAGCTTTCCTTTACTTTGAGTTCATTTGCAGTTTTAGTTTGGAGTCTTGTAGCTCGTTGTTTGTGGTTGTTAGGTGGTTTGCTCGTTCGTCTTGGGTTTTTTTCGGGCGTATTCCATCCAGGTTTGGAATACCCCCATCTTGACCCCCCAGATCCTGCATCTGCGGGACTACCTGGGTAAATGTTGTTTGTTTGTTTGTTTGTTTCCTCTCAAGAAGAGGTAAAGTCCCTTAAAAGTCAGCTTGTTTGTCTCAGACTTGAGAACTCTAATCTAAGGGATGAGGTGAAGGTCCTAGGAAAGAGTCCCATGACCGAAACAGTGAAACCTATGGTCTTTGTTCCTGCTAGGAAAGGACTAGGGTATGAATCTAGCTCAAAGATATCTCTGCCTAGTGACTTCAAAGCTAGCAAAACAACAGAGCTAGAGCTTAAGATAGAAAAGACAAAGAACCTAGAAGAACGTATAAGAGCCATCGAGAGTGGAGAAGCTGGAAAGAAGGACTATTATACAAACTCCGTTAGCCACAAAATATACAAGAAAATTACTATGGGGGAAGGTTCTAAGGTGTGTGATCTTGAGAAAATGAAAGAGAAGAGAATTCAACGTCCTAATAAGAAATACTATATGGGAAACTATATTACTACTACACATATAGCATTTTATCCCGGGCGTTTTTTAATATATATCCCTGATATAGGTAAAAATGGACACGGGATAAATACTGAGGGTATAATAGACCTAATATCCCTGATATAAAAAAACAAGCCGGGGATATTAGATCTCCTTCCTCCAAGGAAAAGAAGCAACCTAATATCCCTGATATTTGCAAACACGCCAGGATATTAGAGTTGTATTCTCTTATAAAAGAACTAACTCTTCTTTTCAGGTGGAAGTGAGAGGAAGCATGTGGATCATTGATAGTGGCGCCTCAAATCACATGACATGAAGCCAGATCCATCTCACTTCTATCCAATCTAGTGCCATGGGAGGAACTGTCTCGTTCGGCAACAAGGGCAAAGGAAGAACCAAAGGGACGGGCACCGCAAAATTGAATCAGTCCATCAAAGCGTCAAATGTTAGTCTTGTTGAGGGACTCGGGTTCAACCTCCTTAGTGTCTCCCAAATTTGTGATCAAGGTAAAAACTTAGTCACATTTGACTCTAAGGAATGCCTGGTCATTAACAAGAAAACAAATCAAGTCATTCTCAAAGGGACTCGTGAAAACAATGTCTACATCTTCAACCAAAAGTTCAAGCCCGCTTCCAAGCTATGTTTATCTGTCTCCGCTGTGGACGCCGATCTCTGGCACCAACGTCTTGGCCATGCTGGACCAAGTACCATCCTCAAACTTCACCAACAAGAGCTTGTGAGAGGACTTCCCCGAATTAATCCTGAACAAATTGAACAATGCGAAGCATGCATTAAGGGGAAGCAAACAAGATCGTCCTTCAAATCCAAAAATGAAGTGAGCACAAAGAAGCCATTGGAACTTCTTCATATGGATTTGTGTGGACCCATGAAGACTCAGAGCTATGGTGGAAAGAGGTATATGTATGTTATTGTAGATGATTTTTCAAGATTCACTTGGGTTCTTTTCTTGGTTTCAAAAGCAGAAGCCTTCCAGACGTTTAAAATCTTCATCAAGCAAGTAGAAGTTGCTCTTGGGACGTGCTTAAAAGCTCTAAGGTCAGATCATGGGACGGAGTTCAAGAACTCAGAGTTCCTTGATTTCTGTGACCAACATGGAGTCTCCCACAACTTCTCTTCTCCAAGAACTCCTCAGGAAAATGGCGCTGTTGAAAGGAAGAATAGGACGCTGGAGGACATGGCAAGGACGATGCTATTGGCAAGTGGCGTTCCCAAGCACTTTTGGGCCGAAGCCATTGCCACAACAACTTATATCATAAATCGTGCTATGATTCGTCCCTTGCTAAAGAAGACGTCCTGTGAGCTGCTAAATGGAAGAAATCCAAACATCTCTCACCTCAAAGTCTTTGGGTGCAAATGCTTTGTACACAACAACGGAAAAGATAACCTTGGAAAGTTTGATGCTAGAAGCGATGAAGGAATATTCCTTGGATACTCCCTCACAAGCAAAGCCTGTAGAGTCTTCGACAAAAGGACTCTTAAGCTTGAGGAAAGTATTCATGTGGTATTCAAGGAGAGCTCATCTCACAAGAAAGAACCAAGTAAGAAAGAACGTCGCTCCTCTCCTAAGGACGACGATAAAGATGATGAAGAAGAATCAAGCTGGTCCGCAGGAAAATACTATGCTCCTAAGAACGTCCTTGAAACCCTTGATGAAGTTTCAATAGGAGTCCCTAGCAAACAACAAGAACCCTCTCAAACTTGGTCCCTTAACCAAGTAGATGCTGCTGAGTCTAGTCGACAAGGAGGAGAAAGGGAAAGTGTGGAAGCACACTCCGAGGGGGAACACACTGAGCCTATCAATGAAGAAGAATGGTTTGACTCTGATGATTCTGATTGGACGGATCCTAGGTGAACTCCTGCAAGGGACGCTACCCATAGAGGATCCAACCTTTCAAGACTTCATTCAACAGATCAAATCATCTCAGACTTTTCAAAAGGAGTCCAAACCAGATCAACTGTGAATCAGTCCCAAAGTGCCAATATGGCGTTCTGTGCATTCAACGACTTTGTGTCCTTAATTGAACCTAAGAACATAAAGGAGGCACTTCAGGACGTTGATTGGTTCCAAGCTATGCAAGAAGAACTCAATCAATTCGAAAGAAACAAAGTTTGGACCCTCGTCCCTCGTCCTAAAAACAAAAACATTGTAGGGACGAGGTGGGTCTATAGGAACAAGCTTGATGAGAGTGGCAGAGTTTCAAGAAACAAAGTAAGGCTTGTGGCTCAAGGCTATAGGCAAGAGGAAGGGATCGACTACGATGAGACCTTCGCTCCTGTTGCTAGAATTGAAGCCATACGTCTCCTCATTGCCTTCGCCGCTCACAAAGGGTTCAAGCTTCTTCAAATGGATGTCAAGACAACTTTCCTCAACGGCAAGCTAAAGGAAGTGGTGTACGTTGCTCAACCCCCTGGTTTTGAGAACGTTGATCATCCTGACCATGTGTACTACTTGGACAAAGCTCTCTACGGACTCAAGCAAGCCCCTCGTGCTTGGTACGATAGGTTTGCGTCATTTCTTTTGTCCAACGGGTACACTCCTTCTCCCTCTCCTCCGCAAGCTAAGTCTCCAACTCCTCCTCCCCCTGCTAAAGTTGTTGATGAGATTGGATAAGTCCAGGGGATGCCTTCGGTTACAGTCCCCACGGAGTCCTTGGCAAAGACTCCAGTAGAGGACGCCTAGGTCCAAATAGAGGCGTCCAATTCTCAGGACCAGGAGATGGCTGAGTCCCATGACCAAGATGACGAGGCCTCTGATGAAGAAGATGCCCCTCCTCATGATGAGGAGAATGAGGACGAGGAAGGAGACGGAGAAGAGGAAGACGCCGGCGATGATGTAATAGTGACCGGCAACGGCAACAAGAAGAAGAGGCTCAAGAAATTTCTGGGGCCGCTTCTGTTTGATGCCGACTTCCTCCGTGAGAACGGCCGCACGGAGTTCCTCGAGCTGCTAGATTTCCAAGGTTGGACGCACCTGGGTGCTGAAGCTGCCACCGTCGATCCAGAATAGGTTCTGCGCTTCTATTCAAAGTTTGAGGTCTCTGAAGTTAAAGGGAAGCTTCAGGGGACGTTCGAAATCGATGGGGACGAGTACTCTGTTGCAGAGGGTACCGTCCGCAATATGCTTGGCCTGCCTCCTTCCCCTCAAGAAGCTCTTCACGACTTCCCATGCAAGAGTTTTGGCCGCTTCCCTCAAGAAGAAATCTTCAACAACATATTTAACGGGAAGCAGCCACTTGCTAGGGATCGCATGACTCACGTGCTCTCCAAGACGGGCGTCCTTACGCACCACTTCATTGTGCGCATGGTCGTCCCAAAGACAAGAAAAGAAGTCCATCGTGCAAATCACTGACAGCATAATATTGGATGCTTTCGTGAACCGCACGCCGATATCAATCTGGCGCGGGTTGTCTTAGAGCACATGGGCAAATGCACAAGAGGTCGTCACTCGCTCCCCTTCCCTAAATTAGTCAAGAAGATTCTGGTGTAGCAGGGCCTCTACGTCCCCAAGGAAGAGAAGGTCTTCGACATTCATTGGGACGTCAAGCAGATTACCGCTCCTCCTGTTGGAAAAATGAGATATAATGAGAAGCTACCCTCTGTCAAGAAGCAGCTGGCCAAGGAAAAGAAAGAGGCCGAACTGAGAGCTGCTCAGGAAGCCGCTACTACTGAAGGCCATGCTGAGGGAAATCTGCAAGTAGTAGGGACACTTGTTGATGCTGAGGACGCCAATGAAACCATGCCTGAGAACGTCAATGCTGAAGCTGAGAAGTGCTCTCAAAAGACTTTGCTAGGGATGATGATTGAAAACCAATGCATGATGATAGACCTCATCCAGCAAGTCCATGAGACCCTCCACCAGCACACAGACCTCTTGGAACACAACAATGAGCTGCTGGCGCAGTCCAACGATCTTCACGCCCAGACTCTAAAGGCTCTTGGCAAGCGTCCCCGCCAATGATCACTCCTCCCTTCCAACTCCGAAAATTTTTATCTCTTTTTGTTGATGTGTTAAGACTTTAGGACGATGTCCCCTTTTGAACCAATTTGTGTGCATGTCTGTAATGACCGTACTCTATTATTCTCTTTCTCTTGAATGCGTTCATTACTTTGCATTTCATTGCGTCTAAACGCCTTTCCTTTAGTTATGACTTTGTGCATGCATGCTTTATTACTTGTTCTCCTTTTCGATGATGCCAAAAGGGGGAAGTATAGTCTTGCAGAGATGCGATCACTTTAAGTTATCATAGAAAGCATGTGTTTGGGGGAGAATTTCGGCCAAGTCCAAATAACGTTAGTTTAGAAAAAGCTAGGACGCACTTGAAAAAATGATTTGCATGCCCAACCCTAGTAAAAAGAAAAACAGAGTGTGGTCTCTCATGCTAAAAGCTTTACTTTGTGCGCATTGTTTAAAAGAGTTTGTCATCATCAAAAAGGGGGAAATTGTTGGGACGATATTAAGGACGCCAGTCATTAATATCTAACCAATAATGATCGTCCCTTGTTTTGATAATGACAAACTCAAAGTTATTTGATATGTTGTCCAAGTGTAGATCTCAGGTAAGTCCAGAGGACGCACATGAGTGAAAAGGACAACAAGTGAACGGGAGTCCCTAAGCTGTAGGGACGCACTTCATCAAAACTTCCAAAGCTGAACGAAAGAATGGAGTCCCTGCGCAGATAGGACGGCGTCCTCATCAAGAAGGGACGCGCGCCAAAATACGGACGAAGTTCAAATTCAAACCAAGGCCGCCCCAACATGATTACATCACATTCGGCCGTAGTCCTCAGAAGGAAGCTTCCTTTGTCTGGGCACGTGTGAACAATTCCAAAGATGTTGCTTTCCCAGAGATGGTCCCCTAACCACGTGGAGGCTTCCCAAGCGTCAACAGAGTTGACTTCCTCAAGATGCAAATCGCACCATTGAAGAAAGACGACAGATCCTGCTCAAGCTTCAGAGGACGCTATCAAAGAAGAAAAACTATATTACAATATATAAAATATTTTTGAAAATTATGATATATTTTATTATTATAAAATTTAAAAATAATATTTTGTTGTTATATTTTAATATTTTAATAATATTATATTTAAATTTTGGTGAAAAAATTGATACTCTTGACCTGTTGGGTTGATCTGACCCAACCTAAAAACTTGAAGCGACCCGACCTAGTTTGACCCGTAACCCGATTGACCCGAACCCAACTCGAACCCGAAACGACCAGACCAAAACCCACCCGACCCGACCCGATTGACAGGTCTAGGTGGGAGTGATGGTTTTAATTAGTGGAAGAGTTTTAGGACCTATTAAAAAAATTGGGTAGAATTGGATTACACTTGGCTGAAGGAGGAAGCTTGAAAGAGTTTTGCTTTAAAGATCTAATAGGAATCAGGATTGTTATTTAACTAATTTAAATAATAAAATATATTAATATAATAGTTATATAACAAGTAGGTCTTTTCCCCCATCAAGATGTACTTGAGACGTAATAAAGAAAGTGGTTAAAATAATATCTTTTAAGAAATTGGCGAAATACATACGGAGGTCCTTAAACTTGCGACGAAAAGTCATTTTGGATCCTCAATTTTCAACTTTGCCAATTTGACCCCTAAACTTAACAATCACGACCTATTTAGTCCTTGATTGATGAGTTTCACGGGCGACATACATATACGAGACCCGAAACTTTCAACTTTGTCATTTGGATACTTAAACTTAACATTCGCGACCTATTGGATCCTTCATTGATGATTTTCTTGGGAATTGTTTTGCGGTGCGTAGCATGCATGTGTGTCTCATGTCATACATTTAATAAAATAAAATATACAAACAATAGGAAAAAAAAGAAGAAAAATAAAATAAAAAATCTCAAATCTCAAATCTTCTAATTAACTAATTAACTAATTTATTTCAAGAAGATTCAGTAAGATTTACACTTCTTTTGCTTTCTTTTCGAATGAAAGAGAATTTCCCATTTGTTGTGCTCACTGAATCTTTTTGCCATTGCAGTCGCAATTCCTTTGCTTATCATGAATACTCATATTCAACATATACACAGGTAAACAGATGCACCTGAACTAGATTTTTTATCATGAATACTCATATTCAACACATATTCAGAGTTGTTATCCTGAACTAGCTTTCCAGTAATTCACCTTCCCTCCTCTTTCTTGTTCGTCTTTCTTGTTCGTCGTTCTCTTGTGTCCTCTCTTTCCCTCTCCTTCATTCCCAATCCCCAATCGTTTCACCCTCGCCTTTCAGTTCCTTCCTTCCGTCTCCCTCTCCTTATCGCCCATCGCCAATGGAGAAGAAATCGGAGGAACTGGATCCGGCCGCGCAAATAGAGAACGACGACGGGGAAGCCGCGCAGGGTAATGCAATCGGCGATCAGAATTTGATCGGAGATGTAGAGAAGACGGTTCAAGAAGATTCAGTAAGATTTACACATTCTTTTGCTTTCTTTCGAATGAAAGAGAATTTCCCATCATAGATCTTTTTTCCATGACAGTCGCAAGTGGAAGGTTTGAAAACAAGTTTTCGTGAAACTGATCTCGGCCTAGGAGATCTCGTATTCCACCTCGGGCTCAGCAACTTACACAGACAAGTAACCCTTAGATCTCTTTTGTAATTCCCTAATTCAGATCACAATAATCTAATCCAATACCTACCTTCCTGTTTGCCCCTTCGTAATCGCACGATTCATCGAATTCCAAGCCGACTGCTGAGAAAGAGAAAGGGCAGGATTCATCGAATTCCAAACCGACTGCTGAGAAAGAGGAAGGGCTGGATTCATCAAATTCCAAATCGACTATTGAGAAAGAGAAAGGGCAGGGCCAGGATTCATCGAGGTTTACAATGACAATTCAGGAGGAAGAAGAAGCAGTTGAGGAAGCAAAACCTGAAAATGCGGACGATTTTAATTCCTAGATGATCATTCAGACCTCTTCCATCTTTTGGTCGTATCTTATTGACATCAAGTCTTGCCATTCGGGCTGGAAGTGTAACTACTAGATATGAATAAGTAGTGAACATTAATCCTTGCATAACTATCATTACTGTTGTAATACGGTTTAGACTATTCTTTGGTTTAGAAACCGCTTGGTGTCTAGCTAAATTTGCTAGCTATCATCACTGCTATAATATACGTTTTACTATTGTTTGGTTTGGAAAACGCTTTAGGGTATTTCCAAGAGAATCCTCATTTTTTTGAAAATGGTGAATTTGGAGAATGGAATGTGTTTCTTAAGTCAAAGAGTTTCTCTATATGATTCTCCAAAATGGAGAATGTCTCCAAAGTATGTCTAACCATATATCCCTATATAGAAGAATGCATTTAATGCATATGACTACATGTCCTTTTCTAATTGGATAAATTAGTGTTTATGTTAATATATATAAATAAAAATGAAAATGATATGATATGATTCTCCAAAATAGAGAATTTGTTAGAGTATGAACACAAAATTTTTGAAGAACATAGTATATTGTACTCCATTTTGGAAAAATTTATAGAGCACCTCTTGGACATGCTCTTAGTCTATGTGAATTTTGAACCCATTTTCAACGTTCTATCTTTCTCGTTCCCGATCCGCAAAACCAACCCGACCTGACCCACCCGAATCGAGACACAAATCGAAACCAAAAAGTTAGTGAAATATACAACCCGAAAACCGAACCGTGCCAACCTAATTAAGATCGAACCGAAATTGGGACCGAACCCGAAATGGCCCGAACTCGCAGTGACCTGAACCTGAAAAGGCCCGATCAATTAATTAATAACATTAAAATATAATATGATATTTTTAAAGTACACTTTAATTGATAAATTTATATTAGATAATTTATTAAACATAAACTCGTACCAATCAAGTAAAACCAACTAATGAATACAATAAAAAAATTTAGCCTATCAAAATCTTCATCCGTATTAATTAAATCCGCAAAACAAATTAAACACACTAACTAAAACGATGCAATTCGATCCAATCTAACCCACAAAAAACTCGAACATAATTCTAGCTAATTACTCTAATGCAAACTCCAACATAATGTATTAACACGTCGAACACATGAGAGTCATTAAAACCCGAACACAACTTAATTTATACTAACTAAAACCCGAACACAACCCGACCCGTTCTAATTGCACTCAAATATTACTCAACCGACGTTGAACCAAACCCGAACACAACCCGACCCGCGATAACCCAAACCGAAATAAACCCGAAACCGACACAAACTCAATCGGCCCGAACCGAACCAACTCTAACCGAAATTGAATTTGACCAAAACATGACCCGAACCAAAACCGACCCAAACAAGCCGAATTCCACCTCTACCCAAACCCCTCGGAACCGTTGTGTTTGATAGCTGCACCAGAAATGCTATAATTGAAATTGTGGTACTCGAGTCGAACTTATGCTTAACCGGAATTTTACACCTAAAGTGCGTGCCACCACGGGAGATATACGAGTATCCCCGTTTGCCTGAATATCCATCCTTGCCGACTGTCAATAGTCCCCAAGCCCAGAACAAATCGACAGTTTCATCATCTCCGCTTCGTCCTCCAACCAAGATCTCCACGGATCCGTATCACCGGAAGCCTAGATGCTGGGTGGATTGTACGGAGACCTACCGCCGCCGGCCGATGACGACAAATCGAGCAACCCGGCGGGCGTGTGGTCAAGCAGCGCCAAGATGGCTCCCCCCACTCTCCGCAAGGCCCCCGTCTCCTTCACCCCGCCTCCCTCCGTCCTCAGGTCTCAGAAAAACCCCAAATCCCATAACCCGAAAACCCTAGCCCCTGTCCCACCGGCCGAGGAGGAGGCAGCGGCTCCGGTGCCCTTCCAGCCGGCGCTCGTCGGGGTGAACTCGTCCGTGGTGGAGGAGTACGACCCCGCCCGGCCCAACGACTACGAGGACTACAGGCGGGAGAAGAAGAAGAAGGCCGTGGAGGCCGAGATGAGGAGGGAGCTCGAGAAGAGGAGGCAGGACGAGGAGGAGAGGGAGCGGAAGCGGGAGAGGCGGGATCGTGATCGGGAGGAGACCATTTCAGGGGAGGAGGCCTGGAGGCGCCGGGCTGCCATGGCCGCCGTCCCCCCGCCGCCTCCGCGGTCGCCGTCTCCTCCGACTGGGAATGCGGATGGTGGGTTTGCTATTGGGAAGTCTGAGACTGTGGGGTTGGGGGTGGGGGCGGGTGGTCAGATGACTGCTGCTCAGAGGATGATGGCCAAGATGGGGTGGAAGCAGGGGCAGGGGCTTGGGAAACAGGAGCAGGGGATTACGACGCCGTTGATGGCCAAGAAGACGGATCGGAGGGCGGGGGTGATTGTCAATGCTAGTGAGACTAAGCAGGATAAGAAGGTCAAGAGTGTCAACTTTAACGGGCCGCCGACGCGTGTTCTGCTGCTCCGGAACATGGTATGTGATCAGATACTGCTTAGTAGTTCCTCCTGTTGGTATGTGCAAAGCATAGATGTTTAATGTGATCTTTGGAAATGGTTAATCTCCTGCAGTTTCTGTATATTAATGTAATTGATCAACTACTAGAGTCTACTGATATGAGGGTTTATATAAGCTAGAACTCTCAAATTGATGCTGGTTAGGAAGGGGGGAATAGAGGGGGATTTGATGATGGTCATGCCCTTTTTCCATGCCTTAGTCATATGATTGGTAGGGTGAAGTACCTGAATCATACAACCATCATCTTCCACTCTCAGGCATCATAATCCAACACTTGTACAGATACCTTTAATTGCCGCCTGAACTAGATCTGTTATGATAAATACTCAGATTCAACACATACACATGGGACAAACCTAGGGAGACATACCAATCAGATGAATCAAAATTGAAGACAGCTTTATTTTCATGCCCACCATGGTAAAAAAATATGAAAGCCTAGTGATCGCATTAGATTGAATGGAAACAGATGCATCTTAACAACAGAACAAGCATAATCACTGAATTTTTCTTGTGGATCTCTAATCTAGCCATGAGTCTTGGATTGAGGGATTTCCTGGTAAGCTTCTGTGGCCGCTTGAAGTTGATTTGGGGGTGGGGGGTGTCAGTGAGTGTCACAGTGGTTCCTGGGGAATGCTACATGGTGAGCTTTGGTTGGAAAATAGGAATCCAGAATTTAGCTGCTCATGGATCATGACCAGGGATTGGGGGAGGGAATGAATAGTAAAACTAGGACAATGGGGGTGGGGAGTGGATGAGTTAAGAAGCACATCTATGAGAGGAGAATTGCGGAATAGGGTTCATGGAGAGAAGAGAGGTCGAATATATGATGGTAAATTGGTAAGTGGTTGCTCACATTGTTATCATATTCTAGAAGTATCAGACCAAGCTCGACGGAGCTAGGCACATGCTTGGCTGTGAGCAGTGAATTGTGGGAGTATAAGTGTAGGTTTAGTTGATAGAGTTGAGGTATATAAGTAATAGGACTAGCTTCTGGGTCAATTGAGGTACATATTTACTTTGTAACACAATATACAAACATTTATGACAAGTTCTTGGCTATCTGGGGTTCTTGAAGGTTATCTGGATTCTAGACTGGGCGGGGGTCTGTTTTAATGTTGAAGCAGCTTGTTCCGTTCTGTCTGGGTTCTCAATTTTTTGCTGCTCTGGATATTGTTATGGGATAGCCGCTGCAAACATGGCCTCTACAACCATTATTTCATATTTGTTTCTTTTGATTGGTTGTCATCCCTTACATTTATAATATCTGATGTTGTTAACATGTATACTTCTGCTGTTGATATCACTTCTTGGCATAATTTAAATATTTTGTATTGCTTATCTGTAGGAAAATTGTTCAGACAAAAAATTTACTTTAGGCCAATAATAATACAAATTTCAAAAAGTACTTCTAATAATACAACTTATCAATGATGTAATGAATGTTTTTTTTATTGCTACACAACCATTATGCCATAGAAAAGTAACCAGGCTTATGAACAAGATTTATCTGCAAGGCTGTGATACCTATTTATAATCCAAAAGCTGACCAAGTTTGGTATGGTATTCAACAGATATGAATCTGTAACAATTGGACGGTGTGGGTTAGTAGGGATATCTACGTGTTAACACAATATTATGAATTATACAGAACTTTAATTTGCCTTCCAATGTCCTCCATTGCGATTATAGAATATAGCACAAAGCATTCATACTAAGAAATGCCATTTCCTCCTCTAGTTGAAAAGGCAGTTGACCTGATTAGCATGTGTTGGTTCTGTTTAGTGTGCTGATAAACTGTGTTTACTCCAGCAAGTTTTGTATCAGATGACCTGGATTTGTCTAGTTCATATATAATCGGCTAAATTATTGTAAAATATTTAAACTTTATGTTTTATTAGCCAAAATCCAGGTATTATTTTGGGCCATTCTCCTATTTGCCATTGTCTAAATGATTGGAATTCCTGTAGGTGGGTCCTGGTGAAGTTGATGACGAACTGGAAGATGAGGTCGGATCAGAGTGTTCAAAATACGGAACCGTTACCAAAGTACTCATATTCGAGATAACAGAGCCGGATTTCCCAAGTGACGAGGCAGTGAGGATCTTTGTGCAGTTTGAAAGATCTGAAGAAACAACCAAGGCATATGTTGACCTGGATGGGCGCTTTTTCGGTGGCAGGGTGGTCAAAGCCACCTTCTACGATGAGGAGAAGTTCAATCAGAACGAGTTGGCTCCTTTGCCCGGAGAAGTGCCAGGTTTCTGAGATCACCTGAGACTGCAGAAAACAATCTCATGGTAATAGTTTTGCAGATTTCTAGTGATCAAAGTGGTTATTAAAAGTGCTTTAGCCAGCTTGATTGTCTGTTCTGCTAGAGAGATGGTGCCCGAAAAGAAACTGTTCATCGTACAATTATGGTTGTGGATCTTGATTAGAACAGTTTTCTGACGTGTTTATCTAGGATCAAGTGGGAAGATGGAGGGATAGCATCAAATAGGAAATAGCTGATTTGTGTTTGTGATCGTTTGTTGCCGACGTTTGCTTCTGCGTGTATACAATTATTGGTTGTTATAGATTTTAAAATCGTTTCCTACTTAGAAAGGAACCTGGTGATTAAGTGCTGTTAATCGCTCTGACTACAATTAAGATTCAAACTAATCTCACGAAGTCATAGATGAAAAGAAAGGCCTGTTAAGGAGCTGTTGTCGCATACAATTGAAGCTTATTTATAATGTAAGTTGGTTTAGCTTTCTACAATGGAATGAACTTGAAATTGAATCTAATTGAAGACTTTTTTATTTTGTATTTACCTGAAACATTTCGGAAAAAATTGATATACAATTAGCTCTTGACCAAAAGATAGGAAGGTAAACGATCAAAATGCCACAAATTCTCATGCACACTTGCAATCTCAATCCCAAGCAACCAAAACAGCTGTACACGGAAAAAAATAGTCGGTAACCCAAAACGACAAGGCCAGGGACATCATACGACGACCTCCCCATTGTGCGGTCTAAGCTCCTTCCTAAGCTTCTGAGAAAACGGCCTGCAAGCATCCATGCTGAGATCCGCAGCTGCAGCCAACGCCACGAACACCGCAGCATCCTCCGTGCAAGTCACGTGCTGAGCCCCGACTTCGACCTTGGCCTTCTCTCCTCCAACCGCGGCAGACATAACAAACCCCTTGTACATCCACCCGGGGCCGCAATCCGACCCGGAACCCGAGCCGGACCACGAGGCGAGGTCGAAGCTGCTGTTGGGGCTGGTGAGAGGGGAGTTGTAGTACGAGGCGGCCGTGTCGATAGCAAACCTCCCGCCAGAGGAGGCGTTGACGGCGCCGGTGGAGAGCGTTATGCCGCCGGAGGAGGCCGAGAGGATCTCGAAGCGGTGGTTGACGGTGCGGTTGTCGCGCCACGCCTCGAGGCGGCCCCACGGCTTCCATGTGTTGTCGGCGGGGCGGAGGATGAGCCACCCGCCCGGGTTGGATCGGCTGACCCGGTCCGAGCCCTGGGAAGGCACGAAGGGGGTCACCATGGAGGCGACTGCTACTGGCGATCCAGAGAGGTCGTGGATGGTCACCGTCCAGCCCTTCCGCTCGTTCGAGGGGTTAATGTGGCGCCGGTTGTGGTGCGGGTCGGTCCCCCAGCAGGCTGTCGATGTGCTGGTTTCTGACATCATTGAGCTGTTTCATGTAAAAGCATTTACACCGGTTAGCAGCAATTCATCGCTCTATGTTACTAGCTAAAGACTCCGTAATATAGTCATCCTTCTATGAAACTAAGCTAATCATGGTGTTAGCCAATTGAGCATTTTAGGATCCAATTGAACTACGGACTAATTCTTATACTACAACAACAACATTTACCCACAAGAAACCAGCAAACGCAGGATCGGGGGGTCCGGACGGAAACTAGTTCTTATACTAGGAGACAAAAATACACAAATCTCGTCGTTTTAAACCAACTATACTCAACAAGCAATCAATTCCAAGCTCGCATTTCTATACACAACCAACTTCTTAAGCCAATTGAGCATTTTAGGATCCAATTAAACTAGGGTTTCAAGGGTTTCGATGGATAGAGAAAGAAAAGATGTTGAAAAGTGAAGAAGAAGACGAGCTAATTACCTGGATCTCAAATTCCAGTCACCGGAATTGCGGAAGCCGAACTTGCAGGTGAAAACGGGCTGTTTGATGTTGCCTTGGACCTGGAAGACCTGGGGGCTGCACTCGGGCTGGCCGTCGAACTCGAAGACGAATCTGGGGTCGGGGTCGGACTTGACGCTGACGTAAAGCTCGGAGGGAGTTCTAGCACGTGTCTTGCCTCCACGAAGGCGGACCCAGGCGTTGTGCATAAGGCCCGTGGCGGACCCATCGGGCCCCAGATCCAACGCGAGGGAGACCCGGCCCACGAGATTCCCGGATCCGAACCCGAACCCGAACCCGCAGCCCGTGGTGGTCTCCTTGTTGCAGTCGCCGTAGACGTCGATGGTGAGGGCGAGCGCGGGCTTCCGCTTGCTCTTCTTGGCGAGGAGGACGATCCCGTCGAGGTCGGATTTGCTGAGGGTGAAGCAGGCGGCGGGGGCCGAGGAGGATGCGCCGGCGCCGGCGGGGGCGGACTCCGGCGAGGAGAGCGGGACGGAGGCGATCTGGATTGGGAAGTCGGCGACCTTGATTTTGCAGTAGTAGAAGGCGGAGGGGGACGACGGAGGGCTCGGGAGCTTCAGGGCCAGGTTGCCGACCCGTATCCGCACAAACGGGCACGGATCCATGGTGTGCTCTTGTTGTTGGTGGTGTTGTTGGAGTGAATTTCTCTTGGGATTTGGGGGAGTGGTGGGAAAGAGGAAAGCGGAAATTGGGGAGATTTTAACGGAATGAGGAGAGAGGGAGAACAGGAGATGTGAGCTGGCGCCCACTCTGCATACTGCGGGCGTATGCTGTAGGTTTGACAGCGAGTTGTTATCCATGACAGGTGCTTCAATGGATCCAACCTTTCCTTTTCTGATTTCACACCCTTTTTTTTTTCTTTCTTTTTTACTCCGTTTATTTGTTTATTTTTCTGATTGGTTGATTGTAGTTGTATGATAGGAGGATGATGATGGATGACAGATGAGCACTGGACATCTAAATCGCAGGATAGTACAGTGCACAAGCAACAAAGCTTCTATTGTTGTCCACGTACTTAATTACACATATTCAATTTTGTTAATAGTGTTATAACATGAATACGGCGTTATAGCATAATAACAAGATTAACTAGCGCATCCATGAAGAAGTTATGTGGATGCTTAATTAAAAAAAAAAATCTGACCAAAATAGAAATGAATATCCTATTTGATATATTAATATTTCTCTAATTTTTGTGACACATTTTGTTTTTGTGATAAGAAATTGAATTTCCTATTCTCTATTATGAAATTTAAGAAAAATCACATAAAATAAAACCTTAAAATATCACGAGAGAGAAAGCAAAGGTCTTTAACCTACGACCACAAAAGCACAGACGTTTAAGTTTCATTTGCTTTGATTCTCGGTAGAGGTGTCAAACAGGTCGGGTCGGGTGGATTCGGGTTCGGTCTTTTCGGGTTCGGGTTAAGTGCGGGTTCAGGTCAATCGGGTTACAGGTCAAGCCGGGTCGGGTCTTAACGGGTTATCGTGCGGGTTCGGGTCGATCTAACAGGTCAAGAATTTGAATTTTTAATGATTATTAAAATAATATTATGATTAAATAATAATATTTAATAATATAATATTATTTTTAATAGATTTTTATAATAATATTTTATTTATAATAGGTTTTATGATAAAATATATTATAATATCTAAAATATAATATATTTATTCTACATATATATAATATATCGGGTCGGTCGGGTCAGTCTCGGGTTTCAACCCAATCGGGTTCGGGTTAATCGGGTTCGGTTTTTTTCTTTGTTCGCTACTATTCGGGTCGGGTTTCAACCCAAAAATTTTCGGTCGGTTCGGGTCGATTTTTCGGGTCGGGTCAGGTTTTGACAGCTCTAATTCTCGGACAATAAGGAGTGAGTACCAAAAAAAAAATACTCGTAATTTATGTGGATTTCTTAATTATAAAAAAGAATCTGATAAAAATAGAAATGCATATGCTATTTTATCTTTTTTAAAATTGATATTTTTTTAAAATTTTGTAATTTATTGATGCATATATATTTTATTTTTTGTGATAAGAAATCGAATTTCCTATTCTCCATTATGAATGTTTTTACATCTATTTAAGGAAAACCACATAAAATATAACCTTAAAATATCAAGAGAGAAAGCAAAGATCTTTAACCTTCGACCAAAAAAAGCAAAGACGTTTAAGTCTCATTTGCTTTGATTCCCGTACAATAAGGAATGAGAATTAAGAAAAAATAATTCGATTGAATTTAATACTACTTCTAGGTCGTTATACACTTCGCAACAAATATTAAGTAGACCTGTTTTTTACTTACATACCCTTCACTTAAAATTAATTTAATTCTCAACGGATTCTAAAACTAAGTCTGTTAAGATTGTTTCGCCTTTACAATTTATCACTTCCTAAAATTAAAACGGTAAAATATGTTGATGGACATACTCCGTATTTGTTTGGTAGTCATCGACAACTTATTTATGTGTACAATATTTCTACCAAATTCTAGACTTTCTTTTTCACAAAGTACTTTGTATGATCATCCGAGCTAAAAATTAATTTGGAGAAGGGACGGAGCCAAGTTTGAATTGTTTGTTTGGTAGTCATGGATTAATTAGCCCATCCATTAAGAAATTATGTGGATTTCTTATTTGAAAAAGAAAAAATCGAATTTCATATTATCATTTTAATATTTCTTTAATTTGTTTGACACATCTTTTTCTTTGTGTAAAAACAAATAGAATTTCATATTCTCCATTATGAATTTTTTTAAATTTATTTAAGAAAAATCACATAAAATAAACCTTTAAAATATCATGAGAGAGAAAGCAAAGCTCTTTAATCTTGGACCAAAAAAGCAAAGACGTTTAAGTCTCATATGCTTTGATTCTCGGACAATAAGGAATGAGAATCAAGGAAAAATAATTTGATTGAATTGAATACTACCCTCGTTTGATTTTATAGGTCGTCATACACTTTGCAAGAAACATTAAGACGACTTTTGTTTTACTTAAATACCTTCACTTAGATTAATTTAATTCTCAACAGATTCTAAAACTAAGTCTTTCTCTTTTACAAATTATCACATCCTAAAATTAAAACTATAAAATATGTTGATGGACATTTGTTTGGTAGTTATGGACAACTTAGTTGTGTACACCAATTTCCAGGCTTTCTTTTTCACAAAGTACTTTGTATGATCATCCAAGTTCAAAATTACTTTGGAGCCAAAACATTTCAAGTGAAAATATACTTAAATTTTACAATTGGAGCCAAGATTTGATTAAGTTCCACGTCAATAATATATGTACAATTGATTTGCATGAAAAATGTCAACCAATGGCTTCTTCCATAAACACATTTGATTTAAATTTGTTTCCAAATGAATTGTTCAATTCCAACCAATCGGAACCTATTGACGGAAAAACATCGATGCTCCTTGAGGAATTTGTAAGTGGAATCGATCTTAACGCACATGCAATTCATGAAGAACATTCCACACTTGATTTTAATCTATCTTCCATCCATGAAGATGATGTCAAAGAGGATATATAGTGCTTTAATGATTTTCATTATAAATGTTAGATAATTTTACTGTTTTGTTATTGTTGATCATTTGCATTCAAACAATATGATAAGTTCGTTGTTGGTTGTTTGTTGTTGTTTTAGGAAATACTTAGTAGTACTTCTTATGTTGAATTTGGATTATGAAGACCAAAGGGTTGTTGGCTGTTATCATGGGAGATGGTACTCCTTCTTTTGGTTGTTGTTTTAAGAATAGTACTCCTTTTCTTGAATTTGTCTATTGCTCATTTACCCATTAATTTCTGAAATTAGATTTTACTTACAAATGCCGAAAATCATAACACAATTGAAGATGAAGATCAATAAATGACACAGTTTATATCAAAAGAGAAATGAAAAATGATATACGATGCCTTACTCAAGAGAAGTTTGAATTGAAGATTAAAACGCAATATCACCAAGGTGGTTTCTTCTTTATTCTCAATGTCATTACAAACTGTTCAAAGAATATGGAAACGAGCAAAAGATACCCCAAGAGGTAGACTTGTTGATGTATATAATAGACGAATAAAAAAAGGTAGTCGAAAGCGAGTTGAAATTGATTTAGTTCATATGACTAGTATTGACTTGGATAAAAGATCAACATTGAAATCTCTTGCTAAAGATTTAGGTATGAATCATGTCACACTACATTCACATTTCAAGGAAGGTCGTTTTCACCATCACTAAAATGCGATTAAACCATATTTGAAAGAAAGTAACAAGAAAGACCATCTTCGGTTTTGCATATGTATGTAGGAGGCAAGCAGCATACCAATAAATTTTTTACTTAAATACCTCATTTGCTTTGATTCGCGTACAATAAGGAATGAGATTCAAGAAAAAATAATCCGATTGAATTTAATACTACCTCCGTTTGAGTTTATAGGTCGTTATACACTTCGCAACAAATATTAAGTAGACCTATTTTTTACTTAAATACCCTTCACTTAAAATTAATTTAATTCTCAACGGATTCTAAAACTAAATCTGTTAAAATTGTTTCGCTTTTACAATTTTTCACTTCCTAAAATTAAAACTAAAAAATATGTTGATGGACATACTTCGTATTTGTTTGGTAGTTATGGACAACTTAGTTATGTGTACAATATTCTGCAAAATTCTAGGCTTTCTTTTTCACAAAGTACTTTGTATGATCATCCAAGCTAAAAATTACTTTGAAGTAGGGACAAAGCCAGGTTTCAATTACTGGGTGGACTGTAATAAAGTTAAAGAAAGAACAAAATAATTTTTGATAGAGGCTACCTTGGTTTCCAGACAAACATATTGTCATTCATCCAAAAGTATTAATATTCAATCCTACTTTCAACAAGATGATAACGAAATACAATTCATCCCTTCACAAAACTAATTTCTACCTAAATCCGACAGCAAAAAGGTAGCCACCATTCTGGCTGCATTTACATACTAAATAGTGACAAATAAACTACTTGAACTGTACCCTTCTATTACTTATAGAATAAAACTGATCGATAACCCAATCTGGATCAATAGAATCAACAATGCCTTTCTCTATTTGCACTGTCATCAAAATTAGCAAGAAAGCCATCACTCATCTTAGTTCGAAGTCGGTTCTTAATTATCTTCATGGCACAAAAAGCTCTTTTAGTTGTAGCCGTAGAAACTGGAAGAGTAATGGCTAAACGGATCAATCTTTCAAACAATACAAATGGTGTTCTTGTTCTAACAAGCTCTTGACACAACTCTGAAATGGTAGAGAGACCTTGAAATTCCCCAAACTTAGAAAACTGATACACAAAATGCTATAATTTAGTTCTTAAATCATCTAAACCTGGCACATGATGAGGATAATATTTCTCAACCAAACTACAAATGTCATCAATGTCAAATGATTCAAAATCAGACCGAGGATCTAATGCCGAACCAAGAACCAACAACTCCCTTGTTTTGTGATTAAACCTAGTATCCAATTCCGTCCATTGAAAATCAATTGCAGCATTAAATACCCGATAATGGTAATATTTCTCAATGCTAACACACTCAGCTTGTTGAGAAGGACGACCACGCCGACCTGTACCTTTCAAATAAGTAGCACTAAAGTTTGGAGCAACAATGGTGGGTGTCACAAAATGACACAACACTAGCAAAGAAACAACTCCATCCAGTTTCTCTCAACTTTTGAAGACATCCTTTCGTGCTCGAAACTAGATTCATAACATTTACAATTTCTTGAGATTGTTCTTGTGGTGACTTACAAAGAGCATTTGTTATTCCCATAGTTTTTTTCCATCAACAATAAACAAAAGACAAAATCAAATGATCTTATTTCTCTATGAGAGCCCAAAGCTTGTCCTCGTATTTTTCCATTAAGACCATTTTCAATCATGTTTTCCAAAACAGAACTAGCTGAATTAAACAGTTTTATCAGATTCTTGATAGAATAATACCTTGAACTCCATCGAGTAGCTCCCACTCTGTGAAGTTAGATGTCTGATTAGATCCCTTCCCAGTTTGTAGTTCCCCAATAGCAATTCGTTCCGTAACTTCAACTTCTTGGATGCATTTCAATTCAGAAACTCGCTTAGTTGATGAATGAATAACATTAATAGTGTTAGTTAACATCTCAAAAAACAAGTACACAACATCAACATATGTCGCTGCCGCATTAAGAGCTAGTTGTAGACGATGAGCAAAACAGTGAACATAGTATGCATATGGGCAGTCATGCAAAAATAATGCTTGAAGTCCAATTTATTGGCCTCGCATGTGTTCTAGTACCATCGTACCTTTGGCCTTTCAAATTCTCAAGTTGCAAATTGTTTTCAGCCAAAACCTTCTCAATCATGCTCTTCAGAGTTGTTGCACAAATATCACTAACACTTAAAACATGAAAGAAACATTCACGAATAAACCCTTGAGAATCAACAAATCTCAAGATGATAGCCATTTGCTCCTTTTACCTTCATCTAATGCTTCATCCACAAGTATACAAAACTTGGAGCATCCAACCTCTTCACTAATCTTTTTTCTAATTTCCTTGGCAAAAATATTAAGAATCTCGTGAATCGATGGAGAAGTGTAGCTAGCATTTGCTGGAGTATTTTCTAATGTGACTTTTGCAACCTCATCATTCATTCTCTGATATGATTTTACAATTTCAACAATGTTTCCCCGATTAGATGAATTAACAAATTCATCATAACCTCTAAAAGCAAGTGATTGTTTTGCCAACAATCTGACAACCTCTACTATAACCTTAATTCGCAAACGATTATGCTGCACTAACTTACGTGGTTGAGGATTTATTTATTTTCGCTAGTACAAAAACATTGATTAATACCGGTTTTTTAATAAAGCGGATACCGGTTTTTCATCCGGTATAAACTCGACCGTAATAAAAGTTTTTATACCGGTTATTCAAAAACCGGTATAAAAGTTTCACGGATACCGCTTTTTAAAAAACCGGTATAAATGTTATATTATAAGAAACAAAATTATAGGCATGCATACCGGTTTTTGGGGTTATACAAAAACCGGTATGCGGTATCATTACAAATTAAAAAAAAAAATCCTGGCCCACCCACCCCACTTTACTCCTCTGGCACGCAAAGTTATGGCTGCTTCAACCCTGGCCCACCTCATCCCACTTTGCTCTTCATCTAGCCTCCTGAATCTCCTCTATCAACTCCTTGACATCCTGGGATCGACACAAAATAAAATAGAAGTTAGAAATTTAGAATCATTGCGGAAAAAGGCGCTACATTTACTTGTAAAAACATTGCATTGCTTATGAAATGATGAAGATTCAGTCAAAAAACCTGTTAATTTCCCAGAATTTTTAGCAAAATTTTCTTCTTCCTCTAGAGCCTGTCCAAATCTTTGTACAACTGCTATCGCGCTCTCAATCTCAGCATAGGCGAATGATCTTTCTTGGCTCACCAAGCTCTTAACTTCTTCAGAAGCCTGCAAAGTGAAACCAAGAGCAACTGATTCAGTAATTTTAGTTAACAACTGATTCAGAAGCCTACTGTAATTCTGCCTTGTTGAACAGACATAGTAGCACTGTAAGAAAGAATGCAAATTCTGATTGTAAAATAACAAAATGTGGTATCAAATCTGAGGAAACTTACCCACACAAATTCTAGGTCCTATAGTTAGGGCATTTTATATATTTAAATACAATGTACCAGAAAGACAAACTTAAAAGGCAAAACTTCATAGAGATGTTTAGTACCAACATAATTGTCCAAATGACAAAGCACCAACCACTATGTCAAAGAACTTTGTCAAACACTCTAACCACATTCACCTATTAGTTTATTCACATCCTTTGCCCTTGTTCTCCCTTATTATTTGCAATTATTATTATCAAAACGCACGGCAGCTCAGAACATTTTAGTTAACAACAATGGAAAGTCTAATAATCAAATAAGCATGTACCAGGAACCATAATCCAACCACTCAATAATACACAAATTAGTTAAACACATGACTCAAAGTTGTATAACAATCACAAATCACAGATAAGCAAACACTCAATTGCAGAACCCATTACATGATTCATTGTCCCAAGGCAAAGTAGAGTGCTCTAAAGCAAAGTACAAGACCCGCTTGTTAAATGTAAACCAGGCAAAGTAGAGTGCTCTAAAGTTTCACTATTTAGCTTAAGATAACTTGTTCATCCTACATAATGGACCAAAACAAATGAATAAAAATCAGATAACCCCATTAGCACTGAGCACCAATTCGTTGCAAATGTAATTCTACTTTTCTGAAAACCAGGTAAAGTAGAGCATTCAAAAAAAAAGACTTAGTAGTCTTTCTCTGTCAAATAATAGAAAAGCGAAAATTTAAACTAATAACAATTGAGGGGCAATGAAAAAGGAGTGGGAAATAGAATTTGAATTCATATGTAGAAATGGCCTGTGGAATCGTTAGGATTTATGAGTTGATAATTCGACAATAGTTAAACAAGTTAATCCTCTATAATCTCATTTTTCCACACAAGCAAGAAGCACAACAAGAAGCTAATTGAAAGTAAAAATGAAACGGAGCAGAACAATGAGATTAATCAATGATATAACTCGAAAAATGCTAGTGCGGGAAGTGAAGAAAGGAAAGAGTCAGTCTTTTGAGCTTAAGAACGAACCTATCAACCCTCCCATGAAACTCAATCAAATCACAAATAAAAAATGAGGTGCACAGGAGCAAATAAAAAAATAGCATATACACTTACTTAGCTCCAATCGAATCCATAGTGCAGATGAATGGCTTGTCTCCATCACTCAAGCCAGCAATAACAGGTTGGCAGAGGTAAGGACCAAACCTATAGCAGACAGGGTAATAAATGTCATCCATTATTCTTGCACAAATCAGATAATTCAACACATAAATGAACAATTAACACACACATAAACCTATAGTAGAAAGGATCAGTGGATTACAATTCTCATCCAGAATTTGCACACAAGTCAGACAATCCCAAACATATATGAACAATTAACAAGCACTTGTACAATAGTAAACTTGCCCAAACTTCTAACTCGACCAAAAATACAATAAGCATAGATAGAATTCGGATCTTGAGCTACAAACCGTTCCACGACGATATAAATCCGAAGACATGAATTTCTACACATATATCATGATTCCAGACCCCATTGCAACACATTCCTACCCTAACAATGTAAAAAAAAGAGGCAGAGATATCAAAAGGACTACCTTCTCTCGTATAGCATGGCGGAAACAAGGCTAGCAAAGGTTTCAGGCTTCATATCTCTCCCCTCCCTCAACTGGTACAACTTGTGGCGAAACACAAGGCGCTGATATCTTCAAATTTAACCCCGAAACACAAATTCACCATCAGAGAGCCAAAAAAGAGCATTCAAAGAAGAGCTAGAGCGAGAACATACAGAGTTTGAGTATCGGTGCCCAGGCCAGACAGGCCGATGAAGAGGCGAGCGAGAATCTGGTGAATACGCTGAAAATCGGTGGCCGATGCAAGGGGCAGGAGGAAGGCCGAGTTCGGACAGGAGGAGGATGAGGAGGTTGGGGTTTGAAGAGGAGGACGGCCGGAGTGGAGTCGGAGATGGAGAGGGGATCGTCGTCGGCGAAGTCGGAGAGGGAGGAGCCCGAGCGACGGAGGGAGCGACAGTAGTCGATCGGAGTGGGCGGCGGCCGAGGCCGATCCGCTTCCCCGCCGTCATCTGCAACTTCGCTGTCCACCTTGAGCGCTGCGGCATCGTTGAACGGTGCGCCGAGATCCATGGTGAGGGTTAGGGTTTCGGAGAGAGGGGAGAAGGGGAGAAGCAGCGGCGGAGGAGAAGGGGTGGCTGCCGAGAAGGGGAGAAGGGGTGGCTGCCGAGATCCGTGGTGAGGGTTAGGGTTTCGACGAGGGGGAGTCGGACGGGAAGCCAAGGGAGAAGGCGAGGGTTAGGGAGAGTCGGAAGGTAAAGAAAGCTGGGAGTCAGACGAAAAGAAGGAGTGATGATGTACGGGGGCAATCCAAGGATCAAGCGGAAAGTAAAAAACTGCACATATTCATAGCGGTTTTCTTTAAAACCGATATCCGTCCCTATGATTTTATACCGGTTTTATCTAAAAACCGGTGTCCGTGAATTGTTTTCCACTCTTATACCGTATTTTTTGTAATAACCGGTATTAATAGGTAAATTTTATATCGGACTTTGAACCGGTATAATTTCTTACCGATATTAACTTTTATATTTGTACTAGTGTTTTCAATATGCCCGCAAACATGTTTCAAGCTCAACCAATCTTGCATAGATCTATAATGTTCTGATCATGTCTTTCCTAGATGCTTTTTAAAGACACATTGAGCCCCACCGATCCTTCTCCAATTATCAAACCCGGAAGAAGTGAACAAAGTCCGCCTAAGATTACTTTCAAAAAGAAAGCATGGAAAACAGTAACCCTTATCATCATCAAAATACTCAAGCCAAGTGTAAATTTCAAACCACTTTCCATTAAATCTACGGTCTTGACCTTCACAGAGATGTGATGGATACTCTTCTAGCTTTGGTTGATAGAGATCATATTGAACATACATTTTCCTAATGTTATCTTGCTTATTAATATCATATGAAGCAATTGCAGGTCGTTTTCCAAGATCACGTTTAATGTAGTTACTGTCCATTGACTGACTATCAATAATTGGAGAAACAATAGACTCTTGCTCGTGTGAATTTGGAATATCAAGCACTAGAATATTAGATTCTGAAATATCAAGCATTAGAGCATCATTCTTCTCAAATTATGAACTTACTTTTCTTTGAATTTTCTGAGGTTTAAGATTTTGATATTGATCGGTTATGACACCTAAGAATATAATTAAACAAAATTCATGAGGAAAAAAAAACTTTATAATTAATTCTCATGTGTTTACCTTTCTTTCAAAGAATTCAAGTTGCAATTCTCATTCTTTGTCTTTTGTAATCAAATATGGATAGCAACTACAAAGTTTTATAGCAATGTTAACACAAAACTAAAATGTATATGTAAGTGAAGAAATCGGAGGTTGCATAGTCAAACGCTTAAACTCACGTCTTGTGGCTCCTGGAATGGGACACCTTTCAGTTGGAGACTCCTCCGTTCTCGGTGTAGAGATTCCCGGTACCGACATCAAAACAGTAGTTGGCATCTCCATTAATGGCGGTTGTTCTTCCTCCAACAACGGATCATTGCTCACAGCTTTATCCTCCATGTCTTACACTGAGATCCTAATTCACACATCCAAGTTAGTTATCCACTCCACTTCACCAATAAATTGAAATGCTACAACAAGAATTGGGAAATTGTTGAATCAATTGTTACCTAAAGGGGTAGTGTGGTTCGATCGGTAGAGAAGAAGAGCAGAAGTTTCCCCCAAACCTAAACAAGGATTAATAAATGAGGGAATAAATTAAAAATTGGCCTTAGATCAAACAATGGGCTTCTTTAAAAATTTGGGTCTTGGACTTTGCAGATACAAACTCAAAACACTTCACTTGATCACCTCATTATCGATTTTGTTATTTTTCAATTTTTTTTATAAACTTAGGGTGGGCTGTAGCCTACCCCAACCCACCCTATCATCCGTGACTGCTTTGGAGCCAAAACATTTCAAGTGAAAATATACTCAAATTTTACGTTTGAAGCCAAGATTTGATTTAAGTTTCATGTCATTAATATATGTACAATTGATTTGCATTAAAAAAATGTCAATCGATGACTTCTTCCATAAACACATTTGATTTAAATTTGCTTCAAGATGAATTGTCCAATTCCAACCAACTGGAGCCTATCGAAGAGGAAGCATCGATGCTCGTTGAGGAGTTTGTAAGTGGAGTCGATATTAATGCACCTGCATTTCATGAAGAACATTCCATACTTGATTTTAATCTATCTTCAATCCATGAAGATGATGTAAAAGAGGGTATGTAGTGCTTTAATGATTTTCATTGTAAATGTTAGACAATTCATGAAGAACAGTATGATAAGTTCATTATTGGTTGTTGGTTGTTGTTTTGGGAAATACTTACTAGTACTCCTTATGTTGAATTTGGATGATCAAGTGTTGTTGGTTGTTATTATGAGAGATGGTACTTCTTTCGTTGGTTGTTGTTTTAAGAATGGTACTATTTTGCTGAATCTGTCTATTGTTCATTTACCCATTAATTCCTTAAATTAGATTTTACTTGCAAATGAAGAAAATCATAGCACAATTGAAGATGAAGGTCAACAAATGACATAGTTTATATCAAATGGGAAATGAAAAATGATATACGATGCCTTGCTTGAGAGAAGTTTGAACGGACGATTGAAATGCAATATCTCCAAGGTGGTTTCTTCTTTATTCTCAGTGTCATTACAAACGGTGCAAAGAATATGGAAACGGGCAAAAGATACCCCAAGAGGTGGAGTTGTTGATCTATATAAAAGAGGAACAAAAAACTATGGTCAAAAGCGAGTTGAAATTGATTTAGTTCGTATGGCTGACATTGACTTGGATAAAAGATCAACATTGAGATCTCTTGCTAAAGAATTAGGTATGAATCATGTCACACTACATTCACATTTCAAGGAAGGTCGTTCCCACCGTCACTCAAATGCGATTAAGGGTCCGTTCGGCAAACAGCTTAACGAAGCTTAATGGAGCTTATTGAAGCTTAATTTTTTTTTAAATAAAGTATTTTTGGTGTTCGGTGAATCATTGTAGTTGGAACTTGTCTAGCGGAATCTAGCTGAATTAAGTTGGAAATAAAAAGCTGCCTCCCCCAAGCTTAACAAAGCTGAACTAAGCTGAATCCAGCTCTTAATTCAGCTTCAACTAGTTTTACCGAACGGACCCTAAACCATATTTCAAAGAAAGTAACATGAAAGACCATCTTTGGCTTTGCATATGTATATAAGAGGCAAGCAGTATACCACATAACCAAAATGTTTTGTTATGTACAAATTAAAGTGACAAAGAAATAAAAAACGTACTACCTACTCCTTGATAAAGGAAAAAAAATTAAGCTCATGCCAAAGCAAAAATTTCATTCCGAAAGTGATGTTTCTAGTAGTTGTTGCAAGAACACGGTTTGATGAAGAAGGAAAAGATAAGTTGGGATCATGAAAACTAAACCAATCACATCTGTCACAAAAGACGTTATATGATCATTATTAGTAGAAAAAAAAGATTCCATTGATTCATGCTAAGTGACCAAGAGATAATATAGGAGTACCATTTTCATTCAACAAGATAATGCAAGAACTCATGTTCAATCGGATCACGAGGAATTCCAAAGAGCAACGTCAACTAATGGATTCGATATAATATTGTTTTGTCATCCAACAAACTCAATGTGTTGCAATCCATAAGTGTTGGACCGTTAGTAGCTTAAGAGTTATGCAACGAAAAATAACTTGACAGGTAAAAAGCAGACTTAACACAAGCAAAGGACGGACACAATGATTTATTGACGAGTCACACTTAGACCAACTAGTCTAGATGGTAAACTTCTACATCCGAAGAGGATTTTGAATGACTTCCCTTTACTTGATATTAAGTGAGTCCTTACAACTATTATAAGGCAAATTTCACTCTTCTCTAACCTATAGATTTCGTTCCTTTAGATTACTAGTGAAAAATCCATTACGGGACCGTCTATAATGGCTGATAGGGATTTCATTAGTAATCTATGGCTTATAGGGATTACTAGTGAAAAATCCATTACGGGACCGTCAACAGATTAACCTATAACAAGGAAAGTAATACAAAAAATTATGATATCATAAGCAAAGTACCCAAAAATACAATAACAGAACTATACCATTTGAGTAGCAAAGATACTTTCATGAAACTAACAAGTATATGGTGGTGTTGATGTCATCAAATTAAAGAACTTAATGGTATTCCAACAAGACCCAGGTGATGCAATCATAAATTTGCCACAACACATTTAGAACCAAATCACATATTGCTAAAGATCAAGGAAATACACAAATGAGGAGGAAATCGGGGAAAGAAAACCAAGCAAGCCAAAACGAAAGCATCAAAATGTAACATGGGAAAAAAACTAGAAAACAGGTTCATTAAACTTAACTTTGACGGCTCGAAACTAAATGATGAGTTAGCATTAGCGGGTTTTGTTAAGAAACCATCAAGCAAAAATTATTGCTATGAGGCTATGAAATATGATCATAATCCCATCTTAATTACTAAAACCCTTGTACTACGAGATGGGGTGAGGAAAGTCAGACAACTTGGATACAAAAAGATCGAAGTTGAAGGTGACAACTTAACGGTAATTGAAGTGACTAAGGGCACGAGGAAGTGTCCTTGACAGATTAACCTATTGATCTCGGACATATGGACGTTGCTCCAAGAGTTTGAGTCACTCATAATCAAGCATGTGAATAGGGCTCTCAACGTCGTGGCTGATAAATATGTGAAACTAGGCCACGACCTCTCTATCAACCACATTACGAATCACCAAGAACTTTATGTTCTCATCCGAAAGGATGCTCTAGGATGTCTCTTGTAAGCGGGACTCCTAGTTATTAGTTGATAAAAAACTATATTTTAATTTATTAAAAAAATGATTATAGTTTTCTATCCTTTGTTGATTCCCTTTATCTATTTTTTTTTGTTTTTATTACAATTTTAGTTTCCTTAAATTAGTTATATTTAACTTTTTTAATGAATAAGTTATCTTTATATTTTATATTATAAAATTTCTTAGTTATATTTTAGATTTTCTAATAGATTTTGTTTTTTGAGTTTTGTTTTTGCTTTGTTATTATATATGTCATATTTATATTATAGATTAGTAAATTATAAAATTCAAAGTATTTGCCTTGATCTAGGATATAAATACCCGACTGCTAAATGTACACTATTTTTTGGCTAAATGTACACTAAATTGTGCGCATATCTTAGGCGTACAGTTTGGTGCGCCTACGATAAGCGTACAGGGGCAAAATAGGAATAATAAATATCTTAGGGGGCATGACTTGTGCGCCTAACAAAGGCGCACCATACGTGCGCCTAACATAGGCGCACTATATAAGGTGTCGAAAATGGCCGTGTTAGTACTGTCAGCGCATAAATAACGACACCTTAAGGTGTCGGAAAATTTTAAAACACCTCTGGGTGTCGAAATTTACATTTATTTATTGACACCTAAAAATGTCACTGTTTTAAACCATTTTCGACACTCTAGAGTGTCTGAACTTGTAAATCCCATGTGAAATTACATGAAGCCAATTCCGACATATTTAGGTGTCGAAAATTACGCAGTCATATATACTATTCAAATACAAAAATTAGGTTAATATAACATAAAGGCAGGAATTTAAGTAAAGTAAATAAAATAAAATAAAACAAAATAAGATAACATAAAATAAAATATAACAAATACATTACATAGATGATAATAATAGGTTCGGGACAAATATAAATATAATGTTGGAATAGGTCATGGACTTATAAGATGACTAAGTCATAGATGGGAAATAAACTAAGCCTTTATTTGATTTACCTTACTATGAAATATTAAGTTATTAATATTGTAAGTCTTCAAATTATTCTATAAGGGGTCTAAGAAATGTTTTTCTCGAACGCCGAGCTAGTAATTATAAATCCTTAATGAAAAACAAATTATTTTCACCTCGCGAATTATTATAAGAATTATGATAATTTGAGGGATGTTTTTAGATAGAGAATTAAATTAAATATTCATTTACTTCGCTATCGCTTTGGAACCGTATCCAAATTAAGTTAAATGATCGAGTCGCCGTAAGCTCGCGGATCAAGATTTCTATTCGGTTTGGATCGTATTGGGCCTAATAGGCTCATAGGCCCAATTCAAGTTCGACTCCTTAGTTTCGATTCTTTATCACGTTCGACTATTGTTTTGGTTTACGTTCTTACACTTTCATGAACATTGCCTTGGATTGAGATTTCTATTCGGTTTGGATCGTATTGGGCCTAATGGGCCCATAGGCCCAATTCAGTTTCGACTCCTTAGTTTCGGTTCTTCATCACGTTCGACTATCGTTTCGGTTTACGTTATTACTCTTTCATGAACGTTGTCTTGGATCGAAGTTTCTATTCGGTTTGGATCGTATTGGGCCTAATGGGCCCATAGGCCCAATTCAAGTTCGACTCGTTAGTTTCGATTCTTCATCACGTTCGACTATCGTTTTGGTTTACGTTCTTACACTTTCATGAACATTGCCTTGGATCGAGATTTCTATTCGGTTTGGATCGTATTGGGCCTAATGGGCCCATAGGCCCAATTCAGTTTTGAATCCTTAGTTTCGGTTCTTCATCACGTTCGACTATCATTTCGGTTTACGTTATTACTCTTTCATGAACGTTGTCTTGGATCGAAGTTTCTATTCGGTTTGGATCGTATTGGGCTTAATGGGCCAATAGGCCCAATTCAAGTTCGACTCCTTAGTTTCGCTTCTTCATCACGTTTGACTATCGTTTCGGTTTTTGTTCTTACGCTTTCATGAACGTTGCCTTGGGTCGAGAGTTTTATTCGGTTTGGACCATATTGGGCCTAATGGGCCCATAGGCCCAATTCAAGTTCGGCTCCTTAGTTTCGATTCTTCATCACGTTCGACTATCGTTTTGGTTTACGTTCTTACACTTTCATGAACATTGCCTTGGATCGAGATTTCTATTCGGTTTGGATCGTAATTGGGCCTAATGGGCCCATAGGCCCAATTCAGTTTCGACTTCTTTAGTTTCGGTTTCTTACGGCGACTCGATCATTTAACCTAATTTGGATACGGTTCCAAAGCGATAGCGAAGTAAATGAATATTTAATTTAATTCTCGATCTAAAGAAAAACATCCCTCAAATTATCATAATTCTTATAATAATTCGCGAGGTGAAAATAATTTGTTTTTCATTAAGGATTTATAATGACTAGCTCGACGTTCGAGAAAAATATTTCTTAGACCGCTTAAAGAATAATTTGAAGACTTACAATATTAATAACTTAATAGTTCGTAGTAAGGTAAATCAAATAAAGGCTTAGTTTATTTCCCATCTATGACTTTGTCATCTTATTATTCCTTATAACAATCTTCTTAAGGCCACAATAAATTACTATTTCTAAGTAACATATATATAAGTTCATGACCTATTCCAACATTATATTATATTTGACCCGAACCTATTATTATCATCTATGTAATGTATTTGTTCTATTTTATTTTATGTTATCTTATTTTATTTTATTTACTTTATTTAAATTCATACCTTTATTTTATTTACTTTACTTAAATTCCTGCCTTTATGTTATCTTAACCTAATTTTTGTATTTGAATAGTATATGACTGCGTAATTTTCGACACCTAAATATGTCGGAATTGGCTTCATGTAATTTCACATGGGATTTACAAGTTCAGACACTCTAGGGTGTCGAAAATGGCTTAAAACAGTTATATTTTTAGGTGTCAATAAATAAATGTAAATTTCGACATCCATAGGTGTCATAAAGTTTTGCGACACCTTAAGGTGTCGTTATTTACACGCTGACGACAATGGCCGTGTTTTCTAGTAGTGGAAGGAGCACATATAGTGCGCCTATGTTAGGCGCACGTATGTTGCGCCCATGTTAGGCGGATAAGTCGTGCCCCCAAGATATTTATTATTCCTATTTTGCCCCTGTACGCTTATCGTAGGTGCACCAAACTGTACGCCTAAGATAGGCGCACAATTTAGTGTACATTTAGCAAAAAATAGTGTACATTTAGCCATTGCCATTATTTATAGGCAATGGCTAAGCTAGATTATTTTTTTGACTTAATATCTATCTTTCCTTATCAAAAAAATAATCTATCTTTTTTCTTCTTCTAATTTCTATCATTTTCACTTAATATCTATCTTTTTCAACTATTTGTTTAGACTTTCCTTTTTTAAATCAAATGTATAATTAATTTTTTAATCTTATTTATCACTCTTTATATTTTTTATAATCATATGTATTTTCCATGTTTTTTGTGTTAATCTTTTTTTCGTCCCCTAAATTTATAGTTTAAGAAAAAATATCTAATAATATATTGAAAAAATATCTTAAATAAAATTAATATGTCATGTAGTATTCATTTATAAGTAGTATTGATCTACAATTCTACTATTAGTAAGTTTAGTTTTAATTTTATAAGATCTATTCAAATATTAATTTTATTCAAAATTTATTATCATTGATACAAGTTTATTTTTCTAAAAGATATATGTAAATAAAAGTAATAATTAACTCAATTTTTGATTTCTATCTTCACATAGAAATCTTATTTTTTTATAAAGTATATATGTTAAATAAAATATTTCACTTGAGATTTCATATCATATTACATATGAATTTTTAAATTAATAAAAATTATTTGAGATAAAATGATACTATTTTATCTATGAATTATAATTAAGTCTTAGTACATCAGCTCACTAATGGGTTTTAGGTTCGAGACTATAGGGTGAGGATTTGTTCTCTTCTCTTTGGAGCTGAATAATACCCGGTTCTCATCTCTTATGGATGCTCTAGGCAAATCTGTCTGTTTTTTTTCTTCGAATTTCTATCATTTTCACTTAATATCTATCTTTTCCAACTACGGAGTATTTGCTTAGACTTTCCTTTTTTTAAAATCAAATGTATAATTACTTTTTTAATCTTATTCATCACTCTAAAAATATATCGTTATTATATTTTTATAATCATATGTATTTTCCTTTTTTTTGTGTCAATCTTTTTGTTTGTTCCCTAAATTTATAATTTAAGGAAAAAATATCTAATAATAAATTGAAAAATGCCTAAAAATATTTAAAATTAATGTAATATTCATTTATAAATAGTATTGATCTTTAATTCTACTATTAGTAATTTTATTTATAATTTTATAAGATCTATTAAAATATTAGTTTTATTCAAAACTTATTATTATTGATACAAGTTTATTTTTCTAAAAGATATATGTAAATAAGTAATAATTAACTTAATTTTTGATTTCTATCTTCATATAGAAATTATTTTTTTTATAAATGTATATCTTAAATAAAATATTTCACACTTGAGATTTCATATCATGTCACATATGAATTTTTGAATTAATAAAAATCATTTTGAATTTTATCTATGAATTTTAATTAAGTCTTATTATATAAAATATCTTTTTTATTTTTGTTATTAATATGAAATCACAAATTTAGACTAACAAAATATTATATGGATATCGGATTAAAAAATATATAAATATCTAATTCCTAATAATATTATTAATTTGTAAATCATAAAAGTTGGAGTTGGAGTTGGAGTTGGAGTTGTAGGTACATGCATGATTTAGGCGTCCATTGGGCTGAAGCTTCGGTCACGACTCACAAGCATGGCAAAGAGGAAACAACAACACAAGGGCCATTTCTCACTCTCTGGATTCCTATTATTTTATTCATCAAACCCAGAAACCATCCCTCCGCAGCCATCGCCACTGCCCTTTCCGCCTTCCCAAAGGCCCACTTTGATCGTTTTCCGTCGCCTTACAAAACCCCCTTCAATCCTCCTTCCTCTTCTCCTCCTCTCTCTCTCTCTCTCTCTCTCTCTCTCTCTCTCTCTCTCTCTCTCTCTCTCTCTCTCTCCTTGAACCTCCATTGACCCCTGATAATGGCACATTCGGCTGTCTCCCAGGTCAGTTTCCTCATCTCTTCTTTCAGATCAAACACCGGAGTTTGGCTATTGTGTTGCTCGAACTGTTTTTGCTTCTGGGTTTGGACTTAATTTCCTGGTTGCTAATGCACATGTAATTCTAATGGGTTTAGGTTGCTGTTGCTGTCCCAGTTGGAAGCGATTCCTCTCTCAAAAGATCTGCGCTTAAGGTGCTTTCTCGGCTTGGCCCATCAATTTTACTTATTCCATATGATCTTTGAATTTGTTAGTTGACTTTGTTTTTCATGTGATTTCTATTCAGTTGATTGTCCAGATTTGCTCTTGGTATTTTGTTGTGATGTTGACTTCTATGTGGGCACTTTTATTGTATGCAAACTAATTGTGGCTGATATTAGATCTTTCTCATTTGTTGCCTTCTGGGTTTGGACTTGTATATATACCTGGGTAAACTAAGCAAAACCATCCTGTATTAAGTTATTTTGCACAAAATCACTAATTATAAACAAAATTTGATTGTAGTCATCTATTATTCATTCTTTGCTGACAATATATGGGGTAAATTGCTGGCAATGTAGAGATAAACGGTGATGAACTGTTTTGTGCAAATTGACATAAAATGGGAGTGCTTTCTCCACTGAAGCTGTTCTCCCAACAAGTCTTTGCATGATTAAAAAAAACAGAGAAGATGTTTTGCTTCAGTGGATGGGTGGGATATTTAGCTGATCTTGTGTCCAAACAGCCTGCTTGTCTAGTATAAAACTAGTGTTGTTTTCCTTTCAGACGTGCAATGTGAGCTTTCACAATAAGCCATGGACACATGGCCTGCTGTTCGACTCGAAGGCCAAGAATTTACACCTAAGAAAGCAGTCTATAGTATGCATGTCTGTACAGCAAACTGCCACCCCTAAAGTTGCAGTGACACCTCCTGAACTCGAGGATGTTAAAGATCCTCCAATGCATGTGTACAAGGCCAAGGAGCCTTACACAGCAACAATCGTGTCTGTTGAGAGACTTGTTGGCCCAAAAGCTCCAGGAGAGACTTGTCATATAGTGATTGATCACGGTGGCAATGTTCCCTACTGGGAAGGGCAGAGCTATGGTGTTATCCCCCCGGTTAGTCATCTTTAATCCTTCTTTTTCATGTATTTAGATTGGTTATTTCTTTATATAACTAGGCTTTGGATTCAGTTTCTTAGCTGTGGAGTTTCAATTGTGGTTGTTCGGCTCGACTTTTATAAGATTTTGTTTGTCAGTGATTCGGGCTAACGTGGCAAATCTTGGATTGACTAATGCATACATTTTCATTGTTAATTTATGAATTGATATCTGGTAGAATGGCGAGATTTCTGCAGTAAAGTGTTATATTCACCATCATTGTAAATTACGTGTCATGTAATTCATTTTAGATTGACTTAATAAAGATAAGAACTTCATTATGATAATTGATCAACTTTGTTTTCTTTTTATGTGTTGTTCATATTGCTAATGAAATTGACTTACTGTGTTCAACTTGACGATTGATTTGTTATTTGAGGTATCTAAGTCATTGATAACACTTGAACAGGGAGAGAACCCCAAGAAGCCAGGGAACCCCCACAATGTTCGTTTGTATTCGATTGCATCTACAAGATACGGGGACAATTTTGATGGGAAGACAGCAAGTTTGTGCGTACGTCGGGCTGTTTACTACGATCCCGAGACTGGCAAAGAAGACCCGTCAAAGAATGGCATTTGCAGTAACTTCCTCTGCAATTCAAAGCCAGGAGACAAGATCCAAATTGCTGGTAAGGCTCCCCAAATTTTCCTTAAAACATAAATTTCTTAATCATCCAAACGATTGAATATCCGTAGTCTATCTTGTTTCATAGAAATTTGCAAGATGTCATGTATCCTGTGTTGATGAAGTGATGATGCCCATGAAACTGTTACCATCAACTTGTACAAATTGTTGCTCACTACTCTATTTCTGATAAACCTAGAGGAAAACAACTGTTTTTTTGCTTATAGTGTTATTTCGTTTCAGGTCCGTCTGGTAAAGTCATGCTGTTGCCCGAAAAAGACCCAAATGCGACCCACATCATGATTGCCACAGGAACCGGTGTGGCTCCATATAGAGGCTACCTGCGACGCATGTTCATGGAGAACGTCCCCACATACAAGTTCGGGGGGCTAGCTTGGCTATTCCTCGGGGTGGCCAACTCCGACAGTCTCCTCTACGATGAAGAGTTCTCGAAATATCTTCGGGATCACCCGGACAACTTCCGGTTTGACAAGGCCCTTAGCAGAGAAGAGAAAAATAAGAAAGGAGGGAAAATGTATGTTCAGGACAAGATTGAGGAGTATAGTGATGAGATCTTCAAGCTCCTGGACAACGGTGCGCACATCTACTTCTGCGGTCTGAAAGGGATGATGCCCGGTATCCAAGAAACGCTCAAGAGAGTGGCCGAGGAGAGAGGAGAAAGCTGGGATGAGAAGCTTTCACAGCTCAAGAAGAACAAGCAGTGGCATGTTGAGGTTTACTGAGATTTCACTTACTCATTAATGTGTTACTTGTGTTGGCTAGTATTGGCCATGTTTCATGTTTGTAGTGCACATGGGAGAGCTCATCTTTTTGGTGAGATGTCTTCTGCTATTTAAAACAGTATCAGTTTGGATTAATGATCTGGTGGTGTGATGAATAATGTTTGTAGAACACAACTTATTTCAAAAGAAGGGAAATCACGCCATTTTATGCAGTATGATGGGAGAATTTACACGCCCTTATATACAACTGCATACGATTCTAATCCATACAAGGGTGTCTGATCTTAATTGAAATACAGCTGATTTGTACTGAAATGCTAGGGGTAAAATCGTAGCGTTTCAATACCCGTTCGGATCCTCTGTCCCAATTACACGTGTAACATATCCCCTTTTGTGACCCACATGCATTGATTCATTCACCTATTAAGTTTTCCAAATCACCACTTCTTTTTCCCATTTTACAATTGCTGGTAAAATTGTTTTTTTTTTTCTAATTTAGAAAACCCATATTTCTAAAGTTAAATTGTACATTCACCTAACAAAGAAATCTATCTTTCCCGCTACCCTAAACTGATGTAGATCATTAATTTTTATGTGTCAATAATATATCATTTCGAAGGATTAGTATCACGTTGTTGCTAGTATACATACTACACTTAAAAGTCTTCTTACCCAGTTATTGATCAATATATATACACACATACAGGGACAGGCAAGTATTACTATTGATTGTAGATCGATAGGTATATTATTACTTAGGGGTTATGTCGAATAATACACATTTGTACATTGGTTGTACTCAAAATAGTGGGCGATGAAGGACAGATGGAGAACATAGAGAGAAATAAAGTATTTTTAGGATTCTAAAATTTAAAACAATTGATCTTAGCATTGTATCTTCCAAACAAAATGAAACTAACTTTGATGATTTGGAAAACTTAGAACACGTGGACCAATCGATGCATATGGGACACAAAATGAGACATATACCGCTGGATAGAAGATCCTAACCGCTCAGTACTGAATGCGGATGGAAAGTTATTCGTCTTTGTAAAAGAATACATCTCTACCACAATAATATGTCCACTCCATGAAACGGCTACACATCTATTATAAAATAGAATACAATAAAATAATCTGTTGAACTTTCTTAACTAGATTCCATAAAATTTATTGGCAAAATTAACATAGTTAAAAATTTAACGGTGGTTAGAATTATTGAAACTAGTACAAATGTTGTACCATGTACGGGCGATGTTAATATAAACCCAACTTAATCAATTCGAAATCGAATTATAACTCAAATTCATTTTTCTGATAATATATCTTTCTGCGCTTTATTTATAAATAAAAAAATTAAATCAATTTGATTAAGATTATTATATTAAATAAGTTTTGAAGTAAGCATTTATTGAAATAAGGTTTTAATATTAACTTATTAAGATTTCAACTTATATTCAATAATATACCTATTTTTTTATCTATAAATATATAAAATAAAATCACTTTAATTATGGAATAAATTAATTTAATCAATTATCTAGAATCTTCATAAAATGATTAAAAATCTCTAAATCTCTAAATATTTTATTTTGTTGCATAAGATTAAATGCAATTTGATATTGCGTCCTATACTCTTATGTCATTCTTTCTCTATCATTTAAAATATGTTTATGTATATGTTAAAAATATAAACTAAATGTATAAGTATATTTTGTAAAACAATTTGATACTATACGAGATTAAGTTATTTTATAATGCAAACATTAAGCACTAGTTCAAAACAATGTAGATATATTATAATATTTATAACAATTATAGTAAATTCATATACAGTTAAATAAAACCTTTGTACAAGCTACTTGTATTTTGCTGTACACTTCTGACTTGAAGTTGTCAAGGAATATTTTGTCATAAGATTTTATAAACTATCTACCCTGTTTTTAATATTGACTATTATACTAATTTTCTATCTATATTTTAATAGATGATAAGTAGGTATTCACCTGATAGTTTCTATCTTGATTTTCTAAACGAAATATAATCTAAATCATATGTAAATACATTGATTATGTTTTTTCATGTAAGAGCTAAGAGTTCTCGGACAAACACCGAGTCATTTACTAAGTTCACGCCATCAAATTCCAGTTTTCTCTACGTAGGTTCATGCCACTAAAATCAACCAATTAATCGATTCTAAATTAGCACTTCTTGTTCATGTTGCGATTGTATTTGGATTTGGGGTATCTAGAGATTTTATGCATATAATGCATGTCACCATATGGGTATTGTTGGATGTTTTCGCGTGCTAATACATCAGGGGACCCCTGTACTGTAACGTTTTTTCCCCAACAGACCCCTCTACTAAAAAATGTTCTATTAGACCCTTTTACTTAGTTAAATTTATTCTATTAAACCCCCCATCCTTGATCTTTCATTACATAAATTAAATACATGCTGACTTGGCTCCCATAATTGATGAGTAATCGTCATGTAATTGAATTTTAAGTCACATCAGACTCTATTAGCCACAATTACGACAATAAGATAGGCTCAATACAGAAAATGAACCCTCGTATCTGATATATTATGTTATCATACGTGGTTTATATAGCTAGTGAAGTCGTATGTGATATAAAATTGGATAATATAATGATGAAGGAATTGTGTCCTTTAATAAAAGTTGCAAATACCGAACATGGAATAGGACAGTTGATAGAGAGATTCAATCCGGTTATTTTAGGAGTCGTAGTGTTTTGCTAGAAACCAACTACGATTAATGGATTAAATAGTTTAATCCATAGCTATTATAATTGGGTCCTATGAGGTCACACACATTGAGTTGATGGACTGGATCAGCGGGCTGAAGGTCAGCCCAATAAGAAAAGAAATAAATATATAAGACTTTTACAGGAAAGAAGAGAGCAAGGGTTTTCATAACTTTTACGTAAAACAGAAAAAACTCTCTTCTCTACTTTTCTTCTAGTCTTTGGCACTTCGATCTAGCAATCGAAAGCGAAGGAGATCCAGATCCCGTGCTCGTGTGGACTGATTAGAGAAGTCACAATTGAGGCTTTATCTCTTGAAAGAAGAACCCTAATCGCGCATCAAGAGATATTCTACTAACCCTAATTTTGTCTCTAATTAAGAATGCTTTAGCTCCATGTTTAGGTGCAAGAAATTGTTTCTGAAATTCCGCTTATACGCATCTAAAACCCTTCAGTGGTATCAGAGCCTTAAGCATCTCTTGATTGGATCAAAGATTTAGGTTTTTGTTCTTGATGCGAATTTTGATTCAAATTGATGGGATTGGTATATAATTTTTGTGCTTGATTGAAATAGAGATTTTAATTAATTGGACCGTACGGTATCGAATTTGGGTAATTGAAATTAGATTTCGGTTACGTATTAGCTTCATACTGTACTGTATATGAAAATTGTACCTTACGTGATTGGAAGGCCGGTTGAAATTGAGTCTCAAAAATCATGTACGTGAGAAATTGAAATTGGATTTCAATGTACACGAACGTGGACTTCCGGCAGAAATTGAAATTGGATTTCAATTGTACGTAGTGGAATTGTGACTTTCGGTAGAATTTTAGGGCACAATTGGAGTTGTGCTTTACGTATGCCGTGTAGAGTGTACCTACGATTTCACAATCATGATTTTCAATTGAAAGTTACACTGTTTCCAATTCAAAGTTACACGTACACTACACGTACAATTGTGTTTTGATTTTCCTATATCTTAATTATAGAGATATCTTATATAATATATAGAATTGTGTTGTTTTATTATAAATTAGGGTTAGTGGCCCGTGCGATGCACGGGCTTTGTTCATAGTAGAATGATTGTTGTTTTCGAAAGAAATCAAAAAGATATTGATTGTGTATATCATAAAAATATGAGCATGTTTTAATGACCGAATTGTTTACTAAATTTTCATCCATGATATATGCGTAGTAGAAGTTAGATCAAGGAGTTTCATCATCTTATGATATTACAGTAGAACCTTCATAAATTAAAACGCGATAAATTAATAAACACGGTAAGTTAATATCATTTTTCGGTCCCGACTTAAGCCAGTGTAAAACTTAACGATTTTCGATAAGATAATAAAAAAAAAATTATCGAAAAAACCACTATAGAAATATTATGTCACTGTAAAAGTATAAATTAATATAATGTGAAAAATCACATAAATATAACTAAGAAAACTTTCGAAACTTACTAAAATATGATCCTATTGTTGATTGTTTTTCCTTAAAACTTAAAGCTACCTGAAGTATATTTCTAACTTATATATAAAGAACGTACAATAATACCAATAATCCAAGATTTGGCCAGAGATTTATCCGTGTTTTATTTTGCCAATCTGATTTTTTTTCCACGTAAATCCAAGACCCCTCATATATAGTAAGCTCCAGCTAGTTAAACTTTCGACCCAAGGAATTCAAGAGGAATCGACTCTCTTTAATCTCCTATTCATCACTTTTGACGTTACAACATTTTCAATTGTTTTGCAAATCAATGTTTGACCATTTATTGATAAGAATTGATTGTAGCACTTAATTAGTGCAATTTAAAAAATCAATCCATTTGCAACAGGTTAAACTTTCAACCCAAGGAATTCAAGGTGAAATGTCTCCCTCTTTAATCTCCTATGCATCACCTTTGACGTTACAACATTTTTAACTGTTTTGTCGATCATTGTTTGACCATTTATTGATAAGAATGGATCACAACACTTAATTAGTGCAATTAAAAAATCAATTCATTTGGAACGGGTTAAACTTTCTACCCAAGGCATTCAAGATGAAACGTCTCCCTCTTTAATCTCCTATTCATCATTTTTGACGTTACAACATTTTCAATTGTTTTGCCAATCAATATTTAACCATTTATTGATAAGAATTAATCATAGCACTTAATTAGTTAGCACTTAATTAGTGCAATTTAAAAAATCAATCCATTTGCATATAGCTTCAGTAATGATGCAAGGAATAAGCAAGTTAATCCGACAAAATGAGAGAGAACGAAGTCCAATGCATAAAAAGAAAGTCATGATATGACAACAGAAGATACACAACAATTCTAAACCACTTATAGGCAACAAAACTTAAATTCTATTAAGTAATTTCCCTTTTTAGAAGAGAAATAAAATCTAACACATCGGTGGACAACAGAATCAATAATCACACAGATGATAGACCTTGTACTTGGCAACCTCCTCGCTCACTTCCTTCAAAATCACCCATGGTGAAGATCAGGCCAACATTGCCCTAAAAGATTCATCAGGAAAGAATATCATCAAAAACAAAAAAACAACAATATGAAATTTAGTTACTAACAGCTTGCATGTTTCAGATAATGCAACATGCAACCTTCCCATGATGGTTATCTGAGTTACGTTGTATTTGGCGACCTACCATTGCATTTCGTTTTTGTAATGCTTGATCTTCACCACCTCCTGGCCGTAGGATCTTGAAGCAGTTCATTTAGAGTCTCATAACATAGGTAAGTAACCTGAACAGAGCCATGTAAAGGTAAGACATTCTGCCGGTCATAGAGCTCATTGTGACATGGAAAAGACTAAAAAGAAGGTTTCAAACATATATAACCTTGTCATTGTACTCCTATTTTGTTCTCTTTGTGTAGGGCTCATAGCCAAACAATCTGGTGACACTCCTGATTGTTCTTAGTAGGATCATATGGTTGCTGAACCTATAATAAGTCATAAAGTCAATGAATTCAACCCGTTTGAAATACCATGTTTCTTCCAGACCAAGAAGGGGAACCGGGTCCTTGAAATTGAAACGAAACATGTCAAATCATTCGTTTTCTAAAACAGCATTGTGAAGCAGATAAGAAGACTCTTATTGATCATAGAGTTAGGCACGTCATATGTGCATCTTAAGATTCATGACGTAGAAAAGAACGTGAAGGTATTAGAATAGGACCAATGTAAAGGAGACCTATTGGTAAAGCCTTGGTGAGTTTTGAAGTAATAACTAAACTTGCCTCATCTGAGCTCTGTTTGGCACTGTCTCCAGAATCGTCATATCCTTAAGTTGAGTTAGGAGGGAGATATAAAACTTTAAGTTTGCTTTCTTCTATTGCTCTTCCACTCTATTTGTTGAACTGGACAGAGCAACATCACATCACAGAGATATGTTATGGAGGTGACATGTCAATATAGAGAGGACATTCCAAACATTACAAATCCAAAAATATACTTACAGTGTTGGATGGAAGGGTATCAATATCAATATGAGAAGGCACAACTGTACTTTGAAGAAGAAATTTATCTCTGCATATGGTCTATGCACATCACTTTCTCCAGGATGTTGGTCGCCTATCCTAGATCTTCCTATTTCCAACATATCAGGTGGATATTCTCTTTGAGCCTGTAAAGTATCTATAAATCCAGAATCAAACGAAAATCAATATACTCCCATGAAATTAGAGATCGAGCCCAAAATAAATAAAAGAAGGATATTGCTTCGATAAGCTCAAGTACAGGTCAGACAAAAACAGAAATCATCACTCCACTTCTAATAGGCAAAATAATCAAATATGTGTGCATAGCTCATCAAACTTCAGCTTATAACATAATTTGAAGGGCATGCAAACTGTAATATTCAATTTTATTTAGTCCCGTTTCGATCTCACTTTTTTTTTTTTTACTAGAAGTTATCTCGAGTCTTGTTAGTAAGAACAATCTTAATTTCCTTAAATAATAAATTTTCCTTAAGTAATAATAATAGTAAAAAAATTATTCGGTTGAAGCTTGTCCTTGACTAAAATCTTAGCCAAATAAAAATCTATCTAATTAAGCAATATAGTGATCTTGTACAAGAAGACAAATTACTTAAGTAATTACGTTACCCTAAACTATAAAAGAAACGGGAGGTGGCCTCGGTTCTTTTCGATACTTTCCAAACTCTGCCGTCCGCCACCGAAGCCTTCCTCGTCCTAATTCCTTCTCGGTTAGTCCGTCGGGCTTTCCGTTTATCGTCGCTCCGTTGCCGGTAAGTTCAATTCCTTCACCTAGTATTCTTTCTCGGTTTCAAGTACGGGTGCGTGGAGTTAGTCGTGAGGGGCGGCCGGTCGTTTGCCGGTGTGAGCGAGAGTGATTGGTGAGCGTGGAGTCGGGTCGTGGGTCGTGGGTCGTGGAGTCGGGTCGTGCCGTCGGAGTCCTACATCTAGCAGGGGTGAGTGAGGACGAGGGCCGGGTAGCCAAAGGCAAGCGTGGAGGAGTGGTCGGGATGTCGTCGGCATTTCGTGTCGTCGTCGGTGAGTCGGGGTGGTCTGAGCGTTAACGTCGGGGCTAGAGATCCGGAGGGATTAGGTGTTGGTTCGGCTAGATCCGTCGTCGAGCGTAGGGTTCGGGGGCTGAGCGTTGGTTGGGGGCCATGTCAAGCAGGCTTAAGAGGAATTAATGGTCAAGTAATTAGTAGTGGGGAGTAGCAATTATAGGCTGGGTGGTCGTGAGAATTGAGTTTGCTAAGTGGATTATTGCACTACCTAGTTATTAGAATGATTAATTATATCCTAGGATTATAGATACGGGATTGTGCATTGATCAAGTTGATCGAGCGTCATTGATGTTGGGCAACGTGATCATTGTTAATGCCATATTGGAGGCACGGTTAGGTAGAGACTGTAGAGTATGGTTTAATTAGTTAGGTGGGTTCCGAACTTAGGTTGATCCGTACTCCTTCCAAACTGATTATTTTTGTCATTCATTCTATCTAGGGAACCGCCCCGTTCGAGCTAATCGTTTTCGTAAGTCTAGGAGATCCGTCACTTTTGAGGTAAGTCGTTCTGCGACTTGCTCGGCTAGGTGGTTCTATTCTATTCTGGTTGGATTGCATGCTGTGCTGGTAGGATTGGTTTTGGAGAACTAGTCCCTAAAGTATTATTTTTCTAAAATATTTTATTTATAAATATATATATATGTTTGTGATCGTATGTGTTTATGTGTGCAACTGGTTTTCAAAAGGATTTTATCGTATTAAAAGATTTTCACGTGTTTTCTGTGTGCTGGCATCTACCGGTACGGCCTTGTTCTCGGATTTTCGAGGAGAAGGGGACTTCTAGAGGCATGGTCGTATGACAAGGAGAGCCCCTTCAAAATTTTATAAAAATGTTTTGGCCAGTGCTCTAGTAGAGGCTTGACCAGGGGTTGGAAGTGAGTTTGGAAAAGGGATTGGCTGGAGGATGCCTTAGATACGGGTGCTGTGGGTGGAGGCCGTTAACACCCCGCCTAGGAATGTGTGTGTGTGTGTGAATGTGTTGATTTGTGAATGTTTGTGTAAGAGGATTTATTATTGTGATTCTGCTAGTGACTATGAATGTGTGTGACTAACTGGACTTAGGACTGGACTAGAGCTATGCGTGTGATTGCGGACTTGTTTGCTGACCTTAGAAACTCGTTTTAAAACGTTCTGCTAGTATTGCATGTTTTCTGACTTAGATTAGAATAGTAGCTGACCCCTCGGGGAATTATTTTTCAGACTCCAAGTATTCAGGAATCCGTGTAGGGACTTGGCGGATTGGTGGTGCGAAGCAGCGATACGTGTCATAGAATGGGTTGGGGTTTTGGGAAGGGTTATTGCTATTCTAATATATGTTATTGTTTGAATTATCTTGTATAGTTTCATATCGTAAATTGTTAGTTGATGTGCTTGGGGTTTGGGGAAGTTCGTAACTGCTGGTCTTGTATTGGGTTGGCATCAAGAAATGTTTTGTAAAAGTTTTATTTCGTAATACAAGTTGGATGTTTTTCAATGTTTTCTCGCCGTGTCCACGTTGCAAGATCCGAATGTTCTGTTGTCGAACTAGCTTGGTAGTGCCTCGTGAGGTCTACTACCGAGTAATGCCCCGGTGTAAAGACGGGGTGTTACACAAACAAACAACAAATTCTCTTGGCAACACTGACAGTGTCTCACCTCTTATGATGCTCAAATCCCAAGGCAAAGCACAAAAATAAGCAAAAGTCACATAAAACGTACAATAATAACTAAGAGGTCCAGAGAAATCTTTTTGTGTAGGTGATGCACAATCGAACTCGCAAAATCGAGATCTAGAGAAATCGAAAATCTACCGGGAAAGCCGACGATTTGAAGAACAACACGCCTGCGCTTGTCCCGGCCTTGAATTTGGAAGATTTGAAGCTTCTCGACCATGGATTCCTGCTCGGAATCGGAGATTGAATTGAAAGCAGTGCACATTTTTGGCCAATCACATAAAGCAAGAAAGAAATGAATACAGTAACAAATAACCAGCGTGCCCAATGTTAAATCCAAATACCTTGAACCTGTGAATAATGTCTTCCATTTCACGCCTTCAATTTCACATGACAACAACAAATTCAGCATCTCAAGAAGAATGGATTTCTAATACAACATTTTTGAGCTTTCTCACCTTCCCTTAGAGAGAGTGAACACCGAGTCAGCGTGAATGAAGACATGAGTTCTTGGATAGGTAGACATTGCCTGACACCTAAACAAAAAACATTTTAGTCATACTGTATCAACCAATTCATCTAGAGACTCCTCTATTCCAAAACATCTAGAGCCGTTGATTTAGCTATTAGTTCGGAGCCAAACTCCAGAGCCATTATCACAATTGAAACCCTAAAACAGATAATCTGAACTTGAACTGAACAATTTCCACAAATTTCACGCAAATCTCTTTTTTATCAACCAAAGATCTTCAGCAATTAGTTCGGATCGCAACTTACCTCTTCAAACTCGGAGCACGGCGGTGTTTCTTTCTCGTCGGAAGCACTTGTTGGCGGCGGCGGGGGGCAGATGAAGATCCGTCGCCATTCTCGGCTTCGAAGCCCTCGGCTGGAGGCGGCGCGTGGAAATCGGAAGGAGGGGGAGGCGGCGGCTGAAACTCGATAGAAGCATCGCCATTGAAATCGAATGCCGATTGGTGTTGAGAAGAAGATTCGGCGCCCTTCAAGGGGAAGTCCGCTTCGACCGCCGCGGATTCGACCGGTATTGGCCGGGGGCGGTTCGGGTTGTAGAGTTGTGCCGGCCACTTCGGTTTCGCGGCGGCTGTTGCTTTTCCGTTGGCGGTGGCGGCTGTTGTTGTGCCGTCGGGCGGTGGCGCCCTTCATTTTGGGTGGTTGGGTTTTGGAGGGATAGACGCTGTCCTCTATAGATGAACGGGTTTGAAGGTTTTGTAGGTGAGGGAGATGGAGTGGTGTTTGTGAATCACGTTCTCGGGATCGGAATTGGTTTTTTTTTGTTGTAAGAGTAATGCAGCTTTATGCAATTGAAGAGCCTAATTAATTGGGTGGACTGATGGATAAAAGAAACGGTTTTTGGAGAGTGTTTTGAAGGGTCATTCAAGTGTCCATTAGTTGGCCTTAATTTCCCTCAATTAATTAGGTGCGTTACTATTCTAATTTCTAAAGGAGTGAATGAAAAATGGGTCTTAATAATAATAATAATGAAAGAGATGATTAAATAGGCTGAAATTGAAATATTATAAAAACATTTGTATTTGTATAAAATGCAGATCATTTATTGCGACAAAAAACTCTTTCTAAAGGAGTGAATGAAAAATGGGTCTTAATAATAATAATAATAATGAAAGAGATGATTAAATAGGGTGAAATTGAAGTATTATAAAAACATTGGTATATGTATAAAATGCAGGTCATTTATTGCGACAAAAAACTCTTTCTAAAGGAGTGAATGAAAAATGGGTCTTAATAATAATAATAATAATAATAATGAAAGAGATGATTAAATAGGCTGAAATTGAAATATTATAAAAACATTGGTATTTGTATAAAATGCAGGTCATTTATTGCGACAAAAAACTCTTCTTTATAGTATTATAGATTATGATCATAAAATTAGATTTTGTGATCTAGTGTTCTCTAAATATTATGTGTACAATTGGATAAATTAATTGTTAATTTTATCTTTTGTCTCATGTAAATTTGGATCTAGACTAGGTCATGATCTAATTTAAGAAAAAGGAAAATTTTCATAATACATGTTAAGATAAGATCTTATCGGTTTTATTAGATGATATAGTGATATTATCTAATATAATAGTTTCCTAAGGAGTTAGGAAATCCCACTAAAATAAGATAAAATATTTGATATTATATCTTCATCATACAGTTTTGTCCAATTAAATGCACATTGATGATTAATTTTGATTAATATTATATATTAATTTCTTTTGAATCAAGATTTTCATGCTAGATTTTTCATGAGATGGATTGTCTAAAAGTTATATGCTTGTTTTATAATATGATTTTAATTCTTGCATATATGAATGTTTTATAATATGATTTTAATTCTTACATATGAATGGTTCATAATATAATTTCATGAGATGAATTATTTAAGTTTTGCATAAGTGATTTATTATGTTTTTGTCACTAGTAATAAATAACCATTGCATGCTTAAGTTCCCAAAAGAATATTGGGGCAATGTCTTTCCATATCACAAACCCATGACGTTTTTTTGGTTTTGGTTGGATGGGCTTCGCAAAAGCGAGGGTGTCCTTCATAAACATTAAACTAGTGAGGGTGGATCTATACGGGGGTTCATAAACCTTGATATGGTTGTACCCAACAAGAGACTAAAAGGCAAAGTTTTGGATTTTGAGACATGGTAGCTAGTGGATCCTACATTGGATGTGGACCACTAACCAAGAATTATAAAGGAGTTATAATTAGCAATTGTTGCTTACCTTGAACACACAAGACTTAGGACAGTGCAAAAGTACGTTGAGTCTTGTCTGGAATAGGATCTTGGAATCATTTTATTCACCGGGAACATAAATTGTTTATTGGAAAAATGACTCAAAATAATCCCAAGTATCAACTTTCAACCAATAATAATCCCAAGTTTGGAAATCATCACCAATAATACGAACTATCATGAAATGAACCAAAAACGATTCGGAAGCCTTTTTCGACAAGTTTTCCAGTGGAATTGATGATATGACGATCGAAAACATTTCAATCAAGTGTAAATTTTCAAGTTGTTATGTCAGATTTTGGATTCCCGCATCATCAATTTTACCGGAAAACTTATCGAAAAAGGCTTCCGAATCGTTTTTGGTTGATTTCGTGATAGTTCGTATTATTAGTGATGATTTACAAACTTGGGATTATTATTGGTTGAAAGTTGATACTTGGGATTATTTTGAGTCATTTTTCCTTGTTTATTTGAAGAAAATGTGCATTTACTTGTTTTAAAGCGAGTTTAATATTAAGTATTTGCAAGTCTAACATGAACTTTTGTTTTGTCATTTCCTTTTGTAGAAAGCATGTCTAGCGATAATTTGAAATTCACTATGTGCTCAATTGTTGAGAGAAACAAACTCTATGTAGCAAATTTTCCTGATTGTGATCAGAATTCGAGAATAGCTCTCAAACCCAAAGGACGTGAGAATGTCTCAGCAATCCTAATTCTTGTTCTGACTGATGCCTCAAATGTTGAGGAAAAGACAGCAGAAGAATCATATCCACGGGAAAGGCAAACAAGTTACAAAACCCAAGGAAGGTGAAAAGCCAAAGATGGCTGCTGACCATGATTGCTTCTACTACAAGGATAGAGAACCCTAGAAGAGGATTTGTCCCAAGCACTTGGAGGACAAGAAGAATGGAACTATGAGTTCTAGTTCAAGTATTAATGTTGTTGAAATTTTAACAACCAATGCTACTACTTGGGTATTAGATACCGGATGTGGTTCTCACATTATTTCGAATGTGCATGGACTAAGAAGTATGAGGCAATTGGAGAAAGGAGAAATAGACCTACGCATTGGAAATGGAGCAAGGGTTGCTGCGTTTACCGTAGGAGATTTTAGTCTATTTCTACCTTCTGGTTTAGTTTTAGAACTGAATAATTGTTATTTTGTTCCTACTATTACTAAAACCTTGTTTCAGTTTCAAGTTTACATTCTGAAGGATTTGAGATTGATATCAAGAATGGAAGTATATCTATTTTAAGAAATGGAATCTTCTATGCTTGTATTCCAATGGTTAATGAACTTTTTGTATTGGATCTCAAATTAGAATCGTACAACATTAATACTAAACGGCAAAAATCAAATTGTTTGAGTGAGTCCTATCTATGTCATTGTCGTTTATGTCACATTAGCTTGAATCGCATGAAGAAGCTCCATAAAGATGGAATTCTAAGAGATATGGATTGTGAATCTATTGAGTTATGTGAGTCATGCTTAATGGGCAAGATGGCAAGGTCACCTTTCAAATGAACAAATGAAAGGGCTAATGAACTTTTGGCCATAATACATACTGATGTATGCGGGCCTATGAGTACAGAAGCTAGAGGTGGCTATAGATATTTCATTACATTTACTGATGACATGAGCAGATATGGGTATATTTATCTTATGTCACATAAAGCTGAAGCCTTTGAAAAGTTCAAGGGATTCCAATATGAAGTAGAGACTCAAACTGGCAAAAGGATAAAAGCACTTCGATCTGATCGTAGTGGTGAATACTTAAGCCATGGATTTGATCATCATTTGAAAAATTGTGGGATTGTAACACAATTGTCTACTCCAAGGACACCACAATTGAATGGTTTGTCTGAAAGGAGAAACAGGACCTTGTTGGACATGATTCGATCTATGATGAGTTTTGCTAACCTTCCGGTATTCTTCTGGGGATATGCACTCACGATTGTTGTATTTACACTAAACAGGACTCCGTCAAGGACTGTAGACAAGACCCCATATGCGATATGGACTGGAAAAGTTCCAAAGTTGTCTTTTCTGAAAATATGGGGATGTGAAGCTTATGTAAAGTGTTTACAAACTGATAAGCTTGCACCTAAATCAGACAAATGCTAATTTATAGGGTATCCTAAAGGTAGTTTTGGATATTATTTCTACAATTCCACTGCACAAAAGGTGTTTGTTGCAAGGGATAGTGTCTTTTTGGAAAGAGAGTTTATTTCCAAAAAGTCAAGTGGGAGAAATATTCATCTTGAACCGGTTCTTGATGAAAAGCAACAAACACAACAACAAGATGACATAGTTGATGTCGAGGATGAGATGGATTTGTTTAAAGGCCAAGGATCTGATGTTATCTAAGAACCTGAACAAATTCCTCAAGAGGTAGATCCACAAATAGTTGTGGATGTTATCCAAGAACCTGAACAAATTCCTCAAGAAGCAGATCCACAAATAGTTGTGGAACATGCTGAAATCTCAGATCCACAAATAGTCGTGGAACATGCTGAAATCTCAGTTGTTGAACCAGTTGAACTCCTACGTAGATCAAACAGGCAAAGGTTTCAACCAAGACGATATAATGAATTCATCTTGACCGAAAGCCTTGATGTTCTAATGTTAGAACATGATGAGCTTGCTACCTATAAACAAGCAACGACGGGTCCAGACTCCAAGAAATGGCTTGAGGCCATGAAATCTGAAATGGATTCCATGTTTGAAAATCAAGTCTGGGACTTGACAGATTTGCCAGATGGGGTAAAACTCATAGGATGCAAATGGGTTTTCAAACTTAAGACTGACAAAATGGAAATGTATCTGTATACAAAGCAAGATTAGTTGCTAAAGGTATTAAACAGATTCGTGGTATTGACTATGATGAAACATTTCGCCAGTTGTCATGATTAGATCCATAAGGATAATCCTAGCTATTGCCGCTTATTATGGTTATGAGATTTGACAAATGGATGTTAAAACCGCTTTTCTGAATGGTATTTTAGAAGGATGTGTACATGACACAACCAGAGGGTTTTGAGGATCCAGATCATGCTGGGAAGGTGTGTAAGCTTAAGAGATCTATTTATGGGCTTAAGCAAGCATCTAGGAGTTGGAATCTTCGTTTTGATGAAAAGATCAAAGAGTTTGATTTCATTATGTGAAGAAGATCCTTGTGTATACAAGAAGTTTAGTGGGAGTAAGGTGGCTTTCCTAGTCTCGTATGTGGATCACATACTGCTTATTGGGAATGACATTCCAATGCTAGAGTCCTTTAAGGAATGGCTGAAGAAATGTTTCTCACTGAAAGACTTGGGAGAGGCAGAGTACATACTTGGAATAAAAATCTATAAGGATAGATTTTAGAGATTGTTGGTACTATGTCAAGATCTTATATGAATAAGATTCTTGAAAAGTTCAATATGCAAAATTCATGTTTCAAATCTAGACATGTTTTGAGGAAGTATCATCTTACTCAACAAATAGTTGTTGAAGGTAACATCAAGATGTGTAAGGTGCATACAAAAGACAATATTGCAGATTCTTTGACTAAGCCTATGCCTAGGGCTAAGCATGATAGTCACACTAATGCTAAGGATCTCAAACACATTGGTGAATGGTTGTGAGATTGCCTTATATTATATTATTTCTGCTTAGTGTTGGACACTTGTTATGTTTGACTTTCTGATAATATATGATATTTCATTCTTATTTATATATTATACTGATTAATATTGAATAATATGTCCGAATAATTCATAGTTCGTAAATGAGCTCACCTTAAGTGTTTTGGTGAATGAAACCCCATTAAGTGACTATAGTTATGAATTATTGCACGTCCATAGTTTGAATCATTAAACAGGACATAGATGATTTTATTTACAACTATATTGTACATTGACTGATAGCTCAAGGTTTCATGTGCTATGGGGACATAGAGATGTCCAGTCAATTACATAAATATGTATAGATGATACATATCGGACAGACCAACCTTAAGACTCTCCAAAAGGGATTGTGGAGTTTTAAGTTGACCACGATTGGTGGATTCCTTAAACATGAGTATGTTATGTATCCTAGTTGATGATTGGTTTGTCTTTGATATTGCTAAACGCTCTCCGTAAAAGGGGGTTATAAAAGCAATTATTGGGATTGCCAAAAGTTGAGTAGGAGCCATAGTCATACAAGATTGGAATTGTCCTCCTTATTCGTGTATACATTGATGCATGAAAAAGGAAAGGTGCCTAGGCCACTTGCAAAGCTAGAACTAGAAAATGCATGGCCATGCTCGAATGGATTAATCGTAATCATTCGTTATTTGATAGTTCGAACTCAGGTATACAAGAAACATATTTGATGGGAGATATGAATGTCAGCATATCATCAAATAAGACATTAAGAGACAAAGGTATCTTAAAATTGCACACTTGTTTTCAAGGACAAGTGCGAGATTGAAGGAATTGTGTCCTTTAATAAAAGTTGCAATTACCGAACATGGAATAGGACAATTGATAGAGAGATTCAATCCGGTTATTTTAGGAGTCATAGTGTTTTGCTAGAAACCAACTACGATTAATGGATTAAATAGTTTAATCCATAGCTATTATAATTGGGTCCTATGAGGTCACACACATTGAGTTGATGGGCTGGATCAGCGGGCTGAAGGTCAGCCAAATAAGAAAAGAATATATTTATTTGGAGAAATAAATATATAAGACTTTTACAGGAAAGGAGAGAGCAAGGGTTTTCATAACTTATACGTAAAACAGAAAAAACTCTCTTCTCTACTTTTCTTCTAGTCTTTGGCACTTCGATCTAGCAATCGAAAGCGAAGGAGATCCAGATCCCGTGCTCGTGTGGACTGATTAGAGAAGTCATAATTGAGGTTTTATCTCTCGAAAGAAGAACCTTAATCGCGCATCAAGAGGTATTCTACTAACCCAAATTTTGTCTCTAATCAAGAATGCTTTAGATCCATGTTTAGGTGCAAGAAATTGTTTCTGAAATTCCGCTTATACGCATCTAAAACCCAACAAATGATTAGTCATTAATTATAAGAGCCAAGTCAGTGTTCGATTGTTTTACGTAACAGATGATTAGTGATGAGGGGTTCAATAAAACAAATTCAATCAGTAGATGAGCCTAATAGAATATTTTGAAGTAGAGGGGTCTGTTGGGAAAAAACGTTAAAGTATAGGAGTCTCCTGATCTATTAAGCCAACAGAATACACGGACAATGTACTCTACTAATGGATTATATTGTTCAATGTCAATTTAAACAAGGGGGAGTTTATTGAATTCATTTTATTATTGGTTGTAATTGTATGGCAAAGTAGAAATGCGATTCAAATACTATTCATGAACAACAACAAACATCTCAAACTCTAAGCTATTTTCCTCCCTTCCATTCTCCACCTTTTTTTTTTTATGATTAATATATCCTCCTCCTTTCTAACCCATCGCTCGCTCCGATCCCACTTTTCTTAATCCCCTTTCCCTCTCAATCATCGGCCACCTCGATCACGTTTGGGAGACCCAGGTACCAGACATATATACAATCTCTTTGTAAATCAACAATAAATTGTTTTCTTTGTTGCAACTTCACGTTATAATCATCTCTTATTAAGAAATCTCTCGTCATCATTTTGGAAGCTAACAAATGTTGTAAACAATTTCTTTCATTTTTCTCTTTTTTCTTCTTCAAATTTTCATTTTTTACAACCAATCAATCATCCACATGCTTGAATTATTATGTAGATCTTTAATAGCTATCATCTTTCCAATTACATTTCCTAGGTTTGAATTCTTTGATTTATTGCGCAATAATAGAAAAGATTTGATTACTTGAATCGTTTAATGGTTAATTTCTAGCCTCTTCGTCTTTTGTTTTGGGAGTTATTTAGTTCTTGAATCTTGTAAATATTTCAAAGGCCAATTTCATCTTCTTGTGCAAAAAACATGTTCTTATTGTTTATATTCCTTCCTAGAATTTTGGAAACTACAATATTTGATCTTAGTAGTAGAATAAGCATAAATTTGCATAAAATTTGATAAGTGTATAATTTTCATTACACGATCCATCATTTCTCATAACAAAAATAGTATATTATATATTCAAGGATTATCTTAAAGAGTAAATTGAATTTTAACAAGATTAATATGTTGACTTGAATTTAATAAGATTTGCTGAAATACTATGATTAAGATTTGTAGTGGACGATTCGAACATAAAGGTGCAACAATGGCAAGCCTTTCGGAGCATGGAAAATCTTCTGGAGGTATTTTGATTGAATGCATAATATTATACATGCATCTTATTGATTTATATAGGAACATAAATCTATTCATGATTGAAAGACACTTTTTAAATAGAGACCGAAGAAGTGTTACAACGATGTTGACAACAATGATGAATAAAGAGTACCACAATGTAGTCATTTGGAAATTAAAACATTGAAACTTTGCTTAGCATATGCTCACTTTTCAACTATTGTCATTGTTGTAAATTTGTTTAAAAAAAAAAGAAAGAAAAAAAAATAGATAACTACTGAACAATTATATTTTATATGAACTTTCTTTGATAATTTTGTCGATGTGTAAAATGATAATTCTAAATCAATTAATATATTGCTATTCTATAACAATATTGTCAAAAAGCATTTCTAACATTGATATTCATATACTACAAATGTCTTTAGATAAAGGATACTTTTTTTCCTTTTTTTTATTGTGTGCCTTACGGGCACATTATAAGCATACTAAACAAGAAAACTATACTCTAAAGAGGAAAGTGAAACAGTGAATATGTCACAAAAGAGATTAAAAGATCTCAAAATTTAAGATTTATCAAATCTCTTTAATATTGGTATCTTATTGTGTTCCCTTAGGGCACACAATAGAATAATCCAACTTTTATACAGTATATAGCACAAAAACAAACTCCAATTCCTTACAAAACTTACTTATTCTAAATCATCTAGGACAAGTATCTTTCAAATCCTTGAATCTATAGAAAAAAAGATAATACAAAGAAGCCAGATGTTTGTTTTTGTCAAATATTAAAGCTTGAAGTTCAAGGATAGTCCTTCTTATAATGTTCAATCTAAAAATTATAATTTGGAGATATATTAAGAATAAGATATGCAAATTATGCTTTTTTCGGTGAAGACTTGTGATCTTTTATTTCCATGTAACTCATTCGATCTTGTTTCATCTCAGGTAAAAAAATACTAAGGGATTTACTGCTTTTGCAAGACAATCGCATATGTGCTGATTGTAGTGCCCCAAATCCTAAATGGGCGTAAGTTCCATATATATTACAACTTTATGAGTTTTTATATATCTTGTTTTTTATCCTATATCTTAGTACATAGGTAGGATACAAATAAAACTATTAATATTAAAATCCTCCTTTATGACAAAATTCTAAATTAATATTTTTTAAAAATACTTTTACAAATTTGAGTTTTTATCCTATAATCGCATGAAATAAAAAAAAAGTATTCATATAATGGCATTCTTAATTGATTAGGTCTTGCTAATCATGTAATTTAAGTCGCAAACATGCAGGGATGGGGGCAGAAAATAAATTAGTGGTGGGCTAAATTTAGTTTAATTTTTAAGATTAAAACATTAAAAAGGAAACAAGAAAAGAAAGAATAAAATATTCTACACTAGTTCAGGGGATTTGAACTCTGCACACAAAATACCATTACAAAGCCAAACAACACTTCACTACCGTTGGGACAAGCTGGTTGCATACACTGAAAACCTATATAGTAAAATTTGGGGGTGGGCTACTGCATATCCTAGTCCACCTCTAAATCCATGCCTACAAAGATTTACTTTTTTTAATGGATGGTGAATCATCCATTTCAAGACATGTTATGTACAAAATTAATCTATTGATCCCTAGATTTTAGAAGACTGTCAAAGCTTGGTGTGTTCTACCCTTCGAAGGAGTCCAAGAATGCCTTAGATGTCTGGATCTAGGCCTTGGAAGCAAGCCCCACTCGAGCCATTTGTTGTGGCTGAGATCTCCTTGTGGAAATCTTCTTAGTCTAGCACAAACACCTTGATAGAGGAGGTGAATGTGAAAGTTGATGTGCATCGGCACATAAAGGTGACCTTAGGCACTTAGCGGGAAAACGTTCACCAAATGAGGACACATTTTTCACGGGGCATTTTTTAGGTGAATTAGAGGGCTCCACCAATTTTGAGCCATAATAGATGTCGGTCACCTAGGGATTGCCGAGAATGTCCATTGGTGTGACGATGTAAGAGAAGGCGTGGCAACGATGTGAGAGCTTAGTTGTGAGGCGCGTGGTGGCATGTGTGGAATGGAGTTTATGTAGGCTACTATGGTAGCTTCCTCTATGGTTGCATACACAGGTAATGGGATCGTCGGGAACCTCTTTTGATCTACATGTTAATGCCTTGGAGGTTGTGTGGTGTAGGTGACAACCATGAAACCCTTCTACGGATATGGCGCCTCTCGTAGTGGTTTGAGTTGAGCCCAATGGTGCCATATTCATGTATGAAGTGGTATTATAATAATTGTCATACCTATGGCATTGTGGATAACATCTATGACTTGGATGTGAATGTGGAATCCGATACGGAAGAAATGTCGTGATGGATACGTTATCGAGGAAGTAAGGCATAAATGAATGGCTTACGGTAGATGTAGGGTCGAATCCAATCAAGGTGTTGGGGAAGTCTTGTTTGTGGGATCCAATCAAGGTGTCTTCGCAATACCAGATGGCAAGGTTGGCCTACGGCATGATCCGAGTAGGGTTGCCATCGGTAGGACATGGGCAATGGAAATGAGGGTTGCCAAAAGGCAACACGTTCATATTTAGGCCTTTTGGAGGGGCAAACAAAGTCTGATATATGTGATCAGTAGGTTGCAAGAATGAATCTGTTACAAGTATATAAGCTAGAATAGAACCACCCCCAAAAGCTAGCCAATAGGGGTGGGGAACTTCCCACTTATATACCACAATGTGTGATATATGTGAAGTAATTTTCATCTTAGTCATGACCTCCATTGTGGTATATAAGTGGGAAGTTCCCCATCCATATTGGCTAGCTTTTGAGGGTGGTTCTAATCTAGCACCTGTAACAGAATCAACCATTTTCCTTTTGTACTAGCCTTAATGCCTCTTTCGAACAAAAAGAAAGTGTATGCGGAGTTTGTATCTTTAAGTTTTTAAGCAATTGTTTATTTGTTCTGATTAGTTATATGCCTATCTTTATTAATTTACTAAAGTTAATCAGTGGACATTGTGGTTCTTTAATTGAAAATATACTCACCATTTAATATATTGTGATATTATTGAACATTTTATCCCTTTGTTTGGTTATAGCAAAATCCTTGTTTCTTTTAATTAAGATTTGTACTTTATTTAATCGAAGCATGATTAAGATGAAAATTAACTATATGTATATTTTAATGCTAGATCACTGTGGATGGATACGATGAAAGAGATACATATAATAACAAGTCCGTCATTTTTAAGAAAAATTAAAATTGATATTGACGTGACATTTATCTATTTTACAGGTCCGCCAATCTTGGAGTTTTTATATGCTTAAAATGTTGTGGTGTGCATAGAAGTCTTGGTGCACAAGTCTCAAAGGCATTAATCCCTAGATCAACTAGAACTAAAAATCATATTTCATATAAGATTGATTTTATTTTGTCGAATAAAATAAATAAATAACAAATGACATATGTATGTATATGAAGGTGTTATCGGTGACTTTGGATGATTGGTCGGATGAAGACATTGAAACAATATCTAAAGTCGGTGGAAATTCTGCTGCGAATTCCAAGTATGAGTCATACATACCAGACGGTCAAAGGAAACCTGGACCGGATGCAAGTCATGATGCTCGAACCAGATTCATCAGGTTTATATATATACAACAATATATATTATGCATATATGCATGTACATACGTCGTTCTTTAATTTATAGATTGGTTTTTACTTAATTATATACAATGTTCTAAAACAACGTTAGGCGGATCCCAAGTGGAAAGGACCGCCTAGTGCCTAGGCAGCCTATACGGTTGTCTAGGCGGTATAGACGGATACCTAGACGGATTATAAGACTAGGCAGATGGGGACTGCCTAGCGCCTAGATGGGGCTTAGGTGAAGCCTAGAAGAGATTTTTATAACGGTGATTATATATTCTTTGTTATGATATGTGATTAAGTGGTGTATACATATATACGTAGGTCAAAGTACGAATTTCAAGAATTCATGAAACCTAGCTTGCGGTCAACAACTTCTCAATCTACATCAAAAAGCGATGTGCCTTCATCAAAGATGGCGAATTCTGTTGAGTTTTGCTAGCTCTTTAATCGATCTCTATTCTATGTGCTAGTATGCATGTATGTATGTGCTAAAATTCATAATTTGGATGGCAATGTGAGCACAGGACGGAATGATGGAGTTTATCGGGGCATTAAAGGTGAAAGTTGTAAAAGGCACTAATTTAGCTGTGAGAGATATGTTGTCAAGTGACCCATATGTTGTCGTCAATCTTGGCCTACAGGTCAGTACATCTTACATTATAATTTCCTTATAGATTCATTAAGTGTACACTAACATGGTTCATGTTTATTGAATGTGTTGTTTGCATGTGCACAGAGTGCTCAGACATCCGTGATGGGAAGTAATCTGAATCCTATATGGAATGAGGAACTCAATGTGTGTGTCCCCAAGAAATTTGGACGTCTAAAATTGGTAAAAAACATCATACACGTACTCATATTCATTCTTTGACATAAATTACACGTACGTAAGTATGTCCTTTTCATGTATGAACTAATATTAGGGGTGTTCATGGTCGGATATCCGATCCGTTTAGCATACACGGATCGGATATTACCGGATAAAATTATCAAAAGTGTTATTCGTATCCGATCCGGATATATCCGATCCGTTTATCTTGGATCTGATTGGATATCCGACACGGATATTCAGTTTACCATTTGACATGCATTTTTCAAATAAAATTAAGTTTAAGACACGAAAATATGACATTATGCTAAGAAAATATATAATTTTATCGGATCGGATCACGTTCCGTCGGATTTTAGGGGTAAAATTCTATTCCATATCCGGTTCATTATCCGACTATTTTTTCTCGGATCGGACCAGATTCGGATAATTTCCGTTGGAGTCGGATTTTTCGTGGATCGGATCGTCGGATCGGAATGAACGGATCGGATATTTATGAACAACCCTACTAATATATATGTGTACGTTGCATGTGAATGGATCAGCAAGTGTTTGATCATGACATGTTTTCGGCGGACGACATAATGGGTGAAGCCGAAGTTGATGTCCAACCTCTGATCTCCTCGGCGATGAGCTACCGAAACCCGGAGATGTTTGGGAACATGCAGATCGGGAACTTGAGCATGTCGGATGACAACGGCCTCGTCCGCGACAGTGCCATCAACATCGTCAACGGCAAGGTCAAGCAGGACATCTCACTTAAGCTCCAGAACGTCGAATCCGGGCAGCTTGAGCTTGAATTAGAGTGGGCTACTTTGCAATAGATCCAAGAACCCACACACTAGCTAGTTTAATTTGCACTATGATCTACATTTATATATACATATTATGTAGTACTGTTATGATGTAGTCTTACTAATATAGAATGTTATTGTGCTAAGTTGTGAGGGGGGGAAAAGGAGAACAGAATTGGCATGATATTCAAAATCTGTTACTTTTGTATCTTAATTTCGAAGTATATGTGATAATGCACAATGAAACTGGCAGAGCTAAATTCGAGCAATGTTCTCTACCAATATATATCTTTAAACATTTTAGTAGAACGGTTGGATCAATATGTAAATTAGAATACAGACCTTACTCGTGAGGAAATAGAGAATTAGACAGCACAAAAGTTGCAAGTAGACCCCATTAATTACTATTTGTATAAAAGATCAAAATGAAACTGTCTTGCATTACAAGGTAGAACCCATTCTTTCTAATGTTATTGAGACACCCATCTTTCCTTGAAATTTCCCACCCCGAAAACAAAAACCAAACAACTTTGTTAGTGAAATTAATCTGAACCCAAAAAAGGCCTTTGCTTGGTTGCAAAACAATTGAAAAGACAAATTAATTAGGAGGAAATAAAGCAAATGGAAAACGCAAACTTATGGATTAATGAAAACCTAACCATCCTTTTTAATTAGTTGAAATCTCTTTGCTAGCTCCTCATTACCTATAGGAATCCACAATCTAAATCCAATGGCTCATATTTTTAATCCAATTTTTTTTTAACGTTTTTTTCATTTCACTAAGGAATGTCTTTAATGACATAAATTAAATTTGACCAAAAAGAAATGACATAAATTAAAGAATGTTTGACCATAATTCAAGGATGGAGAAACGAAAGGGGATCTTTAATATATTTGCAGCGGGAGTCATGTGCTAGGAAGGAGAAAGGAAACAAATTTAGTACAGATTGGATATTAAATTTAGACTTTATTTATACTGAAACACCTGCTAAGCAAACTGCGTACACAAATCACACATTAATAACTTTGTGATCCTATGTATAAGAGTAAAACTATTATATTTCGACCAAACAAAAAAAAGAGTAAAACTATTATATGTATAAGAATAAAACTACTATATATATTAAAAAGTGGATAAAACTAGATCATAGCATAGCATAGCGGTAGATATATCATGGATTTATTTGGCTGAAAATAGCCCACCTTCAAATATTCATATCATACGTAGTATATAAAGTTCCTTTAGTTTTTCATGTCCCGTTAATACATTACAATATTAGAATTAATACATTACAATATTTCTAATATGAATAAATATTTCTAATATTCACCGGCTACTATACTAATGTAATTCATTACAATATTAGAATTAATACGTAGTATATATATATATAGGGCTACTATACTAATGTAATTCATTACAATATTAGAATTAATACGTAGTATATATATATAGGTTTATATAAACCGGCTACTGTTTACATATATGGCTATCTATATCTATATCTATACTATATATATAATTTTGTGTACATGGGGATATTTAATGACCCATGCCACATTAATGAGCATAAAAAGTAAATAAAGAGATGGTTATTTGAAAGATTAAATATTGTATTAGAAGGGTATAACAATTAGTATTTTGTTTAATATAGAAAAGTAAAAAGTAAACACAAAAAGTAATTATTCGAAAACTATATTTATATTGAAAACTATATTTTTTTTCAAAATTTTATCATTTGAAAGAACACATTATTGTATTAGAAATGTATAAATTAGTATTTTGTTTCCTATAGAAAACTAAAAAGTGAACACAAAAGTGATCATTTGAAAACCATATTTACGTAAACTACATATATAAAGTTGTATACTTGAGAGGATATTAAATGTATTCATGATACATTAATGTTAATATTAATATTACTTAATAAAGAAAACTATATTTACATAAGAACGCAAAACATAGAAAAATATTGAGATGAAAAAAGTAATCAATATGATATATTTGGTCACAAAGTTTTATATACAATTATAATTAAAAACTATTTATATTTTTTTTTGATCAAATTAAAAACTATTTATATATTTATGTATAACATAATGGTTAAAAGGCTTCTAAATTATGAACCAATCACACATGAGAATTATCTTTTCACCTTTTACTTATTTTATAGATAATTTAAAATTTTTAGTTGGTAAGCTAGGTTGTAATGCAAAGGTAGTCAAATATTATTTTTCAAGTTGAAATATATTTGGTCACAAAGTTTTATATACAATTATAATTAAAAACTATTTATATATTTATGTATAACTTAATGGTTAAAAGGCTTCTAAATTATGAACCAATCACACATGAAAATTATTTTTTCACCTTTTACTTAGTTGGTAAACTACATATAGAAAAATAATGAGACTAAAAAAATAATCAGTATTATGCATTTAGTCACAAATTTATATAGTATAGATATATATATATATACGTATTACTAAAAAAACATTTTTTAAATTTATTTGTAGCTTAGGGTCCTTTCGGCGTTATAGGTAGCGAGGAGCGAAACGAGCGAGACGCTAGCGGAAAGCCAGCTCCCTTGGGGGTACAAGGGTGCAATACAAAGGTATTCAAATATTATTTTTCACATTGAATATTATAGATCATTTTCATTTTACCTTGAATATATATAGTATTAATCATTAATCTAAATTATAGTTGGTGCATCATTTTAGTTGTATAAAGATATTCAAATATTTTTTTTGAATTATAATATTACAAAATTATAGGAAGGTACCAATATTTGTTGTTCACTTTCAATATTATAGATCATTTGAATTTACGTTTAATAGATTACTTATTTCTCCTATTGATAGATTATGACACAAATCTACTAAAATATTATTTTAAACATTAAATATATACATATATCTATCTATAAATCAATAAATAGACATATAGACTAGGAAAAATAACAACGAATATTCATATGTTTTTATACAAACTATACGATAAAAGAAAGAGATTGTTGAAATTTCAATAATCTCTTGGAAAATCAACTTACTGTCTTTTTCAATTAATTTAAACATAAAGTGTAGTTAAGTACAAGAGAAGTTGTTAAAACAAAATAATTCAATAAAAATATGTTTAAAAAAAGAATTCAATAATACACTAAATTTATATGTAAAATAATTCAATATGCTTAAATTATGTCTAATAAAACAAATAATTAAAAAATTCTATATATAAAATTTGTTTATAATATAACCCCGTGCGTATGCACGGGCCTGACCGCTAGTTATCACTATATATTTCATTGTGTAGCATAGTATTTAATTTGAAGTAATTACCATATAAGCTTCCATGACAAGGCATAAAAAAAACAGCCAAACTACCTGGAATTTGACGAATGCAAACCTGATCGGAGGGTAATCCCTAACACTAGTGTCACGACATATATAATATTTTATTAATAAAAGTTAGGGGAAATTGCATTTAATCACCCTTTAGTTTACACTTGTTACAATTAACCATCCTTTATATTGTTTTCTACACTTAACCACCCATTACTTGTAATTATGTGAATTTAACCACCCATTTTAACAAAAAACGTTATTTTCTCCATTAAGTAAAGTAAATTATGTTTTTTCATTTCTTTTTAAATTTTATTTACAATAAATAAATATAGAAAGAAACCATATTTGACACTTTCAAGTTCTAATATGCTGATTTTTGGAACCCTTGTGTAATTTCCTCCATAATAATTTCTTTCTTGTATCAAACGGCGAAGAAGAAGCTCCACTTCGCCGATGTAAAGACCGTGTCTAAGTTGATAGACGACGACTCGAGATTCAAAGGTTGATATGTAGGCTTAAATCCAATGACGAGGATATTCCAAGCTATATTTATTCCTAAATTCTTTTATGTATTGTAAATAAATTTTAAAAAAGGGTAAAAACGTAATTTACTTTACTTAACGAAGAAAATAACGATTTTCATCAAAATGGGTGGTTAAACGCACATATTTACAAATAAGGGGTGGTTAAGTGAAGAAAAATATATAAAGGGTGGTTAATTGCAACAAGTGTAAAATAAAGGGTGGTTAAATGCAATTTTCCCTAGAAGTTAATATGTGTAGAGTTCCCATAAAAAGTATTGTGTTTTTTAAGTTTGATTTCTTACCGAACGTACAGGTTCGGATGGACCCACAATTTAAGTTTGGGTATCAGATTAATGGGCTTCATAAATGGGCCAAATACTTAATTGTTATAGCCCATCACACGTGACCAACTTGTTATAGACCATCCGAAAAATACAGTCCATCTAATAAGTTGTAAAATTAAGTCCCACATGAGTCATAACAAAGGTTTGTACGTCTCCATCAACTAAGCTGCAACCAACTGTTCGCCTCCCTCCTTCAGAACAAGAAGGCTCGAAGAGAATGTTCGTCTCTCCTTCAAAAGAGTTCGAAATTCCGGTATGTGCGGATTCATCCTTCAAAAGCGATTGTTTGCCATGGATTCGATTTTTTGCTTGTGCTTTGCTTGTTTGCCATGAATTCCTGTATGTGCCAGTAATATACTTTGCTTGTTTGCCATGAATTGAAATCAAACTTTGCTTATGCTTTATCCCTTGCTCAGATTTTGTATCCACACTTCCGCCTACAACTTTGTAATACACAACGTTGCAACTCATCTTGTTTAGTAACCAAAGGAATAAAAAAATTATGGTCTAAATCCGAGTAGAATGGTATCACATAGAAAGTCATGGATTCGTCGTCATGGCCTCAACTCGACGACGAATCTCGTACGATCGCTGCTCCTCTCGCAGTTGGACGTGATCCTCGACGACGACGAATCGCTGCTGGCGCCGAATCTCCGGCCTTCCTCCATCGAGCGAAACCCTAGCTTGCGAGAGAATTCTTCACCAGCAATTGGAAACTGAGCAGAATGGAGGCTTATGCATAAATAAGCTTTTATTACATACGCTCGTGATATTCTATATCCATCCCGTGAACGCTAGCGTCATGATAAATGGTCCAAATCTTTGCCGCAAATGGTATCGGAGCATCAACTTGTAGCGTCACCTAAAATCCCGATTTCATCATTATAAAAAAAGTCATCAGTGGAGTACATAAAAATCAGAATAAACCCACCAAAGTTAATACACATACCGGGACGTAGTGATTTCCGAGAAGTGCAATGCAAACTACGAAAGACCATATAGGGTTGAGTGGCGGGATGTTTTGGATCATCTCAGAAGGCATGTATGTGGACCGCGGTGTGATAGTACGACCAATGCACACTGAAATCTAATAGCAAACGCCAAGCCGACCATCGACGTCACCGTCCAATGCGCTTCGCCGCACCATGGGGCTGTCCAATTGGCGTTAGCGATCAAATCATCAATAGGAGTAATAAATGGGTACACAGCAGCATATATCTGAGAATGCATCTTTAACTCAATAACTAATTCCTGTCGCATTCTTGCCCATTCATCTTGTCCCCAACCAATAATTTGAGCCAGTGACCTATACCTAGGGCTGTCAAAACTTGACCCGACCCGAGGAACCCGCCCGACCCGCCCGACACCGAACCCGACCCGACACCCGAAAAAGAGGGGGAAATGCGTGAACCCGAGATTTTCTGACCCGAACCGGTTTGACCCAAACCCGAAATCAACCCGAACCCGAAATTAACCCGTAACCGATTATATCCGAGTTTACTAACCCGATCTTACCCGAATCCCCGAAGTAACCCGACCCGAAATCATCTGAAAACCCGAACTTACCCGACCTGATATCAACCGAAAACCCGAACTCTCCTGAATCAATAACATTTCACCTGAAATAACCCGTAACCTTGAAGTTGATAACCATATTTTCACGAACTATCTCATATATATACTTCTAAAGAAACATAATATCATTTAATAAAATACTTTAGATACATTAAATATATGTTTACACTCAAATAAATATTTTATTTTAAAAATTAAAATTAATAATTTTTATTATAATTATATTTTTGAATTTAAGTGCTATATTTAGTATTTAGTATTAAAGGTAATGATATTAGGACAAAAATTATCATTCAATATATGACAAAATCGAAACACGACTAACCCGAAACCCAACTAAACTGGAAACCCGACTAACCCGAAGCCCAACTCAACCCGAAATCTAGTTGAACCGAAACCCGAATGACCCACCCGAAATTGACCCGAAGATCAAACTTTACCCGACTAATTGTATACCCGACCCGAAATTATTCAACCCGATCTGACCCGATTATTAAAAATATCCGAATTTAATCAGAATCCGAATTGACCCGAACCCGAAATGACCCGACCCGAACCGACCCACCCGATTGACACCCCTACCTATACCCACAATGACCATCGCCAATGACGTCAAAAGCGTTGCTGATGTACGGAATCATGAACTTAGGAACATGAACGCAAAACTCTACTCCAATATGACTAGCTAGTGGGTGGGGGAATCGTTAAATCCGCATCATCTTCCGTTTCCTCGTCCTCATCATCGTCCTCTGAAATTGCGACTAAAGCTTTCCCCGATGTGCAGCGAGTTCTCCTAGCACACTTTGAACCCTTGGCTTGACTTTTTTGCAAATGCTCGAGTAGAGTCAACTTTCTTGGTTCGAGCTTTGAATTCTTCGTCGGCCTACCCTTTTTTTTTGTGTTTCGGTGGCTTCGCACTGGATTGACTGGGATCAGTCAAGGTAGTGTATCTACTAATCATCTGGTGGGAAACATCCTTGTCCATCTTGCCTTCATAGTAATCTGCAATAATCTTCTCCCAAATTGCATCATCCCCCATATCGGGTATATAATCTCCTGGTTCATCGGTTCCAATAAGGCCATCCCACGCAAGTTGCTTCCAAAAGTCATGGATAATCAAGAGCTCAATAGGTCTACGTTCCTTGATGCATGCAAGGACCTGGTGAGGGCATGGAAGTCCACGAGCCGAGTTCCACCACGCATCGTTGCATACTCTACGAAATCCGGACGACGTAGGGTCCCTTATGGAGTGGATGTGGGAAAACAACTCTCTAATACACATGGTGGAAACCTTTCCTGGGAGGTGAGATACAACGGTCCTCAACGGCTCAGTGGTGTGTAAGATGTCTAGTGGCAAAGATGTACGATCTCGTTCCATCTCTCCACGAATCGTGATCACTTGGATGTTGACATGGCCGTGTATCTTTCTTAACACAGTGGTGAACCCTCCAACAGACGTCTCTAAGAATTTTTTTAGCGCGGAGCGTTGTGATTCGGCTCTGCAAACATTTCATAAATATATTTTCAATATTACTTGATTAATGTGTATGATAAAATATAAGACGAAATTAAAATTATTTACCTGTTAGTGGTTCTTGTGAACAAATTAAGACGGTGATCGGTGCAGACTCTCACAATACGACGGAGAAATTTGTCCAACCAGTTCTTTTGAAGATAAGCAAACAATAACGGACTGAGTATTATTTTTAAATGCTTGTGTTGTACCTCATACTCTTCCAAAGTCGTATAGTTGAACAAGTCAACGACCATGTTTGAAAACCACAATGCGGTGGTGTCAGGAAAATTACGCCCAAGCGCGAATTCCTTGCAATTACGTTGGATGTGCACCCAACATAACATATGAGTGGCGTTGGGGAAAACTATATCGACAACATTCACTTCTGCAAGATCTCGATCTGTGACTATGACTTCTGGCATTTTTCCCACCTTTTTGAACAACTCTAACAACTGTCTCAATATCCAATCAAAGTGATTTTGGATCTCTTTTGCCACGAACGCAAAAGCAATGGTAAATGTGTGTCCCGTGCATGTCAATCCCACCATCTCAACCAAGGGCATGTTATACCTAAAATTAAGTAAATGCAATAAATGTAATCAATGTTTGTTCACGTTAATCTAATAAGTAGAAAAAGCTTATTAAACACTTACATATTCGTGTTGTACGTCGCGTCCATAATCACAACATATGGAAACAAGTTCAACAGCTTCAATGACTTCGGCTGGGCAAAGAAAAAATAGCCAATCTCCTCGCTTCCGTATAGAGTACGTTAATCGAGATAGTGGTCGTTTTTCTTCAAGTAACTAAATGCGAATTGGGTTACGGTCATTGCACCCATCTCTGCCTTATAAACCTCATGTCGAAAACTATACAGCTGTTTCATAGAAGTTCTAATATCCGGCCACTTGTCGCGTAAGTATATCATGAGTTTCTTTGGATCTTTATTGGCAAAAGTCAATCGCTTTACATCCTTCTTCGGTTCATCGGTCATGCGGCCAGCAAAAGCATACCCTTCCAAAGTATCGAGTGGATGATTATGACAACCATGCATTACCGTTAGCTTCCAAACATGAGTTTTCCGTTCCCGTCTGCCCATCAACTCAAATGGGCAACTAATCTTTCTTGTACGTGGTTTGGCCTTTAAACAATCACCGATTTGTACATTGGGCACAATGATACCAGATTTGCCTTTCTTCTTGGGCTTGTATGAACCAAAGAGCACACAACCCAAATAAAATTTCGTTGGCCAAGCGTTTTTAATAGTGAGCGCAATGTTCAAAGTCTTACCTAATTGTTTTGCCCAATCTTCCATAACATCTCTATCCGGCCACTCATTATCAGTTTGAAAGTGACTAGAAAAATCGGAAAACTCAAGGACCTATATTAATAACATCAAATAAAAATTCGGTTTAATGGCACAATTAAATTATACTAAACAACAATAATATTTTCACTATATAGTAATATAAATTAAAACCATTACATTATTCGATTAAATAAATCTACGGGATATAACATTACCAGCGGAATAAATTAGAATAGTTAAATTATATTGAGCGAGACAATTATATTTACTATGAAATAATATAAATTACATACCTGTACATTTTCAAGATTCTGTTGGCAAATTGAATCATTTTGATAGACAACTTCATCGTACGGTTCCCCGCCAACATTCTCATACACATATTCCTCGTTTAAATTAATGACATTCGGATTTGAATTTGATAACCCACTCCATAAAGACTGATTATAATATTGAATAAGTTCAATATACGATAAAATAATATAAAACATAATTAATAAAAAATATTACAGTATATAACTTACCATCGGATTTGAGTAGAAATCATCCATTCAAACGAGTTTAGAGAAGAGAAATACACATACAAGCAGGTTGATAAGAGTGTAAATTTGCGTTTAGAGGAAGGTAGATTTAAACAGTACAAACGCCGATAGCTTGGTCTACATAGCGAGGTTGTAACGGGTGAAAATTTTGGTGTACCTACCACTGTCCGGTTCCGTGTTCCGGTTCTGGAACGCTCACTTACTACCGTTCCGGTTCCGGTTGTGGGCAGCGGAACACTTTGGGAACAAAAAAATTAAAATTTGTTCCGGCTGGGCTGTTCGGAACAGAAAACCCGGGGCGCCTCAGGCAATCGCATTTTTAACCAAACATAAAAATAGGTTTCGCTCATCCATAACCCCATTCCCTATACCCAAAGTATAGAAACAAACAAGCCCTTCATGATTCGAAAAACCCAAACAAACCCACAAAGTTGCATGAGCACAGACCCATATCATTAGCTTCAACAAACACAGCCAATAACTCAACAAGACTCAATCCCAGGCCTGATTGAACACGAACACATACATAGGTGTTGAGCTCGCGAATGAAGCTGGAGAAATTGGAGTGCTTAAAGTACTTGGGAAGCATCTTCATGGCGAACTCATGGGGCTCCTAGACCACAAAGCTATTCTGGCCCCGCTCCATGACACAATCGGGTCGGTTTCCGGATCCTCCACCATCTCAAACGTGTTCGTCAGAAATGCGGTGGCCCGCTCTCGTGTAGCCCGTCGATCTGCCTTAGCACCTCGGACGCCGATTCCGACACCGACCTAGATCCCGGAATCCGATTCCACGCCGACCCACCTCCGTCGCCGATCAGATCAGAGAGCTCGAACTCCGGCTGCTCTACCTTGATCACCGGAATTTCAACGGCTCCGGCGCCGATTGGAATCTCCTCTTTCGCTACCATTTTTCTTTGTTGTTTATGGGTTATGGAGAATTTGAGAGGTGATTGGGAGTGATGGTGGATTTATGGAGATGGGATCGGTGGAGGAGATATAGAACATGCTAGTGAGGAGGTGGCCTAAAGGGTCCATAATCCGTAAAATGACAACGGATGAGGTTTTTTTTGTCAAACCGGATTACGGATAGATATGGCAGATTTCATATCAATTCGTAATTAATAAAATAATTATTATTAAGTGCGAAAGAATGAGATTTTTTACGTCAAATCAAGTTGAAGAAGGTTCAATGGATGTATATGGAGATAATGAAGCATGCGTCTCTCATATCAAGAGACATCATTAAAGGCAATACTACATAGCATATGTCATTGATAAGTTTCTCCAATTGCAAGATTCGCCTAAAAGGCTAGATGAATGCGCATTTTAATCCCTAAGTCAAGAGAGAGAATAACACATTGTACTCTTTTTCACTTCGTCTCGGTTTTGTCTGATTGTGTTTTCCAGCCAAGGTTTTCTAACAAGACAATTAGAGATGTAAATCTAAGGGGAAGTATTATAATATTACTAATGTTGGTGCTCGATATAAATGAATAGCGAAAGTTGACGACGGTACCCAAAAACAAAAGTAACTCAGCGCTACAAAGGCCCTTGTGCGCGCCCTTTAATGTTGTCCGTGACCTTGGTCCCTTGCACGGCCTTGCCCAGGGCCCATGGCCTTGGTCCCTTGCACGGCCTTGTCCGTGGTATGTGGCCTTGGTCCCTTACGCAGCCTTACTCGTAGCCTTGGTCCATTGCACGGCCCTGCATGTGGCCCGTGGCCTTGGTCCCTTGCGCGACCTTGCCTGTGGCCCCTTGGTACCTTGCGCGGCCTTACGTGTGGCCTTGGTCCCTTACACGGCCTTATGCTTTGACCGTGAACGTATTGCTTTCCTTGATCCTTGGTCTCCGAGTGCCAAGGCATCTTGAGCGCGTTCCCTCCCTTCCTTTGATTTGGGCGCGTTGCCTTCCTTGATCCTTGGTCCATTGCGCGGCCTTGCCTATGGCCTTGGTCCCTAACACGACCTTGTATTTTGGCCGTGAGCACACTGCCTTCCTATCCTTGGTCCCCGAGTGTTAAGGCATCTTGAGCGCGTTCCCTCCCTTCCTTGGCCGTGGGCGCACTAGCTACCATCCTTGATTCTTGGTCCCTAAGTGTAAGGCGTCTTGAGCGCGTTCCTTCTCTTCCTTGGTCGTGAGCCCGCTGCCTTCCTTGATCCTTGGTCCCTGAGTCCTAAGGCATCTTGAGCGCGTTCCCTCTCTTCCTTGGCCGTGGGCGCACTGCCTTCCTTGGTCCTTGGTCCCGGAGTTCAAAGGTGTTGTGAGCGCGTTCCCTCTCTTCCTTGGCTCTGGGTGTGTTGCCATCCTTGATCCTTGGTCCCCGAGTGCCAAGGCGTCTTGAGCGCGTTCCATCTCTTCCTTGGTCATGAGCGCGTTGCCTTCCTTGATCCTTGATCCCCTCATGCCAAGGCTTCGTGAGCGCGAACCCTCTCTTCTCCTCCATCCCACATCGAACGTTTTCCTTTAAGCTAGCACCTCCTTTTGCCTATATAAGGAGAGGGGCATCAGACTTTAGAATGGACCGAAAGGGGCTCGAGCCCGGGACTTGTTCTCGGAGGTTGGGCTCCGTCATGTTTGATTCTTCGAGGAGATCGCATTGCCTACGAGATGGATTTTCATAAGCCTCCGAAAAAGAGAATAAACTAATAAGCGGGGAATGGGAGAGCTCAAGCTAGATGAGCCGGTTTCTGGTGCCGAAAGGCCCGAGAGTTTGCATTGACCATTTCCCGTATCTATTGCTTGTTTTTTTACGGGTTTCAACAACTAGTTTTACTTGTCGCGCCATACCCAACAATTTGACTTTAAATTATTAAACTAGTATCAGCCCCGTGCCTTTTGATTTAACTAAAAACTTGCCTATATTTTATATAAAGTTATTCAAAAGTATACTTTGATATAAAATCTTATATTATGTTATATAGTTTGTTTTTTTGGATTTATTTTAATGATCCATTATTTAGTTATAATACATTCTTTTAATCATACAAAACGTTTTGTTGTATTATATTTTTGTCATGTAAGGATTGAATACTTGCTTTTATCAATATATATCTTCAAAAGCTATGTAAAAAATTTGAAGTTTAATTAATTTTGGAAAAAATAAAAATGAAAATTAGCAAATAAGAAGATTTTGAGAAAAATTATGTATCAAATTTAAAGTTTAAAAATGGAAATGAGTAGATAAGAAAAAAATCTGATGTAAGGTCTATGAAATTACAACCAATTGAACAAATTGAATTGTTTTAATAAAGATGGATGATGCGGTCCAATGAGGAGATGATACGTGTCGGGCTAAATATTATTTATAACCTCCGCTATAGTATATAGTTATGATTGTAATTAAGATATTTTGTTACTAAATATTGATACGGTAAAATATAATATAAGTTTTAATATATGAACATGTTTAAAAAAAAGAGTGATGTTGTTTTTGAAGTTCATATAACTCAAAAAAAAAAACATAAAAAAATACTATTTATACTTGATTGCATTTGTTTTTCTAAAACCTTATAATAACATTGCCATAAGGGCTAGAAATCCTTTTCCTTCGATTACAAATCATCATAACTATATACTAAAGCGGAGGTTATAAATAATATTTAGTCTGAAATGTGTCACCTCCTCATTGGACCGCATCACCCATCTTTATTAAAACAATTCAATTTGTTTGATTGGTTGAAATTTTATTATAGACCTCACATTAGGTTTCTTCTTATCTACTAATTATCATTTTAATAAATTAAAAAAAAATAGGCACGAATTACAATCCAAATCATCCAAATCTATCTAAGGCACGAATTATCCAAATCTATCTATCTATCTAATATATTGCCAAGGCACGAATTAATAAAGTAATATAAAAATCTATCTAATATATTGCTCTTTAATCTCACCGTACTAAGTATGGCTTGAAATTATATATGCATATAAATATGTATATACATATAAATGTGTAGGTCTTTTAATTGTATTTATGCAATATGAATATGAATATTTAAAGTTATTTTTTTTTCATGTAGAGCAAAATAATTTGAGTAATGATTTCAAAGATGGTACTAGAATTTTCATTGATGATCAATTGATCATAACATTCCAGAAATAGTCAACTTCAAAAACATGTAATACTCCGTATAACCTATTTAGGTTTAATGTAATGTATTCAAGGCATATCAGAACACGATTTGATTGTAGCCATATATCTAAGTCATTCGTGCCTTAGATAGGAAAGTCATTCATTTTTCTGGTAATTGATGCCTTGAAGGCATGACTACTTAAAAATAAAATAATTGAAAAACGATACTCTATAGTAACAATTGATGAAACATAGAACATTTATTTAATACAAGTCGTGCCCTCCCGGGCACGGGCGCTATTACTAGTTAAGATTTCTATGGTTGAAGTAAATAGAGAAGAGTAACAATTTTTTATGATTTCTATCAATTTTAGTTAAATCTTTGTTTTAATGTTAATTTTGTATCATGTATTCATCTGTCTAAAATATTTACAAGCAAATATATATTCGAAAATTTAAAATATACTACAATTTAGAGGACGAGCTTACCATGACTACTATTTTTCCCAATAAACTAAAGAGTAAAGAACCCTAAACGCTTCACTCCTCTCTCCTCGGTCTCTCTTCCTTCTTCGTTGAGTCCACTCTCCGTTTTGCTCGTCGTCGGCCCCTTTTCTTCATGTGTGCTCGCCAGTCGCCAGTCGTCACTCTCCGCTGATTGTTTACTGGTAAATCATCATGATTGTTTTTATGCCCGGTGCTTTCAAGCCATGATAAAATTTAGTACTCATACATTATGTACCTGATGATCCCATGGCTGATTTTACCTTCTAATACTTTTGTTTTGTTGATTTTGATTTTACCTTCTAATACTTTTGTATTGTTGATTGTTTTGTATTGTTGATTTTGTTGGTCTGTTCAGATACTGTCCCCTGAATACTTGGTTATAGTCTCTGCCTAATGGCTACGGAAAGTGTTGAGGTCATTGAGGGTAAGGCAGTTCCTAGCAGTCCTGAGAGCTATTCCATTGATGGGCCGGTAGTGCATTTGGACACTAGTGGTGTCCAAGAGTATGAGAATTTCGATCTGCTGAATGATTTTGAATCTTACTATGAAGAAATCAATGACCGCCTTAAAATCTTTAGAGTGGTGAATGATTCAGTGGTGAAGGCTGTTTTAGAAGAGGCAGCAGATATGGTTGCAAGGAAGGAATTGCAAGTCACTGCATTGAAGGAGGGCCTATTGGAAGGTCGTACGGTGCAGCGTCTTCAGGACGAACTCGAATTGTTTGTGATGCAGAATGCATTTCGCAACCTCAAAGAGGAATGTGAGAAACGAGTACTGGGTTCTGAGTTTGATGGTAAGAAAGGGGTGCTGTCTAGTGCTAAATTGAAGCAAGTTTCGAGCATATGCAAGGATTTACAGGCTGTTCAGAAGTCGTTAACTAATCTTGAGCAGTTGAGCACACACGGGTCTCTTGAATCAGATTATTTCCACCGCAGGGTTTCGTTGTGGGAAGGAAATGGTAGCACTGAGGAGTCCACTCTTAATCTACCTGAGAATTTTGAGTCTTCCGGTTTGCAGAATTTGGAGCCTAAGCAGCTCTACTCTCACTTCAGAAAGATGATTGGCGAGATAAAGAGGGAGCATGAAACTAGTGTCCAAGCAATGACTGAAGACTACTTTAGCATTAAGCGAGAATTTATCAAGGAAAGAGAGTTGTTGAAAGAAAGGGGGTACTTTTTACCCAATAAAAGCAAGGACTTTGATGTGATAAGGAAGAAGATTCCAGACATCATAATAAAATTGAATGCTATTGTTACAGAGAATGAGGATTTCTCTGAAATGTGCGATCTTCCAAAGGACCAGTACAACAACCTTCTGATGGAAAATCGTGCCCTAAGGGACATGCTCAATAATAGGGAGAAAGAAGTCATGTCCTTGTGTTCACGTGTCTCTGAAACAGAACAGAAATTGGCAGAAAAGATTTTGAGCGAAGCACATCTGATCAAACAAATTGAAGATCTCAAAACGTCTCTAGATGTTGCACAAATGGAAGCATCACTTAATGAAGGGGTCTATAAGTGCACTATTAAGGATTTGGAGGAGGGAAATGATTTAAAGTCTGTTGCCATGCGTGAGACACTTGAGCTTATCTACAAAGAAGCTATTTATGACACCAAAGCTAAAATGAGCTCAGATAGTGGAGATTATTCAAATATACAAACTGTCATGGCACAGGAAATTTCTGGGGTTGTGTATCATGAAGTTTTGAAAGATATGGGAATGCAGCTGAACTTTTTAAAGGAAAAATGTTTGAAAATGGAGAAGCTCATTATTTCCCTTCAATCTGAAGCATCTGATATGGAGAAAGCGTTGGTGTTAAGTGGTGAAGAGAAGCGTAATCTTGAACAAAATATATCAGAGCTTGAAGCATTGGTTGAAGAAAAGGCTAAGTTACAGATTACGGAGAAAGAAGAGTTTGACAAGGAGCTTAATAAAATGATAGACCATATAACAAAGCAGGAGGCTAGATTATACTATAGAGAAAGTGAGTTGGAAGAGTTGGAGGTCAAATTCAAGCAGTCTTTGCAACAAGTGCATTTACTGACTGACACCCTTCAAAAGACAACATTGGAGTCAAAAAAAGCTATATTGCAAGAGAGAGAAATTGCTTGTGTGGTGATTGCTAAGAAAGATAGAGAGTACGAGGAACAAATGATGTCAGTGATTTATGCAGTACAGGAACTCAAAAAGACATTTGAAGGGTTTGAAGTCGAAGCAGCACAAAGCTTCAAATTGAACCAATTGAGGTAATGATAGTTTGCCAATTTGTTATGTTAAATGTTTATGTTTTCCTTTTCTTCACTTTATTTAGGTGAAAAAGCTAACTGTACTATCTCATGTAAGAAGTAGGACAGTGCACATCTATGATCTTACTACACAAGATACGCTTTCTATAAAGTGAAGTGATCTTACTTAGATCTACTAAACACTAATATATCACCAAAAGTATAAACAAGCTAAAAAGTTTAAAGAAATTCGAGTGGTTGCTATGTAGCTTGATGTTGGTGCTATAGCATGTCATTGTATGCTAAGGTTTGACATCAATTGCACATAGGAAAAGACTCATACTTCTAGTAGAATACTATGAGTATTACCCAATTTATTGTAAATATGGAACGTATCTTGTTTTCCTAAATAGCTGATCTATTGACTCATATTTTGTTATCAACTGAGCAACTATTATATGTGGCTGTGTTGTCATGAAAAGCTGAGTTTCCATGGGGTTTCAATGCAGGCTTGAGGGCTCTACACTTAAAATAAAATCTCTCCGGAGAAAAGCCAAGTTATCAAGAACGTCAGAATTGTGGTATAAGGAAAAACTGGAGAGAAGATGCTCTGATCTGCAAAAAGCAGAAGCTGAGGTATTGTATATTTCATTTCAAGTGGTCTATTTGAATAATGATTTTGTGTCTTGGTTGAGTAAATTTTTTTCGTATTGTGAGAGGCATGGAAGCTTGCTATTATAAACATGTTTGTATGAAAAAGTTAAGTAGTCCTATGTCCCTATATTTGAAATGTGAAATAGGGCTGTATGTAATGCCATGCTATTATTAAACAGGAAAATTTATTTTTCTCACATTTTATTTATCGGTTTATTCTTGAGAAAAATAATCTTGTAAATGGATTCAGGTTGATGTTTTGGGTGATGAGGTGGAGACACTGGTAGGCCTTCTTGAAAAGATATACATAGCTTTGGATCATTATTCGTCGGTTTTGCAGCATTATCCCGGAGTAAGTCACAATATTTAGTTTTGGTTCTTTGAATTTATTATTTCAGTAGGTTCTAATTTTAATCTGAGCACTCCGATGGACAAATTTGAGTAGGAATACTACATAAATCTGACTTCGGTATCGGTCAATAATGCATAAACTTTATTCGTTGCTGATGTGAAACTCTAACTTGAAAAAAAAGGCAAGAAATTTAACAGCAGTTACTTCCTAATAAGCTCTTTTAAACCTTAAATTGCCACTTCATGTTCACTTATGGGTCTTTTTCAAAGTCTGGCTTGCATAAAATTCTAGGCAATTCTTTTTTTGTCGATGTTCATCTGTCTCTCTATTTCAGTATGTCCTATTTCTGTCATTTGCTACATTTGATCGGACACGTTTGTCTATTCATATAATGAGCGTGAAAGGGACTCACTGTCTTGATGCTTTGCATGCAACTTGTGAAAATCTTACCATCACAATTGGGGCTGATAAACACATCACTTAAAAGAGGTCTTCATATACATTGCTTTTGTGTTTTCTTTCCGCCCTAACCACATTTCCATCATGTGCAGATCATGGAAATACTGAAACTTGTCCACAGAGAGTTGAATGTTGTGTCTGTCAAGTTGGGTAGCCAAACCCCATGATCCCTCATGGTCTAAAGAGAAGGTTTTGAGTTTCGTATAGTGCTCAGTTTTTGCAGTATGACCACGCCTGATATCTAACAACTACAGGGGTGATGCATTGAAGAATATATATGCCCAGGATAATTACTCTTTTTTGTAGAACAGTGAAATATGGCACATATCTGGGTTATATATCATAAATCAATCTTCCCTGTACATTTTGGTTGGTGTACATATGAAATATTGGTAGCTGCTTTAATTTATATAATGAGTTCGTTTACCATTTTAATTGAGTAAGACAGGTCACGTAATATCCGCGTCAATCAGGTGAGAAGATTGGATACTTTTCAATTGTGATTTGGGAGTGATATCATTTTTCGGCTGTCATGATATACTACAAAAAATTAAGGGAAAATTATATTTGACCACCATTTATTTTATATCTTTTGCATTTAGCCACCCTTCAAATTGAATTTTGCAAAAAAAAAAACACCCTTTATCTGCTTTTGCCTACAAATAACCACCCATTTTCACTCTTTCCGTCAAATCTTGGTTAAGTTATGTAAATGCCATGTTACCCTGTATATTCTTACAAAATAAAATGTATAACAAATTACATTAAATGTTCAGTAATCAATTATTTGTCCCAAACTCTTTTATTTTATTGGTCAAATCCCAAATTATACGGCTTATAGAATTGAAAAGATTTAGTGGAAATATTGAAAGAAGAGAATAGTGTTTCCTCTCAATAGTTCAAATCTCACTAAAAATATATTTTTAGCTTCTTTTGTGGTTGATTCCTATGTCCATAAATCTTTGATTTTGAGCTTGTATGAAGCGTCTAGCTTAGTTAAAAGGGTAGTCGACGAGAAAAACAGATCTGAATTTAGCCATGAAGTATAAAGGTGATAATGGTTAGAAATCTATACTACGAGCGGAGCCATAACTCTAATGAAAGTTTGATTTTCGACAATTATAGCGAATTAGGCCATCGTCGTCGTTGAAAATTGTGGATCTAGATATTGCCGTCACTAGATGGGGGAGTGGACGGATTGAGGTATTTGGGACATAGGTCTTGCACGAAATGTAACGGGTTGGTGTTTGAATTTACAAAGTTCTTGATCTAAAAAGGTAATCTGGTGAGGGATTTTGACGTTGAAGAACTAGCGATGAATGAACCTCAACCAGAAAGGGATAGGTATAGAAAAACCAATCGAAGAAAATGACTCAATTTAAGGGTTATTTAGGATTTAAATTGTTTTTTTATATAAAAGTAAAATAAAAAGGACAAAGGAAAAGTACATAACCTAAAGGTGAAGTGAAATAACAGATGTGTCAAAAAGGTGGTCATTTGCTTAGTTAGGTGTATAAGGGGTGTTTTTTTGCAACATCTAAATTAAGGGGTGGTTAAATCATTTAACCATATCAAATGCGGGTTAGCCCGCCCTCCCGTTCAGCCCGCCCATGAAAATGGGCGGATATGGACAACGTTTATAGCCTAGTGGGCCGGGCTGACCCGGCCCGGATATTTTAAAAGGTCTGGTTTGGTCACTAGTATGAAGCCCGATGGGCTTTATAGGCCGACCCGTTACCCGGCCCGGCTCGAATATTTTAATAATATATAAATTAAATTACTAATTTACTAAATGAAATATTTTTAATTTATTATATATCAAAAGTTACAAAACCCAAGTTATCTTTTTACTTCTCCTTTTATGCGCCGTTTCACTCATTTCTCACCCCGTCATCTAATTCCCACGAATTCTTCGTTAAACTTATGGATAAACATTAGTTTTCTTAGTTTTAGGTTTATATTGCTTAGTTTTAGAAATTTTATGTTAAAAATTTGCAGTTTTTTTAGCTTAATATAAAAATCGGCGGCCCGGCGGACAACCCGGCCCAGACCTGTGGGCGGATCTGGGCAAACATATTAGGCCCGGCGAGTAGCCCAAACCCAGCCCGACCTTTAAAATGGGTTGAGAAAATGAGTCAAACCCGGCCCGGGTCCGATCAGACCCGTGTTTGATCAAGTCTAGTCTATATATATATAAAAGTTAGGTGGTGTCCCCATTAAATGCTCCATTTAGTGTTGGTTGCAATCCTCCTTATATAATAAACACTATGCAATCATAATCAAACAAATCATAATAGCATAGTGGTAAACCCTTCCTCTAATTATCTAAAGGTTTGGGGTTCAAACCTCTCTAGCAACATTTTTGTTTTGTTTGCATATTTTCTTAATATGTATTTTTTTAACGTAAATCACAAGATATGTGAATACCATGAATCATAAAATATGTTTTTTTTAACGTAAATCACAAAATATATTAATACCATGAATCATAAATTATTGATTATTTTAAACGTGTTTTGTGTGTATTTGTTGTATTATTTGTATATATGATTTAAGTATATAAATAAATCAATAATTCATATTTTTTAACGTAAATCACAAATTATGTTTATACCCTAAATCATAAAATATGTGTATTTTTTAAACATGTTCTGTGAGTATTTGTTGAATTATGTGTATATATGAATGTTTTCTTAACAAAATATGTGAATACCATAAATCATAAAATATCTGTATTTTTTTAACGAAAATCATAAAACGTATTTATACCCTAAATCATAAAATTTGGGTATTTTTTCTTTAAAATTTTATAGTTTTCATGTATATAAAAATATTTTAAATAGCCAACAATATTATTTTAATCTTTCATATGCTTTCTATAGTTTTCTATATTTTCCATATGTACGTAATTGCATTTAGATGCAAATAAGGAGTGCTTCTCTCGCAAGTGAATTATCTTTTCAATCGATTTATTTGTTATGGAATATTTATTTATTTTATACTTAATATAATCTATTATATTTTATATTATCATATCTTGGTCCATTGTTTACATTCATACCAATTTATGCAATTTATTTACTTAAAGTTGATTAATAAAGCTTCAAAATAGTTTTTAAACCCGTGCGTAGCACGGGTCATGAATTCTAGTTAAATAAAAGACATAAAACAATGGTTAAATGCAATTTCCCAAAAAATTAATGATTACAACTAACACATGAGACTTCTACTAAAAAAAACTACTCCCTCCATTTCATAATAAGTGTCGTTTTAGCACTTAAAATTTGTTTCATAATATGTGTCGTTTTAGGTTTTCAAAGTGATTTAATAGGGGTGAATGATGATAATTTTTATTGGAATGTGTATTGTTGACTAAAGTTGTTCATACATTGGCCAAAAAAATATAATGAGTGGTAAGATTAAGTAAAAGTTGTAAGTTTTAAAGTGAATGATTGCTTTTCTTAAAAACTGTGTTAAGAGCTAAAACGACACTTATTGTGAAACGGAGGGAGTACAATGCAGTAGATAATATTGGGCTAAAAAAAGGCACAATAAAAGAGAAAAAGTGATTGATTCGATCAAGGATCCAATGGTAAGAGACCAAGCAAACGGACATGGGACGATAAACCGTACAATTCAAGGCAACATAAAGACTTCCAATTTGGGGTCAAGTCTGGTAACTTAGAGCACTCCCAATGGTTGGGCTCAGTTCATCATTTTTTAATATTACAAATTTGAGTTTTGTTTGGACCAATGCAAATGAAGCTTGAAATATGATCTTTGGAGAGAGAGGGCTCATGAGGGGAGAACCCAATAGAAAGGTGCCATGTGGCATGCAAATTTTTACATGTATGGATTTAATTTAATGAGTTTAGTAATTTTAATTTGGTGGGTTTATTTTAAATTAACAATAACTAATTATTACATCAAAATTCATAATTGTTTTTTATCTATCCATAGAGACTAATTATGAATATGTTAAATTATTATAAATTAAGCTTAAAATAATGACTTTTTAATAATGTGAGAAATGAAAAGCAAAAAAAGGGGTTTATACGGGCTCATGAATGCGAAGGATTGATTGTATAAAATAGAATGAGAGATTATAGATGACGTGAAATAAAAAACAATAATAAGATAATGAAATTTATGAGACTCATGGAGATCATCAAACTCACCATTGGTAATGCTCTTAGTATCTGATCAAGTATTGAAACAAGGATTTGATAACAAAAAACTTAACATCCCGACAAAGCACTATTCATGATGCTTATTAACATCAACGAAAGAGATGGGCCATTCAAGAATGTAGTCTCCACTTGTCATGCAACAAAGCACGACTTATCCCGAAGTGTACCAACCGGCCATCAAGACATCTGTTGGATCATTTTCATTAGTAATCAGATTGGGAAGCTGTAAGAACGAGTTCCATTGGCAGCGGAATAAAACTAAAGTGTAGGAAAACAAAGTTGTAGGGATGCTTTCCTTATAAAAGAACCTCACTTAGACTAATTAGTCTCATTGGGTAAATCTTTACCTCCACTTGAAGGATTTTGAATGACTTCCTTTACTTTTATTACTTAAGTCTCTAACAACTATTACAAGGTTCAAACTTCTATGACCTATAATAATCTCTCACTATAGAATCACTAATGAACTCCCTCAACCTTAGCTCTTTAGACCAACTCAATAACAATGTAAAACTAAGTCATACCTCACAACTCCGAATTCCCATCTCCGTAGGGAAATCCTTCTCTGATTCTAGCTTCTTCTTCGACTTCTTCTTCTAGAGCTTCCAAACTCTTTCAATGTGCTCTTGAGTGTATTCGGTGTAAAGAAGTGAGTTTGCTTACTATCCATATTGTTGGATCAAAGTTTGTTAGTAATAAACAAGGACGTCGTAGGGACAAGGGAAGATATAGATACAAATTGGTATCAGAGCAGGAACGCTCAAAATTTTTCGTTAGCTTGCAAGAATCATGTCAAACATGGAAGAAGTTGGCAACAACAACAAGCCTCCATGTCTAGTTGAAGGACGCTATGAGCGTTGGAGACAAAGGATGTGTCACTGGATTAGAAGTGTTGACTACCAGTGTAGGGTGGTCATCAAGAAGGAGACTTCAAAACCCTTATAGCTATCCTCAATAGGCTGTCCCTTTCTCCTATGTTTTACAATTACAAACTTGTCCTCATTCGACAATTAGCGCTTCCTTTTGTTATGAAGCTTCCACGTGTTCCTTGGCATCGGTTTACAAAAGCGACATCATGCGTTTTGTCTCTGACTTTTGAAGCTTTTTTGGACTGTTGCCGCAAGTGTTTGTCTCTTTGTGTTTGACAGCTTTGACTTTTTTGAATAATTAAACTTGCGAGTCTTAGTGACAGCTTTTTCGTAGGGACGACTTCCCTACTTTGCAAGAAACACATTCTTGTTCATTTGTACATTGGAATTCTCTACGATCTAAGGACTTCTTACACTTGTTGTTCTTTTCTCATGATCGATGAGCGTCCCTAAAAGCGTTTTTGGGAGTAGAAATTGGACAAACATTAGTTCACAAAGAGTTGTCATTACCAAAATTAGGGACGAGTATCGGTGATCCAGTTTTAATGGATGACCATTGATAACGGTATTTTAGTCGCCTTAATACCTATCAAAGTAAACCAAACTACCTACTAGGAATGTAGTAGGGAAGTAAGGGTCGATCCCACAAAGACTCAGGTTTTCAATGTTTATTGTTGTATTACTCAGAGTTAGAAAAGGGGGGTTTTTGAATGTGATTCTAATAACTATCAAAACTAAACATGCAAAACTAAGATTGACTTATCAAATATGAGAGAAGTATGCTCAACTAGTTAACATCCATTGTGAGCTTGATTATTGATCATTGATTATCAAAATTCTCTTTTTACCTTGACTAATCTATTGCGGAATGCTAATAACCCAACTTCATGGAATTATTAATTCTACTTCAACTCTAGTTATTAGCCCGACCGGTACTAACAACCCTAATTATCAAATAACCTAGGAGACCTCCTAGATTCAACTTGACAACAACATTAAGATTCAAGTATCAATAGAAACATGTATTCAGAGCAACCAGACATCCAAATAACATGCGATTGAATTCTCTTCTCTAATCAACTAGTCTTACCAGTCCTAGATTGATTAAAGGTTCTACTTTTGATCTAATTAACACCGACCGGCAATTAGAAAGATCTAGTTGTAATTTAACCTAGAAATCATATTAGGTGATCAAGCTAATAAAACCCTAGATCAAACTTATTAAATTAAGCATAGAGAAAACAATCTAGTCAAGGGAAATTAAGAACAATCAAATCTCACAATAATACTTTGTTCACAACTTCAATTAACTAGTTAAGCAAAAGAGGTTTAGTTGTTCAAAGACATTGAAAAGCTTACAATTCTTCCAAAGGATTCTTGTTCTTCTCAAGCTTCAACAACAATCCTCCAAAGTCAAGAGTTATGAGAATTAAAAACCTAGAAACTAATATCCAAAAATATATCTAAGAGGTTTCTAAAAATATTATCCAAAACAAGTTTCAACCAAAAAGCCCAAGCCCATACAAAATCTCGTTTTCGCGGACGCGGGGAGAAACGCGGCCTTGACCTTGAAGCGCGGGCGCGCTTTGGCCTGCTTGCCCGAGTTTTCACGCCAGACGCTCAGGTGTCGAAGCACGGGGTACACCTCTAAAGCGCGGTCGCGCTTTGGAACCTCCTGCCCGCGTTTTCAACACTAGTCGTCACGTATCACTTCAGAGGCTGTTTTGACCCACTTTGAGTTGGAATTTGGACTCGGAGTAAAAAGATGAATTGTAGCTCTTCGAGTTAGCTTTTCAATGACACCAAAATCAGATCGATCGGGCCACCATAGCTCCAGATCCAGCCCTTACAAGCAAGAGGTGTCGAAACAACAACTCCAATACATACTCCGGATCCAAGTGTGCTTTTCCCATCACCTCTTGGGCTAATCTCATAGCTTGGCTCGCTTCTTGCTTTCTCCAATTCTTTGGCTTCACCTCCTCTCCACTTATTGTCTTCACAACTACAATTAAAAACCACAACAAAGTGTAGATATCCGAATCTTTCTACAAACTAACAAAACTAGCAAAACTAACTAAAACTATACCAAAAACCATAAAAATCCTAACTAAACATGTCCTAAAACACTACCTAATATGTGTCTATCAAATTCCCCCATGCTTGAACCTTGCTTGTCCTCAAGCAAGAAATAAAATCAAAGTCACACCACAACTAGCAAGCCAAGCATCCATCTCAATATCAATCCACATTTTCATCAAGTAAGCTAAACCTTGACCAAAACATCATTGCATACATGGAATAGAAGCTTTCAAAATCAAATCATTCATCCATTCTAGACCTCACCAAGGTAATGTGTTTTACACTCTTCACTCAAGTGTTTAAGGGATATGTGTTTCGCTCGAAATCAACTTTGAAAGCTAGACTACCATAGGCTTGCATCAGTGTTCTAAATCTCCACTACGAATGATTAAACACACAACAAAAATCATGAGGACTTTTAAGGGTTGTAATGGGGCCAAGGTATAAACAAGTAGGTAGGGAAATATTTGGTCATGTGGTGCTAAAAATCCGGGAACTAGTGCTAGCAAAAACCCAAATTACAAAAAACCACTATCAACTTCATACTTCCACTACTTATTCACCTCTTTCTCATCACTTTTCTTTCAACACTTCATCCATTCTCTCATATTTTTCTTTCTCTTTTTTTTTTCTTTTTATAAGAGACATTTTTTCTTTCTTTTTCAACTCCTTATCTTTTTTCTTTCTTTTCAAACCCAACATTCTTCCTTTTCTTTCTTTTCAAACCATTCCCATAATACCACAAAGAACAACTCTAGATAAATCCTAATTCCCAGATGGATCAAGCTTAACAAGGCTAGGAGTTATTTTTGTGGAGCTACAAAATAAGGCTAATAGGCTCAAAAATAGGGGCTATCAAACAAAGGAATAATGTAAGGTAGATAAGGATAATATGAGCTAATGAACATGCCTCAATCATTTTAATGTCATGCATTTAAATCATGTAATGTAGCCTTGAAAAAGATATCTAAACGCAAGTTCTCACTACAACAAAAAGGCTTTTTTGCGACCAATGTTTTTGCGAGAAATTATTTTTTCTCGTTATATGTTACTTTTGGCGAGGAATATATTGATTTCTCATTAAATGTGACATTACTTTTGGCGAGAAAGTTGTATTCATCGTTATACACTACATTTTACGACAAATATGTTGGTTTGTCGCTATTTCTACCCATAATTTGATCTTCTAAAGTACAAGGTCTACAACGACAAATTTAAAAGCATTTATTGAGGAATATTTTCATCATTAAAAACATTCGGCAAGGAGATAATTATTTTGTCGCCATATATTGGGCAGAAAATCATATAAAATCCGCCGAACTCAATGGTGAGAAAAAGTTTGATTTCCTCACTAAAAGTATATTTTTTACGAGAGACCATTTTCTCGTTAAAAGAATCAATTATCTAGAAAACACAAGTTTTGTCATTGTTAATTTGGGGAAAATACACGTTTTCCTCTTTTTGAATAAAATGGTTACATACATATATATCTAATTGCTTTCAATTTTAAAGGGATCTCTCTTTTTAGCATTATTGCAAAGGAAGACGGCGAAGGCGTAGCAAGGCGGCGAAGGAAGACGGAGACGCGGCAGCGGCAGCGGCGGCGAAGGAAGACGGAGACGCGGCAGCGGCAGCGACGGCGAAGGAAGACGGAGCCGCGGCAGCGACGGCGAATGGGGGAGGGACGAGGCATCGACGGCGTACGGGGGAGAGAGACAAGGCGGCGACGGTGTAAGACGGCAACAAAAATTGGAACGGAGGGAAAGGTAAGAGATCGAGCCATAGAAAGGCCGGTGGGAGTAAAGGTCGAACTGTACTCCGGTTTGAGACAAAGTCACCCACTCTTCAGCCTGGTATCGTCTTGCTAAGGCTTTCTTCGTAGGGACTGGTCCATCCAGTACCGTCATGTGTATCGAGAGGCGAATTCCGTTGCGGATAGCCTCGCGTCAAGTGCTTTTTCTTTTCCTCTAGGTATTCATGTATTGAGTGCCCCGCCTAAGGGGATTTATATTCTGCTTAATAACGATGTAAGGGGTCGGGCTATCCCCCGATTGCTGACTACTTAGCCCATTTTTAAAAATTATTTATAAAACGCCCCCTGAGGGCCCGGAGAGTGCCGCCTCTCCTTCGACCAAAAAAAAGGAAGCTGGTGTTGCAGCTTTTTAATTTTTATTTTTTTTGATCAAGGTTTGTACGGAGTATTTAATTAATGTAGTTTATTGGTCTCTCAAATAAATAACTAAAAGTTGGTGGCAGGCCGGATTGCAGGTGGAAAAACGAAAGTGAGATATAATCATATTGTTAAAATTAGATTATTGTCCGCATTCTATACGGAACACGATCGATAATTTTTTGATGTATTATTCAATTAATAAAGAAATTCATAATAATATTACTGTATTAAAAATTAGATATTGATATCGTCTTTTTTATCCGAAATCGTTACAATATTTTGTTAATCCAAAATTGTGATATGATGTTAAGAATAAAGTCAGGTATAAATTTTATATAATACGACTTAAGTAAAAAGCATAGATAAAATACTATCACATTATTTCAAAATGTATATGATTAAATAAAAAATCATATGTAATATGATATGAAATCTCAAGTAAAATATTTTATCAATATATATAGTTTTTTATAATTAATAAGATTTGTATATGACGGTAGAAATCAAAAATTAAATTAATTATGAATTATTTAAATAAATCTTTTAGAAAAATAGAATTGTATCAGTAAGAGTATATAAAAGATTTTAAACTTTTAATAGCTCTTATAAAATTATAATTAATTTAATAATAGTAGAGTTATAGATCAATATTAGCTTATAAATGAATATTATAACACAAATTTAGCTATATATTTTCAAGATATGTTTCAAAGACATTTTTAGATATTTGTAGCTTAAGTTATAAATTTAAGGGGGGGAAAAGATTGACAAAGAAATATGGCGAATTAATTGTTTCAAGTTTCAATTTTGACATGAATCCTCTTTTAACTCGAGAATCCGCTTATACCTAATAGTGCTATTAATATATAACTAGGATTTCGTATGAAATTATGAACATATTCATTTACCTAAATAGATATGATGTGGATTATAATAAATGGATATGAAGTGGCTTAATAAAATTTTATGTGGGAAATATATATGACATAGATAAATAGATATGATATGGCTTCATAAAAAAAATAAGTAATGTGTGACATGAAACAACGATAGACCGACACGTGTTAAAATCGTAGTTGGCGAAATGTAAGGACAACATGTGGAAAAATCATATGTGACGCAATGTGATGACTCTAAACCTTATGACTTATATATACACACATGTATTAATCATGTTTAAGTGGTGAAGATGTTTTTAATAAATAATGTATATAAGTTTACATATTCATACAATTGAATTATAAATATTTTTTTGAGCACCATCTATAAATATTTAAATTAAGAAAGGAATGACTAATTAACATATTAATTAAGAAATGAAATATTTTGATTATTTGATAAATTTCTTTTGTTTAAATATATAATTATCAAAAAAATATAAATATTTGGTGATAAAGTTTGTATGTAACCTAGGGTCATTACGTGAATTTTATATAAACCTAAAGGTTATTGTGTGAAAAAGGACCGACTTTAGTACACCTTATGAATAACGGTCAACCTTAGGGTTTAGACATGTCCAACGATTTGAGTCGCCCATAACCCAGTCCGACCTGACTCGTAAATATAATTTCTATTTACGGGTTATGGGTCGGATTGGGCCTATCTGTTGTACTCTGTTAGTGTTACCGTGTGAAATTTCTGTATATAAATTTATATGTCATTAAGTTCGAATTCAGATCTGTCGAGTTTGTGTTGTACATTCTTGAGTAAAAAATGTCCTCCGTTCAAAATCCGATCTCGGATGAGTTATATAGAGTTTATATTCACATTAGTTACCCGTAAAATGGTACTTGATTTGTTATAGATCTATACTACTATAGTATAAAACAGAGTCAATGTCTTCATAAAACTTGCGCCAAGTGTTATTTCTACAATAAAATAAACTGATGGACCCTTCTTTATACAAATTAGGTAGTTTTATAATAAATATGTTATTTAGTAAAACGTGATATTTATAGTAAAGTGATTTTTGAACAAATCCAACTTATTTATATTATGAGTTGATTTACTATTGGTAAAAAACACTAATGACTAATCACAATACGAAGATAAATATATATGATCCTATAATTTTAACGTGATAATTGAAGTTATATATCTATATTAAATTGGGTTTATAATCACACAACCCGTACAGAGAAACTAGTCTTATATAATTCATGATGAATTACCAATAAATGGCCAAACGTTTTTGGCGCACTCTTTGATGTATGGGCGGGAATATATAGTCACAGGAGCAAAAATATGATAAAAAAAAAGGAATAGAAAAAAAGGGCTCCATCTTTAAAATTTTCACCCAATTTTTTTTTAGGAAACCACCGCCTCATTCTAACCCTCTTTTACGGGATTGATGGGATTATGGACTAAACCCTGATTTTTTTACGGGACTACCGCCTCATTCTAACCCACTTTTACATGTTGGCATAGAGTAATGCTTTCTTTCGGTTCAACTTTTACACCGGCGTTTCCCACCTTCTTCTTCCCTCCTCATATGGTTTCGAGGGCGATCGGTTGATTTCGTTATCTCGATCGAGTAATAGCTCTTAGCTTCACATATTTGTGAATTTGCGGGTAAATTTACTGTCTTGAACTTCAAATGTGTTTGTTTTTTTAATTTTCGCGATTTTACAAACAGATCTGTTTCATCTACACTTAAATTCGGATTTTCATTAGGTAAGTGGCTTGACTCTGATCTTATTTTTTTGTTATTAGGCAGTTGTTTTCTCTATTGTATAGATGTGATTTTTTTGTAAGTACAAGTTTAATTTCGATCGATGAGTATTATGTCAATTAACCCATCCTATGTTGATTAACCCATCCAAGTTTGTTACTCATGTGGAATATGTAGAAATCGTGTATGTGAGTTTTATGTTTGGCTGATATGTGAACTACTTGTGTTTGTCATTCACATGAACAACGTAGAGTGATGAATTTATATTAATCAACCCCCACTAATGGAATTATGTATTTATGTTAATTAATTCCTATTCATGGAATTATATTAATTAACCCATGCTTAATTTGTTTGCCATTCAAATGAGGCTACTTGTGTTCGTGTGTTTGCCTTCCTTTTGTTGGTTTATAAAAATTCAATAAAAATAATCCATCAAATTGGAACTGATAGCATAATTATGCATCTTTAGCAACCAATAAGAACATCGATTCTCAATTAATTTTTCAACTTTTATAGCTTTGATTACTAATTAGCTATTGTATATGATTATTCATTCAGTTTGATCATTGTTCTCTTAAAATTAAGTCATGTCTTATTCGTTTCATATCATAATATATCTTATTAGTATTAGTAGATAATTGGTTATGAATATACAATATGATCGGGTAACATGATCATTATTGTAGGCAAAGTGACAATGTCAACACGGTCAAAGTCAGCTAAGCATCGTAATTTCATATCCAATACTTCAAGCGCTAGTGCTGGTATGTACAATCCTTTAACATAGAATTTTATTTTTTTTGCTCTTTTTACCTAATATATTAGTACATTACGAAATAGTAACTTTTTTTTGCTCTTTTATGTAATCTTTTTTCAAGGTATGCTCAAAACTTATTTTATAAGGTCAATTTAATGTTTTATACTAAAAGAATGAATATGTTAAATTTGTTTTATTTTGTAGGATCGGTCAGAGAAAAATTCAGAGAATAGGTCAAAGCTGAAACATCACCATAAAACTGGCTCAAAGTCTTTCATGTCCAATGTAAGTTATATAAATATCTTCTTTCAATCATTTTTAATCTAGAAAAGTGAAGTCTTATCATATCTAGTAAAAAGCTGATGCATTGATAAAATGAGATGCTCACTATTCTAGTTCACATTCATATTTAACTAATTAGCTGCTTCCTTACTTGTGCATTGATTGTAAATTAGGATCAAAACAGTAATGATAATTTGTTTTGGAACTTTTGGTCCATAAAGACAAATGTTTAGTAGGTTGTTGTAAATTATATGTTTATATTATCTTTTAAAGTAGGGAGATTAAATATATATTTGTATTATCTTTCAAACAGTTGTATGGTTCTTATCCTTGTTATTATGAGTAATATTTTATCATTAAAGTCATTTTTTATATTTAATTACACAGGCGACAAAAACAGGTGAGATGCTAGGTGCAATCGAGCGATTTGAAAGTCATTACAAGAGCGAGAAAAATGGTTGGGATTTGCATGCCAAGGAAAAATATGTATGTCACATATTTTTTATTTTTAACTCCTATGAGTTCGTGGCTATGCTCTCATTATGCCATGTTGGTGTCTTTAGATATATTGAATAGATTTTATACTTCATTTGTAGGATGAAATGGTGTTGTTACGAACCGAGACAACTAAAGAAGATGGAACTCGTACGATGACAGATGATGAAATATGCAAACAAGTTCTTGGAGCAAAATCAGGCTACATCAAAGGTTGTGGTTTTGGATCTCGTCCTATTCCAGCTAAGCCCTCTAAATCATCATTACATGATATGCATGAGAAAAACAAAGCTTTGGAGGACCAAATAAAAGATCAAAATGCACATATCAATGCATTAGAAGAGAAGACCAAGAGATTTGAAGAATTTATGGCAAAGTTCAATAGCCAACCTCCACTTGATAGTTAGACTATTTTATTACCCATTTTTAGTTTGAAATTTGATTTCCTTCAAACAGTTTCAATTATTGCATAAGTATAGTATAATATATTCTGTTAGGTTACCTTTTTTTTTCAGGGTAATTTTATGTTATGAGTGAGGATTATCTACATTAAAAAATATTATATTCATATGTTCTTGTAGGTTTTCAAATATTTTTTATTATAAATAAATATCAATGAAATAATTATATATTTCTTTAGATCCGATCCCTATATTTTGTAAGAAAATGTTTTTCTCGCTATATATAAACATCACCCTAACATAACAAATATTTATTGTCTCACCAAAAGGGGACATTTGGCGACAAATCATAATTCATTGGCAATACCTATTTTCAGTGATGAATATTGTAGTTCCTAAAACGACAAAAAAATTTATCGTTGAAATACTTCTACTGAGAGAATATTTCCTCACTAAAAATAATTTGATTTTCTAGAGAAAAGATACTTTTAGCGAGAAAAACTATCCTCGCCAAAACTATCTTCAACGACAAATATATGTTCCTCGTCGTAAATATTATTTTCATATTTAAAAATATTTTAATTTTCGCCTCATCATTAACGAGGAAACCAAATATATTAACGAGAAAATTATTTCGTCGACAATAATATTCAACGACTACTATCTAATTTGTAAACTTATTTAGCTACAAAAACATATGCCTTTTGGTGAGGAAAATAATTGTCGCTAAACTATAGCAACGAGAAAAATTATAACCATCGCTAATAGACCACTACGAGAAAATATTTATTTCGTCGTTGAAACCTTCCTTGACGAGCTTTCCACGACAAATCGAAAAGGAAAACAATTTCATCGCCAAACACCATTAGTGACGAAATCCCTACTTTTAGCGAGGAAAATATTCCTCGCAAAAAGGCATTTTTGTTGTAGTGTCTAGAGCTAGCAATCAAAACGATACACTCAAGAAAAATATGCAAATATGCAATAAAAGGCTCAAAATAATCTCACAGGATATAAATGTCTAGAACTTCATAAACAATTCAAAATTTCAACTTCTTATGCATGCTCAATCCTATAATCAAGATTAATAACTTAAGAATCATGCTTCAATCTAAGGAAACTTCAACCAACAAGCAAGTCATGGGTTAGATAATACTCTTAACTTAGAGAGACAAATAGTCAAGTAGGGAAATTTGGATCCTAAAATGCAATATTTTTGTGATTTTTTCAATTTTTCAAATTTTTTTTTTTGTGAATTTTTATCGATGCAAAACTATAATTTAAACATGCAAATGCAACTATATGAATGCAAAGATGAGATGACTCAACCAATAATCCCCTCCCCCAAGCTTAAACTTTACATTGTCCCCAATGTAAAATAAAAGAAAAGAAAAAGAAAATACTAACCGAGTCATCCAGATAGGAAGGAAGCGGGATCTACTCCGGTGGTGGTGGTGGGAACTGCTCAACATTTTCGGCACAGCTGTGGTGAGTTGAAGTGTGAAGAAAGAGCCGGCCGCGTTTTTTAATCCTGTGCTGTGAGCGAACGGAAACGCGGGCTGGCGCCAAACGCGGGCGCGTTTCCGCCTACTTGCCCCGCGCTTCTGAACTTGAGTTTCAGGAGGCGTAGCGCGGGATCTCACTTGAAAACGCGGGCGCGTTTTCGGAGCTCTTCCCCGCGCTTCTGGACCTGTACGCCGGGCTGAAAAACACACAACAACAAAACAAAACTACCCTATACTAATACTAATCTACCACTAAAAATCAAAAACAACTATCCTAATGTTTGGGTTGCCTCCCAAGAAGCGCTTGGTTAACGTCGTTAGCTTGACGAATTTCCAGTCATCTCAAGAGATTCCTTCCACATAAAACTCGACCTCCTTTCCGTCGAACTCCATGGTTAGTTTGCCCTTCCCAACATTGACTATGGCATTGGTGGTCTTCATGAATGGCCTTCCCAACATAATGTAAGGCTCCCGGTTGCCAATGTCCATCTCAAGCACATAAAAATCAGCTGGAAACACAAGTCCATCTACCTGCAGTAAGACATCTTCAACTAATCCTTTCGGACTAATGTTAGAGTGATCCGCTAGTTCAATGATAGTGGAGGACTTTTTGAGAGGACCAATCCCGAGTGAATCATAGACACAAGATGGTATCACATTAATTGATGCACCTAGATCTAGCATGGCATGATTAATAGTGGTGTCACCAATAGAGCAAGGGATTGAAAACATGCCCGGATCATCACATTTTTTTGGAAGTGTTGTTTGAGTCATTAAGGACACATGTTCAACCTCTTTTTCTCTGTTTATAGTCCCTTTATTGTTCGTATTCCTCTTGACCGTACACAATTCCTTAAGAAATTTAGCATAGCGAGGAATAGATTTAATCAATGTAAGCAATGAGACATTTACCTCGCAGTTGTTGAAGGTCTCGAACAATTCCTTGTCATGCTTGAGTGGACGAGTCCTCTTCAACGCCTCGGGAAACGGTGGGGGTGGCTTAGCATGTATCGGTGGAAACTTGGAAGATTTCTCGCCGAAGGATGAAGACGCGGCCTGGGGGCCATGGGACGCGGTCGCGTCTTTAGAGGTTTGGCCGAGGTCTCGCACCTGATCGCCTGATAGAGAGTTCTCTTCCTCTTCTTCCTCCTCCTCTCGTGGATGAATCACTCTTTCTGAAGGACCCTCGAGCACCTTGCCACTCTTCAGTGTAATGGCCTTGAATTGTTGTTTAGGATTGAGCTCGGTTTGAGAGGGGAGCTTGTTGGAGTCCCGAGCTTCCAATCGGTTCACAGCCGTAGCCAGTTGGCTAACTTGAGATTCAAGATTGTGGATGCTCGACTTGGTCTCTTGTTGGAATACGCCCATAGATTGTTGGAATGTGCCCATAGATTGTTGCATTATCATCATACTCTGGGCAAGAGACCGAATCATCTCATCTGTGGAGGAAGAACCTTTAGCAGGTGCTGGAGCTTGTGAACCGCCTTGAGAATTAAACTGTGGCTGATTACCGTACTTCAAATTGGCGTGATCTCTCCATCCTGAATTGTAAGTGTTTGAGTATGGATCATATTTCTGTCTCGGTGGACCATAGCTACCCACCGCATTAACTTCAGCCTGCGGTTCCTGGAGTGTAGGACAAGCATCTGTGGGGTGCATAACATCAGAGCAGATCCCACATGCTCGAACATGTTGTCGTCCACCAGAGATCGTCAGCTGCTTCACCATATTTTTCAGCTCTGCAACTTCTTCGTGCAATGATGAATGAGCAACTGCAGAAGGAACTGATCTATCAGACTTGTTGAATTGCCTTGAACCTTCAGATAGCTCATCAAATAGTTGGAATGCTCCTACGGGCGTCTTATTTAGGATGTAACCCCCACAAGCAGCATTAACCATCCTCCTCTCATCGTCCAGAAGACCTCCAAAGAGATACAAGATAAGATCCTGATCAGAATAGCCATGATAGGGATAACTAGCAATCAACCTCTTGAACCGCTCATAATACTCATACAAGGTCTCATCAGATTTCTGCTCAATGCTGTTGATGCTCTTCTTGATGCTATTAGACCTTGTAGCTGGGAAATATTTATCTAAGAACACTTTCTTCATCTTCTGCCAAGTGTCAATACTCCCAGGTGCCAAATAATAGAACCAGTCATTGGCTGAATCCTTGAGCGAGAAAGGAAAAGCCCTCAGCTTGATCTGATCCTCAGTAACCTCTCTAGGCTTCATGCTTGAGCAGACTGCATGAAACTCACTTAGGTGCTTGTTGGGGTCTTCTCCACTCAACCCATGAAACTTGGGAAGAAGGTGGATCAACCCAGACTTCAGCTCAAAATTGACTCCGTCGGCCAGCTCAGGGAATTGCACCGCCAACGGTTGTTGGGTCAGATCCGGTGCAGTCAGCTGCCTCAAAGTCTGTGCCACGTTATTCAGATTACCGTCACCCATCTCGTCAGACTCAGAATCGGAAGCAAAAGGTAGCTCGTGAAAGGAATTGCGAATCTCCTTCCTCAACCTAAATAAACTCCTGTCAATATCTGAATCAAACAACAAAGGTGAAGAGTTAGTAGCACAGGTGTGGACCATAAGCTAGGTCCACACCAGAGTAACAAAACAATAGACACCAGAAAACAACCGAGTCCCCGACAACGGCGCCAATTTGATAACGGTATTTTAGTCGCCTTAATACCTATCAAAGTAAACCAAACTACCTACTAGGAATGTAGTAGGGAAGTAAGGGTCGATCCCACAAAGACTCAGGTTTTCAATGTTTTATATTATATTACTCAGAGTTAGAAAAGGGGGGTTTTTGAATGTGATTCTAATAACTATCAAAACTAAACATGCAAAACTAAGATTGACTTATCAAATATGAGAGAAGTATGCTCAACTAGTTAACATCCATTGTGAACTTGATTATTGATCATTGATTATCAAAATTCTCTTTTTACCTTGACTAATCTATTGCGGAATGCTAATAACCCAACTTCATGGAATTATTAATCCTACTTCAATTCTAGTTATTAGCCCGACCGGTACTAACAACCCTAATTATCAAATAACCTAGGAGACCTCCTAGATTCAACTTGACAACAGCATTAAGATTCAAGTATCAATAGAAACATGTATTCAGAGCAACCAGACATCCAAATAACATGCGATTGAATTCTCTTATCTAATCAACTAGTCCTACCAGTCCTAGATTGATTAAAGGTTCTACTTTTGATCTAATTAACACCGACCGGCAATTAGAAAGATCTAGTTGTAATTCAACCTAGAAATCATATTAGGTGATCAAGCTAATAAAACCCTAGATCAAACTTATTTAATTAAGCATAGAGAAAACAATCTAGTCAAGGGAAATTAAGAACAATCAAATCGCACAATAATACTTTGTTCACAACGTCAATTAACTAGTTAAGCAAAAGAGGTTTAGTTGTTCAAAGACATTGAAAAGCTTACAATTTTTCCAAAGGATTCTTGTTCTTCTCAAGCTTCAACAACAATCCTCCAAAGTCAAGAGTTATGAGAATTAAAAACCTAGAAACTAATATCCAAAAATATATCTAAGAGGTTTCTAAAAATATTATCCAAAACAAGTTTCAACCAAAAAGCCCAAGCCCATACAAAATCTCGTTTTCGCGGACGCGGGGAGAAACGCGGCCTTGACCCTGAAGCGCGGGCGCGCTTTGGCCTGCTTGCCCGAGTTTTCACGCCAGACGCTCAGGTGTCGAAGCGCGGGGTACACCTATAAAGCGCGGTCGCGCTTTGGAACCTCCTGCCCGCGTTTTCAACACTGGTCGTCACGTATCACTTCAGAGGCTGTTTTGACCCACTTCGAGTTGGAATTTGGACTCGGAGTAAAAAAATGAATTGTATCTCTTTGAGTTAGCTTTCCAATGACACCAAAATAAGATCGATCCGACTACCATAGCTCCAGATCCAGCCCTTACAAGCAAGAGGTGTCGAAACAACAACTCCAATACATACTCCGGATCCAAGTGTGCTTTTCCCATCACCTCTTGGGCTAATCTCATAGCTTGGCTCTATTCTTGCTTTCTCCAATGCTTTGGCTTCACCTCCTCTCCACTTATTGTCTTCACAACTACAATTAAAAACCACAACAAAGTGTAGATATCCGAATCTTTCTACAAACTAACAAAACTAGCAAAACTAACTAAAACTATACCAAAAACCATAAAAATCCTAACTAAACATGTCCTAAAACACTACCTAATATGTGTCTATCAAGCATCCTTAATACTGGCTCAACATTATCCAATTTTCTATTAATTTCGCCAAAGAGCTTTCCTGCCATAGCATCCCCTGCCGAGGAATCGAACAGCTCTGAACCGAGTTAGGAGCTCGGAGAGTTCGAAGAGCCCAATTTCAAATAACCGAGGGTTAGTGTGATATTGGAAACACCAACATAAGAGGTATACCTATGATTGAACCCATGATTCATGATTAAAAGAGAGAAATTGGAGATGTAAGAAGGATTGTGATTCAATTGATTATCTAATACATTACTGAAGGAAAGGAAAGCTTATATTAGCAAGTTACGTTGCCCAAATGGAATAAGCTCATTCAACTGGGTTTTCCAAACAAAGGAGTAAATCGGGCTTTACACATAAAACAAGACAATGAACCAAAATAAAGCCGATAGACCGGAAATATCTATAATAAAAAAGTTAAAGAGAATTGAAAGGACAAGTTGCCATTCCAATTTGCACTTGCACTATAACACTAGATAGAAGTCCCAACCTACCTATGCCGATTGATCAAGTCTGTGGAGCGACAAGCAAAATGGCGGTTGCTCTTGCCAAACATGGAGAAAATACGGGCTAGACAATATCGAAGACAAATTAGAGGTAGTGATTAAGCGGATTTGAATTTAGAGTCAACAGCGCCACAAATAATAGCTCTGAGCTCAATCGTGAAGAGAGAGGTAAAGAGAAGAGAAAAGGACTTCTCGGTGTGAAAGGAGAGAACAGAAAAGTGAATTTGGAAAGACGAGGAAGTCGAATTGGGTGTTCGATCACCATTTTATTACAAACTAGCATGTCTTAAACTATGAACCGAATCACATATCATAAACTTTCCCCATTTTTGAAACCATCAACATACCAACTTCATCATCTTCTAGCAAAATTAAATCGTCAATTTCCCCCAATGTGAAAGACAGATGGTTCATATTTTTTTGCTGAAGAAGTAGAGTATGCTTTTTGGATATATATATATATACCAAATGTAGAAATGAGACCCGCAAAAAACTCCAAATAACTTGAAAGAGAATGCGCTTGTACACGCTACCCTCCATCTATCCTTTCCTTCACTAGCCTGATGCGAAAGTTCAAAAATCTACCCTAGTTGTCACCGACGAGTTTTGAGGACAACCCTCATCCACCACCAATACCAAACACCCTCCGACCACCAACGACACTAGAAAACACCTAGATCAACACTAAGAAACACAAAAACTCCACTGAGAAGTGATCCATCAAATCCACCATTAGCTAGAAAACCTCCGATAATCCACCATGGCCACCATTGAAGAACTTCAAGTGGTCTTCCAAAGCCACCAAATCAAACAACAAGTTCGGTTATACTTGTAGATCCAAATACAAAGTTGAATCAAATGTAGAGGAAAGCCCCAAAAACTACCAAACTTCACCAGCCTGGGAACATCAATCCCACCACCACCAAAAGTCAAATAACAAGAAAGCCAAAACTTAGAAACTTCCATACTCTGGGTCTAAATCATTTTGATATGAATATACCAAAATCCTCGGATATGCTTGGGTTAAATCTTTGTTAGCCGATTTGACCCGTACTAGATCGGTCTTTAAGGGCACAACTGAACAAACGAAGGAGCTGTGACTGCCACCAAACAATTAAAAAGAAAGCCTAAAACGAAGTTACTCTAGCCGGTCATTTACAATGATGAAAGAGAAACTTTCAAGCACCAGTAATTACAACTTTACTGATTTGGCACCAGCATTGTGCTTTAACTAGTCATTTGTCAATCCTAAGATAACTTTTAACCCTTTTCTACATTAAAAAAACAAATGAAATTTGAAGAAGGTGTTTAAGTCCTTTCAAGATGGTCTAGATTTTTCTTTAGGTGTTCAAGAGTTGTTTCGGGTTAGGTACGAGTTGTGTTTGGTCGAGTTCGTGGTCGAGCTGGCTCCCGAAGGTCCCTCGTTTAGGTGAGGACAACGCCGCCGTGACCCTTTGTGCACTCCAAGGAAGAAGATGACCCGTTTATTGGTCCGGTTTCCGGTTTTTTCGGCCTCTCGATCTACCATGCATGTATGGTATTTCGAATTGCTTTCCTTATAAACAAAATAACAAAATAGCAAATGTAGAAACTGTTTACCGTAAACCGGTGCAATTTCTGCGTGCACATATAAGAGGCATTGTACTCACAATTGGTAAGTCTATTAATAACAATCGAACTTTGCGGTTTACTTTTTATTACACAAAACAAAAAGAAAAAAGAAAAAAAAAGAAAAGAAAAGAAAAGAAAATGCAAGGAAGACTTGATTAGTTCTAAAGTAATGAACTCCAAACAGTGACTAGCTAGCTATGAGCTTATGTATATGATGGATGAAACAAGAAGGGATTGATTTAATTAAAGATCGAGGACCGGCGAAAAGAAAAGAAAAAAAGAAAAATGAGAGTTTATTGTATGTAAAGGGATTGAATACATCAGCTAGGAACCAGGAATGGGATCGGGGCCTAGCCAACGGTATTCTCCTCGTCCTTGTTCATCCAGGCGATGTCGTCGGCGGCGAGGAAATGACAGATCTTGGTATCAGGCTCGGGTCGTTTATTAAGCAGCTTGAAAATCCAGGAATTAGGGTTCCACATGGTAGTGTCCTCGTGGCAAAGGATGGGGGCCCGGACCTTGGTCCCGTCCTCCCCGATCAGCGACGCCGTGTACACCACCGTCTTGGGCAGGTGCAAGCAGTAGAAGACCGCGATCGAGAAGCTCATCTTGGTGCAACCCACGATCTTCACCGCCGGCAGCTTGTGTATCTTGGTGATCTGGTATTCCTGGATTTTCGTCGTCTTGCCCGGCTGTATCCACGTGTTGGCTGACCGCAAGTTCGTCCCGAGCTTGGACATCGTGTAGTTGAGCATCTGCTCCAGGTTGATGGCGCACACCTTGTTCTTGTTCTTGCCCTTGGTCGCGGGCTGCTCGCATATGCTGCATGCATGGCACAAACATTGTAATGCGCGCGTGTATAGAAACGGGTCCAGACCGCCCGCTCTGATACCAGATTAGGTGTGTGTGTGGCCCAGCTACAAGCCCGGTGGGGGTTCCATGACGATAGGAGGAGTAACCCACCATCTTATATACTAGGCAACTTTGTCACCCAACTTTAGATGTGAGATGGTTTTGTATTATAATGGGCAATGTTGCACGTACGTACCTGATGGTATCGACCTCAGGTATGATGCTGGCATTCTCCTTCTTGACGGTAGACTCGGTGAGGATGGAGACGATGTCCATGAGGACGAACGAAGCCATAATGCCGCTCTTGTCCATCATGTTCGAGCTCATGAACGCGGCGTAGTTCTTGCTGTTAGTGAAGTGGAGCTTGAATCTCTTGTGTGTGTTCAGATCGCGCGACCTGAAGAAGAGCGACTCCACGGTCTTGTCATGGACTTGGATGTCGAGGGTCTGGGGCCCGGTGGCCTTGGCTATGGGGAGGATGGTGGACGTGGGCGCCAACCTGGTGAACCCGACGTTGGGGCCCAGGTCGGTCTTGGGATCCATGTTCTCCCCGGGGACGTACCCTGCAAGGACGATGGCCATCTGCTCTCGGAACGACTGCACCTCCGCTTTCGACATCTTCTTCGAGAGGTCCAACGTGGCCGCCCCTTCACCCGTCGCATTGCCGGTCGCCAAAAAGTCCACGAACCTCTTCACCTTCCTGTCCGCCTCTCGGTCAATCCCCGCGGACTCATCGTACATGACGCCCTTCAGGTGCTTCACAATCTTCGCCTCTATCTTCGGGTCGATTATCATTGGCCCTCCACCGTCGGGCACATCGATCGCCTTGAGCACGTTGTTCTTCACTTCCGGGGACTCGAACGAGGAGGGCCGCTTCGATTTGATACGCTTTGCCATCTCAAGCGCGCCTCCTAGGAGCACTTCCGGCGGAGGAAAGAGCATAGAATGGTTCACCACCGGGGGCATCGATATGTTCTTGAACATCCTCGTCCAAACTTGTTTCTCCGATTCTAAAAACCGGATTTCCTCTTTGATCTGATTCTTCTCTTCCGGGGTGCCCATGGGTTGCATTTGTGGTGCTCCCCCGGGCGAATGCGCTGGCGAATGTGCGGGCGCATGCGCGGAATGCGACTTCTTCGACTTGCTGAATGGCCACATCGCCTCGCTTGATTGGGTCGCCAAAAGCTACACATGTACATACGTAACATTATTATCATATTAATTAACCGTTATTTTCATACGTACATTCGACTCTATCTCTACATGCATGCATGCACAAGTGTGTAATCATCAAATTCTTACGTAAGTAAATGCGATGATCCAAAAGCGAGTATGCGAAGCCATTTTATGATCCTTTAAGAGCAGGGCAATTACTATGTTGTTTGTGCTCTTCGGAATTTTTTATTTTTTTAAATCAATTTTTGAGAATGAAAGAGAAAAGGGGTTGCGAGAAATATATAGACATACATTCACACAAATGGATGGGAGCTATTTACGTTCAGGGGAGGCCTGGTGATTCAGACAAATGGATGTTCAACCTTGCAAATTGGCTCACCTACGTACTAAAACCTCTTAATTTGGTTTATTTCCTTGTAATTATAAAAGGTAATTTTTAGATACATCATACATGCATGCGTTTTGGTTTGTCATGGCATCATCAAGTCTGAATGATTGAATATGAATCGAGGTTTCAGATAAATAGATATCTGAAGATATAGAGTATATTTATATATTAATATATATTTTTAAAATTTAGTGTATAATTTAAATAATATAATGAATTTAATTCTAATTTAGAGATAATATTGTAATTTGAACTTTAAGTAGCTAGGTTTGAATTAACTTTTGTACCTAGTAAACACAAGTTTAATTGGAATCCGAACCGATTTCCCGTTGATCCGCTCAGTGGCGGAAACCAAAAATATGTCTCAGAGGGGGCTAAATATAAAACATAATGAAGTTACTTCAATCTGTTTCTTACTACAACATTTTTTGATTTGTCGATCCTATCTTGAAATCGTTCAATAACGTCTTCCGTTTTAATGCAACTTTCTCTATCATTCACATCATAATCGAATATACTTCTCTTTAATTAATTCTAGATCAGTAGACAAATCATCAAGTCGAACCATAACCTCAGCAGTACACATATTTCCTATTCTAGGCGGATCAACGTACACTAGACGCACTCGGAACACTCGATGGATCGGGATCAGAATTAGAGCTAGAACCTACATTCCATAAATTCCCAATAGGTGAAAAAAATCTCTTCATATCCTCAAAAACAAACCGTTAAAAAATAAAACATTAAGCCTAATTTTATGTATAACCCCAGAAATCAATATCATTTTCATACCTGCGATAATAAACTCAATTGAGATTTGAGAAGATCTTAATGTGATGTGAAAGGATGGGTTTGTTCTATATAGAGAAATTTGGGTTGTTTTTGTAATAAAAGGGAATTAGAAGGAATTATTTGCAATGGAAGTGTATCTTCTCAATTGAGATTTGAGAACAATCCTGGAAGTGCATCGATGACCAGAGATGCAATTCTTAATTCCCTCCGCCAACTCATCGATTACCAGAAACGCACTGATGCGACTCCCCAATTTGTCTTCAGTTCCCTCCGCCAATTCAGGATTCGCAAGCGGAGCCGCGGAAGAGGCTCGACAGTGCAGCGCAATCCGTTCTGGTGTGTAGGCGGTGCAGCGCAGGTGGCTCGACGGCGACGCCTCGATGGGATTGGCGGAACAGATGGAAGCGGAACTGGCGAACTGGCTCGTCGTCATCGATGTGCAGAGGCGCATTCCAGATGTGAGGAAGACGTGTATTTGCAAATCTAAGAAAAAAAATTTTATTTTTTATTTTTTTTAAATCCCAGTGGGGTCTACAGCCCCCACTGGACACTGTGTAGTTCCGCCACTGGATCCGCTTCAACTTTTGGCTTGAATCTAATTTATTGTTTTCTCAAAATGGATAGTTCGGATATCCGATCCAAACGGATATATTTTATTGGATATCCAGGTAAAATGGATCGTAAACAGATCACAATTGTAGGCAATTTTTTCCGGATATATCCTAATTCACACCCCTAGTGTATATGGAGCATTTATTGCATATACTAATTAAGTTCATATATAACTTTATATTTTTCGCGTGTCTTTCATCAAAAATCAAAAAATATCATTTTATCTCATTTTGACATTTATAAATATTACGGAAATTTCGCATGGTGACCCTCAACTTAAGCCAATTTCGTGTGGTGCCCAACAAAATTTCTAATTCCGCTAGGTGACCCTGACGTTTTAAGTTTTTTCGTCCCATACCCATCTCGTTTGCATTAGCAACGACGTTAAGCTGGGGTCAAAATTAAACGAAATTTACGCTACTCTTTTCTTAATTCGATATTTTTTCTATTATCTTCTTGATGTTAATTCTATTATCTTCTTAATACTGTATTTGTCTCCTCCCAAATCGAAAGATAACAGAGATGGTTGATGACTTGAGCTCTATCAGGGAGGCAGTGAGGATTGGGATGGCGACGATGTTGGTGCTCTCAGACTAGACGGGGGACGAAAATACTCAAAATAGAATGCTCCAGAAGTGTGAGTTTCGCCTTTCAATCTTCAATTTCAGCAATATTAGGGTTCATGTAGCCTTACGGTTTTGAAATTTAGGGATAGGATAGTGTTCATTGAGTATGCAATTGACTTAATAATTTTAGGGTTTATTCCAATTTTCAATTAAATATAACCATGGTTGATTTGATCCAGTTTAGTTATCCAGTTGAAGTTCAAGTTTGTTTAATTTGATTTGTAGTGCATTGGTTGATTACATGACTGGTCTTTTTTCCAAAATGTGCTGTCTGAAGTTGGATTTTCTTAGTGGTGATTTTCGTCAAAGGTAGATTAGATTATATGCTTTCAACTTCTTCGTGACCAAAATAATAACAAAAAAATGTCTTTCTTTTGCCGTTCTCCTGGTTTTTCTTCATGCTGTTGTTATTGTTCTTGGGCCAATTACTTGGAACTAGGTCGATATAATTGACATTTTGCTGCCCAAATGACATTGTTGTAAGCTGACATCAGCAATGATGCTTCAATCTACTTCTTATTATAAGTTTATGTTTACATTTGGGATTTTACATATTGTCTACGTGTTTTATTATGAATCCAAAAATGCTTTGCAAGCTTTAAGCTCATACTTCCAGCTTCAGAATGGATGAGTCTGTGTTAACCCAAAAAAAAAAAAAACTAGATGAATCTGTAATATTGATATTGCTCAATTTTATCCATCCACCACCTTGAAACCATCGGTGTTTGCATTAGTCCTTTCTCCAAACTTGTCTGCCACCAAAGGAAGAAAAATATGGAGAACTTTTTACATATTCCTTTTAACCCTTTTTAATTTTTTATGGTAACTTAACGTTTGTGGGCAAAGGTTAACAGCGTGGGTATTTGGCAAAATTCTTTAAAACATGAGGGTTACCTCGTGAAATTTAAAAATCTGTTGGGCACCATATGAAATTGCCATAAGTTGAGGGTCACCAGGCGAAATTTCCATAAATATTAATTTCAATAAACCATTTAAATAATGTGAAAATTGCATTTAACCACCCCTTATTTTACACTTGTTGCATTTAACCACCCCTTATATTTTTTTTCTACATTTAACCACCCCTTATTTAAAAATTGTTATATTTAACCACCCTTTATATTTTTCCTGCACTTAACCACCCCTTATTTACAAATAGTTGCACTTAACCACCCATTGTTTATATAAAAAATTGTGTTCTCTCTATTACATGTTCGGATTGGTTCACTTCGAGTTCGTATGAATTTGGGTTGACCTAACTATTAATAGAATTAATTTTTTTAATTATTATAATAGAATAACAAATATTATTTTTGTATCCATCTTAATAATAAAGTATTTAGATTATTCAATTACGAATGATATACTATTTTTATCAAACAGTGTTTTGGATAGACCCATCAGATATTGGGTTTCAAGTTTTATCTAATAAATGAAAGAGTCGAGTCTCTCTATGATCCATTGATTTCGGATCGGGTCTCAATACCAAAAACTATACAACGTTAGAGGAGTGCTATGATTTGAAACTATATTTTTACATAGTTGGGAGATACAATTCGAAAACAACCTATACAACTTTAGAGGAGTTTTAGGATCCGAAACTAATTTTTTCAGTTGGGAGATACTATATGAGCTTAATAATTCTTTTATTTTTATAAAACAAATATTAAAACTAAGGGAAATAATTTCATTTATTTTTGAGAGAATACCACTTTTGTCAAATGGGTGGTTAAATGCAACTATTTACAAATAAGGGGTGGTTAAGTGTAGAAAAAAATATAAGGGGTGGTTAAATGCAACAAGTGTAAAATAAGGGGTGGTTAAATGCAAATTTCCCTTAAATAATAATACAAATTTTTAATCAATTTTAGTGACTAATATAATAATCTATATTTATGCATCTGTATATATGTATAGTGAAATTTAAGTATAATGTTAAATAAAAAGAGAATGTACTGAGAACTCTCAAACTCATAAATATAATTTTATCTTTTCATAATAAAGTTGTAAAAAGTTTACCTCATGGTGAGCATTATGTCTAATTTTGTTGATATTTTATAAGATATATAATACATAATATGAATGAGTTTAATTCTCATATTTATCACCCATAATCATATTACACCCCTATTTCAATTTATATAAATATTTAATTTTATGTGATAAAAGTAAATGTATGTTGCTTTTTTGGTAAAAAAAGTTACATGTATTTGACTAATTACATTCATTCATTTGATCATTTCATTCATATTATTTAAAATGCTTAAACTATATTTGCTTTCAAAACTATAATATAAATATTATAAGTATTTGATTTTAAGTTTGAAGTTTGATAGTAAGCATTATGAGTTATGAATATTTTTTAAGTTCTATTTAAATTGATTTAAACAATATATTTTTCAAAATTATTATAAATTTATAGACTCTGGATCATGTGTTACACATTGCTAAGGTGTAACATGAAGCAAGATCTGGCCAATTGGATGGGGAGGAATGTGCGGCCAAGATCAAAGGAGAGAAAGGTCACGAGGTGGCATAAGTGTAAATAAGCAGAACTTGTGTCTGTGCAAAAGTGTAGTCTGAAGGGGGTATTTTCCGTTTAATCCCAAACCTGGCTTCAAGCGATCGCGCGACGTTTTGCAGACTTCCCCTATCTCGACCCTTTGTTGTTGGGACGGTATTAGGCACATTAGTCATTAATACCGGATCAACGATCTCCGTCTCTGGTTTTGATAATGATAAACTCAATGTTTTCTAGGAGTAAGGGATACGATGTCCCATGTGTTGTTGGCCTACGACGCATTTAGTTCCTTTTCCATATCAAGTAACCAACTTGAGCATAGGTTGTAGGTATAGAATAGGAGATTATAGTGGCTATAAAGGCATGGTGTATGGGAGATTTGAGGAGGATACATGGCCTTTGGTTGGTTGTTTAGCTGTTAGAAGGAGGCATATGTACTCCTATAAGTATGTAGAGGGATTGTGGCTTCTGGTGGATCTTCGAAGAGGTTTAATTGGAGGGTGAATAGGGTCTGACAGCGGTAATCTAGGGTATATAGACAAAAATCAATATGTATTGGAAGAAGGTGCATTAGATATTAAAATCTGAGAATTCATGGGGGAAGATTTCATGATTCAAAAAAGAAGATGGGGGCTGAGTTTGTTCACTGCAGTAAGGGAGGAATATGTCTAGTAGAGAAATCCATAGAGAAAATGGACTAATGGAAAGAAGGGAGATATGGAGGGGAAAATTGGACTCATGGAATGTGACATCCTTAGAGAAAAATGTATGTTTAGTAGAGAAATCCATGCGCGTGTACCCTTTTTTTGAAGGCAAATCTAAGTAAAATTCTTTTAAGAGCTCTAGATTGAAACTTATCTCGATTTCTTTTTAAAGAGCTTACAAAACAAAGACAACCAAAGGGATTCAGAACAATGTAGTTTGGAGATTTTGTGGAATAACAGTTGGTATGGGAAAGAGTTTTTAAGAGAAGGAAGAGGGATGCGATTGATCAAGTAGGTGGTGGTGAGTATATAGTCACCTCAAGAGGAATGAGGAAGATTTGCTTGGAAAAAAGGGATCTAGCAACCTCGAGAATGTGCTTGTGTTTGCACTCTATAACTCCATTTTGTTGTGGAGTGTCAACGCAAGTTGTTTGATGAATGATCCCTTCTAGAGCAAAGAAATTTCGAGTTAAGGAGTCATCGAATTTAGGGGCATTATCAGATCTGACACTTTGAACTTTGGTTTGTAAGTGAGTTTGGATCAAGGTGTTGAAAGTTTTGAGAATGGGCAAGGCATCATTTCTATATGTCATTAGAAAAGTCCACGTTTATTTTGAATGAGTTGTTGAGAATGGTAAGGAAAATTTTGTATCAAGAATGGTAAGGAAAATTTTGTAGCTATCATGAGTTGTGTGTTTGGATCAAGAATGGTAAGGAAAATTTTGTAGCTATCATGAGTTGTGTGTTTGTAAAGGCCCTATATATCTATATGAATTACGTCAAAAGGGTGAGATGCATGTGTTGATTTATGATAAAAGAGTTTCCTATGTTGTTTTTCTGTAGGACAAATTTGACACATAAAATCGATTTTTGAAATAACATAAGGATTCAAAATGTATTTCAGCTGTTCCAAAGGCATATGTCCCATCTTATAGTGCCATGGCTTAATATCATCTCTAGATAAAGTAGCATTAAATGAAGAATTGGCTAAAGTCCGAAAAGAAGAAAAGCTACTAGAGTCATTAGAGTAAGTGAGCAATCTTGTCTATCAAGTAGAGCCCATTTGCTTCATGGTTAATTACAAGTGGCTTGCTCATCAAAGAGTCTGGAGACGACAAAGTTTGAGTGTGAAAATAATGTTAAAACATAGGTTTGAAGTGAGGTTGCTAATAGAAAGGAGATTGATTCTGAAATCTGGCACATAGAGAACATTGTATAAGAATAGTTTAGGAGAGAACTGTAATGTTCCAGTATCAAGAATAGAGTTTTGCTTTCCATTAGCTAGGTAGAGCTATAGTGGATGGATTCTTCATGGGATGGACGGTTTGGAAAAGGTTTAATTTGGGGGTAATATGGTCTGTTGCTCTACTGTTAAGGATCCTTTTTGAATTATTGCTAGGAGAAAAGAAGTAGAACGTATTACCTGCCATAAACGCAACATGATTGGTCACCACCTTGTTGCTAGACTTAAAAGCATGGAGCTGCTTGTGTTTGAGTTTGTTTGGGTAGCCATCCTGTCCGACTCTTTTCCCGAAGGATATCCATAAATCTTCCAACACTTATCTACATTCTGGCCGATTACTTTGCAATTCTCATAATAATATCTATTCTCTATCTTCCATAGAGGAAAGCCTATTTTATTCTTACACTTCTATGTGGTGTGTCCTTTGATCTTACAAATCTCATAATAAGTTGGTGTGTTTCTAACAAGTGTGTTCTGTGGGTAACCATGGAGTTTCCGGCATTTCTCTGTGGTATGTCCACCCATTCTACAATTAATGATCACAATACGCTCTTGCTCCTTCCTTTTGGTTATATGGTTGATCCCCCTTTTAGATACTTCTTTGCAAAGCAAATGCCGTTGACTCACTCTCACTCTTGTTTCCGACGCTTATATTCCTCTTGCATAATAGTTTGATACACTTTACTCGCATTTGGAGGAGAGTTCATCATCAAAATGTTTCATTTGACAATGTTGTAAATGTTGTTCAATTCCATTAAAAAATTGAATAACTTTCTGATCTTCAATGACTTTGCTTGTCACAATAGTAGATCTACGGGTACAAACTGATTAATCAACCAACAAACAGTACTCATCCCATAATTTCTTCAACTTATTAAAATTTGGGAAATTCCGCCCGGTAACCACGAGGTTTTGCAAATTCCGCGTGGTACCCAAAGGTTTTCGGTATTCCGTGTAGTAACCACGAGGTTTTGTAGATTCCGCGTGGTAACCTTAGTCTATTATCAAAAAATTATATAAAAACTTACTCATCCTTTCTACTTAATTACACAAATCACCCTTTTTTAAATTTTTTTTAAAAAAACTATCTAATCTATTTTTATAAAACACCTAACTTCATAATTTTAGTATTATATTTTTTTATTTACTCTTTTTCCAGGAAACTATATATTGTTATTTTATAAAATCTTATATTTTTTATTATTATAAAAAGAACCACATTTTTCAAATTTGTATAAAAAAATAGTTCTTTTTTTTTCAAATTAACAAAAGCATACCTAATTTTTAAAAACCTACCATTTCTTATTAATAAAATATAAACTTGAACTTTATTGATATTTGATCCTTTAAGAGGGTGTTCTTTAGAAGTTGGTGCACTAGTTCAAGTAATTTATTTTTAAAATAAAATAAAATTGTTTTTTTCTTAACATAATGTACATATATCATGACATTAAAAATGTGTAAACATTATAGGTTTTTTACGACATGTACAACTTTAGGCAATTTTTTGTACTTATAATAAATTAACATTTAAAAATAAATTATGTATTAAGTAATACTTCTCACTAAGTATTTTAATAAAATAGATTTGATAGTTTTGTTGAAAAAACCTATTTAAATGATACCTCAAATTAGGTATAATAAATTAATTTGTTATTTATTTTTCCAACAAACCTATCAAATCTATTTTAATTTTTTAATACAAATTTGAAAAATGTGTTTTTTTTTTCAATTATTAAAAAATAAAAGATTTTGTAAAATAATAATATATATGGTCATGGAAAAGGATTAAATAAAAAAAATATAATACTAAAATAATAAAGTTAGGTGTTTTAAAAGTAGATTAGATAGTTTAAAAAAAAAAACTAAAGATTGGGTGATTTGTGTAATTAAGTAGAAAGGTTGGGTAAATTTTATATAATTTTAAGTTTTTATAATAGACCAAGGTTACCACGCGAAATCTGCAAAACCTCATGGTTACCACACGGAATACTGAAAACCTTTGGTTACCACGCGGAATTCGCAAAACCTCGTGGTTACTGGGCACAATTTCTCTTAAAATTTTTAGACTTAGATGTAGAACCTTGGCTAGTAAGACTAAGTTCCCTTTGAACTTGATAAAGCCTAGTCTGGTTCGATTTACCAAACCTTATAGCTAATTCATTCCATATTTTTTCAACAGTTTTACAATAAAGGACTGATACAGCTATCTCTTTTTCAACTGAGTGAAGGAGCCAAGATAATACTAATGAGTTGCAACGGTTGAGCTACATTTGATGGTTTGTTACTTGGGCGCTTGCACTTCTGATTAACAAGCCTAAGCTTGTTCTTTGCCACGAGGGAGATCTCTACTAAGCGTTCTCGTTCAACAACGAGTAGCAAGTAGCGCTAAATATTATTCGCGGGTGACCGCCGCACCACCTTAATCCATGAAAAAGCGGTTGATGAGTGAGGTGGTTGACGGTTGAAATGGTTTACGGGTTGAATATGGGTTAAATCTAGCAACCGTTTCACCACCCATGAATTGATCAATCAACCATCAACTGTTTACCACCAATTTCACCCACCAATTTTTAACATATAATATAACATATCCATTTCTGTATTCTTCCATTTGTTTACTCTCTAGATCCAAATTAGGCCACCGACTATATCCTCCTACAACTTCTTCATAACGACTCCATCACGCCAAATTGAATCGACTTTCAAATTTCTAACTTTCAAATAATGCAATTATGCAATGTATTGATTTTGTTTAGTTTATGTTTGTAAATATTTCCCTTATCATTAAATTATGTGCATATTAAGACTAATTAACTTTTTTTAACGCTCGGATTAAATCGAGTTTTAATTGATCATATTGTAAAGTCATTTATTTGTGACGTATTATAATTATAGTTCGTAATAATTCATGGGTGGTGAGTTACCCACCCCACCTATGAGTGATGGGTGAGGCGGGTAGGGTGAAAGGTTTTGTCGGTGATGTGTGACGCGTGTGGATCATTTTTATTGGCAGATCGGGTGGTGGAAGAGCTTCACCCACCCATAAACTGACCCATGACTAGCCCTAGTAGCAAGCATGTAGTTCAGATGATCCGAATAATACAAAGACAATTCATTTGACAAAAGGTTTAGCATTTCCTCCCTGGTATGTTCATACCGAGCCAAAATAACTCGTTCTCAAATTTTTCAACTTCAAGCTAGGCACAAATTTCAGCTTCGAACCTAGATTGAGCTTCGATTTCTTCAGGTGTTAACATTTAGAAGTTTGGCTATGATACCATGACAAGATTTGTCATTCAATAAAGCAGAGAATTTATGATAGTTCAGAAAAGCAATAAAACAGTAACCGGAAAGTGAGAATAGAAGAAGAAGAAGGAGAAGGGAAAGAGAGGAGAGAAAAGCGACGGACCATTCAAGTCATTCTTTGATTTCAACAAATGTCAGGTTAGCTTACAAAACCTAGAAACAACCTTTTATGCTAGAGCTTTTAAGTGACATGTTTGCTGAATCATTAAATACATTCAAGCTCATCTCTCTTTGTCTTACAACAAGGATCATGTTTTGTCTTTTACATTCAACCATATGTTCCTCTATTTTGCTCTGATACCAATTGAAGAAATATGCCAATGCCTTCTATTGATTAATCACAAAACAAAACAGGGATTGAATCTCCAACACGATTACTTTGCATTGAAAATTCATCACATAAAAGCGTAATTCTACAGTACAACCTCCATAAAATAATACTCGATAAATTAATAAATTCGGTAAATTAATATTTTTCTCCGGTCCCGACTTCGGCTAGTGTAAAATTTGACGATTTTCGATAAGATAATAAGATAATAAATTTTCAAAAAAACCGTATAGAAATATAAGGTCCCAATAAAATCATAAATTAATAAATATATGAAAAATTACATATATGTATAACTAAGAGAACTTTCAAAACTTAGTAAAATATGATTCTATTGTAGTTGGTATTATTTTTGGTTCAATGACAATACTTGGTACTATTTTAAGCTAATTTTCCTAAGTTTAATTTAGTTACATAAGATAATATTTTATTGGAATATCTCTATAGCTAAAATCTCTATAAATTAATAAATATTAATTTATCGATGAATTAATATCTCTATAAAATAATAAAATACTCCGATCCGGACCCTATTAATTTATAGAGGTTTAACTGTATTTACTTTCACAATACATAATTATAGAATACTAACCAACAATAACTACCATCTAACTACCTTCTAATGACAGTTATTTTACAGTTTTATAACTAACTTACTTGACAGTTACCTAGCTTGACTAATACAGGGAAGTTAAACACTTATAAATAACTTATTACCCACAGTTTGACAGCTAGGCTAACCAAGCTTAATTAGTTTCATGGGTTTACCAAGGTTTACTTCCTTCAAGGTGTGATTGTTTCCCACTCCATAACGGGTTCCCTGCTACAAGGATCTTTTTGGAAGCTTAAGCAGATTGGTCCAAAATTTATCCTTCTCATACCTAAGAACTACGCAAGCAAGGTGTAAGGCCCGGTGTATTAATCATATGCTAGATTAACACTTGCTTCTTGACTGTTATTTGTTGGCATATGCTTTTCCTTAGCTCAACATCTATCAAGATTCAGCGTTCTTTAATACACTGCTTAACTCCACCTGACAATCTTACATCACATACCCTAGATACGTACTACACAACTGCGCTAGGCATTCACCGGATTGGCTATATCAATTTTCTTCATAACATTATAGACCTGAAAGTCGCATGGCCAAATAACTGAATAAAATGTTGAATACATTGAAGCATTGAATTATAAGAATGAAGCAAACAATGTAGTTTGGCAAACCAAATGCCAAACATGAGAAAACTAGGAACTGTGGCTATTACACTTCCCCCAAGAAAGTAGGAAACCATGTGGAAAAAAATGAAAACGCAAATGGTGAAAGGACATTTCCCTTATGGCAAAGGCAACCTTAATGAATCAAGTTAATTTGGAAAGAAAACGAAGTAGCAGCAACGTACGTGTATAGCAGGGACAAAAGAAATGGAATGAGTAGTGGATCTAAGGCTTTCTCTTAAGTATCACAATCACATGCCTCCGTTAGCATCCGGGGTAGCCTTAGCCGGCTTCAGTTTTACTATGTCCACAAGGTCTCCAAACAACAGATCGCCTCCCGCTTTTGGTTGCTGCTTCATAGGTGGTAAGTAGGAAGCCATCGAGATTGGGCTCGGGTTGCTACTAGCGTCGTCTTTCAAAGACAGTCCGTACAATCCTTGTTCGAGGTACTGGGGTTCTTGGCCTCCGTATCCAATCATGTGAAGGGGGTTGATGGTCTGGGCAGTGGATGGCATGGCCTGTGGAAGCATGTTTATCATTTGTGAGGTAGAGCCTTGTGTAGGGTGAGTGTAGACGGTGGGCATGTGGTATGACTGGTTGAGGGCCATGAGCTGGCTACCTGTGATTGGCTGAACAAACATGCCGACTATTTGATGCTCATTTCCGGGTGTTGTAACTCCCAAAGATTGCATTCTTGGTGATTGTGCAGCACCGCCCTTCTTGGAGACTAGGGTGGTGCCGAAAGGTTGGATTTCGGTTGATTGTGACTCCCATGGAGGCGGTGGCATTGCGCCTCCGTTTTGTGCACCTGTTGCGCGCAAAAGTATCTAGATCAAATCTACAATAATAACAATAATCCAATACAATTCCCCTTATGGAGAATCTGGGGAGTCAGGTTGGGGGCACCCCTGGCTAACACAGAGGGGGAGCGTCCTATCTAGATACTAAGCTGTTGAAAACTAAGGCTTCCCAAAAAGTGATCTGTTCTTGCATTGAGATTGAAGAAGAAGAAGAAGAAGATGGAGGATATATGATACGTACCATTGACTGGAGATGATGGTTGGTGTTGGAGTTGGAGGGTGTGAGTAGCCCATGAGGGTCCAGATAGCGGTGGAGGGTATCCTGATTGATGATCATAAGCTGATCCAGGAACGTAAGAAGTTGATTTGCTATGATGAGGATTATAATGTAGTGGAGACGTTTGTTGAGCACTCCAGGGAACTTGTGTCGTGTACCCAGCTGTTGCCTGCTCATATGTTACATCATGATATGATAGCGGAGAAGATGGTGGTGGTGGAGATTGGGCGCCTTGAGCAACATGGGGGAAGCAAGGGACTTGCTGAAACCCGTAGTGTTCATGTTGTAGGATTTCAGTGTGGTGGTAAGGGTGTTGGAATTGTGAGGAGGGATTGGTGGAGAAGTGGTCAGCCAAGGCCAAGGCGTTTTGGTCAGTAGCAACGGGGCTTGTTGGTTGGTGAGCAGTGCATGAAATAGGAATGAGGGCTAACGAGTTGTGCGCGAGTGGGCTGTGCTCATCTCCCTCACCTAGAAGTAGGTCACAGCTGAGGAGATCCGGAGTGGCAGTAGGAGCAGAGACGGACACTTGGTGTTGCTGTTGATCAGGAATGGGCTCCGGCTCCGTCTCCGACTCAGGCTCAGGGTTTTCCATTAATGGAACTACACTACTACTAGAGGTAGGTGCAAAAAGAAAAAGGGACTCATACTTGGAAAGCTCACGTTGCAACTCATCGTTCAAGGCAAGACCCTGACACAACAATGACTCATCCCTAGCAAATTAAAGCAAAAACAAAGTAAGTTAAGATCATTACTGCCCATTTCTATGTGTATAAATACAAATGTACAATAGTTAAAATGTACTACTAATTAGGTGGTCATACATACACAGTTGAATTGACAAGGTGAACAACTTTGGGTTTGGTCATCTGGCATTGATCCACCAGCTCAACAAGGGCCTCCTGCCGTAAAGCCTGCAATAATTAATTAGGCACATACGTACCAATAATGTAGCTTATTAATCAATCAGGCTAATTCATTCATGAGGAGTACGGTATACACGATGATGAATATGATGAAATATCTTTGTTTATAGATCGAACTTCAATTTAATTACCTCCTTGTTCCCAGGTTGTATTGCAGTTAGCATCTCTGAAACAACATCCACACTCGCACGTAGTTTTTGAATTTCGCTCAAGCTGTCAAATTCATTGATTAAACACTTAGTCCAATTAACTAAATATAAGTGAAAGAAGTGAAGGCAAGCCTTATATATATGTACGTGCCTCAATGTGGGAAGATGAGCACCAGCAGCAAGAGGTGATGAAGACACAGGTTGCGTGGACCGAGCATACGACAGGGCAGGGCGCGATAGACCACCACCCCTACTACTACTGCTACTGCTACTGCTACTGTCAGATCTTTGAGGAAACGTTGCCCCGCCACGCTGATCCATCCACATTCAATTTTTGCATACCAACAACAACAACAAAAACAAGACTCTCATTTCATCTACTATCCAATTTCTAATGTTTGTGCGTGTATATCTTGTTAGTATGTAGGCTTTGTATAGAAAAGGTAGGGCGTACGTACAAGCAACTCTTGGTATGCAGCAAAATATTGATGATATCTTGCTCTTGGTCCCCCAAACTCCTCTTGCCATGTGTCTAACATACTTAGTATCTTTTCCTTCACTTCATACTCGGGCTGCAAGTACAACAACATACATGTTCGTAGCTTCATCCAAACTTATATCAATCAATGTATATAGACTCGGATGAACATATATATACGTATATATATACCTTCTTTTTAACTATTTTCACCATTTCTTGGGGCAGGCCTTTTTGAGCCACATTCATGTGCACTACATCCCCACAATTCTTGACGATCGTCTCCAACAGCTACATCACGTACAGACACATGCCAATATATTAAAGAAGGGAACGCAATTAACATATGTGTAATGTAAATGAGTAAGAAGCTGGATCAGTCAATCAATGGATGGATCGCGTACGGTTAGATTTAGAAGCTGAACTTTGGGCTTTTTGCTTCCAATCCGCCTCTTTATACTTTTCACAACATCCTTCACGTGCCTGCATCCATCATCAAATCAATTACACGTACATTTGATCAAACATCAAATCGCAAAATTAATGATTTGCCCGTTCCATTAATGGGAATCGATCTTAGGGTATTGACTCAAGCCTACGATCAACAAACATGAACAACATAAGATGAACAATATATATATATATGTAATTGTAACAATAATTAGAGTCAAAATGATAAGTACCCAGGATGACGATTAAGCATATCGCAAATGTCCATGTTGAGTGCCCAATCTGGAGCCATCAAAGTATTGTTGGTTGCTCTTTCCACCGCAGAGCTCACCATCCTTACCTCCGCCCTCGCAACAAACACGGGCCTACGATCCATTTTCGAATTCTACTTTCAATGTATCCGGCTTGTTTCCATCTTAACTATATTTCATTGATTGTAACGGTTGCCCCATCCCGATCTTGATCCTCCAAATCCCACATCCAAAACCATCCAACGATTAATTCAATCTTATCGCATGATCTATCGAGTGAGGTTTAACCTATCCATCATTCCCTTCTTCATTTCCCACACCCACACGCTAGATCGATCAATCTCAGAGTTAAAAACATTAACAAATATCAATCAAGAATTTAATGACAAGAAACAAAACTAACTAATTAAAGGTCACTCTCTCTCTTTATGTATAAATAGTATCGCTCCCCACTCTCCCCTACCCACACCCTCTTCAACAGATCAGTGCCTTTTTTTCGGCTTTGCTTCGCTTTTCACAACCCACTCATTTTTTCCCTTCATGTTAAACATTTCAATTAATCAAATAACTCATACATTCATTAATTAAAATATTATTTAGCTAACTAGGTAATTGTCCGTATCTTGTGCGGACTTTATTAAAAATTCTATTATATTTTTTAACCATTACAAACTGCCATAACTCTTGGATTGGTGGTAAATCACCGGATAAATCAAATAACCAAGCAAATGATGAAGAAAAAGTGGACATGCAATTAAAAAAAAAATGAGCTAACGATGATGAAGTTTCCTATATCCATTAATCATCTCTGATCTAAAGGAATGAAATTGGAGCAACACTTTCCATCTCTTAATAAAACCTTTGGATAAGGTGTGGGAGTGTTCAGCAACAAATCAGAAATTTATGATTAAAAAGATATGGTTACATGTTAAGAAGGAGATGAAGGTTTTACTCAATATGAAAATCCATTCCGCGATGATACAACCAAAGAAGAAGAGGATTTGACACATGACATTATCCTAAACAATATGGACACACCAAATGCCATGTAATATTGATAGTATCTATCTATCTATTAATGTATACTAAAGTGGAAGCAGATTCCGCTACCACATTGTGTCACATCATCCCTTTTATCAAATTGATATATTATATAAAATGTTTTGTCTATTGAATTGAGAAATTTATCTTTATTTACCATACAAAATTATTTCACTATTTTTATAAAGATATATTCAATTTAAGTTATTATCAGATATATTAAATACTACTAGTATTATACATACAACATAAAATATATTAAAGCACATTTAGGGGTATGATATTATAAATATATATTATAGCATGTTAACAATTTAGTTATGATATATATATATATATATATCATACGAAATACAATTTATGTTGTTGTAAAGATATATTAAATGCTATCATACATACAACATAAGATATATTAAAGCACATTTAGGGGTATGATATTGTAAATATATATTATAGTATGTTAGCAATTTAGTTAAGATATAGATATATATATTAGATATCATACGTGATACAATTTATGTTACTGTGAAGATATATTAAATACTATCATGCGTACAGCATAAGATATATTAAAGCACATCTAGGGACTAGGGGTATGATATTGTAAATATATATTATAGCATCTTAACAATTTAGTTAAGATTTATATATAATACATAATACATTATATATATTGTATATTTGCATCTACCAATATTTGAATTTTTATTAATTAGTATCCTAAGTCTTACCCATGTAAAGATATATTATAACATCTTCTTATTATTAATGTAATAACTAAAACATATTTTTATATTACCATATCATATTAAATACTCAATAAAAATATTAATAAAAAGATTAGATGATATATTTACCCTAAATATATCACTAACATTTAGAGGTGTCAAACGGATCAGGTCGGGTGGACTTAGGTTCGGTCTTTTTGGGTTCGGGTTGAGTGTTGGTTCTGATGCGTCCTTGCCCCTCGTGTTTGACAAGAACACGAATGATGGAAGATGAAGTAGTAATCGATGCGGAAGCGATTTGATGATGTTCGAACTAGAGTGAACGAAGGTTTAATGCAACAGTATTCCGGGAAGAAGGAGAAACTCGACTTTACTTTAGGGAAATTCAATATTGCATAAGCTGAATAAAATCAGTTACAAGAGTACTTATAGAAGGAAAAAAAAAAACAACCTAGCAAATCAAATCTTATCTTATGGAAAGATAAAGATATGATTTGTTACAAAAATCCAAAAAATAAAAGATATGGAATAAAAAGGAAACAAGCTATCTATCTTTAAGTCAAGTAACTATCCTAAAATAATAACTTGGCTTAAAATAAAAGAAATTTAATTAAGGATAGGCAGTACGAAGGAATTCGTAACCGAAACTTGGACTCTCGCCAGGGGTGGTCGACCAAGTGAAGGTCGGGGCAGACTAGGCTAGGTCGACCTAGGGAAGGTCGGGGACGACCTGGCTGGAGGCATGTCCGAGCTTGTTGAGGTCGGGTCCGAGCTCAGCTGGGTAGAAACACTAACCCAACTTGTGACATCCAAAGAACCATGTGATTGGGAAACTCAGGCCACTAAGGATTGGGTGGCTTGGGTGATAGTCTTAGCTCGACTCCTTGTGATAGGACCCTTGGACTTGAGTTGGAGAGCGTCTTCTTCTTCTATGGCCGACATGGTAGGCAAGGGCGCATCAACCTCCCCCTCTTGGCTTGGAAACGTCCCCGTTTCCTCAAAACCAAACGGAGGCTCGATATAAGGCTTCAAGTCGGCCACATTGACGGTAGGATGGAACCTATATGACTTGGGTAGCTCAAGTTGATAAGCGTTGTTGCCAATGCGTCTCAACACCTTGAATGGGCCATCTCCTCTTGGATCAAGCTTGGTCTTCCTCTTTGATGGAAAGCGCTCCTTCTTGAGGTGCAACCAAACGAGATCACCGGGCTCAAAGATCAACTCCTTCCGGTTCTTGTTCTTTTGAGCACGGAAATGTTACGCACGCCGCTCAAGTTGAAGCTAGGTGCGCTCGTTGTAGCTACGAACGTGTTTGGCCCGAGCGGCTCCTCCGAGGTGTTCTCCATCCTTGAGTGGGCGTGGCACCAAGTCTAGGGGCTTGTGTGGATTCAGCCCATAGACAACCTCAAATGGGCTCTTCTTTGTCGCTGAATGCATGAATCTATTATAAGAAAACTCGACAAAAGAAAGTAAGTCCTCCCACCGCCGTGGGTTGGTCTTGAGCGCGGCCCGTAAGAGCGCGTCCAAGGTACATTTGGTCACTTTAGTTTGACCATCCGTTTGGGGATGATAAGAGGTAGAGAAAAGAGATGAGTACCTAGTTTGATCCATAGAGTTCTCCAAAAATGAGCTACAAACTTGGTATTCCTATCACTAACAATAGTTATAGGAATACCATGTACTTTTACCACATGATCAAAGAACAATGTTGCAATTTAGGAGTTCTCCAAAAATGAGCCACGACCTATGGGGGGTCGGGTACGACCGACGACGACGGAAAAAAATGCAAACAATCAAGGAAAGAATGTGCCGAAGTTAAGAGTTTTTTTCACCTGCAAGATTCAAATTGTCAGAGACACGAATTCAATGTCAAGTAATGAAAATACTACGTTCGAGCAAGGATAGGGCCTTCTTTTCAACCTAATGAATTCAAAGCAAAATTTTCGGGTAAAACCTAGATGGATGAATGGTGATATGGATCCAGGGCTGAAAGTCTTAGGATGTGGGAAAAATTTTTTTGTGTGAATTAAGAGAAAAGTACTTACTAGACTCAAATGACACGTGTCTCTAATGCCAGTTGATGCATCTTTGCTCCTCGTGGTCGACAAGAACACGAATGTCCCGATAAAGACCGTACGCGTAAGTGCGTTTCTCTTGCTTGAATGATGGAAGATGAAGCAATAATCGATGCGGAAGAGATTTGATGATGTTTGAACTAGAGCGAAGGAATGTTTGATGCAACGGTATCCCGGGAAGAAGGAGAAACTCGACTTTACTTTAGAGAAATTCAATATTACATAAGCTGAACAAAATCGGTTACAACAGTATTTATAAAGGGAAAAAGAAACAACCTAGCAAATCAAATCTTATCTTATGACAAGATAGAGATATGATTTGTTACAAAAATCCTAAAATAAAAGCTATGGAATAAAAAGGAAACAAGCTATCTATCTTTAAGTCAAATAACTACCCTAAAATAATAACTTGGCTTAAAATAAAAGAAATCTAATTAACAATAGGCGGTACGAAGGAATTCGTAACCGAAACTCGGACTCTCGCCAGGGGTTGTCGTTGGCGACCAAGTGGAGGTCGGGGCCGACTAGGCTAGGTCGAGGTCGACCTAGGGGATGTTGGGGACGACCTGGCTGGAGGCGTGGCTGAGCTTGCTGAGGTTGGGTCCGAGCTCAGCTGGGTAGAAACGCTAACCCACCTTGTGACGTCCAAAGAACCATGCGATTGATAGACTGGGGCCACTAAGAATTGGGTGGCTTGGGTGATACTCTTGGCTCGACTCATTGTGATAGGACCCTTGGACTTGAGTTGGAGAGCGTCTTCTTCTTCTATGGCCGACATGGTACGCAAGGGCGCATCAGGTTCGGGTCAATCGGCTTACAAGTCAAGACAGGTCGGGTCTTGACATGTTATTGTGCGGATTCAGGTCGACCTAACAGGTCAAAATTTGAAATTTTAATATTTTATATATAATAGGTTTTTTGATAAAAATATATTATAATTTTTACAAGAATATATATTTATTTTACATATGTATAAAATATCGGGTCAATCGGGTCGGTTTCGAGTTTTAACCCAATCAGGTTCGGGTTAATCGGGTTCAGTTTTTTTTTCTTTGCTCGCTACTATTTGGGTCGAGTTTGAACCCTAAAATTTCGGTCGGTTCGGATCGATTTTTTGGGTCGGGTGAGATTTTTAGAACTCTAATTTAAAGAGATTATAGTATAAACAAGAGATGTTTCGAGTGTTTTAATGTCGCTTGTACGTGAAGGGGGTTTAGTCAAAGAAGAAGTGGACAAGGTCTTGCCCATGATTCAATCTTCGAGTTGCATACGTGATCAGTTGACACAGCATGATCAGTTGCATACGTGCTATTAGTATTTTAGTTTTTTTTTTATTGTGGAGCTACTAGCTCGAACAAGCCAAAATTAGGCTATCTTTTAGTTACAAGGATAACCTAGATCATCACGTCGGATGATTTTTAAAAAATCAAGCAGAATGGGTTGTTGACTCAACAAACACCTTGACTGTGTTACAGATAAATGTGAAAGCGAGAAGGACGTAGGATGAAGCGGTAGAGCTGCATTGAGACTTTGAAGATTGTTTTGTCTTCTTGCTAGGAAATCAGCAGCAACATTTGATTCTTTGAAACAATGATAAAAAAACCACAGAGGTAATACTAGAGAGAATATTTGTAATGTCAGCTAAAATGGAGTGTATTTCCCAAGGAACTTTCCAGGTACGTTTTAAAGAATTAATTACAACCAAATTATCCCCTTCAATAATAAGATTGTTAATATTAGAACAATCAATATTTCTAAGGGCGTGGAGAAGGCTAGAAGCTTCAGCTTGCACAATTGTCATGGGTGGAAGTTGTTGGCGACCTAAGGAAGTGATATAACCATTGTGGTCTCTAAGGATGAACCCAGCATGATCAGTTACATATAGAGGTGTCAAATGGGTCGAGTTGGGTGGATTCGGGTTCACTCTTTTCGGATTTGGGTTGAGTGTGGGTTCGGGTCAATAGGGTTACAGTCAAGTCGGGTCGGGTCTTAACAAGTTATTGTGCGGGTTTGGGTCGACCTCAAATGTCAAGAATTTGAATTTTTGATTATTATTAAAATAATATTATCATTAAATAATAATATTTAATAATAAAATATTATTTTTAATAGATTTTTATAATAATATTTTATTTATAATAGGCTTTATGATAAAAACATATTATAATATTTACAAGAAAATAAATTTATTCTACATATATATAAAATATCGGGTCGATCAGGTCGGCTTAAGGTTTCAATACAATCAGGTTTGGGTTAATCAAATTCGGTTTTTTCTTACTCGCTACTATTCGGGTCGGATTTCAACCCTAAAATTGTCGGTCAGTTCAGGTCGATTTTTCGGGTCGGGTCAGGTTTTGACAGCTTTAGACTCTAGTTGTATACGTATTAATTATGGTGGGCTACTATTGATTGTACTAGGAAGCTTACCCGTCCGATGAACGGGCAAATATTTTCGTCATAACTTTTGGGAACGTAAATATAATAATGTTACTCATGACATAATATTTGTTTTGATCAATAAATTATGTAGTTATTTTGGATTGAATTTTGAATAATTTATTAGAAAAAATGAGTATAAAATATGGAATAATTTGATTAAGTATTTTTATTTGTTCCGGAATAATTTGATTAATGCAGCAAAAAGACTTTGTAGGGAATTGACAAACCTTGTTGCAAGTAAAACTCTCATAAGTTGATCAAATGGTTCAAATGCCTCTCCTAAGAAAAATGCATTTTGGTGGGGTGTGTGAGCAATATGCAGTTTGTGGAGTATATATATATATATATATATATATATATATATATATATATATATATATATATATATATATATAGAATTAGGTTCTAGTGATACCCCCTCTTAGAGTGATACAGAGTGAATAAGTTTCAACCATTGGTTCAAAACAAGATCTAGGGTCAAGATTAAAGATGAAAGGGGGAATTAAAAAATGATTTTAAAATTGCAAATATCTTTTTCTCTCCATATTTCCATAAAATCGTTTTTTAGTGCAGTCTCTCTCCTCAAAATCCCGTGTTTTTTGGCTTCGATTTCCTACTTCCCCCAAAAGCTCTCAAAGTCGATATTTTGCCTGCTCAACCCAACCCATCTTCACCGATTCGTCTCCGGCATCTCCGCCTACACCGACTCGTCTCCGGCCTCTCCGCTTCCACTGAGTCGTCTTGGCCTCTCCGCCTCCACCGAGTCGTCTCCGCCCTGTCAGTCTTCGTCGTCCCTCACCTCAAACCTTCTCGGTCGCCGTTGTTTGTGTGGCTCAACCCGCAGATCTCGTCGCTCGCCGTTCTCCGGCGAAACCCGCAGATCTTTGTCCGTTCTTTTTCCGGCTCAACCCGCTCAACCCGCAGATTTTCTGTCCGGGTCAACCCGCAGGGCTTCGTGCGGCTAAACCATTCTCGCTCGCCTTTCTCCGTCATTCGCCGACCATCTCTTCGTCGGTAAGCCAATTTTAATTCTAATTTCTTCAATTCTAGTCATATTTAACACTTTGCTAGTTTGATTGAGTTGTTAATTAGAGTTAGGGTTTCATTAATTCCATCATTGACAACTATGCAGTTCAAGCTTTTTTGTCAAGGTCGATTTACCATTTCAATGGCACCAAAGAAGAATAGGAAATTGGTTAAAGGTATGTTGTTTAGTGTTGTTTGTGATTTTGATTCATGAAATTGGGTTTTGTTTGTGATGTTGATTAATGGAATTGGGTGTTGTTTGTGATAGATTCATGAAATTCGTTGTTGTTTGTGTTGTTGATTCATGAAATTGGGTGTTGTTTGTGATGTTTCATGAAATTGGGTGTTTGTGATGTTCTTTCATGAAATTGGGTATCGTTTAGGATGTTGATTAATGAATTGGGGTGTTTGGTTGTTGTTGTTTTTTTAATGTTTGTTTGTATTGAATACATCAAATATTACGATTTTGATCAATCTTCCCGCGCTATATTTGAAATGTACTTTTTAGATGTGGTTGAATAGTTTATTGGTTGTGGTCCCTATTTTGTCTGCTAACGATTTGTATGCATAGAAATGGATTCCATATGCACAGAAATCACATGCTTAAGTTTGTGCACTTGTATGCATGAAACAGAGTAGGTGTATGCATGAAACAGAATCGTGTATGCATGGTTCAGAGTCAAGTATTCATGAAATAGGAATCTATATGCATGAAACAGAGTATTGTATGCATTAAACGGAATTGTTTTGGCTTGAGTAATATTTGAATCTATTTATATACTCAATGCAGGATTGAACAAAAATGTCCAGAAAGTAAGGGACATTGAAGATCCGAACGTATCAGGTGTTAAAGGAAGTAAGGAATTTGTGTAAAGTTGAGTTGTGGATATGACATTTTGTTTAATTTTTTGTTTGATTTATCCATTGCCCCGATGCAGAATCGTTTAAAAGGAAAGAAGCGGCAGCCCCTGCGGTTGCGAAAGATCAAAGGGAAGCCAAAAGGACGAAACGGATTCAAGAATCGTCTAACGTTGATGCAAAATTGTCTAAGAAATCAAGGAAGCGGGGTGTTGGCTATGATCGACTCCATCATAGGAGTTGTGTTAAGCTTATTACCGAACTGCTAATCATATGTCTGACGAGCAAAAGAACAATCGGACTCGGGAATTTATTATGTCTGCCCTTCTCAGAGATCCCAAGGTAAAAATCCAACTTTGCACAAGTATGCAACAATATTGTTTTTGTATTCATCAAAAGTGTATACGTATGCGTCAACTTATTATGTATTCAATAGCTATATAGTGATATGCATCAAACGCATGTCTGTATGCATCAAATGTTTATATGTATTCATTGTACGCACAGGTACTTGGGTTTATGGTTAGTTCAGAATTATGATGCTAGGCGAGGTCTTATTGAGATGGCGGATGGCACTACTCTCCCAGTTACACAAGTATACAGAAGTCACAAGGAGTTAGTTGATGAGTGGAGGGAGCACATTGGGCAGAAAGATCGATTATATTCGTCTAGGCCATCACATTTGTTTGAGGCGATGTTTTTTAAGGAAGATGAAACCGGTGTGATGGAGGACAAAGAATCAAGAGATGCACGAAAGCAAAGATACAGTGACGACAATCGATGGTTCATTCGTGACTTCTGTATACTTGTGTGGTCGTGCATGATAGAGCCTCAGCAAAGCGGTGCTATCAACCAGAACATGATTTTGCCTCTCGATGTCATTGCTGATATGCAATCATACAACTGGTGTCGATTTGTTATAACATGTCTTAATGAGGCTAAAGACAAGTGGGTGAAAAACCCTGAGAATGCACTATTCATGGGATGCATTTACTTCTTGACGGTAAATTTCTATAAATTAACTTTCATATATACTATATGTTTTTTTTTCATTTATGTGTTGTTTTAATCAAATAAATTTGTGTAGGTTCATTATTTGGATAGGGTTGTTAATTACCGTCAAAGTGATGTGGAAGTGAGATCTATCCCGGCTTTCATTGGTTGGGATGATGCGATCATCAGGAAAAGGGAGGACTTAGAAATGAATCGTGGTGGTTTTGTATGTGGTTTGGTTGAAGAACAACAAACCATGAATCGGGTCCTCATTGATGAACCACAAACAACAGAGTCTTCATCGCCAAAAAAAGATGCTTCCAGGGAGGGTGAAGGCATCCAAGATAGTCAATCAAGCCAAGATAGACAACATAACGAGGTATTCGAATTTGTTTTTTGAATTGTGTTATTTTTTGTTATATGCATCCAACGGGTATCTGTATTCATCAACCGTGTACACATATGCATCAAACTGGTTCCTATATTCAATAGCTTTACATATATATGCATCAAACCTGTGTCTTTATGCATCAAAAGTTTTTTTAATTCTATAATTTTGTTTATGTGACTGTTTATTCAGGATTTCAATGTCTCATTTGGCCAAGCTTTTAGGAATTTGCTGAAGGATGTAATCATACTTTCTTATATAATGAAAAACATTCCCGATGTAAGAAACAAGGTGTCTATTACCATTGCGGAGGGAGTGAAATCAATCTTTAGTGCAAAATCCAGCTTATCTCAAGTTAACGATGCTCCTACTCAATTCAGTAAAGTACTATCCAATGAAGGTGGGAATGGACAGATGAGGAACTTGACAAAGTTATGATACACTATGAGAGTGCTTTGAAAAAGAGGGATGACATGGTTTATTTTGTTCTACCAGATCTGTTTGGTATAATCCCTGCTGACATTTCTCCTATTAAGGAAAATGTTCAAGCAGGTCCATCTGGACTTGGTCGTGGCATGGATATAGTGCAGGTACGAAACATTCAAATTTACTTACTTTTATTACTGTTTTCTATTTTAGCCACTCCCAACTTACTTTTGAGAAATGAGGAGATCAGAAGTAAGTTGGGAGTGGCTAAAATAGGAGACAAACTTCGGGAAACGAGACTTCGTTGGTTTGGTCACGTCCAGAGAAGGAGCCCGGATGCGACGGTTAGGAGGTGCGAGCGTTTGGAGTTAGGGGCTTACCAGAGGGGTAGAGGTCGCCCGAAGAAGCGTTGGATGGACAACGTTAAGCAAGATATCAACCTTCTTGGGATCTCAGTGGAGCTGGCTCAGTGTAGGGAGAGCTGGAGGGACAAGATCAAGGTGGTGGAGAGCTAGTAGCCGGGTTGGTGGAGAAAGCCTTTTAAGCGGGAGGTTAAAGTCAGGATGTTAGTTTTGGCTGGTTTCTTGTCTGAAGCTTGATTTGACCTTTAGCTTTAGCTTTGACTTTGAGTTTTAGTTGTAGTTTTAGTTATCTCTATAGTCGCTTCCTCGGTTGGTGTGCTCTTCTTGGGTTATTTCGGGCGTATTCCATCTAGGTCTAGAATACCCCCATCCTGACACCCCCGGATCCCGCTCTTGTGGGACTACCTGGGTAAATGTTGTTGTTGTTGTTATTACTGTTTTCAGCATATAGATGTTTTCTATTTTATGTTAGTAATATGCATTTGTGTGATTTCAGGATAACATTCAAAATGATGCAGCCATGGAATCCTCTTATGAAGATGCAAACGATGACATGGTATTCATTGTTTTTCTGTATTCAATACTTTTCCTAATTTCTTTGAAATGCTCATTTCTATATCTCATTCCAATTAATCAGGATAATTTTCAGAGCAAGTTTGATGATGATAATTTGTAACAGAATGATGATACGTATGCTGCCATGCACGATGCAACACACATAGAGGTACGACTCTAAACTTATGCTCCTAATCAGTTTGTATGACTTTAGTCTCATGCAAATTTGAAATTATTTTTTTATGTAGGTACAAGAGGCAGCCAAATCTGCTGGTGCGATTTCAGATAAGACTGTAGCCCCCGTAAATGAAGTTGCAACTGATCCTAATAATGTATGCAATAAATTTTACAATTATATGCATTTGGGTAATTTCTTGTAAACATATCCATAAATTATACAATTATACGCATTTGGGTTATTTTCTTGTGTAGGGAAAGGTGGCAGCCAAGTGTGCTGGTGCTGGTGAAAGGGTTGTATCCCCTTTAAATGAAGTTCCAACTGAGGTAATCAATGGATGCAACAGCTCGAGTAAACATATGCATAATTTCTACAATCATATTCATCATTTATATATACATATGCATTTAATTTTGATATAATGTTTTGTTGTTTCCTAATAGGCTAATGACATAATCGGAGGTGTTGTTAATGAGATTATAGAATCCACCGAAGCCGAGCATAGAGATGAGGGTACCACAGTTGGTCACAATGAGGAGGGCAAGTGCAAGGGAAAGAAAAAGAAGATCACTCTTACCTATGCCAAGAAAGGGGTAAGCTTGAGGAGGAGTCAAAGACTTAAGATGTAGTGATAATTGCCACTCTTACTTGTATTTGCTCATCTTTATTTACTTAAGTATGATTGGATGATGAACATGTAATATTTTGCATAATTGACTTGGCTTTTATGCAATTTGTTGGATGATACTTAGGGTTGTACGTAGTTGAATGATGAACATCTTTTATGTGATACTTGGCTTTTATGCATTGATGATGTAATAAGTTTACGTTTTATGTGTTTGCAATGTGTTTGTTACCATAATAGAGTTTCAGTTCTGCATACAGGTGTTCTTATTTTGCATACATGTGTGGTTCTGTTGCATATGATTCGAATGATTTTCATTTATGCATACATGTCTCACGTCTATTCATCCACTTGTGTGCCGTTTATGACGCATTTATCTTCTTTTACAAAAAAACAGGATAAAAGCAGAAACGAGATTGAAGGTGGGAATTTCAAGACTCCAGTAGCAGATTTTAAGAAGTTAGGAAAGCGGGTATCGAAACTATCAAGGTTAGAAAAAAGCCCATATATTTACTACGAAGTAGATGCTACTTCAAAACTTTCTACAGAGGAGATCAATATAATGACTTACATTGGGATCAAGTGTGACAACGGATAAGCCACTACCCTTTAAATAATATCTTCATTATTGATATTTCGTTGGCATGTTCAGTTAATTCTTGGTGTATGCCTCCTTCATCAGGGATATCGTCTTCTCTAGAAATGAATTGCCATTATATGAAGAGAATTTCAAAACTCTAGCAATTCCAGACCAAGAAGTCAACATATCAATATTGGATCTGTGGTGTACAACGTTGAACCAAAAAGAGATCCTCCGCGATAATGGGTCACCTAACAAGCTGTTTGTTTCTCCACAGCTTACTGTAAGTTTTATTTTTAACCTATGCATTTATTTCCTATGCATGAATTTAAGGTTTTATATGCAATATTTTGAAATGTATATTCATATACACATACACTATATATAAGTAAATTGACAATCTGCTTTCATCTTACAGTGGGCCTCGTTATTCAATGACAATTCAGATGAATATGACCAATCATACAATCAGTTCAAGGAAGAATTGGACCGCCTTATTGATGTCTCTCATTTTGGAGGTGTTTTAGTAGTTGATTTCCCTTGTAAATATGTGTTTTTCATTCCTTTCTTTGTTAGATTTGTTTCCCTTTTAGCTTAGTTCCCGGTTTTCTTCAAGAGTCGGAAACTATGCGAGTTTGTTTGTTTTTGTAGGTAAAATGGCAAGAATGAGGATGATTTCGAGGAGCTAAGGAAGGAGCCAAGTCAAGGAGTGCAAGAGCCAAGCTAAGAACGAAGTGGAACCAAAGGAAACCAAGGAAGAAGGCAAGGATCGAGGCCCAGGACCGAGATACACCAAGTCGGGCCCGAGATCGAGCGTCCAGTGAAAGGGACCGACGTTCCCAACGTCGGGCCCGAGGTCACCCCGTGTCGGTCCAAGTCGGCGTGTGAGAAGATTGTTCCCCAAGGCATATTTTTAGCAACTTTCCACATTTGCCCCTTTCTAAATTGGGATTCCTTGGTCCCCAATCCAAAGAGAAGGATAAGAGAGGTGATTGGTGATCAAATCAAAGAGTGGAGTGTGAGGGGGACGAGTGGCACACACACACCAAACCCAATTTCACTCTCAAAGGCTCAAGAAAGGCTTGGAGAGCAAGGAGAAGAAGGAAGAAGGAAGAGAAGGAGAGGTCGGTGGAGAAGAGAGGAGGATTTGTGAGTTTTGTACTTTGTTTTGCTTTGATCTAGTAGAATTGAACTTGGATTTTGTAGACACTTTGAGTTTGAATGCAATTGGAGTTTGATTGGATGTTGATGATTGAGTTTTGCTTGATTTCCATTTTGATTATGCTTTTCTCATACCATATGGAGTAGATTCCATAGTCTTGGGCTATGGGGGAATCCCCCTAGCTAGATTTGGGTAGAAAACCCCAATTCCATAGCCTTGAGTGCTTGATTTGTGAATCCTCTCTACATTGAGCTTCAATTCTCTTGTGAAAGCAAGGGATCTAGAGCTTGTGTTTGGTAAGAGTAAGCGAAAGTGGTCTCTATCCCATCTCAAGTCTCTAGCATCGAAGGTGAGTGAAAGCTCCCTTGGGTCGAGGTGTAGATTGGAGGGATTTGAGGTGAGCAACCTCGATCTCACTAGAATCAAACACTTATTGGTTGAATTGAGGTAGAATATCCAAGTCTAGTTGAGGGAGGAACCCAAAAACCCAAGACCGATCTACTATTTTGCTTAGACCGAGTTACCTAGAACGTCGGGCCCGACTTGCATCACGTCGGTCCCGTGCAACTCAACCTCGATCCTACCTCGGACCGAAGTGACCCTGTGTCGGTCCGAGGAGATCTCTCTTGTTTTCCTTCATTTGTCTTTATTTTCTCCTCTTTTTAGTCTTTTCGGGTACTCTCGACGCACGAACTCCCGTGTGTTCGACACCCTACCTCTTTACTACAAGTGAGGTTCGGTTTTTATAAATTTAAATTGTGAGACCCTCCGATCCCGGACCGATCACTTATCTCGTATGAGGACACTGATGTTAAATGCGCTGATGCACACCTGGTAAGTATTTAAAAGTCATTAAAAATAAAATTATGTGATGTTTTGCTTATATTTGTGTGTCTTTTGTTTTCAAACTTTCCCTATTCTGGCATATGAACATTTCTATGTCGTTTGTTTCAACTTCATTACATCGAGCATTGGAATTCTAGACAACTCCTCAACATGTGACACAGTGCCCGACATCAAATATGCGACAATCTTGACTTTATTGGTATATTGGTTTTGTTTCTTTGATTTACATTTTATAATCGTATTTCAGTTGTCCATAAATTTATTATTAACTTCGTGTAGGATAACTATGTAAACAATTAGTGTAGGATAATTACTGTATGCATAATATCCACATGGAAGGTAGTTAGTGTAGGGATAATCTCCATCCTAAATTCGAGGAATTATTGTACGCATCATCTCCGAGGATGATACTTATGATTTGTTACATACATTCATGTGAATTGGGATAATTAGTTTAGGTATTAAAGATAACCCTAAATTTTGTGTAGGATAATCGGTGTATGTAATAAAGATAAACTTAAATTTCATGTTCTATAATTAGTATAATTTATGAAAAAAATAGGATTCTGGAGGGATTTTTTTGGAGGGGTTTTTTGGAATAAAATAGTGAAAATAGAATTCTAAATGGATTTTTCTCTTTAAGGAAGAGCAACAATAAATTAATTGAAACAAGAATTCACTAACATAAATACCTAGTTTGGAAGGTGTCTTTAACATATGTTCCTCCATACCCACAAGCTGCACAATCATCATGTCGAGTTGTTTTGGTCCTAATTAGAGCCATTTTTTGTTAAGACTAATTAGAGCCATTTTTGGACCTTATATTTATCTTACGTTAGAATTTTGCTAGTTAGAACATTGCATTGTAATCTTATAAGATCAATGAATACCTAGAAATCGACAAAAGCCTAGATAATAGATGCGTTTGAAAATTTAGCCTTTCTTTCCTCATGATAACCTTCAATACTCTTTATCTTTAGAAACTTAAAGGCAAGTTCTACTAGTTCTTCAAAAGATGGTTGTCCAAATTTTGTAACCCACTTAGAGATTGCATTTTCCAACTTATTACCAACCCAAGCATTTCAAGCTTTGGTCCCAACTATATTGGGCAAAATGTCATCAAAATTCATGTACCTATAGGAATCATCAAATCTTGAAAAAAAGAAACTTCAAATATCATAAAAAGATATAATACTAATATAATTTAAAAAATTGGCAAAAGACTTACTAATCGAATGATCACTCTAAACTCAGATGTTGACCCACGATCAACAATAGTAAATATACTTCCTCTTGTTGTAAAAGAAAAGGTGGTCGTCCCATGAGAATCAAATAAATCTTGCGATTAACAAAAAAAGCTTAATATTTAAATTAATGTTGTGAAATCAACATAAATAAACATCCCTTATACATAACTTTTTGTGATGCGGGATTCAAAAATGGCTCTAATTATCTTAAAAACGACAAGATCATTACAGTTCAACATGGTTATTATGCAGCTTGTGGGGATGGGGAACATATCCTAAAGAGACCTTTCAAACTAGATATTTATGCTAGTTAATTCTTGTTTCAATTAATTTATTATTATTTTGCCTTAAAGAGAAAAATCCCTTTAGAATTCTATTTTCACTGTTTTAAGACACAAAAATCCCTCCAAAAAAATCCCTCCAGAATCCTATTTTTTCCATTACCTACACTAATTATACAACATGAAATTTAGGGTTATCTTTAATACATATACTAATCATCTTACACAAAATTTAGTGTTATCTTTAATACTTACACTAATTATCCCAATTTGCATAAATGTATGTAACAAATCGTAACTACTATCCCCCGGAGATATATGCACAAAAGAGCAACAATACAAATCTAATACCGTGAGCTAATACGCAAAGCCTGATTGTTATTAGTAGGAGCAAACAAAGTGTCCAAGTGCTACAAAAGAGGCAAGAATGGACTTTTTAACTCACATATGTACAAAGGGGTTGGGCAAAATCCCATCCAAACCGGAATTGTGGATCCGATTGGATCAAAAAAAGAGTAAAATTTATTTTTGGTCCACAATCCATTATATTTTGATAATCGGTCATTAGTTCGGTTCTAACTCCATCTTGATAGACTATTTTCTAAACTAAAAATAATAACATATTTAATAAAAATTATCTTATATTATTTATATTCAGCACTTATGTTATATCATTTTATAGTATATGTATAATTCCTCTTAAAAAAGTAGAGTTTATGAAGATAAAATACCCCCTAGTTAATATACTCTAAAATACTTAAATAATAATTCACCTAATAAATAAGATAATGAATCTAAAAAAACTACGGAGTAATATCAATTGAACAATAAACAAATCAACTCCTTTGTTGCCCTTAACACTAAATTACACAATAAATAAATGAACCAAAGTGCATCTCAATTTTACCATGAACTTGTTACCTGTAACTAAATTTTTGCCCAGATATGTCTGTTCAATTAGACCTATTAAAGGGTCGTTTTGATCGGGTCATTCGGAGCGGATTCATTCAGGTCAAACAGTTAGTTCAGGTTGTGTCCGGATCGAATCGGGTCAGATTGGTTCGGATTCGGATGTTGCTCGAGTTCGGGTCTAGTTCGGTTCGAGTCCTATTTGAATTATGATACTTCAGCTTTTTTCAAATTCGGATGTTGCTCGGTTAGGGTCCTCTTCGAATTGCTTCAGACCAGATAATTTTGGATTGGGCCAATTCAGACTCGGATGTTATCTAAATTAAAGTTTTTTTAGGATTATAATTCTGTATATCATTTCTGATTGAGTCTATTTGTGTTTTTGGATGATAAACGCGAGTCTTATTATCGGATTTTAAATTTACATGGAAATCTTACAACATTTATACTATAATTTTGGAAAAAAAATATAGTCTAAACACTTTAAATAAAAAAACCACAGATGAATTAGTTGATGGAATAACAATTAATCAAACATATATGTTTCTGCCAAAAAAAGTCAAATGTATACACACTTAAGTAGGAGTGTAATTACTAAATACACATATAAAAACGATCAACATTTTAAGAAACTCTTATGCAAAGATTTATATTTGATATATATTATATCACTAAGACCTTGCTATATATTGTTTGTATGCACTACTGTCATATCTTGCATCACTACTTTATGATTGTTGTATTATTTTTGAGAGCGTATATAACCTTGAGATTTATTTCAAATGATTTCGGTCAGATTTAGTTTGGATGATTATGGATAAGATTTAGTATAATCCTTTCGAACAGGATGACTTCAGATCGAATGATTTCAGATCATATTTAATTCAGGTCATTTTGGATCGGTTGAACTTCAAATCGGATCAGATCCAAATTGGGTCTTGGACCATGTTCGGATGGTTCATCCATTATAGTTTAAGTCCAATTTCGGATTGGGTTCGGATTTCAAATTCGAGTCACTTTTTACCAAGTCTACCTCCAATTCAACTATCCAAATCAAAATTGAGTAGTAAATTTACTACATTTGGAGTTGGGTGACCGATGTTGTCAATCAAAAGTTGTGCAAAGAATAGATAATGATTCATAAGTATTTACACTAACTAGCAAATCAAGATATTTATTAAAATATTCACCTGTAATATAAAAACCTCTGGATCATCTCTATTGCTCTCAACATTGTGGCAATGTTTTGCCCCTCAACTCCAGGCAGACAGCATATCCCTCAACCAAAGAGTTTGCCAAATTGGACTCAAGCAACAAATGTACAAGTCTGACAATCCTAGAACTATTAAAAAAGGATATTATATGTTTTTCTAGTTAAAGCATATACAGTCACTAATGATTCATTGAGCTACTTTATAATATCTTGACCAAGTATAAGTCATAAAATAAAGCACTCGGAAATATAAATAAATAAATAAATAAATAGAACAAATACTTTAAAACACTCATGATTCTGATAGAGCATTGGTGAATATATGGCTCAGAGTCATATCTAACATACTCCAACAAGGCAACCACTTGATTCTGATCTTGAGAAAGTACTATGTCCAATGTCCATAGAAAAACTTTTATTTTAGATTGGATGAGCAATAAATCTCCAATCTTATCATAAGACAATTAACCTAACATGCATTAAAAAAAAATGTGGTGTTGTTAATCCCCTAGGAGTACACACATTGGTAGATCAAAGCTTTGGTCATAGAAGAAATGAAGTATACTTTATCTCTTTTTTTTTATCAAGAGTATATTTTATCTCTTTTTGGCCATCATGGTGATCGAATTTTTGGCTAGCGTGGTGACCAAATTGTTGGTCACCACTTTGGCCATCATGGTAACCAACTTTTTTTTTTTTTGCCTTTGCATGGGAGAATGACAAGTATACACTTACATTACTTTTTTTTTAATCAATTTTCAATTTATCTAATATAGGCCTTGCAACACTTGTTTGAAGAAAGTAGTGTTTTTTTTTCTTGAAAAATGTAAGAAGCAGAATGATTGCACGCATTTCAAGAGTTTTAAAAGTAATTTTTGGAGAAAAATATACTTTTAGAGGGAAGTGTAGCAAGGTCATAATACTAATAAAGTAATACAACTTTATTATGTGAAGACCAATGTGTTTGGCCAACCACTATTTATACTCTAAAAAGCGATGGTCTAGAGTCTCTACACTATCATGGAGATGGTTTATCAATAGTATTGCAGCCCCACTCATAATATGAGTATTAACAAGTACAAAAATCAAAATGTTTATCGTCGAAGGTAACTATGTATCTTTATTTAGATGTATATGTATTTTAATTTTACAATGCTTATATATAACTGCATATAATCTTGTTAATTTGTATATCCAAGTTTAACGAAGAATATGTTCTTTTTTAGCCGTATAAGACCATTTGCAACCATGCTCCCACTACAATACCATGTATCATCACTTTTTTAATTTCTCTCTCTACCACATCATCTATGCACCACATTTCAATTTTTACCCACATCTATACACCCTATCAATTCATATTTTTCACATTTCCAATACCTCTCTCTCTCTCTCTCTCTCTCTCTCTCTCTCTCTCTCTCTCTCTCTCTCTCTCTCTCTCTCTCTCTCTCTCTCTCTCTCTCTCTCTCTCTATAATTACACATACATCATCTAATCTAATACAAATTATATAAAATAATGTAATTAACTACTATTACTTCGTGAAAAAAATTAACTACTATTACTTCGTATTGATGCCCAAATGTTGTCCAAATGTGTTCTATAAAGTCTGGCTTAAGCCAGTTGTGCGTTCCTTGATCGCATAGTTGAATATTGTTTTGATGTAGCTACTCATTTCTTTTGGCCTCTCGGCTGAGATTGTTTGATCGATCCCTTCTAGCTCATCATACGGAAGAACCACCCATCCATTACTCTCGTACTCATCTCTTTTATCTTCTACAATCATATTATGTAAAATTACACAAGCTTTTATTATATTTCCCATAAACACAGCATACCAAGAACGACTAACTTTAAACACTCTTCATTCAAACACTAAACGATGTCGGTCGGTTTTAAAATTTGAAGAAATTATTAATTCGAAAAATATAAAATGTAGTTTTAAGCCCTTAAGCGACTTTAAACGCTCGAAAAATAACTTTGGTCACAACGTTCTAGAGAGTATTACTCGTGGGCGAATCCCTACCCGAAAAGGTATAATAAGTCATTCCGACTTAAAACGCCCATTTTCCGTAGTGTACAATTCGATTTATATAACGTACAACTTGATTATATATAATTAATTTTAAACTTATTAAATATATACAATATTGGTGTCTATTGGTAGAGAAAAAGGATTATGAATTATGGTATAATTGTTTTTAATATATATAAATTGTTCAAATATTTAAAAATTGGATCAAAGATATTTAAACTCCTTACACTACGTGTCGCGCTCGCATTGGCCAGAGGAGGGTTGCTCAGAGCGCAACCCGTGGCACACTCCTTTCTTTCTCTTTTGCCTCAGCTCACGGCAACTCGGCAAGTGATGTGAAGTGATGTGTTTCATTTGTTTTTTCTCAAAGCATATCACTTTGGTTGTGGAACACGCCTGTGTCCAAATTAAAGGGGAGCACACTAACACAGTTTGGCCCCAAACTTGCTCCCATACACCTCGATACATTCGTCCAGTTCCTTTATTTATTATTTTTTGGCATATATGCTCCCGCTGCATTAGTCCGTTGTGGCTGCTCTAATTGTTCATGCTCATACACACATACATGTATACATATAAAACGTTAATACATATGATTTAAGTTGTTGTGACCTATCTTGTCACTGTTCTGCTACCTTTAGAAACAAAGACAGCTAAGTGTATCTATATTTTCTTGTTATGAGATATTTCACATTTATATATACCTGATATACAGGGCGCTAATAGTCAAACAAAGGTAAGTATTTCTTCAAGACAAGTGTAATGGTATCTAAAGAGAGATGTACATCCTTCTTCAGAAGTTGCCCATAGAGTTGATTAGTACACTACATTGTGACAACCTTTACCCCAGGCAAGAGAATTGACATGATATTTATGAACACGGTTTTAGGCAAAGAACATACGCAACCCCCTAAACTTGCGACAAAAAGTCACTTCCACACCTCAATCTCACGGGTTGTCAGTTTCACACCTCAACTCAACAGTTTATGACCAATTAGACACTTAGACGTTAATGTGGCAAAAAAAGTGATCACAAGAGTGCGACATAGGAGTCCATTCATGTGACATGTCATTATTTGAATTAAATAAAATTAAAAAATAAAATAAAATAAACCTCTATTGAAGAAGAAGAATCAGGCAAGAAACAAAACCCCAATTCTTCAAACTATCAACAATGGCTACCATTTCATTACCATCGAAGTCCACCGCCACGTACGGCCTGGAGCGTTGAAGAAGCGGAGGCTGGCCTGGCTCAGAGGCGGGGCCGAACTGGAGATACTATTATTTTCGAGGTAGAGAGTGTAGAGGGGAGAGAGCTCGACGAGCTATGGCATGATTTCGCCGGTGAGGCAGTTGTCTTGAGGCGGTGGAGGCCGGCGAGCGACACGGGGAACCTTCCCATGAAGGTGTTTCCGTTGAGGTGGCTTGAAGTTTGATTTACTCAACTTGCACAAGCATGGGTTTATGGTCAAAAGACATAGAGACATATGGCACTACAACATCAACATGATTTACTCAACTTGCACAAGCATAGGTTTGGGTCGGACATTATCCGCGGGTGACTGTCTCACCTGCTTAACCCACCCATATCATAAGCATTTGGTTTGAAAGTCATGACATATCATAAGCATTTGGTTTGCTAGTGCATCATTCCAAACAACGGTTTTTTGTCTGACTCTCTTCTCTCCCTTAACAAACATAATTATACACACATCAATATGAAACACAATTTCAACCATGCCCTTCACAACAGTCAAACAAACACAATAAAAACATTCAAAAATTAAAACCAATATCAAACATAGTAGCACGAAATGGACTAACCTTGCATACATCAACCATACAAAGAGATTCATAGCAAACCCTATCATAAATTAAGCATGCCTAAGAAAAATAATCAGCATTAAACGAATTCCAATCAAAATAGTAATGTCGATTATGAAGGAGGAATGAAGCATAAATGTGGGAAGGAATTAAACATTACTCAAATAAAAATCAACATTAAACGGATTCTATTCAAAATAGTAATGCCATGAGGGAAGGAATGAAGCATAGATGTGGGAAGGAATTAAACATAACTCAAATAAAAATCAACATTACACCAATTTCAATCAAAGTAGTAATGTCATGAGGGAAGGAATGAAGCATAGATGTGGGAAGGAATTAAACATGACTCAAACAAAAATCAACATTAAACCAATTAAACATTACTAACCGTGGTTGTCATTAATCTAAAAACGACCGGAGATGAGACGGGAAGAAAGTTGACAAAGAGAGGACCCGGGAAGAAAAACGATGAGCACCACCAAGAGTTGCTGACCGGTGGCGACGGGATGATTCCGGCGGCGGCATGAGGATTCCAGCGGCGGCTTGGGCGGAGGGCGGACGGGGTGACCGAAGATATGGTGGAGAAGGATTGGTAGGGGAGTCTAGTGGCTGTTGTAGAAGAAGAATGAAAAAAGAGGAAAAACCTAAACCTTGGAAAGTATATACATGAGCCTCATATATATACTTGGGTTTAGGTTTTTCCTTTATTTTTTATTCTTCTTCTACAACAACCACTAGATTAGTCTCCTCGCATCTCTTAAGGACTCTAGCAAGGTAGCAAGACAAGCATCAAAAGTAGTCTCGTAAACCGAAAAATTATCCATAAACACCTTTACTATATCCTAAATCATGTCGGAAAAAATAGTGATCATACATCTTTTGAAAGTAGCGGGGGCATTACAAAGCCCAAGTGACATTCTCCTATAAGCAAAAGTTCCATAAGGACAAGTAGAAGTAGTTTTCTCTTGATCATCGGGATGAATGGGGATTTGCTAAAATCCACTATAGCCATCTAGATAAAAAAAATAAGCATGCAAGGCTAAGCGTTCTAGAACTTGATCAATGAAAGGAAGGGGAAAATGATCTTTCCTAGTAGCACTATTCAACTTCCTATATATAGTCATTGCACATTCTCCAACTAATAGTGGTCCTTGTAGGGATCAATTTGTCTTTCTCATTCTCAACTAAAGTTAAACCACTCTTTTTAGGCACAACATGGACTGGGCTAATCCACTAACTATCAGAAATAGGGAAAATAATTCCAACATCAAGCATTCTCAAAATTTCTTTCTCCACTACTTCTTTCATATTAGGACATACGTTGATGCTCTATTGTTCTATTGTTGGCCTATGACCTTCTTCCAAATAAATTCTATACATGCACAATTAAGGTGAAAGACCACTCAAACCCTCAAGAGAGTAACACATAGCCTTCCTATGAGTCCTAAGCACATCAAACAATTTGTCTAATTCATCCTCATTAATTTTGATATTAACAATGACGGGAAAAGTAGAGTTAGGACCACGGAATTCATACCTCAAAGAGTTGGGGAGTCTCTTAAGCTCTGATTAGGTAGGGATGGGGTGAGAATTTGATCATCCTTCTCCATCTTAAACATCTCCTCAAAGCAATCAATTTCAGATGGAGCAAGAGACTCGTCATCAACTTCTAGTAGAGGCAATAACGACCCTGACAGGGTTGGTAATGACTTAGAAGTTGCACAATCATCCTCAGTTCGGAGCCCCATGGGGGGGTCAGTAACGAGCCCAAGGGGTTCGTAATTGAGACTGAATCAATTTCGGCTCCATCTTCAACTTACAAGAGGCTCGTTAACGACCCAATGGAGGTCGGTAACGAGTCTACAACTTCAAAATCTCCCTCTTCGTCAATGCATGCACGAGTATCCCAATCCAACCCGCTCGATAGAATCTTCACACTCAATGTAGTTCAAGCGAGTGTACAACATCTTGAACTCGGCGTCTTCGATCTCCTTCATGGTAGGTTTGAATCGGAAGTCAACCCCTTCATCACCAATCTCAAAGGTAAGGAGCCCATTCTTGACATCAATTATGGCTCTAGTGGTAACTAAGAAGGGTTGTCCGAGTATAAATGTATAATAGGCACCACGGGGTCTTCCGACATCTCGATCACAATAAAGTCATTGGCCATAAAGAATTTGTCGACTTGGATGAGAAAGTCATCGACAACTCCAGTTGGCTTCACACTAGATCCATCCGCCATGTATAGTCTCATGTTCATAGGTGCCAACGGTCCCATATTGGTCTTGGACTAAATGGAGAGAGGAAGCAAATTGGCACTAGCACCAAGATCGCATAGAGCTTTGAAATGAACAATACCAATCATGATAGCAAACTTACCCGGATCGCCAGCTTCTCCGGATGCTCTAAGGATCGAACCTCATCGGTCAACTCAGACATTGATTGCTTAAAAATTTGGTGAAGTCGGGCATCTCGCTCAATGCTTGGGCAAAAGGAATGGTGATGTTCAAGCCTTGAATCACTTTCACGAAGCGTTTAAACTTTCCTTCTGTCGAGTCTTTGACCTTCTTAGAGGGGAAAAGAAGTGCCTTTGCTAAAGTCAAAGAAGGAACGACCTTGGATTGAGGCTCTACCGACTCGGAAAGGGGCTTAGTCTTCTCAAAAACAAGGTCGGTAACGACCCAAGCTCGGTCGGTAGAAGACTCGATGGAAGACATACCGGGCTGGGGAGCTTTTGGAGGATTTCTGGCCTCAGTATCGACTCTAGAGGGTTCGGTAACGAGGTTCTATATGCTCGTTTCCTCCTCTTCTTCGGGATTTTTTGCTCGGGAAAATTCTTCCCGCTTCTTACGTGCACGGCTGCTATATGGCATCTTGGGTTCTCATCAGGGTGGCCCCGTAATCGCCTTTGAGGTCGTGGAATTTGTGATACAAGGTTGCCAAGTTGGGACTTGACATTCTTTCTACATGCTTTGAATTCTCCCAATTGCGCTTGGACACCCTTCATTTGAGTACTTAGATCATTGCGTACTCCTTCAATCTTGTTGTTGACACCACTGATCCCTTCGTGGCGACGTTGTACCAATGTACCAATGATGGTGGCTCTAGCTAGCCGGGAGGTCTATAAGGAGGAGTCCTTTGATCTTGTGGAGGAGGTTGACTCACTTGCCCTTGACCATTGTTACCCCAATTAGTAGGATTAAGCATTATTCCTTCCTGCATAAGCATTTTTTTTGAAAAGTGATACGCTTCCTAAGCTATGTCGTCTTTGCGTGTGGAAAGAACTTAGTCTTGAAAAAGTCATGTAAAGCCTTCCATGTAGTGATGGACCTCAAAGGAAAACTCTCAAGTCAATTAAGCGCTTCACCCGAACGAGACCACTTGAAAGCCTTCAAAAGAACACATTGTATTGACAACCCGTCAACGACAATGGTATTACATAAATCGTTGAAGTTCTTGACGTGCTCCATTGGACATTCGGTGGGCTTCCCTTTAAATTGAGACCGCTTGATCAAAGATATGAAGTGAGACTTGATGTCAAAGGAATGATTCATCTTGGGGAGCACTATAGACGATTTGGGCACCCTAAGCTCCGGGTGCATGTATTGCTTGGCATTGCGTGGAAAAGCATTAAGTTGCTCTTGGATGCGAGCGACGGCCTCTCTTTCTCGCTGCCCAACTATAGCTTTTGCATCTCTCTCACATTGCAGGGTCTCCATTTGGAGGTGGAGATCATCCATTTGTCGTGCAAGTTCCTCGGCGTTGGCCATTACAAAAAATTTCTCTTAGCCTTCGATGAAGAGAACTCTCAGGTTCACTATCAAAAGGAGAATCAATGACTTGCCTTCGTAAACCGGATGATATAAATTGAAATCAAATTAAAAAACTATAGAAAGATTAAGGGAAAAAGGGAGTGGGCTATTCCCAAACCTCAAAGATGACTAGACAAAGCACTATTGCAAAGTGAGAGGGTTTCTTGATCAACCTTAACAACCAAATAAATTTATAGATCAAGACTTCTCTATGTATAGCAAAGTCAGGTTCATCCAAGAGAGTTAGAAGTTCTATGTCTAGCTATCAAAACAAAACAAAAAACAAAAAAAAAGCAAGACAAAACAAACACTAACAACAAGAAGTCTGGGAGTACCTTGGTACCGTCCCTAGCGAGGGTCGAAACTGAGAGTAAAGCAACAAAAGCACACAAGAACAAAGATCGATAATGACCCAAGGGGGTTCGTTAACGAGGGAGCTGTGCAAAAGAGCTTTTTAAATATATTTAAAAGCTTCTAATATTTAGGGACACCACAACAAAATCATGCATGCAACACCAATAAAATCATCAAAATCATACTCATATCACATAAAAGAGTCGACTTTCGCCAGCCACGCAAGGGTTCGAATCAATTTTCATCAAAGCAAACAACTTTCCACATATTTCGATCTAGGAAACTTTACTTTCATTTTGAATCCTAACTAGTTATTCCAATCCATAATTTTATCTTTCAATGAAATTCCAAAGAAGAACATGACTCAACTTTCATCAAGGAATTAAATCTCAAATTATGATAGATATGAATGAGATATGATAAGGAGCAATATATTAATTCAAGAATTCATAGCAAAAACATGCATAACCTTGTTGGACTTTACCTCAACCTTAAAATAAAGAGACTACTCACACACACATCATCATCAAAAACATGCAAAAAGACATAGAAGAAGACATGGAAAATTAAACAAAGACAGACACTTGGATAATTATTAGAAGAAAAACCTTGTAAACTTGTTCACAAATCAAGCCTTCCACTCTTACAAAATTCCTTCCTTGTTCTCCAAGTCTTTCCTACTACAACCTCTCTAGATAATGTCTTTTGGATGATAATGAGATTGATTAAAAGAGGCATCCCAACGCCTCCTTAAATACTTCAAATCTAGGCTAATTAAGGAGAATAAAATCTAACAAGATCCAAAAATAAAACACACAATATTCGGAATAGTCCAAACTCGTTTTTGTGCTGCCTATCGACACGGGGATGCATTGGTAACGACCCCCGTTAGGGTCGGTAGGATCCATTGGATTTCCTTCTCTTGAACATCTCTACAAGTGGCTCGTTAACGACCCCACCTGGGTCAGTAACGAGGGTGGTCTTCTCTTATTCCTTAGCTTCTTCCTTCGGTTGGCTCCTCATGAGTGGCTCGGTAGTAGGGCTTTCTAGGCTCGGAAATCTTCATGTCCTTGCCTCAACATACTTCTCCTCACCGCACTCAACCTTCAATCTATTTTGGCTCTTTGTTGGCTCCTCACACCTCCTCCTAAACACTCCATAACCGCTCCAAATTTGTTTCAAAAACCTACAAAACAACACCAATGCTTGCATAAACTCTGAATCACAAGAGAATCCTAAAATCAATACAAACAACTCCAAACCTGACACAAAAGTAACAAAAATGACTTAAACTAACCTAATAAGACTCTACAACACCTAACTAAAAAGCCGATATCATTATCTTCTCCACCAATTGCAAAATTAATGGTCCCCACTTTACTTTAATTTAAAAAGAAAAGAATAATTTTAGGATGTAAAATAAACAAATTTGGCTAAATTTTTCAAAGAAACTCCAGGTAAATATCAATAGCAAGAAATTTACTCTAACAAAAGATCTTAATTTTCTGACTTTAATTCATTTTTCCTTTTTATTTGAAGTTTTGTGAAACTCAAAAACTCAGGGTTGTAGATGTTCTAAAACCCGAAGGCCTATAATATTAGAGCATCCATAATTGAGAAATCGTGGGAATTTCTTAACCAACAAATAATAATAATAATAATAACAATAATAACAATAACAATAATAATAATAATAATAATAATAATAATAATAATAATAATAATAATAATAATAAGAAGAAGAAGAAGAAGAAGAAGAAGAAGAAGAAGAAGAAGAAGAAAAACATTATGAATATAACAATTACAACTCATAAGGTTTTACATAAAATTAGTGGGAAGCCGAGATACTATCTGGGCCCCCACTCCTTTAGCGATAGAAAAACCAATCCTAGAAAAAATATAAGCAGCAGCACGCGCCCCAACATCTTGAGCCTTCGAGAACTTCTGGATGCGCTTAAGCAAGGAAAGAGAATGGGAGGAAACTATAGCCAAGTGCTACACACTTATCTTGATACTTGAGACGTTTACGACGCGCCGCACTAGTGACCACACGCCCAGGCACAAAGTCAGACATCCCAGATTGGGTCAACGGTGAAGACCCGGTCAAGTCCACACACACATCAAGTCCCCCATCCCATGAGTAGAGCAGCACGTCAGTAGGACGGAGGGGTCTATCCTGCCCGTCATGCAACCCAATATCAACCTCCTTACCAGCAGAAACCCCAGACCGATAGCAGATATCAACAAGGGTGTCACGAACAACATTATGCCGATGTTTAATAGCAACAATACCAGCACAAGACACGGCATGATCCCCATAGATATCACCATCAAAAACCCGGGAGCAAGCTGAGCATGGTCTCGAACTAGAGAATAGAGGAATGCCCAAGCGGTAGCATAGCACACATCGAAAGGACTTACCATTCATGGTCTGACCCAACCCAGAAATCGGCACGGCCCGAAGCCAATCAGAAGAGTGACCACCCTGTTGAGATTGCCATAAAGCCACCTGTCGGGGGGATAACGAGAATGTGGATTCCGCAGCACTAACAACCTTTGTGAAATATATATCTGTCAGTTTCTTCATGAGTTTAGGGACAACGATCTCACTAGGGTTACTCAAGAGGTCGGTCTCCACCACATCGTTAAACAAACGCAAGGCATCATCAAAGGTAGGCCCAGGTGTAACAATACCCGCTTGCTGGAGAAGATTATTTTGCAAGGAAATAGACTGCAACCGCGAGGCAAGAAAGGCGTAATGAAGAACATCAGAAGCAGCATACACACCAAGCCCTCCAAAAGCAAAGGTTAAAGTTGCCAACCTCCACTGCCAACCGCCAAACCCAGGACTAGAAGCAGTAACAATACGCTCTAACGAAGAGCGAAGCGCCGCATCAAAAGAGCGTTGAGCCGACTCAAAGAAACGTGGAGGGCAAGTGCGCAAAGCGAAATAGAGCTTAGAGATACCGGTGCAAGCACGGAGAAGCAACAATTCACATTGAGGATCATTAATCCTAGCAACGGAATCCATAAGCTCGATAGTTTTGGAAACTCTCTGCAACACAAGCCCACTACTGAAAGAAGAATCCACACTGACAGGCCCACCAAGCAATTTAACACCATGTATAGGCCTAGCAATATTGGGCGGGAAGACACCAGTAAGCCTGCTACGAGGATCCTCTTTGGGCCAAAAGACTTCAGTTTTGGCAACATTGAGATGTAAGCCGAAACGAGGACCATCCAACATAATCAACTCCAAAGCCTTCCCCACAACAAGGGTATCACTAATAATAGTGCCATCATCCAAATACCAGGCCTGTAAGCACAGGTCGAAAGTATCTCTAATTTTACACACCAAGGGATGCAAAACTAGAGCAAACAGAAGAGGGCCAAGAGAATCACCCTGCTGCACACCCTGGCCAAACCATAAGGTGTGAACCCCATAATAAAGCCGAGCAGGATTAGTGTAGCAGAACTCAACCCAACAAGAAATAGCAGGGCATCGAAGACGAACTTCCCGCAACATGAACTCTCGATCCACCAAGTTGAACGCATTTTTAAAATCCACCAACAACATGGAAAGGCCAACAACATCACCACGATCTTCAACTAAACGATTCACAGCATGAAGAATGGCCTCACCCCCTCCAGGAACCCCAACCCCAAACTGGAGACCCCTCAAATAGCCGCTCAAAGAAGGGCCAATCAAGACAGCACAAACCTTAGAAACCAAACGTCTCCAAACAGTACCTACCGCGATAGGACGAATACCTCCACCAGGCTTGACAAGAGGCGTGAGGGGAGCACTAGCAATATACTCTCCCAACACCTTAGGACACCTTCCATCAAGAAAAAGATTGACAACCTGAGATATAGAAGCCACTAACTCTTCAGAAATAGCAATGGCAGCACCACTCAAACAATCCAAGAGATGTTGAGCCCGCAAACCGTCCCGCCCACATGACGTGCCACGAGGAAAACTCCTAATCATATCCAAAACGATAGCAGGAGACGCAGAGAGGTGAGGCTGATCAATAGGAACACTCGGCAAGGAAGGAGCTGGAGAAAATGGATGTTTTGCACGCAAATCCTCAAGGGTGGCATCATTAAAAGGAGCAACACCAAAAGAAGAAAGAACTCTGACTGCCGCCGTATAGTGTCCATCACAAATCTTCCTCTTGCACTGCTTGACATTACGCTCAGACAAATCCAAACCCTCATCAACATCCCCAAAAGCAGGAGGATCCTCAGCCAAAGCTTCCCGCACAAGCTGCAAACTACCACCAGGCTCACACCAAGTACGAATAGCACTGGAGATACTCTCTTCCTGACGTTGCCGTTTGACAGCAGATTTGCACTCCAAACTACTCCGTGGACGAAAAGCTTTAAGAGTACAAAGGGGCATCACAAGCAAACTAACCCAACCAGAGACGTCATCAGGCTTGCCAATCACCGCATCAAGGGCTCCTTTCAAAACCCGAGAAAACCCCAAACGACACTTGGGAGGGATAGACTTCACGGTACGTAACTGCTTGGAGAGCAAGGCATCCAAAAGGGTCACATCAAAGCCACAACTTTGAACAAGCACCTCACTATCAACCGGAGCATACTGAGCCGGGCATGAGGGGGCCTGCGGCTTGACAAACTCATAGAGCACAAACCGCACTACACCATCACCAATATCAGGGGGTGAAACAAAATCAGAACCACTACCATGACGACACCTAGAACGAAGAGAATGCGTCTTGAAGCAAACACCACAAAGCCAAATCCCCATACGTTTAAAGGTAGTCTCCGCCGCAAGAAAAACCGTCAAGTCAGAGGACAAAGAGGTACGAGTGACTGCCTGCTCATCACGAGAACAATGACGATCACGGAGGTGTGTGATCAGGGAAGTCTTGGTAAGACCACGCCCACCACCGTCTTGACAACCACACAGGCGCACAAAAGGGCAGTGAAAACGCACCACATCAACAGCCGACATAGCACACACAGACGACAAACCAGCACTAGCAAACTACAACAGAAAAACAAAGAACAAAAACACCCACGTGGAAACCAGCAAACTGCGCTACACCAGCAAACTACAACAATGAAAACTGCGCTATCACCACGTGGAAACCACCACCACAAAAACGAACAGAAACGGGATCTGCCGACCAACAAAACAACAAACAAGACCAGCGACGTCCGCAAAACAGACGAGCAAACAACGAGAACAGGCGATCGGCGAGAGAAGAACGACGAGCAGCAGAGAAGAACGACGGCGATCGGCGAGAACAAAACGACGAAGACGACAGAAGCTGGCGGAATTCGACGAACGAACAACTGCCCCGAACGAACAGAAACCGGCGAACGACGAGGACAATAGAAACCGGCGGAAACCGACGACCAGGACCGCCGAACAACTGCCCCGAACCCCCGACTGCACACCACAACAGCACACCACACTGCCGACCAGAAATCGGCCGCCGCCCCGAACGGCCGCCCCGAACCGCTAGGACCCCCCTACGCCCTAACAACGCCCCAGTCGCCCTATCGCCCTAACCCCAGTCGAGAATAATAATAATAAGCTTTTATGAGCTTTTCCACAATTGAGAAATTGTGAGAATTTATTAGGTCGGATGGCCAGCTCGTGGGTTGTTTTTGAATGTTGATAAAATTGAGTTTTTTTGGCGTGTGAAGGATCCTAGAAGTTTGGTGGAGGGTGCTTTCCCGTCGAATATCTACCGCCCACGTAGCATTGTCAAACTTATCGGTAGGTCGGTCAGCTTGGATGTGGGTTTCAGTTGGGACTTGGTCGTGAAGACGGTTACTAAATCTATTGCTTTAATGGAATCGGATAATCGGCTTAATGACCCCCAATCTGAGCTCCTTCTTCTTCGTAATTTTGCAGGGGTCGCTAAGGTGTCATATGCCTTGAGAACTTGCTCCCCTAAGCCTTTCAAGGATGCACAAGTTCAGTTTGACCATGCTTTAATTTGCGCCTCTCCTTAGAGAAGGTCGTCGCTATGCTGGGTCCGGGTTTTGGAGATTGGTAATGGCGATTGGCTACTCTTCGCATCAAAGAGGGTGATCTTGGCATCTTTGCTTCAGGGGATGTTATCTGTTATGCTTTCCTTGCTTCTTGACTTCAGACGTTGACCCTGTAGACCAAGATTCTATCGAATGCGAGTTTAACTTTTCTTGGCTCTTCCTTTCAGCATGATCTTAATGATTTCAATACCTTTTGCAATGTTGGTGCTATCTCTTTTTCCACTATCTCTCCTCCCCCCCCCCCCACCCCAAATGATGAAAACCGTGGCAATATGTTACTTTGGTGTCGTTGAGAAGAGTCTCGTTGATAGGTATATGCTTGGCTCCAAGTGGTTGTTGTTCTTAGTAGTGTTCGTGCTCCTCATGCACAAGATTTTTTATTCGCTATACCTATAGATGGCTTGGGGCAATGAATGAACCATCTCCACTTCCAATCCTCGGGGTATTTTCTCTCCTTTTTCCTATCAAGAGGAGGATCTTTGTCTTGTTCTTCCCTTGATTTGGCACTATCCTGATTTTGTTTGCTTTTCAACTCCTTTCTTGTTTCATTTGTATGACTTGGCTTGATTTTACTTTTTTGGATCAGGTTTTATGTTTGAGTGTGAGGGTTTGGGTTGTCTTGCTCCTCCTTCGAATAAAATCATAATTCTGTTGTTCACTTTTTCTCACATCAGTTTATGGTTGCCTATAGCAAAGATCCCTATCCCACAAAGTTGAATTTGGGCGTTGGTGCTTCCAAACTGAAGTATGACGGTTTCTCTTTGTTTATCTAACTACAACTGATTTTACCATAACATTAACAAGCTTCTGTTGGATTCACTTCAGATGTTTATGCATTGCTTGTTTTCAACATATCTAACAAGAAGGGAAGCTTCTAGTTCTAAATTTTGTTAGGAGGGCAGAGCAGCAGCTTGTTAACGACATGCAATTTGGCTTTTTTATCTACTTACGTAGATATCTAGTTATTGAGTTGAATAAATAAACTTACTTTTAGGATTGCCTCATCGAATAGCTCGCACGTTAAAGAATATCTTCCCACTCTTATTGCATCTTGATCACACATGGCATTTTGTAGAAGCACTATGGACTTAGCATTGATTTCTATGGCCTTCCATTCAGCCGTATTCCAATCGTCAAACTTGTCAACCATCTCTGGCTTGAGTTTGAAGTCTCCTTTTGAGATAACTGCACAAGATTGGTACTATGTACTTCTTAACCACATGGTCATCCTTTGCTTCCACCTTTCATAGCATATTTCAACAAGCTTTGGTGGCTTGGACTTGCTTTTTCCGACTTCTTCCATGTTCGAAGACATTTCCTGCAAGGTCTAACAAAAATCTAAAGCGTTTTTGCTCTAATACCAATTGTTGGATCATGTTCTTTAGAAATCAGATAGGGATGTTGTAAGATTGGCTTCCCTTTGTATCGGAATAAACACTAGAGTGTAGAAATAAAAATTTAGGGACACTTTCCTTATAGAGGAACCTCACTTAGACCAACTAGTTTAATGGTTAAACCTCTATCTCCGCTTGGAGGATTTTGAATTACTCCCTTTACTTCTATTGCTTGAGTCCCTAACAAATATTACAAGGCGAAGTTCAAACTTCTTTGACATATACAAATCGCTCGCCATAGGATCACTTATGAGCTCCCTCAACCCTAGCTCTCAAGGCCTATTAAATAACAAAGTGAAGTTAAGTGAAACCTGACAACTCTGAACTCGAGTTCCCTTCTCCGCAGGGAACTCCTTCTTTGGTTCTAGTTTATTCTTCGACTTCTTCTCCTTCTTCTAGAGCTCTCAAACTATCGCAATGTGTTCTTGAGTGGATATGTGTGAAGAAGTGGGTTTGCTTACAATCCATAGAGATGTATTTATATGCAAACCCTAGAGATCTCTTTTGGAGTCCTTTAGCTTGGCATTTGACCTTTCTAACCTTCTGGCGTCCTTTAGAGATTCTTCAGACAAAGGGTTGTTTTCACAATTTTGTACAAACACAAACCCTTGTTTTCTGCGATGGTTAACTCTGGCTTTCCTATGGTGAAAGCGACGTCTATGCATTAGGGCTTGTTTGTCGAAAGTGAAATCTTTGTCTCTTATGTTTGTAACCTGACTCATGAATCTTCTAAGGGACTGCCACAATATTTGTAGTTTTGTGCTGGCAGCTTTTGAACATGTGAATATATATTTTGTTGAACCCATGTTTCCTTCTCACTAGGGAAGTCTTCCCTATCTCATAGGAAACTCGTTCTTATGATTTGTGATGGTAAGCGTTTGAACTCTTAGAATTCTCTATATGGTAGCGAAGGTAATCACTTGTTGTCCCTTTTAACTTTAAAGCATTTTCGTGAATAACTCTTGGGCAAAGATTAGTTCCTAATGAGCTTGTAATTATCAAAACTAATGACAAAGATCGTTATTCCACTGTTGATGAATTTGATGTTCCTAACACTATTTCAACAATAAATGATACAAATTATAAGTAAAGTATCAATTTATATTTTTATAATCAGGTTTTATAAAAATATATAAACGATTATAGGAATTATGTCTTATATATATTATTTGGATTATATCATATATGAGCTTTAAAGATAATATTACCCCTTTTAAAAGAAAGAAAAACATGTATATAAAATAAATTTTATATTATATTTTCTATATAAATACTTGATACTAAAATATCTAATTTTACTATTAATATTTATAAGTGTAATAGTCTTAACAAGTTAAGCTAGTTTATTTTAAAAGGGCCAAAATGGCAAATTGGTATTAAAAAATCCTACTTTTGGACACTAGGGTATTTAGAAAACATATTTTGACAAATGGTTATTAAAAACAAAAAAATTGAAAATTTGAGTATTTAAAAAGAAAAAAAATTCATTTTCGTACAGTTTTATAAAAATAATCAAATTTACTTGCAAAAAACGCTTGCTTATTAATAAAAAATGTTATTATAGGTTAACCTCATTTATTTTATTTATAATTAATAAAAGTATATTCAAGTTTTATGCAAAACTCAAAATTCAAAATCGCAAACATTTAATAAAATATTTAGAAATAATTTTTCCATGCGAATAAGAGTTTTATTTGCTTTAAAGAATAATTCGACTATTCTATCATAAATGATAATATCTATATTGGTTATTTACAATGGAAATAATATCGTTGATGTTTGTACATTTACAAACACATATAAGGATAATGAGTTTATCGGATTGCACTATTAAATAAACAATTAAAAAAATATTTCATTAAATATTTTTATTTATAACAAATTGGAATAGATATTTATTTAATAATTTTTAAATTTTAATTAATAATATGTGGCTAATTACTTCATTTGAAAATGATTAAGCTAAAAATTTTATGAAAATTTGAGTATTAATAACTTGTAAATTAAAATAAAAAATTAATTTCAACAAAAATGAAATTTTTGAATAAAAGTAGATTTTTTTAAATCGAAAATTTTAAATGACCGGTTTTCGTCTTTATAATACCGAAATATCCAATTTTTTATTTTTTAATATCCAAGTGTCTAGAATATTTTTATTAATATTTAAATATCCAAATATAGTATTTTTATTTTGGCCATTTTAAAAGAACTTTATTACCTTTCTAATTACTTGGAGAATAATCCCCATAAGAGATAAATAGACCGCCACAAGAGAATTCGTTACTTGGACGAATATGCCCTTGGATGATCTTTTTAATAAAATGGGAAATTCCGCCCGGTAACCACGAGGTTTTGCAAATTCCGTGTGGTACCCAAAGGTTTTTCGGTATTCCGTGAGGTAACCACGAGGTTTTGCAGATTCCGCATGGTAACCTTGATCTATTATAAAAAGTTAAAATTATATAAAATCATACCCATCTTTTCTACTTAATTATACAAATCACCCTATCTTTAATTTTTTTTTAAACTATCTAATCTATTTTATAAAACACCTAACTTTATAATTTTAGTATTATATATATATATCTTTTTTATTTAATCTTTTTCCATGACATTATATATTATTATTTTACAACATCTTATATTTTTTAACTATTAAAAAACCACATTTTTCAAATTTGTATTAAAAAATTAAAATAGATTTGATAGGTTTGTTTAAAAAATAAAAAATAAATTAATTTATTATACCTAATTTTAAGTATCATTTACATATGTTTTTTCAAGAAAACTATCAAATCTATTTTATTAAAATACTTAGTGAAAGGTATTACTTAATACATAACTTATTTTTAAATGTTAATTTATTATAAATACAAAATATTGCCTAAAGTTGAACATGCCGTAAAAAACTATAATGTTTACACATTTTTAATGTCATGATATATGTACATTATGTTAAGAAAAAACAATTTTATTTTATTTTAAAAATAAATTACTTGAACTAGCACACCAACGTTTAAAGAACACCCTCTTAAGGGATCAACTATTAATAAAGTTCAAGTTTATATTTTGTTAATAAGAAATGGTAGTTTCTTAAAAATTAGGTATGCTTTTGTTAATTTGAAAAAAGAACTATTTTTTTATACAAATTTGAAAAATGTGGTTCTTTTTATCATAATAAAAAATATAAGATTTTGTAAAATAACAATATATATTTCATGGAAAAAGAGTAAATAAAAAATATAATAATAAAATTATAAAGTTAGGTGTTTTATAAAATAGATTAGATTGTTTTAAAAAAAACTAAAGATAGGGTGATTTGTGTAATTAAGTAGAAATGATGGGTATGATTTTATATAATTTTAACTTTTTTATAATAGACCAAGGTTACCACGCGGAATCCGCAAAACCTCGTGGTTACCACACGGAATACCGAAAACCTTTGGGTACCACGCGAAATTTGCAAAATCTCATGGTTACCGGGCGAAATTTCCCTAATAAAATTAAAGGAAAAGTTGAATCCCACAAAAATCGAAGAAGCGTGTCTTCGAAGGAGAAGAAGATCGCAACAGGGGAAGAGAGGCGTATCGGATTCTATCGGCGACCGGACTTCGGATCACATCTCGTCGGTAATGTATATCGATCATCCAATTCTCCCTTTTCTTTCATATATTTTCTTTCTTTTGATACTTTTTTCGCGATTGATTGTGGTTGAAAGCGGTTTAGGCTTCTAGGGTTTGGAGATTTGTTTTCTAGGGAAATCTTTGGAATTTTCGTTGACTCTCGTGTTTTTCCCTTTCTGTTGAATTGAATTGATGTACTCTGGTTGTTTGCTTTTGAGTTTCGGTGATAATCTGGGATTTGTGTTGTATCCCAATTCCCCCTTTTGCTTTTAGGTGTGTCAATGGAGTCCTTTGTGTTGCCTCTCTCTGAATTTTCCATTAGTTTGCTTCATATCTCCTTGGAATGATTTTGTTTCTCGTGCTTGGTATCTTGAGAATGTTAGATGTTTTGGGATTGAGATCTGAGGAGTAGGGTTGGAGTTGTTGGATAGATGTGTTATTTTTCTTGCTTGATCTATTAATATTCAGTTGATAACCTGTTTCTATTGAAACGTACAAAAAAGGATTTTCTGTTTCTATTTATATTCAGTTGTTAGCCTGTTCTGAGGAGTATGCACTTGTGGTTGTAGGATTTTCTTGCAAAATCCTCCTACAATCAATCAATGGGGGTGGAGACAAAGGCTTTGAAGGGGAAGAAGGATTTGAAGGGGAAGAAGAAATGAGAAATCAGTGAAACTAAGGCTTATGACCCGATGGGTTGCCTGATCTGTCTAAAGGAAGACCACTGGTGTTATTCATGCCCTTATCTGTACAAATATCCGGCAGGTGCAAGGGTTGGCCGTTATGCAGAAATACTCTGCATGTGCTGTGGTGAGGAGAACCCCCACCCTGGGGTGCCTGGTCTTGACTGGGCTGCAAAGTGCGATCTCAGGGATGCTCTTGAGTATCCCCGTTTCGACGAAGAGCTGATGGCACTTGGCATCACAAGCGCATCATCAGAGGGCGCAACGGCTGCAGCTGAACAACCCAAGCGCATCAGAGGGCGCAAGACACATGCATCAGAGGGAGGAGCTAATGGCACTCGCAAGGCAAGTGGGCGAAAAGGCTGAGATCGATTGAGGCTGTGTTGAAAGTGATCAAGCTTAACTGCACTAGGCGTTAAGAGTTTTGAATTCAATTCAGACTGAAATACGTTAGCTAGATAGAGGCTGAATTAGTCCAAGTGATTAGCAGATTTTCGATGAGTTTCTGTTAAGCCTTGTTAGTCAATATTGGTAAGTGTTTGAGCCACGTTTTAGGCCTGAATGTTAGGTTGAACGTGGACTGCAGTATGAGTCTTGTAAAGGCTATTTAAAGCCTCAGTATTCCTTGAATGAATATAGCACATTTGCACAGCATATTTAATCTCTTACTTCCAACAAAAATGTCATCACAGCTTGAGAGAATTCTAGGGGCTTGTTGAGTGTTTCTAGTGAGGAAAAACACAAGGGAAACACATGGTATTTGAGTGAATCGGACGATGAAGTGTCTCCTTGGATTGCAGCAGCTTTTACAACAAAAAAATTAAGCATGGTCAGCCCTGTAAGATTACAATCCTTAAAGAAGAGAATTTGGGACTTCTCAAGGCCAACCAAGTCGTGAGCAAGATTCTCAAAAGTCTCACCAAGAAGTATGACCATGTCATGATCACAATAGAAGAGTCCAAAGACATGGAGGCTTACAAGTTACACCCATGATGAATTGACAGGATCATTAACATGCTCATGAAGAAAGGTTGAGCAAAAGTGATGATAAAGAGAAGAAAAGCTTTCCAAGCAAAAGGAGAGTCTTCTAACAAGGAGAGATCCCAACAAAACTCAAACCGAGTTAGAGGAAGAGGAGGTTGGTAGAGGTCAACGAAGAGGGCGTTCTAGTGATAGAAGAGAAGAGTCCTCTCCAAGAGCAACTACAAAGGACCTATCAAATGTTACTCTGCTACAACAAGCCAAGCCACAAAGAATGTTGGAATGTAAGCTTAGGTTAATAAGCGTGTTAATATGTTAGAAGTTAAGCTATGTATAAAAATAGAAGTCTGTTTAAGTTGATTGAAACGTGTGTGATGTCCACAAACAGTAAGTTCAACTGTCGACAGAAGTTACTTTTAAAACTGTCAACGAAGTCAGTCGATGACAATTAGTACTATAAGTATATATATGTGTGTCGAGTTCATTAAGTTATAACCCAAGAAATTCAGTTTGAGCTTGAATACTAAAGATAAATGTAATGGTTCAGGCAAACTCTCGTGTGAGTACTCTGTTATTGATTAATTTCTGTTTGTATCCTTTGACATTTTCTACAAAGAAGCCTCATGCTGGAAGAAAGATGAAGACAAGGTTGAGGGCAAGCAAGAACCCAAGTCAAATTATGCAGAGCGTTAAAGCTTACTTCTAGCTCAACATATTCACACAGAGGAGGAAACTCGGTCTGGTACGTTGACACTTGACAGGTGTTGCTCCAATCATATGCCAAGCTACCAATAAATTTAATGATAAATTTAAATACCTCCGGATGACAAATCTATCTATCAATCTATCTATTATTATCTATCTATCTATCTATTACTATATACTAAAGCTGAAGCAAATACTGTCACTATATTGTGCCACATCACCCTCCTTTTTTAAAAATCTATCTTATCAAATCTTGATTTTATCATAATCTTATAGATACTTAATTAAAATATTAGTTCTTTATTAACTTTGTGTTGTTTAATTAATAATTCTATCCAAATATATAAATCTCTATCTTATCATTATACACATTTAATTAATACATAGATCTATCAAAAACCTTTTATTTAAAAAAATATTATTTTTCAGTCACAATCTATAAATCATAATCATAGTATTTTACTCATTTAATTAAATATCATATTAAATTTAAATTATTTTTCATAATTTTATTATGGTATTTTTTTAAATCATCAATGATAGAAAATTCTACCAGTATATTTAAGATAAATACTCATTATATTAAAGTAGTATATTAAATATATTTTTACTATCATATCATATTAAAAAATCAATAAAAAATTATATGTTATATTTAACATATATATCACTAATATTTCATATTGGTTACACTTTAGAAAAAAAAACAGATAGATTTCTTAATTAAAAATAATTCGTTCACATTTTCATTACATTTTTATATATTTATTATTTAATTATTTTTTAAGAAAACAATAACATATATACGAGATAATTTGGTTTTCTATTTATATTATTAAATGTTAGTTATATATTTAATGTTATAATACATTAATCCGAATTTTATTTAAACTTACGGATTTTATTATATAAGTTAATTTACATAATTTAATTTAAATGACAAAAGATTTGTATCACCTGTTAACAAAATGTGATAATGCATCTTATCTTATTTCATTCTTCCTCTATTGTTTAAGTATATGTTTATGTATGTATAAAAAGTAAATACATAAATAAAATTTATTTATATATATGATGATATACAAGAATTATGCCATTTTATAATCAAAAATATATGCGTCGTTTTAAAATAAAGTATACATATGATAATATTTGTAATTGTTATAATAAATTCATACACCAAACAATAAATAAATAACACCCCCGTACAAGGTACGGGCCATTTGCTAGTCAATATCTATCTATTACTATATACTAAAGCTGAAGCAAATTCCGCCACCATATTGCGCCACATCACCCTTTTTATTAAAATAATATATTTTATATAAATTATTTTGTCATCTATTGAATTGAAAATTTTATCTTTCTATTTTACTTGGAAAATTTATCTTTTATCCACCATATAGGTTATAATTTCTACAAAATTTTCTCTTTCTTATCTTTTTTTTTTTTTTGGTAGAACTTCTTATCTTATCTTTTTTTTACCGTTAATAAATTTATGAACACCAAAATTAATTTCATTGCCTACCTATATTACTTAAGTTACTTATCTCATCAAACATGTAATTACATATTAATTACGGTGATCATTGTCACTAGAGCTGTCAAAACCTGACCCGACCCGAAAAATCGACCCGAACCGACCGAAAATTTTTGGGTTGAAACCCGAGCCGAATAGTAGCGAGCAAAGAAAAAACCGAACCCGATTAACCTGAACCCGATTGGGTTGAAACCCGAGACCGACCCGACCGACCCGATATATTATATATATGTAGAATAAATATATTATATTGTAAATATTATAATATATTTTATCATAAAACCTATTTTAAATAAAATATTATTATAAAAATCTATTAAAAGTAATATTTTATTATTAAATTTTATTATTTAATCATAATATTAATTTAATAATCATTAAAAATTCAAATTCTTGACCTGTTAGGTCGACCCGAACCCGCGCGATAACCTGTCAAGACCCGACCCGGCTTGACTTGTAACCCGATTGACCCGAACCCGTACTCAACCCGAACCCGAAATGACCGAACCCGAATCCACCCGACCCGACCTGTTTGACACCTCTAATTGTCACTAATAATAAAATTTTGAACAAACTTTTTTTTTCTCATTGAACAAACTTAATTACGTACAAAAGTAAATACATATCTTCCCTTTTTTTACGGTATTATTCTTACTTAACAACCACAAACTTGATGGATAAAATTAATTTCATTGATTTTTTATAGGGAATAAAATTCATGCTTGGATAATTAATCCCTATTTTTTATTTACTTCTTATTTTATTCATTTTTCATAGCATAATAACCGCATATATAAGATAATTTGGTTTTATTTTTTTATCTTTATTATTTATTACCTATATTTACTTAATAAAATTTATAATAAATCTTATCTCATGGCATTCTTCCTCGATCATCTAATTTTATATATATTTATTTATTTATTTGTTAATAGTTCTTATATAAATAAAGTATATTTATTTTTATAAATAGTTGATTATATACGAGAATTATATTATTTTATAATCAAAAAGATAAGTGTCATTTTAAAACAAAGTATACATATGATAATATTTGTAATTATTAATTATAAAATCAATGTATAAAGTAACAAATAAATAAATAACAGCCCGTACAAGATGCGGGTCAATTGCTAGTATACTTCTAAACCTGAAGTAGTTAAGGGCAATTTTGTCATTATGTTTTTTTGAAACCATCCATCATATTTTTAATAACTAAATTTTATAAAAAAAATTCTATCCATTTCTTCATAATAGATTTAATAAATTACAATTAGATATCCATACATATCAAATAACGTAATTTTATATGTTTTTATTGAACCTGCACTATTATTTTTTAGCGTACTTACCATATTATCTTTTAGTGTGCATAGCATACGTAATATAAATTTTGTTCAACCATTATTGCAATTAACATGATCATTGATACATTTTCTACAATAAGATATCTCTATAACAACTATATAGACAATAGTACGGTAAATCAACCAAACGGTTTTAAGTTCTATCCATAAATAATTATGATCTCATCCAATTAATACAAATCTTTTTATCTAAACTAATATCAAATCTTCTTAATAAAATACGATTTGTAACAATACTTATATAGTTATAATTAATATTTCACCTATCCAACAACAAATCTATAATAATTAATATTTTAGTCATCTAAGTTTGAATACGGGTTCAGGGAAATTTAATATATATTTCTAATTTTGATATAATTAAGGACAGTTTTATCACTAAGTTATTTATACTCTTCCTACCCTATTTTTATGTACGAATTTTTTATATAACTTTTCTATTCATAACTAAATATCTCTTTTCTATTTTATGTAATCTAATACCAATTCTTAATAAAATATGATCCGTGACAACACTATTATTGAACATATTCTTAAAATAATATGATAGTTAGGATAATATTAAAAGTAAATCATATCATATAACAATATTATAGTAATTTATTATATTACACTATAATAAAACTAGATTATTATATTCATAAAACATATTTGTTTTGCAAATTTTACAAGTCAAGTCAGTTGGTTTCGTGTTTCAATCCAATGGGGCACATGCCAATCAAGTTTGGTTTTCGAGGGACCTACTAATTTATGGCTCGGGTTTCAACTATAAAATTTTTGGTTGATCCGATATGTTTATCGAGCTAAATTGAATGTTGACTACTCTAATTTAAAATACATCTCAACATATACGATTGTTAAGTTAATTATTACCCTATTCACTTTTTTACTATTTACATTATAATACATATATCGTATATAAATCAATATTATAATTTTTATTTAAAAAAGTCCCGGGCAAGGCCCGGGAATATAACTAGTTATATACTAAAGCCGAAGCAAATTCTGCCACCATATTGCGCCACATCACCCCTTTTATTAACATAATATATTTTATTTAATTTTTTTTTGTCATCTATTAAATTGGAAAACTTATCTTTCTACTCCCTATTTGAAAATTTTATCTTTTGTTATCTATTAAATTGGAAAAATTATGTAAATTATGTATTACTATAACATGATCCAAAAGCATGTACGTAATATATCATACATTGTACAAAAAATATACAATTTTTATATTTTCTAAAAGCATGTACGTACTATAATACATGATACAAAAAATATACAATTTTTGGGATCAAACTCAAACTCACGTATGACAAAAGCATAAAATTAACATCTTATAGTGAAAAAAAACACAAGTGAAAGATAGATCTTTTGAAATATACAATTTCTGTGTTTTCCAAAAGTGTAGTACTATATCATACATGGTACAAAAAGTATACAATTTTTATCTTTTCGTACTATATACATGGTAAAAGATATAATATATCATGTAAACAGATTTAGCTAAGATGTATATCTTATGTAATATATAATATATGATATACCTATATCTATCAGTTATCTTTATTAAATATTCTCCTAATCCTTACCCATCTAAAACTTCTTGCCTTTAAATACACCTCTCATGTCTCATCCACTTATTCTTCTAGAATTAATCTACGTTTCTCTATACCATTGGTTCCCAATTTTTTTTGAGATAACTTTGTCAAGGTATGTATTGTTTCATCATGATTTATATATGATTTAGTTTTGTTTATATTTTATATCTCATTGTTGTTGTTGTTTTTGTTGTTGTTGTAGGCTACTGTAGATATTCACTCTTTTCATGAGCTTTCCCAATCAAAGGAACAAAAAATATACAATTTTTGGTCGTCTCTTGAAGATGTAGAACGTTGTTAATACTTAATACTAATAATGAAATATTGTCGAAAGAACTAATTTTTATAGATGAAGATTTTAGAATTTTTATTACAAGTTGATGTTTTTTATGAGCACCAATATGATAGAAGCTAAAGAATATTCAATCCCTCATAATGCATTTGATTTTGTGGAGTTTGATCTCATCAAAAATAAGTCAATTGATGATAGCTATTTAGTTGGTAAGTTATTTTTTGTTAAATTTGTAATTTTTTTTGTTGATGCATATAACTGAAATCATACATAATGTGCATATTTTTTTCTATATGCGGATGTCATTGGTCATATGGTTGGAATTGGAGATTTGATTGAATGTCCCGTGTTTAATGATCAAAAGAATACTCATAACAGGATAGATATTCAACTTCAAAATATAAGGTATTAATGTTGATATTTGTATAAAGAGAAAGAGTCATGTAAGAAGGACTCTTGTGGTAGGAAATAGGAATGATTTGTGGGCGTTTGATCTAACAAATCCAATGGCTCAGATTACTCCCGTTTTTTCTAAAAAATTAAAATTAAAATAAAATTACAAATACTTTCCTGTTCCTGTTTCCTCCCGTCCCCTTCGTTCTCCCTCCCGCTAATCGATCGGCCACCCCACCGCCTCTCCCGCCCCATCCGCCACTCCCTCCATCGCCTCCCCCTCTCCCTCGGCCCCTTCGTTCTCGTCCCCGTCCGCCCCCGCCTCCTCGCCGGCGAGATCTCCGAGCCTCGTCATCTCCGCCTACAGTCCGCGATGGCGCTCGCTCCGGAAGACGTGTACAGCTCAGATCTTCTCCTCCGCTCGCCTCGGCTCGATCTCCGGCCGGCATCTAGATCCAGGCCATGGAAGGCCTGCGGAGCTCGGATCCGGAGGCTGTGGCGGTGATGAAACTCAAGCCGCCGCCGACGACGAACTCGCCGAGCAGGTGCGGAGGTCACCGTTGCCTCCGTCGAGCCTGAGCAGCTCTTCAATGTATCGGACGTCTTGTCGTTTCCTCTCCATGGTTTCCCTCTTTCTCGATCTCTTCATCGAATTCTTGATCTGCTGAAAGGTACGAACCCTGCACTTGTGTTGTTTGTTCGTTTGGTTTGTTCTGCTCTTAGATATGTCGTTTCTTCAAGCTTTCTTTGCTTTTTCTTGGAATGAGGTCGGTGATATGTGGCTTTTGTATTTTTAGTTTGATGTTTGTTGAATAGGCGCTAGATTCATCAACGATCGTTGATTTCTTGTTTCTATTCATGTTTTGCCCTTTGTTGAAACTTGTTTTCTTGCAATTAGGAGCTTCAAGCACATCTTTGTTGAACAACAGACTGACTTCGATGACCTTACCATCTGGTGCTTCAAAATCTGCCACAGGAAACAGTCATTTAGTTTGATGCACAGGAAACAGTCATTTAGTTTGATGCTTTTGGTATCAATGTTTAGTTTTCTGACGTTGTAGTGGATGTTTACTTGATTTGCTTACAGTGTAAATTCAAGGACACAGTTTTAGGGAGATATTACACAGTAGCTGCTGATTAGGCTTGTGTATCAACCTAATCTCCCTGATTATCTGTTTCTTAAGCTTGTATTTGTTTGCTAGATAGTGGTTTTGACATGGCACCACCTGTAGCTCTATGTTTACCTCTGATCCAGCTCCATGTGAGGACATATTTCCATTTCTCTCAACTAATTACTTTGTAGTAGCTTGTTAGCTATGTGGTTGCTTATTTAATTTGCTAATGCACCTATATAAATGGAAAAGTTGACCTTTCATCCAATTACGTGGAACTATGCTTAAAATTGGACAATGGTTGAACTATGCTTATTTAATTATGTGGTTGTTTCTATGTTGACCTTTTTACACTAGCTAGCTTAGACACTGGTTGGTGGTACTGGTGACACATGCTTAAAATTGGTGGATGTACATGCATGTTAAAGATCTTGTTTGTTTTTACACAAGATGGATTTTATACACGTACATGCACTGCGTACGTTTGAAGCGGAGGGATTATACTCAGTTTCAACATATTGAGTTGCACAAATTTGACCATTGAGTTGCACAAATATTGATGAACAAATTGACCATAGAATTCAACATATTGGCAATAGAGTTAAACAAATATGAATGAACAAATTGACCATAGAGTTGTACAAATTTGACCATTGAGTTGCACAAACTTGACCATTGAGTTACATAAATTTGACGATTGAGTTGCACAAATATTGATGAACAAATTGACCATAGAATTCAACACATTGGCAATAGAGTTGAACAAATATAAATGAACAAATTGACCATTGAGTTGCACAAACTTGACCATTGAGTTGCACAAATTTGACCATTGAGTTGCACAAATATTGATGAACAAATTGACCATAGAATTCAACACATTGGCAATAGAGTTGAACAAATATGAATGAACAAATTGACCATTGAGTTGCACAAACTTGACCATTGAGTTGCACAAATTTGACTATTGAGTTGCACAAATATTGATGAACAAATTGACTATAGAATTCAACATATTGGCAATAGAGTTGAACAAATATGAATGAACAAATTGACCATTGAGTTGCACAAACTTGACCATTGAGTTGCACAAATTTGACCATTGAGTTGCACAAATATTGATGAACAAATTGACCATAGAATTCAACACATTGGCAATAGAGTTGAATAAATATGAATGAAAAAATTGACCATTGAGTTGCACAAACTTGACCATTGAGTTGCACAAATTTGACCATTGAGTTGCACAAATATTGATGAATAAATTGACCATAGAATTCAACACATTGGCAATAGACTTGTACAAATTGCCAAAGCGAAACAAACTATATGAACTTTCGACTGCTATAAAATATGACATGAATGCAAAATTCATCATAGAGTTGCACAAATAAGTAATAGAGTTGCACAAATATGGTTGCACAAATCGGCCATAGAGTTGCACAAATCGGTCATAGAGTTGCACAAATACGGTTGCACAAATAGGCCATACGGTTGCACAAATCTGGACACCCGTGTCGTTTTCCGAAAAATACGCCCGTGCCGTTTTTTTCCCTTTTTTTCTTGAGCCCTTGATCTCTCCTCATCCAATGGCTATGATTCATTCCTATTTCCTACCACAATAATCATTCTTATCGGATACTATTTATACAATTTTCATTTAATACTACACGTCTATATTATTATGAACCTATACATCTATGCATACTAAATTTATTACGAATAGAGATGAGCTTATTTGGTTTATCTAGCATGGAAGTTTGTCATCATCATAACTATTTTTAAAGCGGAGGTTAAAAATAATATTTAGCACGACACATGTCAGCTCTTCATTGATCGCATCACCCATCTTTATTAAAACAATTTAATTTTTTTAATTGGATGAAATTTCACTATAGACCGCACATTGTAACACTTTTTATGTACTAATTTCCATTTTATTTTATTTTTTAGAAAAATAAAATTCAAAATTTATACATAATTTATCTTATCTACTAAAAACTTTAAAATCTTGATCCAATATTACAAAATTAAAAATGCCACCAATAGATAGAATTGGAAAGTTAAGCTTTGCATCCAAACCAAACGTATTGCCAAATCTAAAATTTTAAAATATATTATTTTCTCTTAAATTAAGCGTATTTATCCAAATCTTAAAAAAATATATCCAAAATAATTTAGTTGTACCGCATCACCCATCTCTATTAAAACAATTTAATTATAAAATAAATATATAATAAAATAATAATTATAAAATAAGGAAAATTATTGATAAAAACAAGTATTCAATCCTTATGCCAAAATTATAATCTTACAAATTTTTGCTCTATTAAAAAAATATATTACAACACACAAAAAATTTATCAATATTATAAATCCCAGATGAAGCAAATTAAATAAAAATATTACAAGATTTTGTATCAAACTATTCTTTTGAACTATATACTAAAGCAGAGATTAAAAATAATATTTAGCACAACACATGTCAACTTCCCATTAGACTGCATCGCCCAACTTTATTAAAACAATTTAATTTGTTTAGTTAGTTGAAATTTCATTGTAGACTAGTTTATCTACTGATTTCCATTTTATTTTTTCTCTATAAAAATAAACTTCAAACTTTATACATAATTTATCTTATCTACTAAAAACTTTAAAATCATCATCCGATATTACAAAATTAAAAATGCCACCAATAGATGGAATTGCAAAATTAAGATTTGTATTCAAATCAAACGTATTGCCAAATCTAAAAGTATAAAATATATTATTTTCTTTTAAATTTAGCTTATTTTTTCAAATCTTAAAAAAATCTATACAAATATATTTAATTGTACCGCATCACCCATCTTTATTGAAACAATTTAATTATAAAATAGATATAAAATAAAAATAAAAATTATAAAATAACGAAACTTATTGATAAAAACAATATTCAATCCTTATACCAAAACTATAATCTTACAACTTTTTGTATTATAGCAGAAATAATTTATCAATATTTTAAATCCCAGATGAAGCAAATTAAATAAAATCAATACAAGATTTTGTATCAAACTGTAATTTTTGAATAACTTTATAAAATTTAAACTAAGATTTTAGTTAAATCGAAATCGTGCATTCAAGACACGGGGACTAATACTAGTTGTTTATAAAAGTGGAGCACCAATACCCTACTTTATTTTAAATAAAATAAATTCACCTAAAGTTCTCCTTCAAGGTCAAATAGTTGACCTTCTCTTTTTTCTAATTTTTTTGTTTACCTTTGATTTTATGTTGGTTGTGGTTTAATTCAAAATCTATTCAAATTCCACCTTTAGAAAAATATATTTTATGATATGATTTGACAATACTAATAACTGCCACAAAAGATAAACGACAAAAAAATTGATTTAAGAAGATCAAAACTCTTATTATGTGTATAATACAAAAAAATATAATTACAATAAACAAAAGTATTTTTAAAATAGTCACATATAATAGTGATTTTCATATATTAAATTCACAACATATAAAACTATGTTATTTGAACAAATATTTTGAATTATTCGGTTTATATGCAGATAAATATTTTTAAACTATATTTGTAAATATGATACCTTTTTGTTATTTGTATACAATCATGTAATCATGATAAAATAATAATAAAACATCAAGTTTATATTAATAATAATTAAAGTTATTATTGTCAAAGTTGCTAACCTATTTTGCCCGTTCAACATCTTCTAGTAGATGTATGTAAATGGAAAACAAAAATACGTGAACCACAAAAACAATCTGTGAACAACAAATAAAAATATATGTTGCTAAGTAAGAAGAGAAACACTCGTGTGAGAATGAGTCTTACCGTAGGAAATAGGAATAACTCTCATCCCTTGGATCATGACAATCCGTACGGTTGAGATCGCACGCATCCTTTCCGTCCAAAAAAATTAAAAGAGATTCATCGGCAGCCAAACCCAATTTCCCCTCTCTCTCTCGCTTGGACTCGTTGGTAAGCTGAACGCCATCGCCCGTTTGATCCTCGGCCTCCACCAGATCCACCACCATCATATCGGCCACCGAGACAAGGCGGCCGAGGAGGCGATCGAAGGCCTTGAGATCCGATCTGGCGGATCTGGATTGTGAGCGCTCGGCTCAAAGATCGGATCGCGGTCCGGGATTCGCCGACGGCGACCAGGAAATCGTTGATGATCCGATCGTGGCCGAACAGAGAGGATCCATGGTGGTTTCCAATTCCGCCTCCGCCATCGCAGACCTCGAAGCCTGATCCGAGACTGTGACAGTAGATTTCGACGAGTCCATGACGAAGAAGATGCGGGAGCGTGTGGCGAGCACCTCTTGGAGGTGGAGGATGGGATCGGACGCGGCGGATTTCCTTCCACGATGAAGAAGTTCAGTGATTGTATGAATTGTGTGTTGAATTTGATTTCTGGATCTGAGGCTTTGCTTGTGTGCTCAGATCTGCTGAATTTAACGCCGCCTGCTCAGTTCAGTGATTGTAAGAAGTTCAGGCCTCTTCGACGGTGTCGACTCGTCCATCGAGCCATGGATCGTCGATCAAATGCACACCGTACCTACACTCTTAAGTTGCCTGAACTATTTGATTGATTTTCAATTGGTTGATTTCCGTGGCCTGGCTCCTCAATTCGTTTTTTATTTCAATTGATTTTACAGTCAAAATGATTCATCAATTGATATTTTTGTGCCTTTTAACTAGTTGAGTTGTTTGCTGATTCAATAATTGATTGTTTATTCAACGATTTCTTGATCCGAAGCTCCTGGGAAGAAGACAAGGCGTGGCTTAAGCTTAGAAAACCAGGCTGTGTGTTGCCTTTGGCTGTGTCTTGCGATATTTGTCTCCACTGAAGCTATTGTTTATGTTTTTCTAATGGTTCACTTTGAAGCTTTTGTTGTTTGTGTTCTTATCACATGGAAAATAGGAAGTGATTTTTCTAATGGTTCACTTTGAAGATTTTCCTGTAAATGTGTTTTTAATTCATTTGTGTAGGTCTGCAGCCGACATATCTATAGTTTCCACCAACTTGTAGCAACAATCACAAAAAAATGTGGAATGATGAAGGATTGATAAAAAAATAAAGTGTTTTGTTTCTAAGAGTTCTACTTATGATTTGCAGGTTGAAGGATTCAAGACAGATATTGAGGTCGGATACCGCTATGAATTTTTTTTCTAATATAACAAATTGACCTTAGAGTTGCACATATTAACAATAGAGTTGAACAAATTTATTATAGAGTTGAACAAATTGACCATAGAGTTGAATAAATTGGGAATAGAGTTGAACAAATATTAATGAACAAATTGACCATAGAGTTGTACAAATTTGACCATTGAGTTGAACAAATTTGACCATTGAGTTGCACAAATTTGACCATTGAGTTGCACAAAACAAATTTGACCATTGAGTTGCACAAATATTGATGAACAAATTGACCATAGAATTCAACACATTGGCAATAGAGTTGAACAAATATGAATGAACAAATTGACCATAGAGTTGAACAAATTTGACCATTGAGTTGCACAAATTTGACCATTGAGTTGCACAAATTTGACCATTGAGTTGTACAAATATTGATGAACAAATTGACCATAGAATTCAACACATTGGCAATAGAGTTGAACAAATATGAATGAACAAATTGACCATAGAGTTGTACAAATTTGACCATAGAGTTGTACAAATTTAACCATTGAGTTGAACAAATATTGATGAACAAATTGACCATAGAGTTGAACAAATTGGCAATAGAGTTGCACAAATTGCCAAAGCGAAACAAACTATACGAACTTCGACTGCCATAAAATATGACATGAATGCAAAATTGATCATAGAGTTGCACAAATAAGCAATAGAGTTGAACAAATATGGTTGCACAAATCGGCCATAGAGTTGCACAAATGAGCAATAGAGTTGAACAAATACGGTTGCACAAATCGGCCATAGAGTTGCACAAAGTCTGGATGCCCGTGCCATTTTCCGAAAAATACGTCCGTGCCGTTTTTTTCCCTCTTTTTTCTTGAGCACTTGATCTCTCCTCATCCAATGGCTATGATTCATTCCTATTTCCTACCATAATAATCATTCCTACCGGATCCGGACCCAATTAAAAATTTATAATGTAATAATACGGAATTGTAATTGAAAGCATGTGAACAATAAACCTAATAGTAACACTTGTATGATTAGAGAGAAAAAGAGAAATCAACCTAATAGTAACACTTGTTATTTGTTACTAATTACAACAATATCACACGGCCATCCATTTCTTCCACCTTTCATAGTGTCTTTCAAAAAGCTTTGGGGGCTTAGAGTTGCTGCTTTCGACTTCTTCCATGTTCGAAGACATTTCTTGCAAGGTCTAATAAAAATTTAGAGCGTTCTTGCTCTGATACCAATTGTTGGATCGTGTTAGTTAGTAATCAAATAGAGAGGTTGTAAGAATGGCTTCCCTTGGTAGTGGAATAAACACAAGTGTAGGAATAAAAACTTAGGGACGATTTCCAGATACAGGAACCTCACTTAGACTAACCGTATTAGTCTAATGGGTAAACTTCTACCTCTGCTTAGAGGATATTACTTCCTTTACTATTATTACTTGAGTCCCTAATAACTATTACAAGGTGAAGGTCAAACTTCTTTGACCTATATAAATCCCTCGCTATAGGGTCATTACTGAACTCCCTCAACCCTAGCTATCTAGGTCAACTCAGTAACAAAGTGAAGTTAAAGTGAAACCTTTCAATTATGAACTCGAGTTCCCTTCTCCGCATGGGAACTCCTTCTCTGGTTCTATTCGACTTCTTCTTCTTCTTGAGCTCTAAAACTCTCACAATGTGTTCTTGAGTGGATATGTATGAAGAAGTGGGTTTGCTTACAATCCATAAAGATGTATTTATATGCAAACCCTAAAGATCTCTTTCGGAGACTTTTAGCTTGATATTTGACCTTTCTAACCTTATGACATCCTTAAGATATTCTTCAAACAAAGGGTTGCTTTCACAACGTTGTACAAACACAAACCCTTGTTTTCTTGCGATGTTGAACTTTGACTTTCCTCTAGTAAAGGCGACGTTTGTGCATTGGGGCTTGTTTGCCGAAAGTGACATCATGGCTTCTTATGTTTGTAGCCAGACACATGAATCGTTTGAGGGACTAGCACCATATTTGTAGTCTTGTGCTAGCAGCTTTTGAGCATTTGAATTTAGATTCTTTTGAACCCAGGTTTCCTTCTCACTAGGGCATCTTCCCTATTTCGCAAGAAACTCATTCTTATACATGATTTGTGATGGTAAGCATTGAACTCTAGAACTTCCCTATATGGTAGGGAAGATGCTCACTTCTTGTTCTTTCTAACTTTAAAGCGTTCTTGTAAATAGCTCTTAGACAAATATTAGTTCTCAATGAGTTTGTCATTATCAAAACCAAGGACGAAGATCTTTATTCCAATATTAATGAACTTGATGTCCCTAGCACTATCTCAACAGTATATGATAAGAATTACAAGTAAAATATCATTTTATAATCTTATAATCAGGTTTTATAAAAAATGTATAAATGAGTGTAAGCATAATGTCATATATATATTATTTGGGTTATATCACATGTGAACTTCAAAAATAATACTACTTTTTTTAAAAGAAAAAAATGTTCATTAAACAAAATATATATTATATTTTCCATATAAGTATTTGATAATAAAATATCTTATTTTAATATTAATATTTAAGCTAGTTTATTTCACAAGTACAGTACTTTATAACCTTTCTAATTGCTTGGAGAATAATCCACTATAAAAGATAAGCAAATATACCGCCACAAGATAGTTAGTTACTTGGACAAATATGCCCTTGGAAGATCTTTTTAATAAAAGGAAAGGAAAAGTTGAATTTCACAAAAATCGAAGAAGCGTGTCTTCGAAGGAGAAGAAGAAGATCGCGATAGAGGGAGAGAGGCGTATCGGATTGTATCGGCGACCGGACTTCGGATCACATCTCGTCGGTAACGTATATCGATCATCCAATTCTCCCTTTTCTTTCATATATTTTCTTTCTTTTGATACTTTCTTGGCGATTGATTGTGGTTGAAAGCGGTTTAGGCTTCTAGGGTTTGGAGATTTGTTTTCTAGGGAAATCTTTGGAATTCTCGTTCGCTTTCGTGTTTTTCCCTTTCTGTTGAATTGAATTGATGTACTCTGGTTGTCTGCTTTAGAATTTCGGTGATAATCTGGGATTTGTGTTGTATCTCAATTCCCCCTTTTGCTTCTAGGTGTGTCAATGGAGTCCTTTGTGTTGCCTCTCTCTGAGTTTTACATTAGGCCGTTTCATATCTGCTTGGACTGATTTTGGTTCTCGTGCTTGGTATCTTGAGAATGTTAGATGTTTTGGGATTGAGGTCTGAGGAGTAGGGTTGGAGTTGCTGGATAGATGTGCTATTTTACCTGCTTGATCGATTAAAATTCAGTTGTTAATCTGTTTCTATTGAAACGTACAAAGAGTCCTCCTGTTCTGAGGAGGATTTTGGTTGTAGGATTTTCTGTTTACTATAATATTCAGCTGTTAGCCTGTTCTGAGGAGTATGCACTTGTGGTTGCAGGACTTTCTGCAGAATCCTCCTACAATCAATCAATGGGGGTGGAGAAGAAGGCCTCGAAGGGGAAGAAGGATTTGAAGGGGCAGAAGAAAAGAGAAATCAGTGAAACTAGGGTTTATGACCCGGTGGGTTGCCTGATCTGTCTAAAGGAAGACCACTGGTGTTATTCATGCCCTTATCTGTACAAATATCCAGCAGGTGCAAGGGTTGGCCGTTTTGCAAAAATACAGTGCATGTGCTGTGGTAGGGAGAATCCCCACCCTGGGGAGCCTGGTGTCGACTGGGACGCAAAGTGCGATCTCAGGGATGCTCTTGAGTATCCCCGATTTGACGAAGAGCTGAAGGCACTTGGCATCACAAGCGCGTCATTGGAGGGCGCAACCGCTGCAGCTGAACAACCCAAGCGCATCAGAGGGCGCAAGACACATGCATCAGATTCAGAGGGAGGAGCTTATGGCACTCGCATGGCAAGCGGGCGAATAGCCTGAGATGGAGGCTATCCATCAGTTTACGAGATCACGAGGCACCTAGAAGTGAATCCAGTCCTACCCACAATCCTCTACCTGAACCAGCTTTAGCATTGTATGATTTCACTGTTGTCATCTGCTTGCTAGGTTTACTTTCTTAGTTCTAGAACAAGAACACGACACGAGTGCTGTGCCGCTGCACTTGTTTGTGTGTTACTGCACTTTTGTTTGTGTGTTACCGCACTCTTTCTCAACCTTTTATTACTTGTCTGGCTACACTCCTCTTTCTCAACCTCTTAGTACCTTTGTTAATGTACTTATCCTCAAGCTTCTATTGTTTTTTCCTTGGGAAATGACACTGAATATGACAATTACGGACTCAATATGCCATCTGTTAATTCCAGCTCTTAGTTATGACGAGTTCTTGTATTCTGTCAATTTTTTGTTTATCTCAATGGCATTATGATGGACTGAAATTACAAGATTCCAATTATTCTAATTGTTTTGAGCAGTCAATTTTGAGGCTTGTGTTGTTAGCTATTTCATGTCCACATTGACAAATTAATCCTTCAATCGCATCTCTTTTTATGGGTGATGTACTGATGTAGTTCACGGGATGATTGATGCACTAAAAGGTAGGTCTAGTGGATCAGTATCGGATCCTTTTAATGTCTTAATATTTACATGCAAAATTTTCCTTCAAACTCAAATATGGTCTTGTTTAACTTTACCTCTAAAAATAATTTTACCTTCAAAAGTAAATTTGGTCCTCCTTTTTTTTTTTTTTTTTTGTATTTTTCAAAGTAAATTTCTCACTCAATATGTCATTTTCAACTAAAAATTCATTTTTACACCATATTGAAACAAAACTTACATGTTCTAAATCGATACTACAACTGCGTCCCTAATTATTGTTCTTTGTGTCAGATTAAGAATGAAAATATTAAGAATGAAAACATAACCATCTCAATTTAGACTGTCATTTTACCCCAAAAACGATAGCCAAAGTAGAAAGTCAGTTAAATTAGACGTTTCAGATTTTCTATGAAGGGGGTTTCTCTGATAATCTAATCTCCACTTTAAATGCTAACCAGAATAAGGATATTATGTGCTTCCTTTTGGTGGTTCGTTTGGTGTCACCGTTAGCCATTAGCCAATATATGATATCACTCATCTTTATATATTTGACATATTTTTATGTCCCATAAATTTATTATTTAAGTAAGGAAATATCTAAAAATATATTTGAAAAATATATAAAAAAATATTTATATACTAATTTGTATTGTAATATTCATTTATAAATTGTATTGATCCATAAATATTATTATTAAATTAAGTATAATTTTATAAGATCTATTAAAATATTCATTTTTATTTCAAAAAATATCATTACTAATACAAGTCTATTTTTCTGAAAGATTTATATACATAGGTCATAATTAACTTATTTTTCGATTTTTAGCGTCATATAAAGTCATATTAATTAAAATATATATTTTGACAAAATATTTCACTTGAGATTCATATGACTTTTTTAGTTTATCAAATATATTTTGAAATAAAATGTTAATATTTTATTTATGATTTTTATTCGCGTCATATTATTATACATTCTTTTATCAGTTAAATAATACGTCAACAAAGGTTATCGATCGTATCTCGTACAAGATACGAGTAATAATCTAGTTACTCATTCAAACTCACACAAAGTAGATCTTATCTAGGCAACAATGATAAGTTTACTTGGTAGGGTTTACATGAAATACAATTTAAGGAAACCGAATTCCTAAATTAATTTTATCTACCAAATACGGTAAATGCAAAATTGATTAGAACCAAACTAGCATTAAAGTATGATAATGGTTAAATGGTATGATAAATGTTTGAGTGGATGCCACGGAGAGTGGCAAGGGAAAACCTGTTCGAAAGAAAGATGCTAGAGGCGCCCCCCCCGAATGTCTGTTTAGAGGATTTGGGAATTTTCAATTAAAATAAAAAGGTAATCTAGAGAATTAAAATTTGAGAAATTCATTTTGGTACCCTTTTATTTTTGATAATTTCTTTTTGTGTCCTAAAACAATTTTTTTTTGTCTTTTGGTATACCGTGATTTATACATTTTTCTTTTTGTAATCAAAACACTATTTAAGCACATTTTCCATCCCAAAGTAATACAACTTCCCAACTTTATATAATTTGACCTAAAGATTAATAATAATAATAATTAGAAAAAATATGTTTAAATAAAAATATAACGAATTCTTTAAAAAATATATCAAATATAGAAATGATAATTAGAAAATAAAAAATAAAAAACAAAAGAACTTGGGGAAAAAATTGTTCAATAAAAAAAGTTTGACCAATCATAAACAAATCGAGTGGAATAAGCTATATGGTTAAATTTGTTCACTACAACTTCTGTTTAAATTCAATAAAAATCAAAAAATTTATTTTCTAAATTAGTTTTTATTCAAAGTTTAAACAAATAATATATTTTTTTCAATGCAAAATAGGTTTAGATATAATTTTGGTTTTGGAAAGAAAAATGTACAAACCACAAGCATACGAAAACAAAAAACTATATCTTAGGGCATAAAAAGGAATTATGAAGAATAGAAGATACCAAAACGAATTATCCTTAAAATTTTATGCTAGGTGGTGGACCATTAATTAATAGGAAAACGACAAACGAGCACTGGGTATATATACGGAGGCTTGAGCGGGCATTTTTGGTAATGAAACAGGCTCTCGACTGACGGTTTGCTGCTCTCTGCTCTCTCCTCTCCCCCTGCACGCACTAGCGGAATCGAAAACCCCTATTTTTCCTCGATCATTCTCTCTCCAAGGGTTTGGTCTTCACACCTTAGCATTCAGCAAACAGCTAGCAGCCACTTTCTCTAATGGAGTCGGAAGTCCCCTCATTTACGCCTTTCTTGACTCTCTCAAGAATCTCCCATCCTTGCCGGTCTCTACACTCCCTCTCTTGCTCTGTATCCGAAATTACTTAGCCCTTGCACTTTCTTTCTCCTTTTTTCTTTAGATGTCTGCAATTGATTTGCAAAACTAAATGTTTGTTGTTTACATGTGCCATTAAACTTCAGCTTTTAGAGGAAACGGAGATTGTGGTTCCAATGGTGAAAGAGCCCTCTTCTACAATGGAGACAGATGAGGCGCCAAATGTAGCTACTCCCTCAGATCTTTCTGAGGCTGATGTTGATATGCAAGATGCCAAGGGTGCTGGAGAAAGCCCAGGGGTTCAAATTGGTGTGCTAGAGACAGGGGAGAAGCCTGTACAGATGGAAACAGATTCTAAGGTATCTCTTTGATTATAAAGTCTTAGTTATCATGCGATCAATTAATTTTCAGAAACAGATTGGAAGGTATGATGCAGTCAAGTATGGCATTATTTACAGAACTATTTCGAACTCGCCTATTGTATGTAAACTAGTAAATCATAACACTGAATTCTGTTATGGGATGATGGTTTAATCATCATCTCTTTTCTTATAGTGATGCAATCCTCTTTAACAGTATCATAATACTTTAAACCTGCTGCTTTATTTGTCCTGATGATGGTACGTGATGATAACGTCTAATGCAGGCTGAGGCCCCAAAGACGAAGGTTAAGAAAACAAATATTCCTGTATCGGAGACAATCTATGGTGCGTTGTTGTCTAGCGATTTGCAAAAAGCAGTTGAAAAGGAGTTTGAAATGGCTCTTCAGGATTGTGTAATGGAAGAGACAAAAGACCAAAAGAATGCTGTCGAAGCCCATGTCTATGACATTAGAAATAAGGTATATAATTCTTAAGTTTTCTATTCTCCCTTCTCGTAATGGACATTTGTCATCTTTGAAAGTTTATGGCCATTCAAGTTTATTCTTGGTATATTTTGTACTTAATGGTTACTATTATTAATATTTTCATCATCTGTGTAATATTGGCTCTGATTTGATGGAAGTGTTGTGTAAGCATAATCATTGTTGTGTAATTGTTAAGTGTTCTCCTTGACCATGTGAAATCCATAATTCAATCCGATTAGAACCAGTGTAACGCTAATCCAAACTATTTGATGTTAAGGTATATTTCAGGAGTGTATGTAGGGTTTGTTCTCCAACTTTATTAGTATAAAGATCTTAGACTATAAGGTGATCCACTGTTATTCTTATTATGTTTTTTTTGGCCGTAAGATTCATAATATATTAATTAAACATATATTTATTTGTGATGGCATAGTTTCTTGCTGTATTTAGTTCACCTATCCCTCCACTTTTAGGTTTTTTTAATTGTCTGTTTAATTTGTAATCAAATTTAGTGCGTAAGAAACACCACTAAATGTAACCAAATACTACTGGCCTTGTATTGAATTAAGTTGTCAAAAATGTTGCCCACTTAATTTGGTGATCCTCCTGGTCACGTAACCCCATATCATACTCTATGCCCGAGCTGTCAACCACGAGCTCGATCTCTCTGTAAACCTAGATTCATGTTTAGTTTAGCTACTGCAGTACTGCTGATCTGAAAATGTATGAAATGATATTATACATTGTAATATATATTATTATCAAAAATGTATGAAATGACATTTATTGTAATAATCAATGTTTCCAGGAAATATCTTATTAACTGGATCAACATAATTTTTACCTATAAGGCTTCTATGACATTGGTTCATGTGATTATCACCCAACTTTTTCCATTTTAATGTTCAGTGGTATATGTTTGTTGTTTCAGTTATTTGCAGATGGTGTCAAGGTTAGCTTTTCTAACCATATGGGAAAAAATTTGGGCGATGCATATGCTATATCAAACCATATATATTTTGTCTATTTTGTTTATATGTTTATTACATATTCCTTTCCTTCAAGTGTTCGTAGCTCCAAGGTTGGTATTGTACTGTGTGTTATTAACAGCTTTGAATCTATGTGTTATGAAGCTCTAGAAATAATGCTTATTACATATTCACATATATCTAGAAGTAATTTGAAAATGCTTTTCCTTGTTCAATTAATACTTAATCTGCATCAAGAAATTTCAGTGTGCTCTTTTGTCTTGCAGATTTATGACACCCAATATGAGATGAATGAGATAGAAACAAGGAAGGAGTATTTTCCCTTCACTACCTCATTCATTAATCTCATTAATGCTCTAATTGCCAACGAAACAGACTTCACTGACGGGGGGCTTAGGTATGTGAATTCTCTTGATATCGGGCTGCGTTGATCATTTTGATTTTTTTTTTTTTTTGCATACTGGTTAGCTTGACATTCTATATTGCACGATGCAGGTTTGTTGGTGCATTTCAATTCGTATATGATAATGTCTTTGGGCCATTAACTGAAAGAGCATATGCTGATCCGTCAAAAAAGTGGCAATTGGTAGTTGCTTGCCTCCAACTTTTCAAATTGTAAGTTGACTAACCCATGCTTGTGCAAGTTGAGTAAATCATGCTAATGCTGTAGTGCCATATGTCTGTATGTCTTTTTCTGCTAATTATTTCCTCTAACTCATGCTTACATTATTGATGTCATATGTAGGATACTCGCTGCATATGATGTAAAGGGTGAGGATCTTGTCAGTGATGCTGGACGTTTACAATCTCAAATGCAGCTTCCTGTTGTAGTGTTGATGAAAGTATGTTGAAGTAGAAGAAGCTTCCGTTTCATATTTTGATGTTCAACCGTACCTTCTTCCTCTAATAAATGTGTATGCCATCCTACTTCTGCAGGATTTTATGAGTGGTAAAACTGTGTTCAGAAATATCAGGTCAATTCTCATGCCTGGGGGAAAGGTTGTCACAGTGGAGTGCACTAATCAAGTCTACGGGAAACTTCTGAAGAAGGCTGTACATCTCTCTTTAGATATCATCACACTTGTCTTGAAGAAAGACTTGCCCCTGTCTGACTGTTGGCGCCCTGCATATCAGGTATATATAAATGTGAAATATCTTTTAACAAGAAAATGTAGATACTCCTAGCTGTCTTTGTTATATATAAGCATTGTAAAATTAAAGCACATATACATCTAAACAAGAATACATAGTTACCTTCAACAATAAACATTTTAATTTCTGGACTTGTTTAATAGACATTTTGTCTTTGTTTCTGGATTTTCAATCCATGTCTGTTCAAATGTCAGTTTTTTAATGCCTAACCCAAACAAAGCTTCTGCTGATTATGTGATTGAATACAACATAAGCAGAACTTCTTAACCCTCTAATAAGTAGTAGTAGCACTGAGCTGTAAGTGCTCTGCTTGCTGGTTGGTTGCCTTTGTTAGTGAAGCTGTAGCCTGCATAAATCAGGAAAAAGGAATAATTAAGTAATACTAACATATTGTGCTCTATGTTGGAATATCAATTTGGTCTAAGCATTTCCCTAAGTTGGAGGGCTTTTCTGGTGATTTGGAGGTTCAATATCATGGCTGACAAAGCTGAAGATGGAAATGTGCATTGGATCCCTCTTTGGCATATAGTCCATTGTTGATCATGGATCTGTGTTTCCTCCATTAGTGAGGATAATCAAAATGGCCTTAGCATCAGGGAGTCATTAGTACGATTTAAGACGTGTCTGGTTTACCTTCTTGTACATTGCCATGTTTTCTTGATGAATGAGATTCCCCTGTGAAATGGTTATACTAAAATTTAGCTCTACTAGAAAGAAAAAAACCTGAAAAAATTTAGAAAACCAGCAAGAAAGGACTAATTGATGAAGGCTCTAGCTGAACTTTTGGTTTAATTCCTGGATCTATTCAATGACAGGTTGCTCCTAGATGATTCCAACTTTGCATTAGTCAAACAGCCATGTAGCCTTTATATTAGCATAAATGTCAACTGAGATTCTGATGAATACTAGTCCTTGTACCTTCTTCATACGGACTACTTTTAGACTGGTTTCCAGTTGACTCCTTTTAGACTGGTTTCCAGCTGATTCTCTAAATTCAACAACTCTGTGAAACTCCTTGTTGAAAGCTCTTCGTCCATCATTTTCCTATTAAATCAAACAAATCAAGATGTGCATTATATATCCCAATCCATTCTTCCTCATTCCATGAATAGATGAACATTTAGAAGGAGATAGTGATAGGAATGATGAGCTGTCTGTGCATAATAAGAGAAAGTGTCTGATAAACATAGATGAATCATGAATTTTCTTCTGAGTATCAACTGTATGGTTCCCTCTTGTTCTGCACACCTTTTGTTTTGCCTTTTAGGGTTATTCTGTTCCTACTTCCCTCCCTTGTTCTAATGTGCCTACACTTTGCTTTTTGGTTTTAGGGGAACCAAGGGAGTTAATTTATTTATTGTTTAATTTATATTATTCCGTAGTTTTTTTGAGATTCATTATCTTATTAAGTTGACATGGAAGTTAAACAGTTCATTCATGCCTCTTTTGCAGCACTTAGACACTCTGTTTGCTCCTACGGCTCTCCTCATTAGCTCATTGCATGAGGTTTGTATTGTTGCTCTTTTGTTCATATATTAAGTTGACGTGCACAATTTTTTATCATCTTGTGCAAGTAGAATTCATGCTAGGTCTTTCATATTTAATTTAAATGTTAAGCTTTTTTTTTTTTGTTAATTGCAGGATTTATTTGATTCCTGTGGAACGACTATTTTTGCATTTACCAGAGGAGGAAGTGTATTTGCTATTGTCGATAGTAGATCAACGTCTGAGGAGGATCATTCCATTCGTAAGTCTTTTGTCATGATCACCAATGGACTATATTAGTATTATATTTTTTTTAATGTGATTATATTAATATTGTATCTTTTTTTAATAGTTAAAGTCATATACTTGTATGAGTTTACCTATTAAAAAAAGGTATCATCATTTTCAAGTACGAGTTTCATAGAGTTGCAGTATTTGTAGGTATCATCATACCAAAAGTCATATACTTGTAGTTATCATCATATCTTTTTTTAATGGTTAAAGTTTCCTTTTTTTCAGGATATGATGATACATACAAGTATATGACTTTTGATGACATTTTACCCAATACAATTGGGATAAAATGTGGAAGTCGTTGGGTTGGTGATCAGGTTGAAACCGCAATCTCTGAGTGGGTTACACAACGTGGACGACCTTCTTTTGAAGAATTAGCAACATTCACCTTTAAATTTCTACAGAAAAAAAGTGTTGAAGGTGATAAGGTCAAAAGAAAGGCTAAGTTTTCAAGAGCATCTACTATATTGACCACTGTTGATTCTCAGGTATTCATTTATATATCTTTGTCAAATTATAAAGAAATGGTTCTAACTAGAATAATTCTCACGTAAGATGTACACAATTTGTTGTGACGCAGGGTCCAAAAATAGCTCTGATTAGTCTTAAAAATGACAAGATTATATCAGCTCAACGTGACGGTTGTATAGTTTGTGGGTCTGGGGGAGTTTATGCTGAGGCGGCCTTCAATTCTAGGTATGTTAATTCTTGTTCTAATTAATCTGCCAAGTTTAAAATATTCCAAGTTACTGTACAATGGTCTACAGGTCTATCAACCGATGCAAGTTACTCTAAAAAAATGTTGTAATCCTATTTGCCAAATTATGGGTAGTATATATGTCGTGTTGCATTCTTTAATTATTTCATTGTTATCATGATATTTTTAAAATTTATGTAGGGGAGATTACCATGAACTCAGTGATGAGGATTGCATCAAATGGGCTATGCTGGTGATAACATACGCAATCTATAGAGACGTACATAGCGGTGGTCCAATAAATGGTAATCATTTCTCTTTGATATTATTGGTCATATGATTCTGTATAAATTACCCAAGAAAAAATTATGCAAATTCATAAAAAACAATTAATGCCTCATATATGCACTAATTCCTTGTTTTGTTTTATGTTTCTATAGCTTGTCATATTACCCTGGATCGTCCAATAGTTCGTCTTACGAAAAATCCAGTTCATATTTTCCTGGAGAACTTCGAAGATTTTATGCAACTGGACGCCAAGATTTTCATTGAAGACACCCAGACTCCTAACACAGAACCAGAGGATTACAAAGAAGCAGTCCTCTTCGTTATCCATCCATCCCATCTCTCGCATGATGATGTGTCCTATTACCTCAGGTCAGGAGACAGTGTGACACTAAGTGCCCATTTGTTTATCAGTGCTCTCTTACAAATATCAAAAGGTAATCCTAAAATGTTTTCTTTTTTACACAGGATAAAATTTCAGTCCTATTTTCGAAGAAGGTGTTCATGGGGAACTATAGGAAATACAAGGATGGAGCTCAGCATGATCATCTTTAGTGGTGACGCTACCACAGCATGTACCAAAGCAAATGAACTTCAAAGCACAGCAATTGCTGTACGTGCAAGGCATCTAAACCCTACAAGAGGCCATCAAGGTAACCGACATGTGCAAATGCCGAGACACCATTATGGTTTACCGTGGATCATTCATGACAAGACCAATGAGCTCATTTTCGTGGGTAGAGCTGCAGATGCGGATTTGAGGAAGAAATTACTTGCAGATATGAGTTAGGATGTAGTAAGACTGGTTGACCCTAGCTCTAGTCATTGTGCAGATTGTATAGATACGAGGTGATAGCATGCCTTTTCGCCACATCTTAATCCTTACCAACCAACCCCATATATGCTTAGGCTTCGACATTTTTTGTGCAGATTTTATAGATACGAGGTGATAGCATGCCTCTAGTCATTGGCGATTTTGTAGGAGTTTTGTTTCTTTCCACTGAACATTTTTTCCTATCTCCAATACCATAATGGAGTTGATTTGGACCTGGTTTAGGCTTCGACAGAATTTGGTGGGCATTAGCTTTGTGATTTGATGAAGCTTTCACTCGAGAGCATGTGATTATCTCTTAAAACTCGCGAAGATTGAAATTCATTAGTCGTGAGTACTTTTTGAGGCTTCAACGTAATGAGCTCTCCCTCATTTTATGTCTAAATTCCCCATTGAACTTTCGTCTATAAAGCTTTCACGAAAACCAGAGGCTCAACAACCGACGCTAGGGCAAATCCATGCGCAAATACATTGGATCGAGAAGAAGCTTGCAGGGCACTTGATGAGGACGCTGGACGCTTGGCTAGGGTCGATCGTTGCAAAGCCACAAGGGCACCTTGTATACGGATATACGAATGGTCGAGCATACGGATCGACATGAGATAGCAAGGATGATAGCAAGAGCCAAGACGAGTGAATGAGCGAACGCAATCGAATGTGCATGATCACTCGAGAGCTGCACGAGAATAATGTGGTTCAAGCGTCAGAATAAAAGTTATAAGATCTAGCTAGCGGGGATGTTAAGAATGAGAACAGCTAATATCAAGGCCACACATGGCTAACGAATCGGGAAATCAAGCATCGATTGTATCCAGAACACGTGCACCTTAGAATGGCATCATCCCAAGAACTGACATACCATCGAGCGTGTTGGTTTATACAGAGGAAGAAGGTTCACTTTGCAAGAGGAAAACACGAGAGATAGAGATGATTGAAATGATTACAATGCTTTAAATAAAGATGATTGAAACTAACAACTACGTCTACCACAGCCTAAGATAGTGGAAGTAATTAAACTCCCTTAAACTAAAATAAACAAAGTGCACGCAGCCCTTAGCATTAGCAGCTACGTACTTTGAATCTCCTAATAACTAGCTAACAACTTTCAAGTAATTGAAATCACACATGCCCTTAAGAAGTTTAAATCTGTTTTCAACAGAGCGGTCTTCTAAAGCTTCGTCTAAGCACCATGATTATCAGATCGATATATATGATTCAAGAAGCAGTGGAGGCAAGATCAAGTGTGCTTCCTTTCTCATTCACACTCTAGGATCGATGACCCGTACTAAATGGGTTAAAATCGCATCTCAAAAGTTGGTGTGCTAGATTTTTTGAAGAATTTTCGAGCAAACCTCCGACCAACTGTTGAGACTTATGATTGTCAGATTACAATGATCCACATACTTTTGAAAAGATGAGGAGATCATCCACGCACTATCTTTTGGCATCAAAATAAGATAATTACTCCAATGGAACCTAAATTGGGGATCAAGGACAAGGAGCCTCATTCCCGTGATAGCATGCAAGAGCTCACGCAAACTCGTCTCTACCATAATTTAGATTCAAAGGGTTTGTAAAATGTCTTACATGGAGGCGAGCCACTATGTATAGGGGCAAGCCAAACTTATCTTAGGCAAATAAGCTTAAGAGGCCACGTTCGTATGCAAAAGAAGAGGCACACCTATATAAAGAAAGACAAACCATAGAAATTACTAACAAACGAAATAGGCTAACACTAACTAAAGAATAGACCCTTGTCAAACAAGTGTTCACTACTAGGTTCGCGAACCTCATGTTGGCCGAGACATAGGCACTAGTGCAAGCACGGAGCTGGGTGCTGGCAAGGACACTGGCACGACCACTGGCATAAGCACAGTTGGAGCATGGGCACAAGACTAGGCCATGGAACAAGTTGAGAAGGATGAAGTGGCAGTGGTTGTGGCCTTGGTATGGGTGATGGGGCCCATCTGAGCGGATACTAAGGGTGACCTCTTCTCCAAGGCACTTATGGGCGAGGGCACGTACCCCCCCCCCCTCTCCCCTCCTTGAGTATGAAGCATCCCTGCTTCCTCAACAATAAACTCATGTTCAAAGAGGCAAGAAAGGTCTGTTATATTGAACGTGACATGAACCCCATAGATGTGGGGCAATTCAAGTTTTCAAGTTGATAATGGTAGTGAGAATAATCAAATTTATTTCATCAATGAGATTCAGATAATAATTGGGAAATACTTCCTTTAATGTTACAATAATGGTCTTAAAACAATTGCATTGAAATGTAAAAGACATTGTTTAAAAATGTAAAAGCATGTGGGGTCGAAAAACATGGTCAAAACAAAAAACGTTTTGAAGGCCTTCTTTCTTTCTTTTTTCCCTTCCTTTAGATCCACTAGTCTTCGACTTCATTCTGAACATTGCTCTTCTTACTATCTGATATTTTCATAAAAAAACAAGAAATACCAACCAACAAAGTTGGAAAACAAGAAGGAATTTTCGTCTAATGCGAGACTAAGCAAGTCGGAGAATATGATCAATTCTTAGAAAATAGGCCAGACGTGATGACGTCACAATCAAATGAGAGATTGCCGAACGTAAAATAGTCAAGGGCTCAAGCAAATAGTATGACGCTTTGATCTAGAGGCTTTAGACAAGCCAAACCCAATAGAAAGATGGTAACAAAAGGTGAGGTTTAAGAGATTTGAGGTTTCTCGGAAGTAGGATACTACATAGAAGTAGCGTCTAGGAAAGAAATGTGCTTATGATTTGTTGGGAACTTCATTAATTCATGTTGTGCATGTCCACTAATCAGATCTATAACCACCTCATAGCATACATGTTGTGCATGTCCAAAGTGGAAAATAGAATCCTTTAAAGTCGAGAGCTAGAATGGTTTTCCAAGTCGTTCTAATCATCCTCGTTCATTAACTATTTTGCATTAGCACTTATCTTATTACACCACAAAACTGTGCACCTTAGTGAAGATGATGGATCATGGGAGCTTGGCCACAGATTAATAGGAAAGCAAGCGTCTCCCGAGCATTTAGCTTGAGTGCCATAACTCTCTTACTGAGCGAGCATTGGTCATGACCTTAGTATTACGAGTATATATTAAGTATATGACTCGGCCTAGTTCGTTATGGCAAGATCAAAGATAAATAACCCTAATACAAGCTAATAGAGCGAGTAAGTCGGGGTCGTACCCAAGAGAACTTGCGGCTTCGAGTATTAATATTTTTATCAACTAAAGAGAAGAAGGGGGGGATTAAAGAGATTTAAACTAAACTAAACTATCAAACTAGCAATTAATCAAACAATTAGAGAAACAAGTTCATTCAAAAGATCCACTCTGAAATAATCATTCAATCACATATTCATCCACTGATTCCTTTTACACATATGGTTAATTCCTATCTTGATATTATTTAATCGCTTGTCCATAGTCCAGACAAATCTTAATATTGGCAAAAGAAGCTCAAATCAATACTAGTAATGCAAATAAGGATATGCAAAATACATACAAAAACAATCAAGTTACGAGTCAATTGCAAAAACATGTAATTAAATCTCTTCCTTAACTCCCTTGTCCACGGTCATGGGAATCAAGTTGTTTTCACAGAACAGGTCTGTCCATGGTCCAAACCCAGATCCAACAATTAGACTATCAATCAATTCAACAAGTTAGCTACTCGAGTAAAATCAATCAACATTCATAAGACATGAAGAACAAGAGAATTAATCATAACCAAAGGATAGAAATCAATTATCAGAATCTCATGAATTCATACATCAAAGCTTCTCAATTGAAACCCTAAAAGAGTTAGTTCTATAAAGAAGAGAAATCTAGATCTAAAATAAAAAGTCTAAATTAAAAAGAGAACTAATTAACGGATGAATGAGTTGAGATAAAGATGCTAAAAACCCAGAAAAATCAAAAGTTAAATAGTACTCGGAAGACTAGCCATCCGAAACTAAAAGATAAGAAAAAGGAAACAAGAGAGAAAAATAAAGCCTTCTCAGACCTGGCCTCCACCGCGCACGCGCTATCCAAACCGCACTCGCGGTTTACTTTGGTGAAAAATCCTTCGCACTTTGCTAATCACCATCTACCGCGCACGCCTTCTGAGATCTGCGTGCACAGTTTTCTTCTATGTAAAATAGACCTTTCTAGGATGCTACCGCGTCCACGGCCCATGCCACCACCGCGCTCATGATTCATATGCAGAATCGGCTCTTCCAATGAAACGTCATGAAAACTCTCGAATCTTGAATCCTTGTGTTTTCGGTCTTGACATTACAATTAAGCACAAGGTTTAGCCTAGAACACTCAATAAATCCCTAAAATACAAGAATTATCAAAACCTAAATAGAACATATCATCGTGATCATCAAGTCTGGGGGAGTCGTCTTCCATGGTTCGTGCCCCTTTGTTGCTGACATTATTGATGGTGATGACGTGAATCGAGCGTTTGTTCATCTACTCGAGTTCGTAATTGAAGCTTGAGAGTTCGCTCGCGGTGCATTCCTAGAAGCGATTTCATTTTGGATCGTGGATCTGCGCTCGCGCCACCAAAATTGCGTGCGCGGTATAATTGTAGAAGGTCAGTCCGAAGATTTTCTTGAGCTCTTCCTTTACAGCTCGAAGCTTCCCCACCATATTACCAAACTCCTTCATGTTCCAATCTTTAAGCTGACACATACACACCTCAAGTTTCTTAATCATCCCAACCCCATCAACAGACACATTTGACTTTTTCTAAGAACTATCCACAACCACCTTGTAGCCCTCGTTATGGATCCATATCGCCTCAAAACGAGTTGGTCTCCTACCTCTGAACTCCTCGCCATCCTCCTCATCACATCCAAAAAATTCTAGGACAATCGGTAGGTGATCACACCCCTGCTTTTCGAGATGTCGTAGATTAGCATGCGGGAAGTCAGCCTTCTAGCTCTCATTAGGAAAGACGAAGTTAAGCTGTTCATGAATAAAGTCTGTCCGGTTCTACCATTACCCCAAGTGAATCTTGGACCCGAAAAGGAGACCTCACTTAAGCCACATACTTCTAGAGCTTCCCTAAAAGCAATCATTGCTAGCCATTCAGGATCAGAGAACCCATCTTTGTCTTCATGAGTTACGAATTGGTTAAGATTGCCTAGACAAATCCACCTCTCATGTCTATCCTCTTTTAGTCTCTTTAACAAAGTCCAAGTGTGACGTCTTTCCTCACGTCTCGGCCAACTATAAAGACCCGTAAAGCGCCAACTATCCTTATCATTGAGCAACACTTCAGCATCTACATGGTGTTGGGTCTATGACTTGATCGCCACCGATGACCCTTCAACCTAAAGTAAGCATAAACCACCCAACAAGCACACCACATCCACTGAAAAACAACCTTCAAACCCTAACTTATCACGCACAAAATCCATTATTTTCCTGTCCACTTTCATTTCCATTAAAAAACAACCTTCAGGGCCTCTAATCTCGCCAAGTGGGTGAGTCTTCCAATTGACCAGGTCGTCCCCAATCCCCTACAATTTTTACCTCACAACAATTCAAATTAAACAACTTCAATAAACTAGTTGGATAAAAGAAGTTTAGCTAGAAAAAGCCTTTGAATAAAACTGTCCTGAAATAAATCTAAAAGTTTTCTAGTTGGATAAAAGTTTTCTAGGTTTTCTTCTTCTTCGAAAAGAAAATTATATGTCAAAGATTCAAGATCAAAAGATCTAACAATCCCAATATATATGGATTACAACCAAATAAAACTCTCCTAAAATAAAGCTAAAACTTATAAAATAAAAATAAAATAAAATAATGATCAGATCTAATAAAGTCTTCCTGGCTCGGACCAAAACTCGGTCTGGCACCAAGACACAGTCGCGTCTTCGACCTCCAACCCGCGCCATGAACACAGTAGCTCAAGTCTTGAAACTCGGCCACACCATAGACAACGCGGGCGCATTATAAGTCGTCAACCATCTCTTTCAGTACAGAACGTTAGGTCTCAAAAGTCGACCAGACAGCCAGAGACGCGGCCGCGCCTTGAGCAACCAGCCTGTGCTTGGGGTCGGTTCAGGTATCAAGTGACACTTCAGAGGCTATTTTGACCCACTTAGAGAAGGAATTTGGACTCGGAGTAAACACATGAATTGTATCTTTTCGAGTTAGATTTCTAATGATATTAAATTCACCTCCATACGACAAATCGTAGCTCCCGATGCAACATTGCAAGATAAGTATGTTGAAACAACAACTCAAATACATAGTTCGGATCCAAGAGCTCTTATCCCATCACCTCTTAGGGGTTAATCCTCATCATATGTAGGTTGAATAACCTTGAAATTATAAACTTGAACATCTCCAATATGGAATCCTCTAACTTTAAATCACTCATCCTTGCTTGTCGGAATGACATAAAACTACACAAAAACTAGTGTAGATTCCGAATCTAAAAAAAACTAAACAAATTAAGAAAAACTATTTAAAAAATAGTGGAGAAGCAAGAAAACAATTCTAAACATGCTCTAATTTACACTACCTACATGCTTTATCAATTGTCGAGCCTCCTTGTATTGCAACCATTAATGGTATGCAAAGTCGGTGAAGTGAACGGTGGATATCTACAACCCTCCTCTCGTCCGTATAGCCATGGTAATCAAAGACGGTCTTGGTCTTGGTCTTGGCTATCCAATCGAGACATGCATCGACACAGGTGGTTCCAGAGAAGGTTTGGATTTGGTGCTTGATCCCTTGATGGTCCTCCCTCTCTTGTTGGAGCTCATCATTATAGGTGGGCGGAGGTTTCCATACAGCTTGGGGAGGTGCTAAAAAAGAATATTACATTGGAGGTATTAGCCTATATTCGGTAACTCACAAATTGTATCTTGTATATATACTATCATTAAGGAATGGAGAACCCTAAGGGGACATTTACACACATTCTATCATGGTATCAGTTCTCTCTCCCTAACCCTACCCCTTCCCCAAACCACGCAGCCGCTGATTTCTCACCGCCGGCGTTGTCTCTCCACTCCCTCTCCTACCGATCGTTCCTTGAGTTCGATCGCTGCCCGTCCATTGCTGCCCCCCTCGGCTCGTCTACCCAATTCAAATAGCCCCCTGTCGTCCCTTGGCTGCTATGGCCGAGCACGACCCCTCATCTGACTCTAACGTCAATCCCACCGCTGATCTCCCGTCCTCCGATGTCTCTCTCGCCTCCTCCTCTCAAAATTCAACTGGTTCTTCCTCCAAATCCAGTTTTCACTCTGCCCTGGCGGTATCTAACGTCAAGAATCTCATCCCGCTGGTGCTCGACGTCACAAACACCAAGTACAACTCTTGGGCTGAGCTCTTTAAGGTGGCTTCTCGTGCACACCGTGTTCCTGACCACATCGACAGCGCCGTCTCTCGTCCCGCTGATGTCGACGATGCATTATGGGACCAACTTGATGCAATTCTTTTGCAATGGATATATTTCACTAGCTCCCAAGACTTGCTTCTCACTATCCTGGAGCCTAATTCCACAGCGATGTCGGCTTGGAATCGCTTGAAAAATATTTTCCAAGACAACAAGGCTTCAAGGGCGGTCTACCTTCAAAACGAGTTCGCTCGTTGTCGCTTGGAGTCATTCGCGTCGGTTTCCGCTTTCTGTCAGCGCCTCAAAGACTTGGCTGATCAGTTGCTGGATGTTGATGCTCTTGTGTCTGACCGCCAACTTGTTATACAGCTCATCGGAGTCATCGCCAGTCTGACTTTTGAGTTCGATACGGTGGCGAGTTTTATACAGCGGACTGAACCTCTTCCTGATTTTTCCAAGGCTCGGTCAATGGTCCTCTTGGAGGAAACTCGTCGGTCTCAACAGCGGTCTCTCTCGTCGGAATCCAAGGCCCTCACGACATCATCTGAACACCACCATTCTCCTCAATATGAGAAGCCGGCGCCCTCCCCGTCGCCCTCTGCTGAAAATTCTAGCCGCTTGTCTTCTTCTGGTCGTGGCCGCGGGCGTGGTCGTACAGGCCGTGGGCGAGGTCATGGTCGACTTCAGCAACAGCCCGCCTCTTTCCAGCGGCCCCCGTATGGATGGATGCCATTCTCTTCCGGATATTCGCAGCAGCAGCAGTGGCCCATGTCTTCTTGGAACCAACCCCCTTGCCCTTTTCCAAACAATCCTGGTGCCGGCATTCTTTGCTCGAGTCCCCGCCCGCAGCAATAGCAACAGGCTTATGCGGCGTTCTATGATCCGGGCTTCGGATATGCACCGTCCACTGATCTGGCTCACTCTTTCAACACCATGTCGTTGTATGCGCCTGGTGACTCGTGGCATGGATACCGGAGCCTCGTCGCACATGACTAACAACTCAGGTATGCTATCATCTATTACTTCTAAGAGTTATTCTAATTCGGTTATTGTCGGTAATGGCACGATGATAACAACTTCGGGTTTAGAAACAGCCACCCTACCCACCCTAAACCGACCCCTACACCTGCAGAATGTCCTTATCACACCCAACATCATTAAAAACCTTATCTCTGTCCGAAAATTTACAACTGACAGCAACGTTTCTGTTGAATTTGATCCCTTTGGTTTTTCTGTGAAGGATCTTCAAACGGGCACCAATCGTCTGAGATGCAATAGTCACGGTGATCTTTATCCTCTTACCTCTCGGCCGACCTCCACCTCTTCAGTCTCTTTGTCTGCTCAGGCGTCTTCTCCATGGCACGCTCGCTTTGGTCATCCCGGCGCCCAAGTTTTGAGTCTTCTTAAGTCCTATTTACCTTCTCATGTCAATAAGGAGATTATTTCTTCAGTCTGTCAGTCGTGTCAGTTAGGCAAACATGTTCGCCTGCCTTTTTATTCTTCTCACACTCATAGTTTGTTAGCTTTTGATATTATTCATAGCGATTTGTGGACGTCTCCTATTATTAGTTTAGAAGGACATAAATATTATCTACTCTTTTTAGATGATATCTCTCACTTTTTTTGGGTGTTCCCTCTCAAATACAAGTCTCAGGTTTTTGATTATTTTTTGAAATTCCATCACTACATTCAAAATCAATTTAAGTGCACCATAAAATCTTTCCAATGTGATAACGGCCGGGAATTTAACAATCATGAATTTCACACTTTCTTCAAACAACATGGAATTGTTTTCCGGTTTTCTTGCCCTCATACCTCCTCTCAAAATGGTAAAGCCGAGAGTGTCATTCGTACCACTAACAACACCGTCCGCACCATGCTTTTTCATGCCTCTATTCCCCCTTGTTTTTGGCCGTACGCGGTTTCCACAGCTGCCTATCTCCACAACATCCTTCCTTCAAAATCCATCTCCAAAAAAACCCCTACCCAGCTTCTTTTTAACACCTTCCCTACATATGATCATCTCCGGGTCTTCGGCTGTCTTTGTTTTCCTAATCTGTCCGCTGTTGCAACCCATAAACTCCAACCTCGGTCCACTCCTTGTGTTTTCATGGGATATCCTAAGGATCATCGTGGGTACATATGCCTTGATCTTAACACTCACAAATTCATCATCTCTAGACATGTTACTTTTGATGAGAACTCTTTCCCCTTTGCCTCATCCCTGTCTCATTCATACGAGTTCCTTAATTCTGATGATCCCATTTCACCTTTGTTATCTCATCATCTCTTGCAAAACCCAGCTTCTGCATCTCAGCCGCTTACGCCCATTGAAGATCAACCCTCACCTGCCTCATCTTCACCTCCTATGAGCCCGTCGCCTAGCCCTTCCCCTATGGTCATCCCTAACCCGTCACCTACTCCCTCTCCCGAGCCCCCTCCCGAGCCCTCTCGTCACCACATGGTCACCTGTGCCCGAGCCGGCATTACCAAGCCTCGCCACATCCTTAACCTCTACGCCACCTCCACAAAAGCCCTATCCCCCATCCCAAAATCTCACAACTTCGCCCTCTTAGACCCGAATTGGTCCTCAACTATGAATGATGAGTACCGGGCTCTTATGAGTAATAGAACCTAGGTGTTGTTCCCTCGTCCGGATGATGCTAATGTGGTTCGGTGCATGTGGTTGTTCCGTCATAAATTCCGTTCTGATGGCTCTCTTGAACGGTACAAGGCTCGGTTGGTTGCCAATGGTCGCTCTCAAGAAGTTGGTATAGACTGTGATGAGACTTTCAGCCCGGTTGTCAAACCGGCCACTATTCGTACTGTGCTTCATCTTACAGTCTCCAGGGCTTGGAAAATTCATCAGCTTGACGTAAAGAATGCTTTCTTACATGGTCATTTACAGGAAACCGTCTACATGTTTCAGCCTCCTGGTTTTGTGGATCCTGCAAGACCTAAGCACGTGGGTTCGAATCCTGCCCCCGCCTAATCGGTCCTATTCTTTGTCTCTTACAGAAATCTCTATATGGCTTGAAGCAGGCCCCTAGGGCTTGGTACCATCGGTTTGCCTTGTATCTGTATCGCCTGGGATTTGTCAGTAGTAAGTGCGACACCTCTCTTTTTATCTACAGGAACGGCTCTGCTATGGCATATCTGTTACTGTATGTTGATGATATTATTCTGACAGCCTCTTTTGACTCACTTCGGGCTCATATTATTTCTCTCCTCAGTAAAGAGTTTGCTATGTCTGATTTGGGCTCTCTGTCTTACTTCTTGGGTGTATCTGCTCGCTCTTCCAGCACCGGCCTCTTTTTATCTCAGGAAAAATACGCTCATGAGATTATTGCTCGTGCAAATATGTCCAACTGTAATCCTGCTGCTACTCCCATCGATCCTGGAACCAAACTCAGTGCCGATGCTGGTCCTCCGGTCTCGGATCCGACTCTCTATCGCAGTTTAGCAGGTGCTTTACAATACTTGACTTTCACGTGGCCCGATATCTCATATGCTGTTCAGCAGGTGTGTCTCTTTATGCATGATCCCAGGGAACGACATCTTGCTGCTCTGAAGCGTATCATTCGATATGTCCATGGTTCTGCATCTCTTGGCATCTCTATCTCCGCTGCCTCTTCCTCTCCATCTTTAGTTGCCTATATAGATGCTGATTGGGCTGGATGCCCTGACACTCGCCGGTCTACTCTTGGATATTGTGTCTTTCTCAATGACACTCTGGTCTCTTGGTTTGCTAAAAGGCAACAAGTTGTTTCCCGTTCGAGCGCTGAAGCTGAATACCGGGGTGTGGCAAATGTTGTGGCCGAATGCTCATGGCTTCGCAACTTACTTTTGGAGCTCCATTGTCCTTTACATCGTGCCTCTCTGGTCTACACAGACAATGTCTCAGCTTCTTACTTAGCCAGCAATCCGGTTCAACATCAGCGTACAAAACACATTGAGCTTGATATACATTTCGTTCGGGAAAAGGTTGCTTTAGGACATGTTCGGGTTCTCCACATCTCTTCTAGATTTCAATATGCTGACATATTTACTAAAGGGTTACCTAGGCAATTGTTTTTAGATTTTTGGGACAGTCGTACTGTTCGCCCTGCTCCAGTTTCGACTGCGGGGGTATATTAGCCTATATTCGGTAACTCACAAATTGTATCTTGTATATATACTATCATTAAGGAATGAAGAACCCTAAGGGGACATTTACACACATTCTATCAGGAGGCAAGCCTTGGGCACCCATACGCCGAGGGAAGAGATGGGTCATGCCCGTGGGCTTCAGCGCGGGTGTGTAGCCATACCGCTCATTGCCTACATTGTTAGTGTTCGAAAACAAAGGGAGTATTGTTTGGAAAGGTCGAGTATGAAAGGACAAACTTAGACTATACCCCGGTGGAGCTCATCAATGGTGTAGTGAAGCTTTGCTCCAAAAAGTGCTCTTATGACACTTAAGGAACATTGGATGTCGAGCCTTCCTCCAAGTGAATACCTCGAAAGGTAGAGACTATTGGCTGAAGATGTGAGCTTACATGTGTCAAAGGTGGGTTTCGGTTGACACTATGAGAGTTAGTGGCATTATGTTGCAAGATTTCATTGTGCCTAGACAACCTTTGCTCGATATCGTCAAACCGAGCATTCGATTGCACCATGGCAACCACGGAAGCAAATGAGTCAGCCTCTTGAGGTGGGTCTTCATTCCATGCATCCGACATCTTCCACAAGCTTCACCAAACAAGTTAAATCCGAAATAGAAGTGGGACATCTAGCCACACATAACCAACCTCAACTTAAACACGAAATTTGCTCAATTTGCAAGTGTTAGGTGTTAGAAAGAGGTGAGACAAGGTGTCTTGCAAGGATATGGCTAGGGATGCTCAGCGGTCCGGGTGACCCGTAACCCGGATTGACCCGACCCGTAAATTAAGGGTCGGGTGCCCGGACCGTAATTTACGGGTCGGGTTACAAACCACACTTTTTGGTCATTATGGGTTACGGGTCAAGTACGGGTCGACCCGTCGGGTTACGGGTCGACCCGTAACCCCCGTAAATTAATTTACTTTGTTTATTACTAATTTTTTCTAATCCTAGAGTACTGGTAATCTGGCGGCGTTTTTTCCGCCCCCTCCCTCTTTTCTATACTCTGTGTGTCTGCCAGTCCAGATCTCATCCGCTCAATAAGCAGATGTTCTTCTCCCCTCTCAACCCTAGATCTCCCGCAGTCTATTCTCCCGCCGTCTATGCTCACCCCTTACCCTCACCTTTCTTCTGCCTTTCCCGAACCCCTTCTTCTTTCGACGGATCTGAACTCCCAACCAAAATCCGACGCCTCTAAATTGCAGACGACGGCCGCGCCGTCACACTGGCCACCTCCGTCCATCTTGTTCTCGCACCTGCTCGATCCCCCTCGGCTCTCAATCTCGCCCCTAGCTGAATCGTCTCCAATCTGCCATGAGAGCCGGCGCCTCTCGCCCGCTTGCTTTGGCCACTCGTCTGCTCCCTCCCGTCTATGCTCTATGTATTGTTTTCGCCCCTCCCTCCCGTCCAGATCTCCCGCCGGGTTACGACTTTCCTTCTCTGTTGCTTCGCCGGCCTCTCATCACCAAGTTAATTGCGTTAAAAGTGGTCAAATTGACCCATTTTGACCAGTTTGACGGGTCAAACGGGCCACCCGTAACCCGACCGGTAAAATCCGTAACCTGAATTACGGAATACGGGTCAGGTCACGGGTCAAATTTTTTGAGATTAGGGCCGACGGGTTGACTTGTGACCCGTAATCCGGGTTACGGGTCAGGTCGGGTCGACCCATTGAGCAACCCTAGATATGGCACACAATGCAAAGAAACATCAAGCAAGAGGTTGTCAACCACTCGAAAATAACTACTAAGTACCAAGCGAATTGTTTTTATAACCTTGCTCGGGTTCATTTACTTAAAGTGTCCGAATTTTTCTATGCCCATTCTCTTCTCTTCACATTTTTTATCGGGTCCGAGTTTTTCTATGCCCCAATTCTTTTTATTTCCAAGTCCAAATTTTCTTTAAGGCACTTTAAATACACAAGTAGCAAGCATACAAATGGTTTTTTGTTCGACATTTTTTATCAAGCATAACATAACTCAATGTTGGTTTCGGTTTGGTACCTTTCCCATAATATATTTCTTATGAGTCAACAAACCATGTCTTGCTTGGTATTAATATTATGCATACAAGTGTGTCCCAAGTCTCATAAGCAATAAAAGGGCACGAATTGAAGGCTAGACGGTGAATAACTCAGCCAACAAGATTCAATTATGGACGATGTAGTGAAGGGTCTTTGGCTTCAATTTTGTGGAGACATTTCCACTTTGATCATTAAAATCAGGTTTAGCTTTGTTGTTTCAAGCCTTTGGACATCGCAACATGCATTCCACAAGTCGATTTCAATGGTGGAGAAGGCAAAACAAGTTGACAAGAGTCAAACAACACAAACAAGCACAAAATGATAAGCTTTAATTTTGAAAAGATCGGTTTTGCAAGTTATTGTGGGGAAGTTTAGGGGATGAAAACACTTTCAAAAATTAAGAAAATTCCAGATCTAAGAAAATAGAAAGATGGTGAACCTTACGTGACTCTGATACCACATGATGAGGATCCAATTGGGGAAGCTAGTGAAAGATCACCTCGGTATTCTCTTACACCGTGGAAATTGGATGTTCCAAGGGGTTTCCTTTTGTGATGGACTTGGGTGGATATGAAAATGGATGAAGATCCAGGAGAGAATGGTAGACATTGAAGGGAGTTGGATATGGACACTCGAAGCTCAAACTAGGAGATTCAATGAAAAGGATTTGACACACCTTGCTCTCAAATCTCAAGGGGGATTCGATATTACTCACGAATCAAGTTGAAAAAAGAACAACTTTATTCAAAGGAAAAAGGTCAAAATCCATGGCCAAAACATGTTAAGAAAAGAGCAAAAGTTTTAATCAAAATCAAGTGTATTCTCTAATGGAAGAACGACGTCCTATTTAAAGGAAAAATGAGCCTACAAAAAAGCTAGGCATTAAATATAGCTTGCAGGGCACAAAAGTGGAGCTTGGAAGACCATTGAAAACTTGGCATTAAATGTAGCTTGGAGGGTACACAAGTGGCATATTTTGGCCCACACTAAACTAGGCATCCGGCCCAATTGAGGCACACCCGGTGACCACCAATGAGCACACCACGCCTTCAGCATAACTTCTTGGCATTATTTGGGCCATAAGACTAGGTTGGAGATCCTATTGAAAGGCATGAGCATGGGCCCTTGTAATTCGGCCCAAATAAGGCGAGGCGTCGCTAGCTGCGCCCGGGCCACGGGCATCGGTGGCGCCCATGGGTGAGCGGCACTCACTATCTTGTAGGGAATTTTGGCTGGTGCTGCCATCATCATTGAGCAATCACCTCCCAAGTCACCTTCGCGGTTGTGGCCCGAAGCAAATGAAGATGGCTCGGGGAAGGCCGTTGCTTGGCCATGTCGCGCCCATCAATGGCATCCGTGGCTTTGGCATGGGATTTGGCGCTTCTTATGTCTCGGCCTTGATTTAGCATGGTCACATCATATTGATTCTATACCGCTTCACATGGTTGAGTTTATCCCAACCCTAGAGCTATAGAAATTAGCCTAGCATAACTAAATTCAAACCAAAATCAACAAGAGAAAACATCGAAGGAGTATAAGTGCAATAATGAAATTCAGATCAACAATTGAAAACAAAACTTACTTGAAATTAAAATTACAATAACAATCCACAAGAGAATCAACAAGAGAAGTGTTTCTAGGTTTTTCCTTCTAAGCATAAGAAATTAAACTAATGAAAAAGCTCCCTTCAATTATCTTAAAGTAGATTATTTATTCTAGGAAATTATTGTATCCAAAAATAAGAAACAACTTGGGCCCTAAGCAATTGCAGTAAGTCCCAATACAAGCCCCCGCATGTTGTTACGCTCCGTAACGATGCTTTCACAACCCATAACGACGGGTCAGGAAAGGATCATGACCCGTAAAACAATTGTGACGACCCATAAAAAAAGTGTTACTACCCATAACGATTCACTGAGGGTACCTAGAGGGATGTCACGACCCGTGACACAATTGTCACAACCCGTAACGCTTGATTAGGCTAGTATTGGTACATTTCGGTCCTACATCTTGAATATTGCTCCTGTGATGGCTTCTTAGAACTGATGTGGACTTGATCTTCACTTGTCTTGGTAGCTCAGCCACCTCGAGCTCCATTCAGCTCCTCGTTTCCATGAAAATTCGATTTAAAACACCTCGAAACACCTAAAAACACAAAACAACAACGTGTAGACCTCCATACTACGAATAATACCAAAACGAATACTTAAACATAAAATCTAACACTAAGAACAAGAAAATCTAGCCAAGATGCAAATGCAAAACTATGCATAAAACGATGACATATCAGTTCCTTGGACGTGGGAGAAGCTTCCAAACCTTCTTCCTTTCAAAGTGATTGAGCTCTTCTTACATAGAGAGAATCCGGCAACATCCTTAGGTGCTTCCTTAATGTGTTTTGGCTCTACCAGAGAAACAAAGACATTGAAGGAACAAAAGGCTTGGTACTCTTCACTTGGTTTATTCACAACTAATTTGGACGCCTTTCTCAAGAGATGAGATGATTTGTTCAACCGGATGAGCATTCTTTTGTTGGAATATCCTTTACTTGAATACCCTTTCACATTCTTGACACTCTGAGTCATCACAATCATCTTCAGAGTGCTCCATTGACTCTAAATCTTTGAGTTCCCCCTGAATTGTTGAGTCATTATCTTCTTTGAGTTCCCCCAGGAGACTTGACTCCTAATTTCCTCCTTCACATCCATGATTGAGAGACCAACTTTCAAAACGTTCTTCATAAATTATGGGAACTTCAAGGGAGACCTCTTCTCTATTTTCATCAAGACTCCCATCGTTGTTTGGATTTTGGCGGGAAGTGCTTCATAGGTAGTCCTAATAACTTTTCTTCATGAGTTCTTCATCCTCATCATTGTTGTCTACTTCCATTGGAGGCAATGGTAAAGTGAGTTCCTATTGCTTGGGAACTTTCTTCTTAAAGACTGACTTCTCCTTGAAGACAACATGAATAATTTCCTCAATCTTTAATATTCTTTTGTTGTAAACTCTATAGGCCTTATGGTGAGGAGTATAGCCTACAAATACTCATTCGATCATCACTTCTAGCATCAAGTTTTCACAAGTTATCTTTTCCGTTGTTATGGATGAAGCATTTGTAGCCAGCCAAACATCCTTACATGAGCTATGTTCAGGTTCCTTCCCTTGATAAGCTCATATGACGTTTTTTGAAGTAGAGGACACATCATGACTCTATTAAGAATATAAGTCACAGTGGAGATAACTTCAGCCCAAAAGTACTTGGGGACGCCACTCTCCAACATCATTTCCCTAGCCATGTCTTCAAGCATCCTATTCTTCCTTTCCAAAACACCATTCTGTTGAGGAGTCCTTGAAGTTGAGAAGTTATGGTAGAAACCTTTCTTGTTGCAGAAACCAAAGAACTCATAAATTCAAACTTTGTTCCATGGTCTAACCTTATTACTTTGAGTTGAGTTCCTAAGACGACTTTCACTTGATTGATGAGCACTTCGAATTCCCTAAAAGCATCTCTTTTGCACACAAGAAAAATAATCTGAGTAAATCTAGAAAAATCATCGATAATTAGAAACATATACCTTTTTCCTCCGATGATGGCCGTCTTCATGGGTCCACGCAAATCTATGTGCAGAAGTTCCAATGACATGGTTGTGCTCACAACGTACTTTGACTTGAATGAACTTTTTTTTTTTGCTTCCCTTGAATCCAAGCTTCATATACTTCTTCCTTGTTTGGATCGATACTGGAAAGTCCTCTCACTAGATCTTGTTGGAACAACTTAAGAATTATGGTAAGCCTAGCATGTCCCAACCTTCTATGCAACAGTTCAGTCTCCTCTAGAGATACAGCCAGACACAGATTTATGGGTGGCTCAAAGTCGTCATCGAGGAAGTAGACATTGTCCCTTCTCTTTTCTTTGAGGAAGACCGTTTTGGTTTCTTTATTGATGACCAGACGGTCATGAGAGTCAAATATGACCAAGTTGTTCCCTTGATCACACATTTGAGAAGCACTTAGGAGGTTGAAGCCTAGGTCTACTTCAAGATTGACATTTGACACTTTTGTTGATTTGTTAACTCTTGCAATGCTCGTTCCTATGATGCTTCGTTTTTCCTTGTGCCCAAAGGAGACAAATCCTCCTTGGGTGCTTGCATGGACTGAGATGGCGTGGGTCTTGCTTCCAGTCATGTGATTTGAAGCTCTATTATATATGATCCATATGCAGTCCTCCCTAACTCCCTTGTTCCAAGGAAACAAATCTCTATATGACATGTAATCACTAATATTCACATCATTAGAAAGACTAGTATGCTTCCTAACAGAGTTTTTCCTTGCAACAAGGGAACAACTTAAATATCGGTTGAAATTCTTATGACCCTTAAAGCCAGTATAGTAGTCCTTTTGACCTGATATCGCACTATCGAGGACTCTAATCCTTACCCTTGGCAATTTTCTAAGACAAGCTCAAAAGGTTTGCATGCTTCGAAGTCACTAGGGAGAGAACCTACAACTTCTTTGCTAGGGACTGAGTTGAAGCCAAGTCCTTTTCTACAAGGACTAAGTTAAAAACCGTTTGCAAGTTCCCTCATGGGTTATTCTCTCTAATTTCTTTTACCCAATTAAATTGTTGAAGTTGCATTGAGTCATTGTGAGATTTGATAATTTCTACTGAAGCTTGATTAGGTTGTCTTTCTTGTGCTTAATTGAATCAAATTTAACCTAGGGTTCTGCTAGATTGGCCATCTAACTGAACTTCTAAGTTGAATTATTCGTAGATCTTCTTAAATACCGATTGGAATTATCTTAATCACAAGTAGGACCTTTAATCCTTTTCAGTCAATTTAACTAATTGATCTAAAGAGAAATTTCAACCGAAATTCATATGAATGCCTGATTGCTTTGTATATTCTGTTTCCATTGCTAAGTTGAGCCTAAGGGATCTTCTACAACGTCTAGTCATAAGGGTTGGTAGCACCGATCGATCTTATTGACTAGACTAGGTTCGAAGTTGGGTTTAAAATTTTATGCAATTGAGTCTTAAAATACCACATTGGATTAATCAAGGTGAAAGGGAATGATGACAATCAATGATCAATGACCAATTCAACAATGGAAACAAGTTAATTGAATGCTTTTCTTTGCTTGATTCTACAACAAATTTGTTCGCTTTGTTTCTTATTTATAGATACTCTTCTCAAAATCCCTCTTTTTCTTTAGTAATACTAAATAAAAACGAGAAATCCAAGTCTCTGTGGTACAATCGTTACTTTCACTATACTTGATTTTGGATGTTAGGATTTTTCTTTGAACAACGACTTTTACCGCGACATAAAAGTGTTCGTCATCCATCATGCAAGTGTTAGGGGTAGCCAATGCCTCGAGGTCTTCTTCAAGATCGTCCCAAGTCTTTCTTTTCGGACCGTTTTCAACCCAAAAATTTCCGGTCGGTTCAGGTCGATTTTTCGGATCGAGTCAGCTTATGACAGTTCTACCTTTGAATATAGAAGGGTACCGAATGCAAAGGGTTGGGCTTTGTTTGAACCAAAATTTACCCAAGGAAGAGCTTTGGCTTAAATCGGGCCTAGATCGAAATAAATCAAAGAGGAGGACGAAAATCGTGTTTGTATTGTTGAGAAAAGCGTATGAATGTGTAAAAACATGGTACCCCGTTCTAGGGTTTACAATGGATGTATGAAGGTATGACCCCCCCTCTAGGGTTTACAATGCATGCCTCTGGCGAGGGCTATGGTGTGTGATCTTATGTGATCTCCCCTTCTTCTCTATCCATCCTATATCTCTCCCCCCCAATTTCGTGGGTTACATGGGTATTTATAGACAATAAGTAGGAAAATCTATCTTATACAAAGTATAAATCTATCTTAACCAACAAGTCTTCCGGAAAATCTATCTTATATCTTGGATGCTCTTTATCTTGCCTGGAAGCGAATATATCTTATATCAGAAGATATCTTGGAAAGATTCTATCTTGTTGCCTCGAATCTATCTTCTTTAACCGACTTTCCTTTCGCCGCAAGTCTTGTCTTACTCTGAAGAGGTAGCAAAGAAGTACTAATCGGGTCTTGATACTTCTTTGACTATGTATTGATACTTCTTCGCCTAAAACCTGGGTCGAACAATACCTTGTAGCTGTAAGGCATTGGGACTTCTCTGGTACTGGGTTGCCTCCTGCTTGGATTATTTCGGGGTCCAACAGGCTTCACACATTAGTGGCGCTTTAATGGCCCTGTGATCAATTCATCTTGGTCGTTGAGGCGACGAGGCGGGCAAGATGGATTTTATGCCTTTGATACGAATCTTCGCTATTTGCAAGAGTTGTTCGTTGATATAAGCAATTGAGTTTCTAGACATCTACAAGACAGAAGCGTTTACTAGAGGCAAGGACTTTATCGAAGTCGTCAGCTATAGGCACGGACCGGACCGAAGCTTCTTGCCGCCAGCGTTGGTGTGATCGAAGTTGTGTAGCCTTGGGCATATTAACTTGACGATAACCGTGAGCATCGGGTGTTTGCCTGATCGAAGTCGCTAGCCCATAGCATAGACTCGACTGAAGTCACAAACCAAGAGCTTACACTCGTTGTCGTGCAAAAGTAATGCTTGAGAAACTGAAGATATATGTCTCGGACTAAGAGCTTGTGTCTTGGAAGCTACATCCTGAAGTGACTCTTAAGGTGGTACACTTGGTCGGTTTTAAGGTCTGCATCGGAGATTCTCCGCGTAAAATAGCGAATACTCGATGAGTTGAAGTGCGGTCGGAAAGTGAAGCTGTGAGAAGCTGTGGAGGTGACCCAATGTTTGGCCAACGTAGAGGTTAGCATGGTTGCATTAGTATCTGATGAAGCTTCGCCTGGAGATTCTTCAAGACTTTTCTGATGCGAAGAATGATCGTTGGGACTTAATGACGTAGTAAGATACCTTCGTCAAGTACTATCCACTCGGTACCCCAGCATTAGGATCTTCTTTTCTGGTGAACGTGGAACTTCTAGATGATGAGGATAAGGCGATTGACGTATCTGATGCTTAGGTGGTAATAGACCCCAGCCTCCTTCGTCATGAAGGGTCTGATCCATGAGGTTGAGTTAACCCCATGATAGTAGATTGATTCTTTGAACGTAGGATCTATGTGCAATCTTCGTACACTGACCGATTATTAAGTAGGTGCGGCTAGATAAAATTGTCATTTAACCAGAGAATGACCAGAGAATTCCTGAAACCATTTTGACCGCGAAAAAGTCTTAATGTAGTCTTGCGACATCACCACCACCTTCGCTAAACTCCCTTAAGCTCAACATCTCTACGGACAAGCTCCTACGAAATATGACCAAGCTTGGGGAATACGTGAGGTGGCCAATAAAAGACAAGGCTCTTAACCTTGTGGTCGTGGGTTCGAGCCCCACGGTGGGCGCCAAATTGTTTGAACCAAAATTTACCCAAGGAAGAGCTTTGGCTTAAATCGGGCCTAGATCGAAATAAATCAAAGAGGAGGACGAAAATCGTGTTTGTATTGTTGAGAAAAGCGTATGAATGTGTAAAAACATGATACCCCGTTCTAGGGTTTACAATGGATGTATGAAGGTATGACCCCCCCTCTAGGGTTTACAATGCATGCCTCTGGCGAGGGCTATGGTGTGTGATCTGATGTGATCTCCCCTTCTTCTCTATCCATCCTATATCTCTCCCCCACAATTTCGTGGGTTACATGGGTATTTATAGACAATAAGTAGGAAAATCTATCTTATACAAAGTATAAATCTATCTTAACCAACAAGTCTTCCGGAAAATCTATCTTATATCTTGGATGCTCTTTATCTTGCCTGGAAGCGAATATATCTTATATCAGAAGATATCTTGGAAAGATTCTATCTTGTTGCCTCGAATCTATCTTCTTTAACCGACTTTCCTTTCGCCGCAAGTCTTGTCTTACTCTGAAAAGGTAGCAAAGAAGTACTAATCGGGTCTTGATACTTCTTTGACTATGTATTGATACTTCTTCGCCTAAAACCTGGGTCGAACAATACCTTGTAGCTGTAAGGCATTGGGACTTCTCTGGTACTGGGTTGCCTCCTGCTTGGATTATTTCGGGGTCCAACAGGCTTCACACATTAGTGGCGCTTTAATGGCCCTGTGATCAATTGGTGAGAGTTAAGACCGGCGTAAATTAAGGCCCTTCTGTTTATTACCGATTTCTCCTCTTCTCATCCTCTCTCTCTCTCTCTCTCTCTCTCTCTCTCTCTCTCTCTCTCTCTCTCTCTCTCTCTCTCTCTCTCTCTCTCTCTCTCTCTCTCTCTCTCTCTCTCTCTCTCTCTCTCTCTCTCTCTCTCTCTCTCTCTCTCTCTCTCTCTCTCTCTCTCCCCCCTCCTTCCTCCCCTACATCAAAATTCGTAATATGAGAGATTAGAGCTTTCAAGGCTGAATACAATACCGAAATTTGATGTATATATAGTTGGGACAGATTAGAGCTTTCAAGGACGAATGCACTTTTGGTATCGTGTTCTTCTTCCATTGTTACTTTTGGCCCATGCAATTTGCATATCGACCGACTCACCATTGAAATCCTTTTCCCTCTGTTTAAATTTTCGTAGATGAAAGAGTTAAGGAGTCTATCGATATCTTTGCAAAATTCCCCGATCGTACACTTGTAACTTTCTCTTATCCCTCTTACAATTTTATTTCTTCTTCTATTTTTTCTCTTTATTTTCGCCCCTTTGTTGACTTAATCTGAAAAATCTCTTTTACTGTAATCTTTTTTCCTTAATTTAACTATCAAAGATGAAATCTTCACCCCCAATTTATCGTGTGCTAATAGATGTATGAACATTGAAAGCTTGGTTTGATTTTCAGTTCAGAATGAGTTCTGTTAACTAATGTGAAATTTATGAGCTTTACGATATCCCAAGTTGTTGGGCTTGTCGTCTATCATTTAGTGCAAAATTCCATGTTTGTTTATGGAATGTTTCCTCTATTGAATCATCATATAAAAAGGCCATAAATTTCTCAACTTATATGGTTTGGAAACCCTTCAAGATTGATGTTGAAAAATAGAAAACAAAATCCTGAGCCTTCCTGGTCTTATACATGCTGAATGTGATACCGGAAAACAGAGTTAGGAGATAAACGATCAAATGAGGTCAAGCTCGACCTAGATTCGATCGACCCACGTATTTGAGGTCGGCGGATTTTAGGGCTAACCTGGATAATCCAATGAGCAACGAAGGAGCTCTAGAAGATTTGAGAAGGAAATTTGGCAATTCATGCCTCTACTACGCAACTGAGTGGTTTTCAAGGGCAGTACAACGCTAGGCGACAAATGGAATTAGAGAAAACAGATCGGAACAAACCGGCTACAATTTAAAAGTTTTAAGAGTTTTAGCTAAACTAGCTAAACCGGGACAAACCGGCTCTTTATTAATAACAGAGAAACAAAGCATAAGGATGGAAGATGTAATCCTGCTTCAGAATGGCTGCCTTATATGGTATTTTAGTTGTACAGAAATGTGTATGTCGTTGACCGTCTCTGAATAAGTGCAAGATAATTGAAAGTTTACAATTCTTATATGTACTTTTTTCTTTTGAGTTACAAAATAGTCATTTTTTCTTTGTCAATTGGTGCGAAATCAATTGATGTTGCTTTGTCTTTTAATTGATGTTAGTTTTATGTTTGAATGAGAACGGTCAATTAATTGGTAGATTTGATTCCGCTTCTAACTTTGTGGTCTACATATTTAGGATATTTGAATCATATGCTGAGCTGCTGTTTTTCTTCCTCCTGACCAATTTGAATTTGATTGACATTACTCATACATCTCCAGTATGTCTCTCTGTAAACCGCCCGATACAAATGGCTGATGAGAAACTCAGGCGTATCCGGTCCATTAAACCCGTCATAAATCCCCACAAACAACAACCCATTCTCCTCGGAAACCACCACACGAACCCTATCCTCCCCAACGCCCACTGCACATTCCTCTCGCCCTCATTCTCCACCACCCAGGGCCGCTTCTTCTCCGACGAGCTCCTCTCGAACGCCTTCCTGATCGCCGAAAAGTTGTTCCTCCTCTTCGGATACAATCCTCCGCCACCGGGGCCGAGAACGGGACTCCGTCGAGAGGGCTGGAGAGAAAGTATCCTCCGCGGGATTGAGCTGAACAACGCCGTGCTCTGGAAGCCATGGACGATGTTGTCGGTGGCCAATTCCTTCTTAGATCTTGTTAGTTGTTATGGAATCCGATACTTCTTGAAGGTTAGGGTTTTATCTGCATGTTGTGATGCCATTATATATTTAAGCTCACGCTTTGTGTTCGCCGTTCAAGTTCTTCATTTGTGTCGGCTCAATAGAACCCTAATTCAACGGGTGGGTTTTTTCAGGTGGGATGAATCCCGATTTTCTCTATTAATTCTTACTTTGCAGGCTGCATCCTAAAATCGACATTCCCGTTCGTGCAAGCAGGTTTTGCTCTCCTTCTTCGTGTTAATTCATTTCTTCGCTTGATATTTGTTGGAGTTCAAATTTTATACTATTGTATCTACTTTTAGTGATCTTTTTCCCCGCAGGAATCAGATATGGTGACTATGGATATGGATATTCATATATCTTGCTTGAAATCCGGGAAAGTGATATTGATTTAACGAGGCACTTAAGGCGTTCAATGAAATGGATATGAGAAAATTGTTGGGTCAACACTCAGCAATAACGACAACGAAAGGTCAAGGTCAATTTGTATGATTATTCATTTTACTTTTTCCTTCTATCAAGGAATGCACCTTGCTATTCAATGTAAGAAGGTTTTAGCAAGCTTCATCATCTGCAAAATTGTAATCTGAGCAACTCTCGAATAGCTATTTCCTCATTTTGCCTCTTACTAGAACTAGAATTAAACCTTTCCCTTTCCGTTTTCCAGTACAGCAGTTTCAGCTTCGATTCCAAAAATGCAATTAAGTTCAACTGCCATCGGATATGGTCTGAAATACCAGGTAACTTCAATCACCATCTTGATCAAAGCTCATAAACCCTAATTTTCCCCAATCCAAACCCTGATTTGAATTCCCCCATTTGTCTTCACTTTCTTCCACATTTGCAGGTGAGGTGTATCGCCGATGTGAAGGCAGACCCAGATCACACCAGCTTCATCACTGGCACTCTCAGTCTCAAGGAAGAGAATGAGGTCTGACTTTAACTTTATTCACCCCTAGATCTTATGGGGGCATGATCGGCGGTCCCGATTCATTTTCTGGATTGTGATTTACTTCTCCTGATCTGGTTTGGCTTGAAAATTTTCAGGTACATTTAATTCGATTGGCCTCAGGTGGAACCGAGTTGATATGCGAGGGTCTGTTCTCTCATCCGAACGAGATCTGGGACTTAGCTTCATGTCGCTTTGACCAACGGATCTTTTCCACCATTTTCTCCAACAGTAGTATTCCGAGTTCTTTCAAACTGTTATGCTGAAACGCCAGTACCACATTTACATTTTGGTTGATGAAATTTGCAAAAATCTTATAGTTCTAATGCTTCTTACCTAAGGATATATTGATATGTACAGTGTAATGGTAAAAGGGGATCATAATCAAGCTTATATCTCGTCATTTATGTCACTGACTCAGTTGTAATCTACAGTGGCTGAGTGCATTTGATTTCATGTCACTTGTATTCTTCAATGGCTGAGTGCATTTGATTTCATGTCCCTTGTATTCTTCAATGGCTGAGTAAATTTGATTTCATGTCACTCGTACTCTCAGTGGCTAAGTACATGTGATTTATGTCACTTGCATCTTTGTGCAAGAAGCCTATGCAATTGAATATGTTTTTCATCTAAAGTTGTTATCACTGATAGGTTGTTTCTATTTCTTATATTCGAATAGCCATGTCTTTAATTTCTATTGCTTATGATTAGTTAATCAAATTGTGATTTGACCAAAAACAGTTAATCTACCTGTGTTGCATTAGCTGTACATATACTTAGTACTTCTTATTCTTATTTATGAAGGTGAATCCTATGTAGCAGCTATATGGCAGATTCCTGAATTTTATGGCCAGTTAAATTCTTCCCAGTCAGAGTGATTCCTGCACTTGATTCGCATACCAGTAAGATCAAATGGTGAGCCATGACTTTCTGATTACAGCCATTCACAGTTTTGGTGTTGGCACTTCCTTTTGTTTGTATTATATAACTACCTTAGGAAAATCTTAAGCTTATTTTTACTGCTAATATAGTTGTCATTCATCTTGCTAAAAAAATTCTTAAGTGTTTCTTTCTTGATACCATAGTATTCATCATATTTAGTCATTTCATAGCCTTATTGCTTCTTTATCGTCCCATGCATATTTCTTGGGTAAAGCTGATGATCATATATTTACTGAAATCAGTGCTGAAGATAGTGGTTTTTTGTTTAACGGATTAGAACCTTGTAAAATCTATGGCAAAAAGAGCCAGGAAAAAATCTAATATCAATGACATATGAACATGTGATTGAAGTCTCCTACGCTGTGCTAGGCAAATCCTGGTTTGGACTCACTTAAAGAAGTGTCATATATAAGCCTTGAATTTCCCTAAATAGTCTAGATCCGCTACAATATAAACTTTTTCTGTTCATCTCTTTCATCATTTCGTATTCTTCTTGTACTCTGTTCCTAATAAATTGCATTGAGGCTGAATATATTTCAGTTTAGCATAATATCATCTGAATGGGATCAAATCTTTATTGCATTGTCCTCTGGTGGCCGACTGGAAGACATGATAAGTTGATTAGCATCGATGAGCAAAATATGTTTCTGTGGAGTTTGGATTCCTCAAAGAAGACTCTGCAGGTAAAGAGAACACAATCCTTCCAAGAAAAATGTCAACTTAAATCATATTGCTTCACATATATACATTATTACATAAGACAGCTTAAGGTAATGTTCTACGTCATTTTTTTCCCTTACAACTATATTTAGGGAAACATTTGTATTCTACTTAGTTATAGTAGTAAATCCTATGGTTACATTCATACTTAGGATAGCTTAACGTAATGTTCTAGATCAGTGGTAAATCCTATGGTTACATATATGCTACGTAATATGCATATGTGATTTATATTGTGGTCTTGTTTCAACATCTAGCTACAATCACAGCAGTCAACTGGGATGCTTCATTCTTTATCTGGAGGAGCATGGGACCCACATGATAGCAATGCTGTTTCACTGACCGGTGAATCAGCTATACAAATCTGGGATCTACGGTCTTGTAAGGTGAGTTTACTGTTGGCATCACTGTAGTATGTGGGATTGTGGGATCTCTTGCGAGGGGAGTGTTTCACTGTAGTATGTAGTATGTGGGATTCGTGTGCAGTCCTTTTGTACTTGTATATCCAGTGTAGAATGCACATCCTTTACTGCTTGATGTTACTACCCTACTGGTACCATTTGCCCATGTTTTTTACCCTCATCGTTTTGTATCTTTATTCAGCTTTTTCTCTGTGGCAACCTTTCTTGGATTAGCTTTTTGCTTTAGCGCCTTCTGTTTGAGCATGAAACTTTTCCTGGTGTTTTCCACTATCGGGGAACTACTTGTCTTTGCTACTCAGGCTTGTCTTCATGCCATTCTAGAGATTCTAATTTATTTATTTGCTTCAGATCAATTTATTCATACAGAAGCAATGTTTATCACCCAACTGAAATTCAAGCTAAGTCTTCTATTTTGTTTCCTTTTCTGGGCACCAGTGAATTATGTCTGCCTTCACTGTTTAAAACCAAGCTTAAGACCACTTTGTTTGGCCATGTCTACAGCAGCCATCCATATCTTTGGTGATGTACCTTCATCGTGCTTGTTGGAGTCTTGCAGGTACTTGTCTTTTATATTCTTGCATATACATTTTCAATTGTTGAAATTATCAGATCAGATTCTCACCCAGATCAGATCTTGCTGAGATGTACTCACAATATATATTAACACTTTTTTCTGTCACTTTTATAATCTCCTTCTCTCTTTTTGGGTTCAGCTTCAACGTTCCAGTGGTTGATGCAAAGTAAAAAAAACCGAAAAAAGAAACTGTAGAGTTGAGAATAGGTATGGATCAATAACAGTATGATGATTAATGCTCTGTGATGAGGACTTGAAAGAGAGCACCACAAAGTAATAAACCTATCTTAGTGATTTATTTGGGGATTTTGCCTTCATCCTTGGCGGCTGAAACTGAGGATAAATCCAACTGTTTCCATTTAGGAGTTCTTATCTTCAAACATGTTGCTTTATACATATATAATGAGTTTTTCCCACACATCCTTTGTAGTTTGGGTAGGATAGCTCTTTGGATTGTTCATTGAAGTTGTGAGACTTGGGGTTGCTAGCCAATGTTATCGCCCTGGTTGGAGCAATTGCAAGAAGAATACTTTTGTGGCATTGACTTGTTGCTTGTGACATAACTAAATACTCCGTAGTAAATACTGCTTTTTACTTCTGTTGACCTCTAAGATTTTCTGTTCATTGAGTCATTGTTGCATTATGATATCTTTTCTTGGCTGTTTCAATTAGAATAGTGCCTGTTATATGTATACACAAGCTCATCAAGCCACATTCATTTTATGTTCGACATACAATCTGAAGAGGGAATCCTCATCCTGTTATTGCGGTGACCATGACAAACAAAGAGGCCTAATAACCCGACTTTAAAAATAAAGCACCACTTCAAATTCTACTTTATTTATAATCTACTCCTAACTATATCATTGCATTGTTTGGTATTAGAATTTATATATGCAATCCATCTAATACCCTATTACTTTAATCGGGCATTGAGTCATACTTAAAAATGATAACAAATACCAGTATACCACCACCTTAGTTCTGCCCGTGCAAACCTTGGCTAGTACTATAAATACCGACATCAATCTAATCAAGATGGAAATAGAACATTTGTAAAAATTCCTACATTTGCCTTCTTGCTCTCTGTTCCATCACCGGGCACGTCGGGGTGGAGCATCAGTGCATCACGTCACGATAACACAAGCAAACTATTCGAACAAAATGGGCAACACAAACATTCGTAAGTATTGAGTAATTTTGAATGAAATGATTTTTTTTAAAAAAATTAAACATGGTTTAAATTTTGTGGAATATTTTTTTTTTTTTGGAGAAATCCAAAAGCTTTAAATTTTTATCCACAGAAAGGTAAGTGATTTTTTTTCAAACAGTGAGTTAATAGCTTACAAGATCAGAATTACGTCACTTGAATGCTACAAGGCAAACATAAAACATCACAATGGATGATCTTACATAACTTAAATAATGAAGGACGCTAACTCAACAAGAGTCTATAGTGATATACAGAAGAAGAATTTAAATCACTACCCAAAAGGGCATTACAATGAACGGATAAAGCTGCCCAATGTCCAAATGTCTTCTGGATAAAACATCCGGGACTGAATTGCATGCTTGAAAACAAGGACAAAATACAACCTAGGGACTATGAGAAATAAAAAACAAATATCATGAATAATAGATTAAATTCCCAAGAGATCTTTCAAGTCGGTTTAATGACCATTAAAAAAATCATCCTCAATTATAATATTTTGATTATTCATGATAGCCACAAACTTGGCACCTTCTAACAAAGCACAAGCCTCTACTTTTAGAATAGACATCGAATGAATGGTAACATAAAATAGAACTAGTATGGTCTCAAATTAAGTAGCTAGCAAAGTTAGTTGAATTAGACTGATTGGAGACGTCAAAGTTAAGCTTATCCATTTCGTGGTGGCTTTTTGCACGCGTGAATAGTATCTAAACGCACGCGCGGAACTGGATTCTGCAAAGGCCACGGAACAACCTTCCGCAAGAACACGTGGCGGGCAACGAGGGGTTGTGGAATACTACGGAATGGCGTTCCGCAATATATCCACAGGACAATGTTCCGTGGCACTGTTCATACGTTTTACGGATACCTGCTCAGGTTTCTGAATCTCGCACAACCGGGTTGAGTAAGACCTGCGGAACTCGTTTCCGTGGAAAATAATTTGAAAATCCGACCCATAATACAGCTTAAGTTAGAGGAAATAAATCTAAGACATTTAATGCAAAAATCCTAACTTTACGTGTAGATAGATGGATGATGAATTGATGATGTTTCTGTTCTTAGAGTAAAGTCTAGTAGCTATAAAATAAAAAATAAAAATAAAAATCCACCTTGAGAACTTCCCAAAAACATTAAAAAAGATCTACTCTGCAACTATTGGTGGAGCGCCTTTGTTCCGTGGTGTAGCCGAGGTTCCACAAGAAGTCGACGTTGTATTATGGTGTAAATGTAATGGAAAAAAAACAATATTTGTATATATCTGTATTAATGTGGATTGATTACTTTTGAAAATTTGTATACAAATAATATAAATGATCAATTTAGAAACTACAAAATCTGATAAAAGTAAGGAATTTATTTGTTGAATAACGTAAGATGTAATATTTATTTTTTGATTGATTACGAAATAATAAAGTGTTCTTTAACTGGAAGGGTGTAGGTCGAATTTTATTACCGACATCGATAAATGTAATGGAGTGAGGGGTTCATTATAGATAGTTTTAACTGATTCGTGTATTTTTGTAAGAGATTAGTTTGACTAGTTTATTCGAGTTATTTCAAATTTGATAAAATTGATGACTGAAATGTGTAGGGTGAAATCTGATTAGATTAAATAATTTGGGTATTAATAAACGTCACCTAGTTAGCATAAAACTGAAGTGCAAATGAAAGCAAAGCAAGTTAACGCGTAAAATGAAACAAGAACAAGAATATGGAGTGAGTAGCCCGTAAACGACAATAATATGACGATAAAATCCCCAAAAACATTTATATACAATAAGTGTAATATTGGACAGTCAAAAAGGAATAACAGACCCTAAACATGAGTGTAATACTGTACAATCAAAAGTGAATAATAGACCCTAAACATAAATCTACAACGCATCACCATCGGGTCGACCATTGCCACCGTCGTCATGCTCCTGTCCAGCAGTGCCACTACTCCCCCTCGCTCGTAGTGACGTTGAGATGCAAGCGGAAATGGCTCGTCTATGGCTGGCAGCCTACTAATCAATCTATCGGTGACGCGTGTCACTATTGCCCTCCAGGTGTCGTCTACATCAGTACGGTCCAGTAGGTCCAATAACTCGGTCAGGCATGTGTTGATGCGCTGAATTTGAAATTTGTTAGTATAATCAACGAAAGAAACAAAATTGAATTTACATAAGTACAAAAGTAAAAGATACATACCGCACGCTCGAGAATGACAGTGGGGAGAATACGGCCCCTGGGCTCCGCCTGGTGTCCGGGCAAAGGCGGTTGATCAGGAACCGCAGCCTGATCTGTAGTTGGCTGAGGAGATGGAGATGGAAAGCCTGGCAGAGCACCAGGTGCAAATCTAGGGTCTACAAATGGATGAGTACGATCACGAAATCAGTCGACGTATGCCCGGTCCACCTCCCACTCCTGCCGTGTGAGGATGGCCTCATGTAGATCGATGAGATGCTCGTAACGATGATCCCAAGTGCGCTGAGCAGCATCGAACTCCAACCAGTACCGTCTAACGCTTATAGGCCGGTCGCACCTCTCAGGCCTAATTATAGGAAGTTGTGGAATGGTCTGTACGTAGCCAAATTGTCTCAACAAATGATCAGGGTGATAAGGCTCGATGATATCGCTACACTCTAAGAGACCTTTATATCTCGACACGCGCTGATCGCCATCGAAGTCAAGATGAATGCCTTGGCGGTGCTAGGGACGAAAGACACCTGCAAAGAAAATAAAAGTGAATATTCACGGTGTATAAATCATAACACATTTACCAACTACTAATAGTACATAAAATTGAAACTTACTTGTTGGTGTAGTATGTGCAATCCATAACGACAAGATACGGAAAAAACTTCATTAAGCGCAACGATCCTGCATGAATAAACATCAAGATTCGAATGGAGTTGTCTTCTGGGCGTGTTATTTTCCGCATGATGTAATTCCGCTCGGCCAAGAATTGTAGTGTCCATTGGCACAAGGTCAACTTGCCGCACTCAGCCTTGATTAATTTTTGCTTCAAATTCGAAATTTGCTTCGTCGATGTGGTGTTTTGGGGGTTCTTGTGAACCAACATGTGCGATATGCGTGTCGGGCCCAAGAATATAGTCGTACCAGTGGCTATATCATCCACTTCTGTCGGTGTCGGTCTACTTGAAAATGGATGCCCAAGGTAACTAGTAGTGGGGTGATGGTTGTGGAACCCATGCATTAACCTCAATCTCCACTTTCCTGTAAAATATCTCTTCGACCCATGAATATGAATTTGCAATTACACTTCTTTGAATTACCTACATTTGTCTCAGATCTAGAAAAGTCGGCTTGATCGCAGCCCAATTTCACCATCCTTTGATTCGAATTCATAGTGGTGAAGGTCATCCAATACGGGCGACCAACCTCCCTAGCCCAAGCTACGGCTTCAGCTTTGCTATCCCACTCCAAATCGTTCTCAGATATTTCTGTATAATCCATACCTACATCCTAGTTCAACAAAAACAATAATAAATTAAGTTAATGACATAGGTATGCATCCTCCTTGGGCCTTTTTTTTCAAATGATATTATATTTATCTATTTTACTAATATTACCTACATTACTAGTATTGTTTACATGTATTAACATCATGGTTGAAAAACAATAATTTTAACTATTCTTCCAAATTATATAATGTTTACCTATTTTAACATCTTAGGCGAACTAAAACATTATACATTAAAACAATCGTACAATTCACAACCCATTTTATTTTTTTCACATCCTATTTATGCTTTTAAATTAAAGGCTGATTCAGTTTAACTTTTTCCCATAAAATTGAAAACTTTGGCATGTGGTAGCATTTTTGCAATATTTTGGAAATCTCTACCTCTAAGTTAAAAGTGCAGTTGTAACCTTAAAAAAGTGCATCCATAACATAAAAAAATGCATTTGTAACTAGGGGTGGGCAAAATCCGGTCCGGACCGGATTTTTGGACCGGACCGGACCGGACCGGCATGGACCGGTCCCCGGTCCACGAAAATGGGAGTTCCCGGTCCCGGTCCCGGTCTGGTCCGGTCCCGGTCCGGACCGGGAATGTAAAAAAAAAAAAATTAATATGAATTATGTTAATTTTAATACTATATAGTTTATTTTTAATATTTAAGCTTTATATTTATATTATATACTTAATAATATTTTGTTTTTCATTAATTATATGTGATTTCTTTTATTATATTATAATTTTTTATATATAAAAAGTATATTTTTTAAAAAAATATATATTTTTTTTTAAAATGGGAGTTCCCGGTCCAATCCGGTCCTATCCGGTCCAGGACCGGACCGGGACCGGGACCGGACCGGACCGGATTTTCCCGGTCCGGTCCCCGGTCCACAACTTTTCAAGTTCCCGGTCCCGGTCCGGTCCGGTCCGGTCCCGGTCCGGTCCGGTCCTGGACCGGTGCCCAGCTCTATTTGTAACATAAAAAAGTGCAATGTTAGCTAGAAATCGTGCATACATCGTATTTCATCCAAAAACTGAAAAATGTGCATCTATCAAATAGTGCATCCATAACTTCAAAAAGTATATTCGTAACATAAAAAGTGCAATGGTAGCTAGAAATCATGCATCCATAGTATATTAGTATTTCATCTACAAATTGAAAAAGTACATCCATAACATCAAATAGTGCATCCATAACGTTAAAAAGTGCACTCATAGCTAGAAATTGTGTATCTATATTATTTTCTTTCAAAAATTGAAAAAGTGCATCCATAACATCAAAAAGTGTAATCAACATTAAATAAATTCATCATTAGTTATAAATCATAAAAGTAAAAGTGCATCAATAAATCTCAAATATGCAATCATAAAAGCAAAAAGTGCATCATGAGCTACGAAAAGTGCATGCTAATAATAACTATATACTAAAGCTGAGGTTAAAAATAATAATTAGCACGACATGTATCAATTTATCATTGGACCGCATCACCCATCTTTCGTAAAACAACTTAATTTGTTTAATTGGTTAAAATTTTATTTTAGACCGCACATTAGATTTCTTCTTATCTACTGATTTCCATTTTAGAAAAATATTATACTTTAAAAATTATACATATTTTTTCTCAAAATATTCTTTTCTACTTATTTCAATTTCCATCTTAATTTTTTAGGTAAAATCTTGCCTTGATCAAAAACTTAATTTCAATTCAATGCCCCTTTATTCTACAGCACAATCAAATTATTTTAATAAAAAATACTTGGATAAATTTATTGCAAAAATAATTCGTTACCACAATCTAGGATATATCATAATTTTTTGAGATAATAATATTTGATATAATTTGTAACCGTTAGTTTAGGGCACAATCAGATTATTAATTAATTCATTAACAACTCAATCTTAGGATTATTTTAATTCGTCACCTAGCTTTATTAAAATAATTTAATTGATCAATTTTGATTGCAGACCCCACATGTATGTAAAGTATCAAATAATATATATCATTGAAATTGTATCTACCAGTTTTTCTTAAATATATATAATTAATCTTACTATATACTAAATTAGAGATTAAAATAATAATATAAAAAAACATATGTCAACTCTAATTATATATATAACTAAAATTATAATCCTTAAACATTAAAATAAATCCTGCAAAATCTTAGGAGTGCTCAGTCCTTATACAAAAATTATAATTCTACAAATCTTGTTCGATTTTAAAAATATATTATAGTAGAAACATTGTTTAATTAATATAAATCCCATAAGAAACAAATTAAATAAAATAACTAGTACAAACCCCGTACCATGTACGGGTAATGTAAATATAAAACCAAATGAACCGATTTGAGATCGAATTTTGGTACGAATACGCTTTAACTCAGAAACTTATAATCCAAATCCGATAGACCAAAGTCCGAACCTATTGACCTATATATATGTACTTTTAATCATACAACTTTAATTCTAAAATAGTTCTATTGAAATTTTCAAATTTATATTATTAATGAATATACTATTGACACATGTGAAATGTTTTCACTATTCTTCAATATTCAATAATGACAAAAATGTATACTAATTAATAAGAATTTTTTTTTAAGAATATAAAAGAAAATCACTTGAATTTCCTTATTTGTATAAGGATGTATAATTGAGTAAGATATTAAGTATACATTATTAAGGAAATTGGATAAGATATCAAGAAGATAGATAAGTTATTTTTTCAAAATCAATGCAAAAAATAAAATCATTATTTTATTCAGGGTTGATGACGTGGCGCAAATTTTAACAAAGACTTGAGTTCCGCTTTATACTGTATTATAGTAGATATAAGATAATATCAAACTATTCTTTTGAATAACTTTATATAAAATTTAAAATAAGTTTTAGTTAAATTAAATTTGTGCGTTTAAGGCACGAGACTAATACTAGTTAACCACTAAAACGGTTGAGTCAAAATTAGATGGAGTCTATTTAAAAGAGAAGAAGTGCATCGACAATACGATATAGTGCATCGTTAACATGTTATAGTGCATTGTTAAGAAATGAACTGTCAGTTTTTCATGCATATTAGAGAAACTCGAACACAAAATTCACCAAGCAAAGCAAGCTCGAGTGAAGCAAACAAACCATCAATTATGTACGCGATTCACCCATCAATTTCACAAATACAATTATTTATTAAAGATCACCAAATCAACTTCATCAATTGTCCAATTATTCATTAAAGATCACCAAATCAACTTCATCAATTGTCCAATCATTCATCAAGTTAGGGTTTAAGACCGATTTTTTACCAAATTCAAGCATTACGTAGAGAATTAAGATCAAATCGTCAAATCGAAACCCTAGAGAGAGAGAGAGAGATCAAATCGTCCAAAACCCTTGTGTCATTAAAAAAAAGACACTTCCAGCGATCGGATCTACGGTTGTAACCTACACATTTTGTTAACCCTGATCCGGAGACCTTCCTTTTAATGCATCAATCATCCTATGTTGGCTAATCCCGTGAACTACATCACCCATAAAAATTCAATGGCATATTGTCAATGTGGACATGAAATTGCTAACAACACAAGCCTCAATATTGACTGCTAAAAAGAATTAAAATAATTTGAATCTTGTAATTTCAGTCCATCAAAATGCCATTGAGATAAACAAAGAAATTGACAGAATACAAGAACTCATAATAACTAAGAGCTAGGAATTAACGGATGGCATATTGAGTGCGTAATTGTCATATTCAGGACCCGTTTGGTTAGGAGGGGGTAATCGGAAAATTCAGGACCCGCTCTCAGTGCTTCTCTCCCACCGGGCGAACCGCGATGGTGCCCAAGCCCAATCCAATTGGCTGACAGTGTGTGACCGGGAAGAGGTGGGCGAGACACAGATCTGCTGAAGTTGTTGTCAGAGATGCTGGCCGGTGTTAGGAGTTGGCCGTCTTGTCTGAGACGTAAAGGAAAGAAGTAGGATGGGGATGGAGGAAAGAAGTAGGATGGGGAAGGGGTCTGCAAAGAGTTGAGAAGTTTTAGGGAAAACAACTTTGGATTGTTTCCAATTTTTACCGTAATGAAAAGCTGAAAAAAATTGCTCCCAAACGCTTTCTAACGGAGACAACTTTTTCAAACCGTTTCCACAAGCCTGATTATACACAAGCAAACGGGCCCTCAGTGTCATTTCCCAAGGAAGAAGCAATAGAAGTTTGAGGAAGAGTACAGTAGTAACACAGGTAAGTCATAATAGGCTGAGAAAGAGGAGTGTAGCCAGACAAGAAATAAAAGGTTGAGAAAGAGTGCGGTAACACACAAACAAAAGTGCAGTAACACACAAACAAGTGCAGCGGCACAGCACTCGTGTCGTGTTCTTGTTCTAGAACTAAGAAAGTAAACCTAGCAAGCAGATGACAACAGTGAAATCATACAATGCTAAAGCTGGTTCAGGTAGAGGATTGTGGGTAGGACTGGATTCACTTCTAGGTGCCTCGTGATCTCGTAAACTGATGGATAGCCTCCATCTCAGGCTATTCGCCCGCTTGCCATGCGAGTGCCATAAGCTCCTCCCTCTGAATCTGATGCATGTGTCTTGCGCCCTCTGATGCGCTTGGGTTGTTCAGCTGCAGCGGTTGCGCCCTCCAATGACGCGCTTGTGATGCCAAGTGCCTTCAGCTCTTCGTCAAATCGGGGATACTCAAGAGCATCCCTGAGATCGCACTTTGCGTCCCAGTCGACACCAGGCTCCCCAGGGTGGGGATTCTCCCTACCACAGCACATGCACTGTATTTTTGCAAAACGGCCAACCCTTGCACCTGCTGGATATTTGTACAGATAAGGGCATGAATAACACCAGTGGTCTTCCTTTAGACAGATCAGGCAACCCACCGGGTCATAAACCCTAGTTTCACTGATTTCTCTTTTCTTCTGCCCCTTCAAATCCTTCTTCCCCTTCGAGGCCTTCTTCTCCACCCCCATTGATTGATTGTAGGAGGATTCTGCAGAAAGTCCTGCAACCACAAGTGCATACTCCTCAGAACAGGCTAACAGCTGAATATTATAGTAAACAGAAAATCCTACAACCAAAATCCTCCTCAGAACAGGAGGACTCTTTGTACGTTTCAATAGAAACAGATTAACAACTGAATTTTAATCGATCAAGCAGGTAAAATAGCACATCTATCCAGCAACTCCAACCCTACTCCTCAGACCTCAATCCCAAAACATCTAACATTCTCAAGATACCAAGCACGAGAACCAAAATCAGTCCAAGCAGATATGAAACGGCCTAATGTAAAACTCAGAGAGAGGCAACACAAAGGACTCCATTGACACACCTAGAAGCAAAAGGGGGAATTGAGATACAACACAAATCCCAGATTATCACCGAAATTCTAAAGCAGACAACCAGAGTACATCAATTCAATTCAACAGAAAGGGAAAAACACGAAAGCGAACGAGAATTCCAAAGATTTCCCTAGAAAACAAATCTCCAAACCCTAGAAGCCTAAACCGCTTTCAACCACAATCAATCGCCAAGAAAGTATCAAAAGAAAGAAAATATATGAAAGAAAAGGGAGAATTGGATGATCGATATACGTTACCGACGAGATGTGATCCGAAGTCCGGTCGCCGATACAATCCGATACGCCTCTCTCCCTCTATCGCGATCTTCTTCTTCTCCTTCGAAGACACGCTTCTTCGATTTTTGTCGGATTCAACTTTTCGTTTTCCTTTTCGTTTTATATATTAAAAATAACTTCCAAGGGTATATTCGTCCAAATAACTTATGATCCTGTGGCGATATATGCACATGGTATCTTTTATGGAGGATTGTTCTCCAAGTAATTATTAAAAAGGCGAATTAGCACGTATGACCCAAATCCTGAAAAGGTTAGTAAATTTAAGAGGAGGAATGAGTACATAAATGTCCAAAATACTATTTTTTTGTCAAATAAAAGAATAAAGAAAATTATTCTAAAAAATCAAAAAATTATTTTTTACTAACGTTTTTCTGGAAGATAATATATTTTAACAAAAAGAAGTTTTTATGCCAATTTAAAAATATAGATAGATAAAAAGAACTTGTAGATGATTTGATATTAAAACATTATCTTAAAAATATTTAGTATATTACATTCTATCCATTTTAAAAATTAAAAGAGAAAATAAAAGTTAAAAATCAAATCAAATTCTCAAAAAAAAGGAAAACAATATTCTAAACTCAATCAGATCTGCTAAGTCAACACATACCCTAATTTCAAAAAAAAATGAAGAGGTTTCCACTGCAATGTTTTTTCAAAAGAAAGAAGACATGCTTTTAACAAGAAAACAATGATAGTATTTTATAGAAAGTTGACAAGATTTGTATTATACAAGCAGGTTTTCTAGTTGGGGTGATAAGATTAATCTTACCCATAGCGCAAAGCTCAATCAATCCTCGAAAACCCTAACTTCGAAAATCATAATTATATATGGAAACGACGATAATATTGATACACATGCATATATTTTTCACAATATTATTGGACAAAAATTTTAACCATATCTTCCACAATATCTTATTTTTTCTAAAAAATCTTAATTTTAAAAAAATCTTTTCTTATTTTACATTTTCTTTTTATTTTTGCATTTTTCAATTCTATATCTAAAAATAATTTTCAGAACTTATGGATGAATATTATTAACATAATTATAATGATTTTTTAATTAATTTCTATTTAAAAGAAATTTAAATATGGATGAACTTATGGATGAAGCAGGTTTTCTAGTTGGCGGGTGCGGTTGGTTTTGGTGAGTGGCAATGGCGTTGTGCCACTCTGCCCTTCCGCCTTAGTGGTTTTGGGATCTATACAGCGCATGATGCTTTTGAGTATGCGTTTGTCGCTTCGCGGATGCAATCGCTCAGCCTCCAGAACAGATTACTTCGCCATTGTGGTGTTATTGAGTTGGGACCTGCTTGTGAGTCTACCTTGAATGACTTTCGGGATCTGTGCAACTTCGACCCTCGGGACCTTTGTCACGGTATACCAGCCCCCCCCCCCCCCCGTTTATGAAAAAATTGGCTACAATATACTTTGACATGGTGGAAAGAGGATTGGTGAGTCGTTACAATCCCACTACTCGTGAAAAGGCTATCCTAATTAGTAATCAATCGCCACACTCTTTGGACTTCTTAAGAACAATTCTTATCGAAGGGTTAGGTCAAACGATGTATCCAAGGCAGTTTAGGTGCGTTTTATGTTATCGTCTGGCGATCCCTTCATATCATGCTGGTTTTACTTGCCCTTGCTGCTCTTCTAAGACCATGGATTATTTTGGGGATCATGTTGTGCTTTGTGGCAATGATATTGGTATCAAATTTCGTTATATAATCTTGTCCGGGATGTGTTGGGTGATATATGTACTCCAGTCGGTGTGGTTGTGCAAAAGGAGGTGCCTCTAGGTTTTTTGTCTGAAGAATCAACGACCTTAGGCTTGTAGATCTCCTTGTTTATGGCTGGGATAGAGGTAAAAATGTTTGTTAATTTGGAGGTCATTGGTGTCTCTCCATTCACTGGTGCTGGTGTCGACGCTTTCGTCCCTGGAGTTGTTGTTACTAAAGTTGTTGAAGAAGAACAAGTATGCTTCCAAATGTGGTGATAATGCCATAATGGATACGGTTTTATTGTTTGCTTTTTCCACCTTTGGAGAATTGGGGAGTGATGCTCTTGATTTTTTTGTCTAGGGTCACACGGGCTGCTCAGAGTCATGCTACAAGTGTTAATATTCGTTCTTTTATTTTTTAAAGGTTGTGTTTTACCTTGAATAAGGGTGTTGGATCCCAATTGGTTGCTAGGCACCCATCCAACTATTTATAAGTTTTAGTTCTTAAATAAAATATTAAGAGAATTATAAATAAATAAAAAAATTATGTAAATTTTATTATAAAAATACCCAAAAGAACATACTTTTCTATTTTGTAATTTTAAGGGCGTTTTTACATATTTTTTTATTGGGAGGGGTATGATCATAAATTTGCCATTTAAGAATTCCCTCATCTGGATTAAAAGATTAGGGAGTACCTCATGAGCATCGTTGCAATTAAAAACTTGTATATTTTGCATGCATTTTTACATTGAAAAAATAGAACAGATTAATTTTCATCAAATGACAATTAAATTTAAACTTAACTTCCACATAAAAATACTGTGCAATTTCATCTACCATTCGTTATCTTTAATGAATCCGCATATTGTTGTTATCGATCTTTGTTGAGGTACTGTTAATGAAAACCTAATTGATCTTCATCTCTCTCTCATTCAACCATCGTCGGTCTTTTGCTTAAAAATTATCATATTTGTACTTTTCCTTTTGAAAGAAAAATCAACGATCCTGCCAGTGATAGGTTTGAGAAACGTTATTACAGTAGTTAACTATATATCCTCAAAGTGGAGGATTTGGCTAGAACTTCTCTATCCACCATTTGTTAAATAAATTCTAGATATATTTGAGTTTCTGAGTCAAATTTTCGTTAAAAATAGTGAGGGAATAACAAATCAATATAGAGTAATTGAACGAAAACAAGAGAAAGGGCTCCCTCACAGCGGTTCGAACAAGGTTGATAGACAAAGTGGAGTTTGCACTCGAACTTTATATTGCAAGCCTTTGTAGGGAAATGGCCAGAAAAATGAATAAAATTCACCTTTTTAAATTATTACATTTCTTTTTATAATTGAATGAAATTGAACTGAAATTAAGAATTTATCATTTTTTAACCAGCTCCAGAAATTTACATTTAGGCAACCGTACAAATAATTTGGGCATCGATGCAATTCTGAAAGAGGGGTGTTTTTATTATTATGAACCTTTTTTTCGGGTATTGACTAAAATAAACCCTTATATTAAAACTAGTTTAAGAAGCGACTATTATACTTAATTTTATAATTGAAATTGACCTGAAACAATATAACATAAGTTTATACACATGTTTTTTTTCTAAAAAGAGTGATCTTATTTTTGAAATTCATATAACCCGAATAAGATTTGCGATCAAATGAGAAATCGTTTTCTATAGTAAAATGAGAACGATTAGGAGCTGTTAGATTCAGAAAATCTAGGGACAGGATTAGAGGCGTGCCCTTGGCCACTTTAATAACTAGAGGTAGGTGTGCTAAAAAAGATCTTATCCGGTCGATCCGATCCGACGATCCAGTCGATACGATCCAAGTTTATCCGAGTTCGACCGACAATTATCCGGATCTACGAGCTCGGCTCCCTCCAACCCTTCCTGCTCGTCTTCGCCGGCCAAGCCGAGGCCCTCAAGCACGGCCTCGGCGGTGACAACCTCCGCAGCCTATGTCGGGACCTCCACTCCAGACCCGTCAGCTTGCTCCACTAGAGTGGGAAAGGCAAGCCCTGGCTTCGGATCGACGTTGCCCGCTCCTGTCCCTTGGATTCCCTATGGGGCCCCTACGACCTCGTCTTCCATCCCTCCTTCTTGCCCGCCTCCCACACCTGATTATTTGTCCCGAACATTAATTTTTCATGAATAATAGGTAAATGGGTGAAATAGAGTAATAAATTAAAGTATTTTTATTTACTCTTAATTTTTTTAACGGAAAATGGGTATTTTTGGGTGGAAAACTGATTTTTAAGAACTTTTGGGTACGGAATGATTATTTGTAAACTACGGGGGCACCAAAAGGAAAAAGTATTTCCGTGAAACACCAAAAGGAAAACTCGAGACATTGGGGGTACCAAGAGAAATCTCACAACAACAACAACAACAACACAACAATAGACCCAGTACAATTCCCTTATGGGAATATGGGGGTCAGGATGGGGGCCCTCTGGCTAAACGCAAAGGGAGGGCATCCGAAAGACCCAAAGACTACAACTAGTAAGGCAAACCACAAAAGCAAGAGCACACAAAGCACGCACACGAGAGCACAAAAGCACCTATCACAAAACAGCTGACACAACAGACCCACAACACAAAAGCAGATAACTAAAGCACCTAAAAAAAAAGGCAAAACAAAAACAAAAACACCTAAACCTAGCGAAAGATCAAAGCATGTCGTGTGTGGTTAAAACTTTTAATATTCGATGAAACCAAATTATGTTAAAACTTTTATAGATATATTTCACATTAATATTCTATTTAGTATATGTTTAAAAATAAATTTTAAATACAAGTCGTACATACCACGTCGGGTATAGCTAATCCTCCATAAAAGATAGGGAAATTCGTTTTGGTACCCATCTATTCTTGATAATTCCTTTTGGTGCCCTAATTTTTTATTCCCTTTTGATACCCCTATGGTTTATATATTTTCCTTTTTGTAACCAAAACTCTATTTAAACCCATTTTTCAACAAAAATAACATAGTTTTTGTTTGAAATTTAAATAAAAACTAATTTAGAAAATTAAATTATGGTTTTTTTATTCCACTTGATTTTTATTGAGTTTTAAATGGAAATTGTAGTGACGAAATTTAGCCATATAACATATTTCACTCGATTGTTTTTAATATTGGTCAAATTGTTTTTTATTGAACAAATTTTTTGCCTAAGTTCTTTTGTTTTTTTTTATTTTTAATTTAAATTATTTTTTATCTAAAATTTAAACCAACATTGTATTTTTTTGGGATGAAACAAAAGTTTAAAAAGAGTTTTGGGGAAAAAAAATATTTAAACCACACAAGTATCAAAAGAATTTATTTCTTTCTTAGGACACCAAAAATAAATTGCCCACCCAATTTCCAAATACGTGAATATACCGCCACAAGAGAATTCGTTACATGGGCGAATATGCCCTTGGAAGATCGTTTTAATAAAAGGACAGGAAAAGTTGGATCCCACAAAAATCGAAGAAGCGTGTCTTCGAAGGAGAAGAAGAAGATCACAACAGGGGGAGAGAGGCGTATCGGATTCTCTCGGCGACCGGACTTCGGATCACATCTCGTCGGTAACGTATATCGATCATCCAATTCTCCCTTTTCTTTCATATATTTTCTTTCTTTTGATACTTTCTTCGCGATTGATTGTGGTTGAAAGCGGTTTAGGCTTCTAGGGTTTGGAGATTTGTTTTCTAGGGAAATCTTTGGAATTTTCGTTGACTCTCGTGTTTTTCCCTTTCTGTTGAATTGAATTGATGTACTCTGGTTGTTTGCTTTTGAGTTTCGGTGATAATCTGGGATTTGTGTTGTATCCCAATTCCCCCTTTTGCTTTTAGGTGTGTCAATGGAGTCCTTTGTGTTGCCTCTCTCTGAATTTTCCATTAGTTTGCTTCATATCTCCTTGGAATGATTTTGTTTCTCGTGCTTGGTATCTTGAGAATGTTAGATGTTTTGGGATTGAGATCTGAGGAGTAGGGTTGGAGTTGTTGGATAGATGTGTTATTTTTCTTGCTTGATCTATTAATATTCAGTTGATAACCTGTTTCTATTGAAACGTACAAAAAAGGATTTTCTGTTTCTATTTATATTCAGTTGTTAGCCTGTTCTGAGGAGTATGCACTTGTGGTTGTAGGATTTTCTTGCAAAATCCTCCTACAATCAATCAATGGGGGTGGAGACAAAGGCTTTGAAGGGGAAGAAGGATTTGAAGGGGAAGAAGAAATGAGAAATCAGTGAAACTAAGGCTTATGACCCGATGGGTTGCCTGATCTGTCTAAAGGAAGACCACTGGTGTTATTCATGCCCTTATCTGTACAAATATCCGGCAGGTGCAAGGGTTGGCCGTTATGCAGAAATACTCTGCATGTGCTGTGGTGAGGAGAACCCCCACCCTGGGGTGCCTGGTCTTGACTGGGCTGCAAAGTGCGATCTCAGGGATGCTCTTGAGTATCCCCGTTTCGACGAAGAGCTGATGGCACTTGGCATCACAAGCGCATCATCAGAGGGCGCAACGGCTGCAGCTGAACAACCCAAGCGCATCAGAGGGCGCAAGACACATGCATCAGAGGGAGGAGCTAATGGCACTCGCAAGGCAAGTGGGCGAAAAGGCTGAGATCGATTGAGGCTGTGTTGAAAGTGATCAAGCTTAACTGCACTAGGCGTTAAGAGTTTTGAATTCAATTCAGACTGAAATACGTTAGCTAGATAGAGGCTGAATTAGTCCAAGTGATTAGCAGATTTTCGATGAGTTTCTGTTAAGCCTTGTTAGTCAATATTGGTAAGTGTTTGAGCCACGTTTTAGGCCTGAATGTTAGGTTGAACGTGGACTGCAGTATGAGTCTTGTAAAGGCTATTTAAAGCCTCAGTATTCCTTGAATGAATATAGCACATTTGCACAGCATATTTAATCTCTTACTTCCAACAAAAATGTCATCACAGCTTGAGAGAATTCTAGGGGCTTGTTGAGTGTTTCTAGTGAGGAAAAACACAAGGGAAACACATGGTATTTGAGTGAATCGGACGATGAAGTGTCTCCTTGGATTGCAGCAGCTTTTACAACAAAAAAATTAAGCATGGTCAGCCCTGTAAGATTACAATCCTTAAGAAGGGAATTTGGGACTTCTCAAAAATATGCAGTCTGTCGCCTGTAAAATATCCAGTCCAACAGATGAAATCGTATGATGAGGAGTTCTAAGGCCAAGTCGTGAGCAAGATTCTTAGAAGTCTCACCTAGCTGTAAATAATACTCTCGTCGTGTACGCAACAGAGAGAAACGCAGCAATCGCAGACACGCGTCGCGTAAAGTAATAATCCAAAAACCACCGTTTTGTGAGGGACCCATCGCATCCACTGGGCCCCACCTCTCTATCCTCTGCACGGGATCGTCGTCAACCCCAGTCCCCACCCCACCCACCGATAACGTAAACAAATTCGCCCCGAGATCATCAGAAGAGAGTAAACGAACAGAGACGACGATGGAGAAAATGTCCAATTCTCAGTCGCCCGCCGCCTCTCAGAGCTCCTCCGACGCCCTACGCCGACTCGCCGCTCTCTCCAGGCACCTCAACGACGCCGCCGCCGCCCCTGATCGTATTCTAGAAGCTTCCGCCACGTCCGCGATCGGATCCGCTTCCGCTTTCCATCATGTCGCCCGAGCTCCTGAAGACCCTATCCTCGGGGTATTTTCTCTCCCTTTTCCTATCAGGAGGAGGATCTTTGTCTTGTTCTTCCCTTGATTTGGCACTATCCCGATTTTGTTTCCTTTTCATTTCCTTTCTTGTTTCATTTGTATGATTTTACCTTTTTGGATCAGCTATTATGTTTGATTGTGAGGGTTTGAATTTTGGATTGTCCTGCTCCTCCTCCGGATAACATCGTAATTCCGCTGTTAACTTTTTCTCACATCAGGTTACCGTCGCCTATAACAAAGATCCCAGCCCCACAAAGCTGAATTTGGGCGTTGGTGCTTATCGAACTGAAGTATGACAGTTTCTCTTTGTTTATCTAACCACAACTGATTTTACCACAAGATCAACATTCAGATGTTTATGCATTGCTTGTTTTCAACATATCTAACAGGAAGGGAAGCCTCTAGTTCTAGATGTTGTTAGGAGGGCAGAGCAGCAGCTTGTTAACGACAGGCAATTTGGCTTTTTTTCATCTGCTTACATAGATATCTGTTTATTGAGTTGAATCAACAAACTTACTGTTAGGATTGCCTCACCGAATAGGTCGCGTGTTAAAGAATATCTTCCCATCACTGGACTTGCGCAGTTCAATAAACTAAGCGCCAAGCTGATTCTTGGCGCCGACAGGTAATCATTTGGTTTATTGACCTTGTTTGATGTGGCTCCTGGATAAACTTCATGCTTTTGAGTTTCAATAGGGATAGGGGATTATCCAACAAAATGAGTGATATCTTTCTTGTTCTTGTGTTGGAGACAGCCCTGCCATTAGAGATAGCCGAGTCACAACTGTACAGTGCTTGTCTGGCACAGGCTCCCTTAGAGTGGGAGCTGAGTTTCTGCAAAGACACTATCACCAAGTAAAATGCCTGCTTATATATATGTTCCTTTTTTTTTGTTTTCTTGTTCATTCTTTTCGTTATACTTTTCTGATGGAAATTACTGGTCTGATATCTCTGCCTTTGATCTAGCATACAATATACATCCCCCAGCCAACATGGGGGAACCACCCTAAGGTTTTCATGCTTGCTGGTTTATCTGTCAAGCCGTATCGCTACTATGACCCAGCTACAAAAGGGTTGAACTTCAGAGGTATTATGGATCATCAACATTTGAATGAAGGCTAATTGTGTGTATAAGCTTGTTGGTTTATGCTGCTGCTTTTTTTAAACTTGACTCATAAATCATACCTGAAGTTCCTATTTCTGGGTCTATGTGCATTCCTTTTGATGGTCTTTATTCCTAAATTTTGAATATATGAATCTGGTCTCCCCTACATTCATTCAGTCATTTTCATCTCTTTCAACTAATGTTTACATTGCTCATTTGTTCTCATTTTTTTACTACAATATCTCAGGTCTATTGGATGACCTCAATTCTGCTCCACCAGGGGCAATTGTACTTCTTCATGCATGCGCTCACAACCCTACTGGGGTTGATCCAAACCCACAACAGTGGGAGGAGATCAGGCGATTGATAAGATCAAAAGGGTTGATGCCTTTCTTTGACAGTGCATACCAGGTAGATTACTCAATTTAATTAGTGCTCATCTTTTATCTTCTGTATAGACAAAAGGTGCATATAATCAGGTTTGCTTATAGGGATTTGCAAGTGGAAGCCTTGATGTAGATGCAAAGCCTATCCGCTCATTTGTTGATGATGGAGGTGAATGCCTAGTGGCTCAGAGTTATGCGAAAAACATGGGACTTTATGGGGAGCGTGTTGGTGCTTTGAGCATTGTAAGACATCTGACACCATTTATAAGCCCTTTTGTCAATAATTGTACCTTTTTGCACATGTGCATCCTTAAAAATGGCGACCTTAAAATCTTGCTTCATAACTCACAAGGAACAGGATTTTAAGTCGATTGTGATTGTTTTGTCATACCATTACAAGTTGAGGGAACAGTCATAAGAGATTCTGTGGAAAGTGCTACCATAATAGTAATTCTTCTGCTACATATAGGCAACCTTGCATCATATGAATCAATTTGTTAGAAGAAGATGTGCACTGCAATATGTTACAAAGGAAATGAATCATTTATTTTTATAGGAGATCCAAAATTGTAGAATTCTGATGGACAGCAATATAAAGCATCAAGGACAAGAAAACATAGTAGTTGTAATGTAAAACTCTGTGTTCTAGAAGAACGAAAATTGGCATAAATCATTTTTAATTGATGGTATCTTTCATACTTTTTTGGAAGTGTAAATATCTTTATTTTCAGTGTAGACAGCAATGATCTGACAAGGATTGACAATATGCAATTGTACAAAGAATAAACATTTTTCCTTCACTAAAGTTTGCCTATTTTTTGCCTCTCCTTTTCTCTGTATACCAATCAGTGGAGGCCACAAAGTTAGCTCTTACTGATTCCAACTGATGCTTGTCATGAGGTTAGGGTGATAGACCTTGATGAATACTTATCAAACACAACTGAAAGCACTTATCGAATAGTTTTACCTTTCTGTTTGCTTCCTTACCTTTTCTCCAAATCGCAACAGAAAAGTTTAAATACCTCTGTAAATCTGACCTGTATCTATCATTCAATTGATTAGGTATGCAAGAGTTCTGATGTGGCTAGCCGTGTTGAGAGCCAGGTTAAATTGGTAATAAGGCCCATGTACTCTAGTCCACCCATTCATGGTGCCTCAATTGTTGAAAAAATTCTAAGTGACAGGTAAAAGAATCATAGTTGTTGATCTTCATCTGTTAAGAATCGTACTTGTTGAATCATTCATGGCGTCGGTGCATTATTTTTTGTTTCAGTAGAATAAACAAGTCATTTGTCTGTGATTTGTGTTGAAGTTCATGAATACAAAGGGAGTAGTCACTGCTAAGCAAGAAATCAACTGTTCTCTGCTAGCCACTTAACAAATATCACTCCTTTGTCATACAGTTGTGAATGTTTATCATTGTCATTTTAAAAATGCTTTGATTTAATATTTCAACTTTCTGTTTCTATTTTCCAATAGATCTTTTTGGAATTAAATTTTTTACATTCTGCTGTTATATGTTTATTCTTCTTAATGGAAGGGGAGCATCTTTTCCATACTTGTGACGTGAATCACAACCACATTAAGGCTTCACTGGGTGGATGAAAGGACATAGGAACTACATCAATTGTTTCATTGTTTTCTTTTTTAATTGTAGGAAAATGTTCGAGGAATGGACAATTGAGCTGAAAGCAATGGCTGATCGCATCATTAGCATGAGACAACAACTCTTTGATGCTTTACATGCAAGAGGTGAATCAACTTTCAATTTATTAATACATGATTTTAGACCGATACTAGAAGTCATTCCTTCATTTCATGTATATTTTCTTGACAATCCCACATCGATTGTAACTTGTTAAAAGGGAAGAAAAATGACTAGAAATTTATAGCTCATTAACACTTCTCCCCTTTCATCATATTTGACAGGCACACCTGGCGATTGGAGTCATATAATTAAGCAGATTGGGATGTTTACTTTCACAGGACTGAACTCTAAGCAAGTTGAGTTCATGACCAAAGAGTACCACATCTACATGACATCTGATGGGCAAGTTGCATTACTACTACTTTCATTTTAAGATTTCAAATATTACTTATATTTTCAACTCAGGATTAACGAATGAAAATGCACAATATTACCATGCTAGCAGTAATGTCACGTTCCCCCATGATGTTATCTTTAGCATCTGTATCCTAGTTTTTTTCCTCAATCCTTTCATGGATAGAGGAAAGAAATTCTATCTACAATAAAGTTGGCCTTTGGTTTCAGTGTTTAATTTCAACAAGTGATTGGGGCAAACCTTTTTCCCTGTCTTTGCAGGAGGATCAGCATGGCCGGTTTAAGCAAAAGAACAGTCCCTCACCTGGCTGATGCCATTCATGCAGCTGTTACTCGATTTTCCTAGGATATGTCTGCAAACTTTGTAAGTGTTGGCAAACATACATTTGCCTTGTAAGCCATCTGTGTAAGCACATATGTCACCAAGTTAGTTGTTATCACTTATCAGCACTGTTTTCATAATAAGCATGCATGCTCACCAAACGCATCCTAAATGTATTATTTACTTTCAATAAGCGTGGTCTATAGATGTTAAAGGCAGGCCTAATGGATCCCTAATCCCTTTCCCTTTGGTGATTAAGGTATTATGAGTCAGTTTTCATGATCCGTTGATGGGTTTGGTGTGCTATAAACATTCCAGTTCTAGGATCTGCACTTTATTGTGCATGATATTTGCAGGATTGTTACCTTTTGTTTCGATTTGAAATGGGTCAGGTGGTGGTCTTTAATATGATTGTAATCAATATTGTCCCAAATGTTGTGAATTTTGTGTTGCAAAGTATAAATAATTCAACATGCAGCGCTCCGTAACAGTTTGTAAGTGTATCTGATTTGGCATGGGTTATGTTGCTGGATGGATTGGAGCCTTTGAATCAGGCACGTACTTAGGGGCGGGCTGGGGTATGCTCCAGCCCACCCTAAAAAATAAAAATAGTAAAAATTAGTAAAAAAAAAGGTAATTTTAGTTTTAAATATGTAAAAATTAAGGTAAATTTAGGTTATTTAGATAATTTAGCCCACCCTAAGATAAATTTACCATACGAAGATAAATTTAGCCCATCCTAAATAAAATTCCTGCGTCCGTCCCTGCTTTGAATGCAACAAATCCAATGCAGAACTGGTTGTTGGTCTATTTAGGGTACACAAGTGCATCATTGTGGCTCAGTTTCGACATTAGTTCCATGGAGTTTTTCATACTTGAGGTGTCTAAAAGACAGTAGATTCTCCAACCCTGCTTATAGGAATGGGATCTTCCCTGTGCAGTTGTGTTTGTAAATTATGCTGTTTGTCACTCCTACCATTCTAAGTATAACAATCCGCCCTAATAAACTATAAAGGAAAATCTAAAACCAAGTTTATTGGATAAATTGCATCAATTGATATTAGTGAATTATTTTGGTTTTAGATTGGATAAATTGCATCAATTGATATTAGTGAATTATTTTTATAGGTATTTTAATAAATTATAACATGATATTGGAAACTTAACTTGAAAAATAATATTTAATCATCATAAATTGATCAATTTTATTTATTATTGAAGGATTTAAGTATATAGTAGGAAATTTATACCCTAACTGCCCTTTGTAAGAAAACGGGTAAATTAGGTGCATAGCAAAAAACTCCCCTTACTGCCCTTTGTAAGCAAACGGGTAAAATTAGGTGCAAAAAACTCCCCTTACTGCCCTTTGTAAGCAAACAGGTAAAATTAGGTGCATAGCAAAAAACTCTCATTACTTTTTCTCTCCATTAATTGATCGGTTGTTGACAAACCATTGACTAATCATTATTGAGTGATGATAGTGTCATCACTCGACCGATTCAGTGTCCTCACTCAATGATAGTGATGGTCCTTTAAAATATAGTGACACTTATGAAATTTGATGAACTAGTTTTTTTTAATAATTAATGACACTTATTTTGTCATCACTATATGACACCCGCTTTGTTATCATGAGGTTTGATGACACCTGTTTTCATCATAAGTGTCATTAGTATTCATTAAATTTTTTAAAAAATTAGCTTTCATTACTAATGTCACTCGTCTTGTCATCACAAGATAACGCTCACTTTGGCATCGCAAGATAACATTCAAATCAACCAAGTGTTATTACATTTACATCTTTAATACATTTTAGTACTCAAAATGCACAAATTATTACAAAAACAAGTGTCATCACATAATCAATCAAGTATGATCTTCTATAATCATTTTAATGTCATTACATGAATTTTGTCATCCCAACTTACAAACATTAGAATCCAATTGGCAAATTATCATACATGACAAACACAACCACTCTATACATAATAATTACCAATGTAGATTAAGCAATTCAACTAGCTAGTAAGAAATAAAATAATTGCAATTAAGCATAATAACTTGCGAGGATTTCTCCTTTGATTCTCACACATCTACGACAAATATCCATCTAATATAACACCAATCATCGAACAATTTAAGCAATGTAGAAATAAAATGATCTCATTTGATTTGCACTAAAATAGAAAACCAATTCAAACCACATCCATAATATTAAAACAGAAAACCAGCTCAAACAAGATGTAAAAAGAAATATCAATTCATGTACAATTATAATCTCCTACTAGTCTATAATCAACAACTTGTTAAACATCTCATTTAATTCGTTGATGATTAGATCTAGGTCAAACTGAATTTGAATCAAAATTTAGATTTTTAGCACATATCCAAACTAATTTGGTGGAATCGAAGTGCCTAGAATCTAACCCTAAACCTAAACTATACCGGGCCGGTTTGGCGGTTCGGGTTTATGTATGATCCCAGTTTTGACCTGTCTGGTTCCGGTCTAGTTCACTGGTTCGAATCGAACCAGACCCAGCTCTAAGTGTATGCTTTCCTAGTTTGCTTGTTGTATTGTTCGATTTCTATGTTGCTTGCTTATTTCGGTGTGTGCTTGTTGTACTGTTTGATTTGTATGTTGCTTGCATGAGTGTGTGTTTGTACTGTTTTGATTTCTATGTTGTTTAATCTAGTGTGTGGTTGTTGTCTGTTTCGTATTGTAATCTTTCTTAACATTAATTGAAGTTTTATGTCATTCTTATTTGAAGTAAATCTTATTGATTAGTATGAGTTTTTTTGATATATAATAAATGCCTTCAATTATCAAGTCACTCTGCTAAATAGGAAAAGGTGGGAAGTGACAAGTCTATGTGTGACAGTGATAAGTCTGCGGTCGACAGTGACAAGAATCTGGTTGTTGCTTTCAATAACTACGAAGTGACAGTTCATTTGGGTGGTTCTGCGACTTATAGAAAGTGTGTAATTCTGCCAATGTGCAGAAAATGTGTGATTTTGCCAATGTGTAGATGTTATGTGGCTATGTCACATCAAATATTCAAATTTCAAAATATGCAAACTTGTTATAAAAACCATAGTCTACCAACTTAAAACCATTACTCCACGTATCTCTACTTACAAAATCCCTCCTTAAAATGTTTGATGATTTTTCATATTCAACACGGTCTTCAAACTCTCTCAAAATATTCCAAATATAGATGATGAGCTAGAGAGTTCTTTGAACCAAATGCGAGTTGTGTATGAGTACTTAAACTACCCAACGTCGTAGCGTGGCCCGATCTAGAAGATCAAGAAGAGGAGGCACTCAAGCACATATAGAAAGAGAAGGGACAACTGGCATGAACGACTATACAATGATTACTTCTCCGACAACCCAGTATATCCATTCAACATCTTTTGACATAGGTTCCGAATGTAAAAACACATGCTCGAGCTCGTTGTTAATACTCTCTTAATCGAGGTAATCTTTTTCCAATAAAGGTCAAATGCGACCGGTAGGCTTGGCTTATCGGTCTTACAATGTACAACTGCAATACGAATGTTGGCGTATGGCACGACTGTAGATTCTTGTGACTAGTACCTTTGGCTTGGAAAGTACATTGCAAGAGAATGTCTCTCCCAATTTGTTGAAGGTATTATAAGTTTCTTTGATGATCTACTTGAGACGACTAACTCCCGAAGACATAAATCGCCAATTGAGAATATGAGAGGCTCGTGGATTTTCCGGCATGTTGGATAGCATTGATTGCGTGCATTGGATGTGGAAGAATTGTCCAACTGCATGGAAAGGTTAATTTGAACGTGGAGATGATGACGATCCAACTATTATTCTAGAGGTTGTTGCATCATATACCCTATGGACTTGACATGCACTCTTTGTCACACCAGGTGTGTCTAATGACATTAATGTGCTTGAACATTCACTTGTATTTGATGACATTCTTTCAGGGGTAGCCCCACTAGTACGTTTTACGATAAATGGGCATGAATATATACAACAAGGGTATCTCACTAATGGTATCCACCCAACCGTCAAATCAATCTGCCTCCCTCAAGGTCCCAAAGCAAAATTATTTGCCCAACGCCATGAGAGTTGTCGCAAACACGTGGAAAGGACGTTTAGAGTCGTACAATCCCGATTCCATATCATTCGCAATCCAATTCGTTCTTCGCATGTTGAGTTTATGGGAAATATAATGAAAGCTTGTTTATTTTTACACTATGATTGTAGAAGATGAAAGAGATGGGTATGAACGTAATGAATGAGTGGTTCCTCCATAAAATGAGCTAGAAGGGATTGATCGAACAATCTCAACCGAGAGGCTAAAAGAAATGAGCAGCTACATCCAGAACAATCTTCAACTATATATGTGATCAATTTATAAGGAACGCACAACCGACTTTAGGCATACTTGGTGGAACACATCTGGACAACATTTGGGCATCAATAGGAATCAGATTAGGAGTTTTAAGTATTGTATTTGTTTGATTTAAGAATTTTCTATGTTGTTTCTTATTTGTTTTCTTGTATTTTCTTTTGGTGTGATTACCGCTATGTTGTAAGATAAAAACCCCACTCATTCATATAAAATAATTTTAATATATAAAATCCATAATTAGGTTTCATAAATTAGCGAATTAATTCTTTATTAAGTAATAGTAGTTAATCACATTATATAATTTGTATTAGAAAAGACGATATATGTGTAATTATATATGGAGAGAGAAAAAGTATTAGGAATGGAAAAAGTTTGAATTAATGGAGTGCATGAATGTGGATAAAAATTGAAATGAGTGCATAGATAATGTGGAAGCAGAGGTGGAATTCAGGCCGTTCGGGTCAGTTTCGGTTCGGTCCATATCTGGGTTTGGGTCATTTCGATTTAGGCAATGATTCGTTCCAATTCAATTTCGGTTTAGGTAGGTTCGGTTCGGGCCGATTGAATTTGTATCGATTTTGGGTTTATTTTGGTTTGGGGTATTACGGGTAGGGTTGTGTTCGGGTTTGGGTTAGCGTGGTTTGAGTTATATTTGAGTGCAATTAGAGTGGGTCGGGTTGTATTCGGGTTTTAGTTAGTGTGAATTTAAGTTGTGGTCGGGTTTTTATGACTCTCACATGTTCGACATTTTAATACTCTATTAAAACCCGAACACAACTTAATTTACATTAACTAAAACCCGAACACAACTTGTTTTGTGAGTTTAGTCGACGTGGATAGAGATTTTTATAGTTTATAATTATTTTATTGTATTCATTATTTGGTTTTACTTGATTGGTAAGACTTTATCCTTAATAAATTATGTAATATACAATTATAAATTAAAACGTACTTTAGAAATGTCATATTGTATTTTATAGTCAATAATTAGTTAATCGGGCATTTTTGGGTTCGGTTCCAATTTCGATTCGGTCTGAATTAGGTTAGGTTTGTTCGGTTTTCGGGTTGTGTATTTCACTAACTTTCCGGTTTTAATTCGAGCAGGTTTGATTGGTCTTACGGGTCGGGCTGGTTAATTCCATCTTATGTTTTATGTTTGATAGGGAGAGAAATCGAAAAAGTTAGAATGCATAGCATTGTAGCGGGCAACATATTTGCGGACGATGGATCGTCACGGTAAAATGGGAAAAAAAACGTGGAGGGATGAAACGAATATTCCATTCTCGTTAAACGTAAGTTTTCACTTTTGATACTGTTCCGGGAATAAATAAAGAAAAAGGAAAAAAAGAAGAGGATCGTGGGGATGAGATGGGAGATCTGATATTCCCTCTCTTTCTCTGTGCCACTCGACTTTGATCGGCAACTCCGAAGCACTAGCCGCCTTTCCCTCCCTCCAAAACCGAATTCAGATCCCCCGAAATTAAAACAAAATCACATCCATCACACAATTTTTGTTTTTTAAAAAAAAGAAATTAATAAGCATGCATGAAGCAGCAACGGAAAGATAATAGCGAATCCAGAATCAGGTAAAAAAATTCAACTTCCATCTGCAAATGGATAAGGGCCTCCACTCGGGTCCGATGATTCAGGAACTATTAACCCCTCATGGGAATTAATCACCCCACCTGCTAATTAATTCCCATTTCTAATCTTGATTGGATTTTCTTCTCCTCCTTCTTATCCATTAAAAACGTTCACCCGATCCCAACAACGTGGAGATTCAATCCCCTAGATATATATACTTATATGTTTAAAACAACGTACCCACAAGCCAAAACATTCAAATTATTCTTCCCTTCTCATCTAGTTAGATCTAAAATCACCAACATACGATGGAGAGGTACTTGATGGACGAGTCCGAGAGGGAAGAAGGGGGCGTGCGGCGCGTGGTGGTGTCGGGGCCGGTGATAGTGGGCGCGGGCCCCTCGGGGCTGGCGGTGGCGGCCTGCCTGGGGGCACGCGGGGTGCCGAGCCTGGTCCTGGAGCGGGCCGAGTGCATAGCCTCGCTGTGGCAGCACCGGACGTACTCGCGGCTGAGCCTGCACCTGCCGAAGCACCTGTGCGAGCTGCCGCTGATGGGCTTCCCGGCCCACTTCCCGACCTACCCCTCCCGGGCCCAGTTCGTGGAGTACCTGCTCGCCTACGCCGCCCGCTTCGCCATCCGCCCCGCCTTCAACCAGCCCGTCGCCTCCGCCCGCTACGACCCGGGGCTCCGCATGTGGCGCGTCCGCACCCCCGACACCGAGTACGCCTGCCGCTGGCTCGTTGTTGCCACGGGCGAGAATGCCGAGATGGTCGTCCCTCGCATCCAGGGGATGGACCGGTTTGGCGGTCGAGTTCTCCACACCGCTCAGTACAGGACCGGCGAGGAGTACGCCGGTAAACGGGTGCTTGTCGTCGGATGTGGGAACTCCGGGATGGAGGTCTGCTTGGATCTCTGCCATCACAATGCCTCGCCTTCCCTTGTAGTTAGGGACGCGGTAATTTCTTTATATATTTACCCTTTTTCTCCATCATCCATTCATCCCTACCTATTTTTACCTCTGTCTTTTGTTTGTTTTTTATAATCAATTGATCAAAGCTTGCATGCATGCATATAATTCGTGACAACACTCAGTATTAATTCAATGACGTACGTTTTCTGCCGAGAGCAGTAATTCACATTTCTAACGATTCTAGTTGAACTAATTGAACGTAGATACATATATACGTAGCTAGGTAATACGGGTATGTTTGTGTCTTGGGTAGGATCTATAGGAAGACAAATTAAGGTATAATCGAATATGCTATGAAAGAGTATTGTTTGTAGTATTTTGTTTCTTATGAGATCCCCCTAAGCATGCGCATGTAGATTCGGGCATCCCAACGAACTCCAACTTTAATCTTTGATCGATGCACAATGTATGCTTTACACTGTTTAATTTATATATTTCCCATTTCAGAATAGGTTAGATTTCGTTTGGTGGTTTTTCGATTTTCATACAACAAAAATAATCAAAATCAAAATAAAATTAATGTGCTGCGCTAACGGGTAATCTAACAAGAATCTCACCGAACCGTACCTTGGGGGACCAACTCACCGAACCAACTCACCGAACCAGTTACCCGACCAAGTATCTTTCCTCGCCTTGATCAGTTGAGCCCGAGAGAACGAGAGAACGCGCCTCACGCGCTTCTCTTCCAAAAAGTGAGCCCGAGTGTCAGCCTTCCGCCGTTTGCGCCGCTCCGGCGCTGCCTGCGTCCCTCCGCCTGCCATGGCCAAAAAGAAGCGGTCCCTCAAGCTCTCCTCCCTCCCTCCGCCCAAATCCCCCTCCTCTTCTTCGGCCAGTCCGTCCCCTGCCTTAGCCCCGCCTGCCTCGCCCTCCCTTTCCGACCAAGCCAGCCCCCCAAATCCCGTTCCAGACGACGTCATTCGCACCAACAACTCCAAGCTCATTAATGGCAGCCGCCTTCCCCCTCCTTCCCCTCTGCCAGCTCTGATTCTCCCCCCTGCCACGAATCCCTCTTCCCCAATTAATGGTGCCTCTGAAATTGATTCCTTAAACCCTAATTTGTCGGGTTCCCCTTTGCCTGACCCCTCCATTCTCGTTACTGGGTCCTTCCCATCCCTTTCTCGTGCGGGGTTGACGTCGAATTTCCCTCCTCTGTCGTCCACTTTGCCATCGGGCTCCCCTGTTGCCCATTCCGTGTTGAGCGAACAAGCTAATGTCGCTGCTGCCCCCCCTTTGCCCACTCGTTCCTATCCTGAAGCAGCTGGCGGGGTCCCCACTCGGAAATCGAATCTCGCGCTCCACTATGTCGAAGGATGTGAGAATGGGGAGATCCTCTTCGATGACGACGACATAGCCGAGCAAGTCGAGAAATGGAGTCTCTCTCTCGTTGGGGCTCCGACAGGTGAACGTGTGGCCTTTCGTGCTATGGAGAGATTTGTAGCTGCAAATTGGACAGGGATTATCCTTCCCAAGATTGTTCTCAATGAGAAGGGCCTCTTCATCTTTCGTTTCTCCAAAGAACAAGACCTGCTCTCTGTTCTTGAGAGAGGCCCCTGGCTCTTCCCTGGAATGAAGCCTCTTATCCTAAGGCGATGGGTCGCTGGCCTTGTCCTCGATCTCTCTTGCCTGAACACCGTTCCGGTTTGGGTCACAATCCCGGATCTTGATGTTCGCTTTTGGTCCGATCACATGCTCAGTCGAATCGGGTCTTCCATTGGGAAGCCAATTCAGATGGACAAGCCCACTGCATACGAGGATAGAGCCTCTTTTGCCCGAATCCTTGTAGAGGTCTCTGCCGATGCCGATCTTCGTCGGGAAATTACTATCCGGTCTAAGGGCGAGGTCATTGTTCAGCCACTTGAATACGATTGGCTCCCTACTCATTGCCTGAAGTGTAAAATCTTTGGGCACCGGTCCAACGCGTGCCCCTCCCCTCAGCAGGCCCCTCCACCAAAACGCCCTAATTCCCGTCAAGTACCCCCTCGCAAAGCCCCGCCTCCGTCCAGCCTTCCAGCCCTGCTCCCGACCCCTTTTATTCCCCCACAAGATCCCTCTCAAACTCCTCAGACATCCTCTCATTCGCCCTCTAATGCTCCTTCTTCGTCCACTCAATCCGCCCCCCAAACCACCTCTCTAATCACCGCCACTGCAGTTCCATCCTCTGATGCCACTCCTGCAGCCCCTGCTTTGTCCGCAATCCCCCCAGTTCCCTCTTCTCGCTCCAATGCTTCTCCAAACCCGAGCACCCTTGTCCGTGGACGATTGCGCTCGGCTTCCAACCCGCCTACCTTCTCCGGGGCTGCCGCCATCAACCCCTCCTCTAGTCGCTCAAGGAGCCTTTCTCCCAATCCAATCGGTGCCCATGACTAACGCCAATATCGCTTGTTGGAACACGAGGGGCTTGACTCACCCTAGCAAGCGCTCTGCTGCCTCGGACCTCATTCGCGCCCACTCCCTCAGCATTCTTGGCCTCCTTGAAACCCACATCTCTACTTCAAACCTTCCTCAATTGCCCATCTCCATAGCGCCGGGCTGGAACTCATTCTCAAACTCTGACGCTGGCACCTACGCCCGCATCATCATTCTCTAGGACCCCTCCATTACAGACCTCACCATCATCTATTCCTCTGCGCAAATCATTCATTACAGAGTGCGATTCCACAACTCCTCTGAGATTCTGGTTTCCTTTGTGTACGCCCACAATGACCAAGCCAGACGTGTTGCACTCTGGGACGACATTTCATCCTTCGCCCCCACAGTCAACTCGCCTTGGGTCGTCTCCGGTGATTTCAACGTCCTTCTTGATCATTCTGAGAAGATTTCTTCTTCAACCTCGCCTATATCTTTGACTTCAGAGCTCCTCTCCTACCTCGACAGAACAGCCCTCTTCGACATGAAATACTCCGGAGCCAAATTCACTTGGAACAACAAGCAGAGTGGTGATAACCGGGTTTGGTGTAAGCTTGATCGGAGCCTCATTAACTTCGGCTGGCTGTCTACCTTCCCCCTCTCCTTTACTCACTTTGGCCCTCCGGGATTGTCGGACCACAGCCCCATCATCATCTCGTTCTCCGATCATGGACGCCACAAGCATCTTCCCTTCCGGTTTAACAATGCCTGGGCTAGTCACGAGCTCTTCTCTCAGACTGCTGCTGACTCCTGGACCACGGCTCTGAGGGGCTGTGCCATGTTCAGAGTTGTGTCTAAGCTGAAACTCTTAAAGACTCGCCTTCGTTGTTTCAGCTCAGGCAATATTGAAACCTTACAACAACGCCTCTCTTCCAACAAATCAGCCCTGGCCAACCTTCAGAACTCTGCCTCTCCCTTCAATAGCTCCGCCCACGCCCTTGAATCCTCCCTCACCTCCTCCATCCAAGCTGACTCAAAATCCCTCTTCTCTATGCTCCGCCAACAGGCCAAGTTGAACTGGCTCAAAGGAGGGGACAGCTGCTCCTCGGTTTTCTTTAAATCCATCAAAAAAAGGCGCTCCAAAAATCACATCTCTTCCCTCTCGGATAATCAGGGCAACTCCATCTCTGACCCGGACGTTGTAGCCTCCCTCATCGTCAATTTTTTCACCGGCCTTCTCGGCACCCAGCCTCCGATCCACCCTTACCCCCCTCATGCCCTCGCCAATGGCCCGTCCATCACCCCGCTCCACCTCTCCCTCATCAATGCCCCGTACTCTGTCAGGGACGTAAAGCGCGCCATCTTTAGCATTGACCCAAACAAAAGCCCCGGCCCTGACGGATTCAACTCCTTCTTTTTCCGCAAGTCATGGCACATTGTTGGTGGTGATGTCTCCCGGGCCATTCTTGACTTCTTTCACAATGGCAAAATCCTGCGCCAAATAAATCACATTGTAATCCACCTCCTCCCTAAGATTCCTAACCCCTCCCTCATCTCTGATTTTCGCCCGATTTCTTGCTGCTCAACCCTCTACAAAACCATCACCAAGCTTATCTCGGACCGCATCCGTCCTATCCTTCCAGACCTCATCTCTGACGGCCAAGGGGCCTTTGTTCCGGGTCGCTCGATCCGGCATAACATCCTACTTTGTCAGGAGCTCTTTAAACATTATGGCCGCCGGAACACCTCTCCCAGCTGCGCAATCAAGATTGACTTCAAAAAAGCCTTTGATTCGGTCCAGTGGCACTTTGTGGAACATGTACTGTGCTTCTTTGGGTTCCCTGACAATCTTATCTCCCTCATTCTCACTTGCATCACCTCTGCAACCTACTCCATCAACATCAACGGTGAACACAAGGGCTTCTTCGCTGGCAAACGGGGGATCCGCCAGGGCGACCCCATATCTCCCTACATCTTTGTGCTCCTCATGGAATACCTCTCGCGTATGCTCGCGAATCTGAAATGTGATCCTGCCTTCAGCTGGCACCCTCGCTGTAACAGCACTGAGATCAACCACCTCGCCTTCGCCGACGATCTTTTCATCTTCTGCAGAGGTGATTCTCCTTCTGTCAACGCCACTCTAAAGGTTCTCTCCCTATTTGGCCAGCTTTCTGGCCTTCATGCTAATCCCACCAAAACGAGTATCTTCTTTGGGGGCGTTGAGGATGCCACCCGTGCCCAGATTCTCTCCCTCACAGGTTTCACCCTGGGTCAGCTCCCCACAAATTATCTTGGAATCCCCCTTGGCTCTCGTAAATTGCTTTGCAGCTACGAGGAGCTCATCTCTAAAATGACTTCCCGAATTCAATCATGGACAGCCAAGAATCTCTCCTATGCAGGCCGCTTTGAGCTCGTCAGATCGGTCCTCTATGGCATCAATGCTTTTTGGTGCAATATCCTCCTTTTCCCTAAGGAGGTGCTCGATCGGGTTACAGCTATTGCCCGATCCTTCCTCTGGACTGGCCTCGCCTTCTCCACCAAAAGCCCTATTGCCTGGAATCTTGTCTGCACCCCCCGAGAAGAAGGTGGCCTCGGCTTCAAGGAACTTCTGTCTTGGAACCGAGCTAGCTTCTCTCGCATCATTTTCGAGCTCTCGGGCCAGCCTACCAACATATGGGCTCGATGGGTTCATGCAAACTTGCTTAATCATCTTGATATTTGGACCGCTCAGCCTAGGAGCTCTGATTGTTGGAACTGGAAAACCATCTTGATGCTTCGCGATCTCCTTCTCGCCCGGGCCTCCCCAGCGATCATTTTGGAAAACCTGTCAGGCCATTCTGGCGCCTTCTCTTCCAGAAATGCGTACGACTTTCTTCGTCCAAGACAGCCCATTTGGCTTTGGGGAAGCATTATCTGGAAAAAACCTCACACTCCTAAATGCTCTTTCATCTCTTGGCTTGCCCTCCATAATCGGCTGCCCACCAAAGACCGGATTGGCCGTTGGATCGCTTTATCCAGCCAATCTTGTGTCCTCTGTAATGATGCTGATGAGTCCTCGGATCACCTCTGGAATCACTGCAGCTTCACTACAGCTGTCATCTCTGATCTCCTTGACTGGCTGCACATCACCCACCGATCGTCTTCCATTCATGGCTGGCTCGAATGGGCCTATCACTCGCGCTGTAATCACACCTTCAACCATAAATTCTTGGCCAGCTGCTTCACCGCTCTCATTTACTTTATTTGGAAAAGCCGTAACGATCGCATCTTCAACAATCTCCACTCTTCTTCAAGGGAATGTGCCAGAACCATCATCGGCCATCTTAAGAATTGCGCGGCTGCTCACAACCGGAGTCCTCTCCATCGCTTCTGAGCATCCTTGCAATTGTTTAGTTGCCTTTCACTGGCTATTCTCTCCTTTTGTGCTTGTATCTCGAACTTTTCCCCTACTGTGTAAATCCCATTCTTAATACAATTTGCCTTTTCGAAAAAAAAACTCACCGAACCAGTTGTTGATATAATAAAGTAGGCAATTTGACCAAAAAAATAATAAAGTAGGCAATTAACAATACATGAATCTTTTTATTTGAAAAATAAAATAAAATATCATACTCCCTCCGTCCCTATATGTATGTCCATAAAGCACAATTTCGCGTAAATTAAGAAAATGGATAAGAGGTATTTGGTGGAGTAATATGAGTGGTTGAAATGAAGAAGGTGAAGATGGGTTATGATTAAAAAATGGAGATTGAGAAATTTAGGTCAAAAAAATTAATCCAAATATACCTTAAATGGGTGTTTTCTTAATGGAAAAAATTCAATAAGTATGAATATTAAAAAAAATTATTGAAATATTGTATATTTTTGGGTTTATGAGAGTTTATTTGTAATGTATTTGATGGAGATGATTGGATGGAGAGAGAAATGGAGAAAAAAAGTAAGTAAAAAGTATAATGTATAAGGATAAAAGTGTAAAAAAGTAGTGATATAAATGGAAAGAATAGAATTGTGGACAAACATTTCGGGACGACGAAAACGGAAAGATGGACAAACAGGACGGAGGGAGTATTAATTACTCACACATACTATATGTGTGTGTCCACTACGATCTAAATTGCAAAAGACAAGAATTAAAATACATGACCTGTCTATATATATACTACTCCGTAATAATTACCCAAACATGCATGCACGTGAAAGGTCAAGTAGTAAAGCACACCACGAATTGGATGCGCGCTGATATGAAAGTATAGTGTATATATATTGAACTTTCACGTATTGAGCTATGTCATATGTTTTTTTTTTTTGGTTGAAACTATGTCATATGTTTAATCATACTACGTTTAACCTAGCTTATTAACTTAGGGATACAAAGTGAAGATTAATAACTTAGGGACTTTTAGGGTGACGTAGTATATTATATTTATAAAAATAAAAGTTGAAAATTGGTACGTACGTGAAGGTACATGTACTGCCGAAAGAGATGCTAGGGAGATCAACGTTTGAGGTGTCGATGCGGTTAATGAGGTGGCTGCCGCTGAGCATAGTGGACAGGCTGCTGCTGCTGCTCACAAGGGTGGTGCTCGGTGACACCACCAAGCTGGGCCTCGTTCGGCCCCACCTCGGCCCCCTCCAGCTCAAGAACCTCTATGGCAAGACCCCCGTCTTAGATGTTGGCACCCTCGACAAGATCCGAACCGGCCACATCCAGGTAAACATCACATTCATGCACAATCATAATGTATATCAAGGGCAAATCTGGAACAACTTGTGCATAAAAGTGTAAAACACCCTACATTTTCTAACAAAGTCAAACATAACAAAACGGAGGGAGTATACCTACATACTTGATTCATCTTGATCGTTGTGTTCTATCGATCGCAGGTGATGCCGGCCATTAGACGACTGAAGCATCACGCGGCCGAATTTGTCGATGGGCGGACGGAGAGCTTCGACGCCGTCCTCTTGGCAACGGGCTACAAAAGCAACGTACCTTGTTGGCTAAAGGAGAAGGAGATGTTTTCGGAGGAGGAGGGATTGCCGAGAAAGCCCTTTCCAAACGGGTGGAAAGGGAAACACGGGCTGTATGCGGTCGGCTTCACCAAGCGTGGCCTGTCCGGTACTTGCATTGACGCCCACAAGATCGCTCAAGACATCCACATGCTTTGGACTCATGAATCCAAGCATTTGACCGGCCGTTCTACCCCATCCCCCTAATAATAATTCATTAGTTCTCCATCATATATCATATGATGATGATGACGATGATGATGATTACGACGACAATGATGACAATCACAACGATGTACGTGTTAACTCCATGCATACATCCATAGGAACGGGCTTAGTTTATATATTAGTGGTGTGAGTTTCGTTTTCCTCTGTGTGCTTCATTTCTCTAGTGATCTACGTCCTAGCTTACAGATTTTAGACAGAGAGACCGAAGAAACCTGACACGAGATTTAGTTCGCAGAATTTTGATTAGGAGACTTGAGGGATGCCATCGACGAATTCGTCAGTTTGTACAGATTGTAATTAGGAAATGCATCCACGTAGGTTTCTATTAATTCTCGTAGGGGCTTTACTTTTTTCAACAGCTTTTTACAAAGAGGCTCAAGCGACCTTTTCTCTTCGATTAGCAGCAAATGATCTTGTACTGATCAGGTGTTTAAGTGAGTTAATTATGATTTTATATATAATTTTACCACATTCAACGGTCCAGGTCACGGGTCATATATTTTTCATTTACGGGTTACATATCGACTTGTAAAACCCATAAATTAAAAAAAATAATATGTATAATTTTATATTCTTTGCTTGGACTTTGAATGTTGATAGATTTGAACTATCCCCTATGAATTGTATAATGGTTTCTTTATTTTGCTTTCTAAGACTCGTCTCGATAATTTTATGGCATTGTATATGTTAGTCAAAATGACATCGATAAGCATAATGACTGGGTTCTAGGAGTAACCTTTGACTAGACCTGTAAATGAACTCATTTGACCAGGTCAAACGGGTCAACCCATGACATGACCTGTAAAACTCGTAACCGGGTTTGGGTCTCGGGTCAAATTTTATCAACTTATAGGTCGGGTCGATCCATTGGTCAAGCCTAATTAATCATATCTTTTGGATTAAAAATTAACAATTTTTTATCCGAGTGATCCAAGATGAGTTTTGTGTGCTGTGTAGCGACTGTCAAAAGGAGTCAGTGCATCATCTTTGGTTCGAGAGTAGGTACACGAGTAGTGTGCTGCGTGGAGTGCTGAAGTGGTCTCAAATCCATAGAAGTGCTATTAACATTGACGATTGGAAAGAGCAAGCATATAGGATAAGGGGTTGGAATACCTTACAGTTCAAGATTTGGAACTTATGTCATAGTGTGGTTATATATCACACTAATTGGAGTGCTAGAAAAAGGCTTATCTTTAGAGATGAGAGAGTGGAAGTGGAAGAGTCCACTAGAGTTTGTATTTGTTTTGTTAGGAATTGCCTAATAGCTAGATGGAAGGCAAATTCGATGAAGGAGATAAAGATCCTAGCTAAGCTAGGTATCGGAGATGATGTAACCCGTTAGTCCTTTGCTAACAATTTTGTTTGGCTACGTTTGTGAATAAATAACCCTTTTTATTCAAAAAAACAAATTAACAATTTTTATACTTAATTATCAATGCTTTTATTAAAGGGAAAAAGACATAAAACCCCCCTTTATTTACACTTGTATGCACAAAACCACCCTTTATAAATTATTTTACACAAAACGACCCATTATTGGTATTTGCTTGCATAAAACCATCCATTATAAGAAAAGTTTGCATAAAACCACATGTAATCTCAAATGTTTGCGAATAAACACCCACATCTTGTATTGCTAATTAATTTTAATTAAGTTAAATATAGAACAAGATCAAAATGTACGTCCTTATTTTTTATAATACTTTTTGTTATTTGTGATGTACTTTTATTCGAACAAAAAAGAACAATTATGGACCACTTTACTTATATCAATAATTTTTTAAGATCAAAAGAAAAATACTAAAGTAACATATAAAATAATATTATTACATTTATATTAAATTATTCAATAAAAAAATAAACCTCGTTAATCAAACACCTAATGTGTCAATTGAATATTTGAAAACAGAAGAGGTTAATATTTATGAATTAGACAATAGATTTGAATTTCTTGTATTATTACTTTTCGCTGGATATGGAATCAACTAGAACAAGATTAAAATCAACTATCAATCATTAATTATATAATTTAGGGATTTTTATTAATAATAGGTGTTATCATTATCTTTATCAATTTTTATGAAGTGCTCAAATAAATTTGGCAAAAACATTAATGATCACTAGTTTAATAAAGTATGATTTTTGGTGGTTAATTGCAAATAATCATAGATAAGGGGTGGTTTTGTGCAACTAATTAGTAACATTGGGTGGTTTTGTGCAAGAATTTTCATAAGGGGTGGTTTTGTGTAACTAATTTGTAATAAAGAGTGGTTTTTTGCAAAACTTTTTATAAAGGGTGGTTCTGTGAAAATAAGTGAAAATAAAGGGTAGTTTTATACTTTTTCCCCTTTATTAAATACATAAATATTTCTTTTGATCAAGGAGGATTAAAAAAAGATGACCTTTATTCGTAATATTAAAACTCCTCTTAAAATCGATGATAAGCATCTATTATTCTTATTAAAGATTAAAATATGAATATAACTAAATATATCTAATGATTAAAATATCAATCTAACATTGAAATAATTAACATTGAAATAATTAGATGAGGGTTAAGGGGTAAACATAAAAAATATAGCATATTGGGCATATATTAGGATATGATAAGATTAGAATACAACCATATATGAATAGTATTTTTTTCCTATCGATATTAATGAGATAACCCTAACTAAAAATTCATTAGAAGTTATTCCTTAATTGTTGAATATTGATATCATGATAAGATAAATAAATATTTTCTTATGGGCCCGAATCCGGTGAGAATGAGTGCAAATGTGCAAAATTGGAACAACTTTGGACCATCCATCTACTAGCTAGGCCCAACAACAAGCATATTATGCCCAAAAACACGCGTTTCACCCGAATCTTTTCTTGCTGCTTGACGAAAAAAGTAAGATTTCTCAAACTAAATCTCATTCCATCTCTCGTAAAAAATTCTACAATTCAACATCATGCTTCTTCTTTGCATTGATCAATCCGTCTCTCGTAAATTATAGCTTTGCTTTTTCTTTTTGTAGCTTCGAACCTTCATCTAGATCTGAGCTCGTAACCTTTACAGATTAGAAACGCTTTTTTACTCCAAAATCTCAATCCATCGCACGTAAAACTAAGATTTTGAGCAAATCTGAACTCAGATTTGGATTCTAACTACTAACAAAGCAATGGAACCATGTAGTAAAACGTTTCTTCCACTGTCTCGCACAAATTCATATTAGTGCTCGGAATTGTTGGCTATGTAGTAAAAAAAAATTGTTGTACAAATTGGCATTAGAGATGAACAAATAGGAAATAGAGGGGAAAACATTAAACAAATCTCGAACAATTTATAAAGACATGAACAAATTGGCAACAAAGGTGAACAAATTGTGAAGGATGGACAAATTGGGGATAGAGTTGAACAAATTGTGAACAAATTACGTAATTTAAGCACCTGAACAAATTTGCATCATAGGTGATAAATTGGCAGTAGGGTTGAACAAATTGGGGATAGGGTTAAACAAATTGTGAAAAGATGTGAACAAATCTCGTAATACATGCACTTGAACAAATTGGGAACAGGGATGAACAACTTGGCATTAGAGATGAACAAATATGAAATAGATTTGAACAAAGTAGTTATTTCATTCCTGCAACTTTTCTTACTTAGAGTTAATGTTTATTTTTTTCTAATGAACGCAAAAGTTGAAGATGACAAGGGATCGAATATCTCCATTTCTCTTGGAAACACTACGTATTACATTCCATTTTGTGATGATGACCTCGTGTGAGAATGTTGTTTAAAGATTGGGAACAATGAGTAAATTTCTATAAAGCATATGCACGTGCATGTGGATTTCAAGCACGTGGTGGTACTGTTTCATGATCTCGATATGAGAGTATAATTTGGAAGTACATGCTTTGCAACAAGGAAGACTTTAATATGGAAGCATCTACACAAACTGTCTCGATAGAACAAAGTAATCAAACAATATGTCAAACTAAATAGATTATTGAAAAAGCAGAAAGACAAGGATTAAGCCTAGAAATTACAAGCTCCATCTAAGCCCATTCTAACAAGATACTTTCTTGTTTCTCTATTTACCGTTCCCTATCTTTCTATTAAACAACTTTAAAGAAGACTAGTGGATACCTTGACACAACTCTCCATTAATCTACCTTATTGCTTGAAAATAACTCCATTGCTAGATGCCCATATGTAGTAAATTATGACCGAGTGGCACGCATCCCACATGTTAAAAGCCGGACTTCTTTTCCTACAAAATCTCTTAGATGCCTTTAGTAATGCTTCAATGTTTTGTGATGTCTTGTATATTTTAACCCATTGCAATACTTTCTTAAAGACTTCCATAGAATAGTCACACTCAAACCACAATTGTCTCCGACTTTTCTTATTTCTGCTATTACGTACATATTACGCACAAGTCCTCTTGGATGATGTTCAATCGATATAACTTATCCTTTAACAAAATCTTTCGGTTGTTCAACACCATCCAAGAAGTGAATGCGACTCTTGAAGTGACCAACTTTCCTAATATCCACTCTTTCCACTCTACTTTGATGTCGTTGCTTCTACTGTATTCATAAAATCCCTTTTAATTAAACTTAGCAAGCAACACATTATGCCTTTCACTATCATCAAGAGTGGCTATGAGATCATCTCTTATTTGTAACACTTTGCCTCAATATGGAGCTAGCGGTTAATTTTCATGCTACTCTCTAGAAATTATTGCTTTTGAGCAACACCTTATACTCCAAGTGTGTCGTATTAGTTCTAGCTCAAATTCATACATCACTTCTTACATCAGATCATCATATCCAATGAGGGCTCTTCTTCCCTTATTAGAGCATGAGCACAATAGTTCAACACCATTCTAATGACCTTTAAGATCACTTTTTTCCATAAAACAAACACTTTAGACTGTTAGGAAAGAATCTCATAAAGTATCGCCCTAACTAATTCCAATCATCCTACATAAGCTAGGCTTCTAGGAGCCCAGACATTGGCCTTAGACAAAGTTTTATTGATCATAGACTCGTAGTTCGAGCTAGAAGCTCAGCCACAACACAAAGGGAACCCCATATACATCACTAAAAGAATTCAAACTTCCATTACCATCTCCTTGTTTTGGAGACAAACTTGTTGCTAAATAATTAAACTTAGGTTTATTATGCTCTAGAGATAATAGCCACCATTATTATTATTTTTATCGTGCTACATTAGTACTTCGACTAGAGTCTCTGATGTTGTGTGACCTTTTGTTGTTTCAAGTCTCTTTTCAATACTTTGTTGTAGACTAATATAGGATAGGAATGTCTAGGATGAGTCTTGGATCACCTCTAGGTACTTTTTCATTTGGTTGGCCGTGACTCTACTTACACAGTTAACTAAGTCTTGAGATATGTCAAACTATGAGTTCGTCTAAAGTCTCAGAGCGATGTTAGCTTATAATTGAAGGTTGTTAAGTCTTTCGCATTGTCGCCTACAAATATCTAGGTCAGCTAAGTTTGGCACAATGCTACATAAGGAAATTCTTAGCTATGTCTCTTCTTAGAGTTGAGTTTATCCATTGGTTGTATCCCTCTTTAGGGCACATGATTCGGCCTATTTTTTATGGGTTAACTCTTAGATTTTAGGATGTTATTGAGAGTGTTTTGGTTAGATTTGAGCGTTATTGTAATACAAAGACCGAAGACACGAGATGTGAAGAATCAAGAGTTTTTAGAGCTTAATTGAAGACAAGTTCGCCACTGCATGGATTGCGCGGTCGTGTTGTCTATGACGCGGTCGCGGTGGAGCAAGGCGACAACATTTAAGACCCATGAAGGCCGCGGTCGCGTTGTCTATGACGCGGGCGCGGTAGCAGCCGACTTAGCCAGGCCAAGGATGGACCGCCGCGGGCGCGGTCAAGGCGGCGCGGTCGCGGTGGTGCCGAGATCCGAGTCGGACGAAATCTTGTCATTTCTATCTTGTTTCCTTTCTTATCTTTTCATCTCTTACCTTATCTATGTCGAGGAGCATGTTCTTTGGGCTATATAAGGAGGAGTCTCTTTAGGTTTTAGGAACCACCTCTGATTATCATCAATTGTTCTTTCAATAAAGATATTTGCTTTCTTTGCAATGGAGAACTAATCTCCCTTGGAGTTTATTTAATCAAGGAAGCTTTGTTATGAAGTTGTGAGATTCTTGTAACTTCTTTATCCCTAGGTCTTTATTGATACTCTTGTGATTCATCCCATGATCTTTGTTTAATTATATGAGCCTGATCAACTTGCTTAATTGGCTTAGATCTATTGTTTGAATTAGGATTGGTTATTGTCTATGCATCTTTCCTATTCTCGAAACAACTCTATTCTAGGACCGTGGACTAGTTTAGGGAAGAGTATTCATTGGTTAATTTGTGCATGAGACTCGTAGCTTGATTGCATGATTTGATTTCCTAATATCCTTGAGTGTATTGCATGATTTGAATCAAGCGTCCTTGTTCATATCATTGTTTTGCTAGGACCGTGGACTAGCGAATAATCAAGATAAGGATTGGAATTGACCTAGGCATATAAAGAAGTGGATGAATTCATGATCAATGGATTAATAAAGTGGATTTGATTGAATGAACTCTACTTGTTAACTTTGATTGAAATCTCTCTCAAAAACCCCCCTTTGGTTACTTTGCATGAAAAACACTAAAATCCAATTAAGAAACTGATTCTCTTGGGTTCGACCCCGTACTTGCTTACTATACTTGTGTTTGCTTGTTTGGGGTTTATCTTTGATTTTGGCACAACGACTTTAGCCGAGTCAGCACACCACAATTAAAAGTCACTAAGTGAAGCGCAATATTTTATAGCTGATAAAAGTTAGTTTCTCATGCGTAGTAACTAATGAACGCAGGGTGGCTAGTACAATTTGGAAAACCACTCTAGCCCCTCGCTATGATACATTTTGTTTTCCACTCTAGACATGCACAACATGTATGCTATGAAACTGGTTATATATTTATTAGTCGATGGAGGATTTTCAAAATTATGAAAGTTCACAACAAACTTTAAATACATATCTTTCTTTGGAGGTAACTTTATGTGTTGTCCTACTTGTAAGACATCTTGTGTTTCTTCATTTACATGCGATTGTTACCTTCATCTGTTGATCCACATTCATATGATGCCCCTCGCTCAAAGAGTTATATACTTCCCACTTGAAATATCCCTCGACTATTGTGCACCAACCGACTTTTATGTTGTTTAGGATGTTGTCATGTCCGATCATATTCAAAACCAACTCGTAATCTACCACTTGCTTAGTCTCGTGTTAAAATAACATTCCTTTTTTATATCTCTTCTCGGTTGTTTGGTATTTCTTTTCTCTTATGCAATTATCAAGAAACAAGGAAAAAGTCGTATTCGATTGGAGTCAAGAGCAAGAGATGGAATGAAGGATTTAGTGAAGATTAGAGACAAAGATATGAAGTTCTGAAGGAGGGAAGGTTTCAAGACAATTGGAACGTTTTTGTTCATTTTGGGTCCCTCACATGGTTTTAAGAACAATCATTTAAGATTGATATTTTATTTTATTTTTATATCATTCCAATTAATTACCAATGTGTATTACTTTGCATATTTTATTACTTCTATAGATAACTTGAATGAATCCTTTTATAATAAAGAACCGAGTTATTTGTTTCTACTAGTGTATCATGTTTACCTACAACTTTGGGTGGCTATGGGTACTGAAATCTAAGGGGACTATGAGTAATACCCAAGGTTTGATAATAAGGGTGCTACACATATTATATTCTATTGAGCACTTTGTCACTAAATTTTGTATGAGAGCATTGTATACGCAACAAATTTGTACACCATATCATCTCTACTTAAATGACATCAATACCACATAAATGCCACTTTAAACTCTCTAAAAAACTATGTTTGGTATTCCTCACCTTACAGTCACTAATACTCCGACCACTCACCATACATGTCATCGTCAACATCGTTGAGTCGCCAATTTGTTCGATTGTAGATTGTTAAGTCATACCATCCTTACAAGAGTCGGAATCAAAATTCTCAACATTAGGGTTAGGGGTTTCTTTCCATTTGAAAAATATGGTTAATCAATAAAAAAAGGATAAAAACATTAAATTTGAGTATTTTATGTTCAATTCACCACAATTCAACATGTGTTTAACCTGTGTAAAGTCGGCCACTATTCGCACTGCTCTACACCTTGCAGTTTCCCGCACATGGTCTATGTTGGATCGTAAGTCAAACAGAGAGACGTCCTTAACAAGTTTAAGGGCGTCCTTAGGTGCGGCGTCCTTAACAGAGATTAAGGACGTCCTTTAGTTGCAGCGGAATAAACAGACTTAACAAGTGAAATGAATAAGTAAAGAACGCGACTATTTATAGAGGAACCTCTCAAGACCAAAGCAGTCCTTGAGAGTAAACCTTTACCTCCTTGGAGGATTTTCGAATAGCTTCTTAACTTTCTTATTAAGAGTTATTACAGTTACAAGACGAGTGATTACACTTCTCTGGTACTTAAGTATGCGTCCCTAAGCCCACTAGTAACACTCCTTTCAATCTTGAACTGCAACCTAACTTAATCTCTAAAGGACACTATTCAAGCGTCCTTACAGTACGTTGTAAGGATTTGTTCTCTCTTTTTGGTTTTTCTGTTACAAACTGTTTTGTGGTTTTGTGTACGGTTCTCACTCGATCTAACACCTAGTTCTTGCGTGTTCTATCAAAACCAATGGACGTTAGGCACAATGTTAAGTACAACAGGCGTCCTTAACATTGTCCCAACAATCTATTTAGCAATTGGATGTCAATAATTCCTTTCTCCATGGTCATATCGAGGAGACGATCTACATGTTTGAGCCTCCAAGTATTGTAGATCCAGCTCAACCTAAGCATGTATTTTTATTTAAGAGATCTCTCTATGGCCTGAAACAGGCCCCTCGTTTTTTTTTGTCAAAGAGAGGACCCTCTCAGGATAGATTAAAAAAGTGCTACTCGAAGTATAAAGTGCGGGGTAGCAACTCCCCGATCATCATCATCTAGAATGTTTTTAATACAATCTGGCGGAACATCGATAAAAGGGCAACCAATAGGTAACTCATTAGCTAAAGATGCAAGGGAGTCAGCGACTCGATTCGCTTCCCTGAAGACATGACGTAGCCGGACAATCCAATTCCGTCTTAGGTAGCCATGGCAATGACGCACCAGGCTGAAGAGGGGGTGGTGAGGGCTCGTGACTATACGAATAAGGTGGACTGTAAGCAAGGAATCTGTCTCGATAGTGACCTTTCTATGGCCCTTCTCCCAGGCCAAACGGAGGCCATTAAGAACCCCCAAAAGCTCCGCTTTCGGCACCGAACACCAGCCGATATTATGGACGAACCCCGCTGACTAGGCTCCATCGCAAGTTCGAATCTTACCCGCCGATGTCGCCCGATTTGCTGCATTGACAATCCCATCAATATTAACTTTGATTCAATCTGAATCCGGTTTAACCCAGGCAATTTCTGCTTGTCTTTTGTTGTGAGTTGGGCCTTGGATCCCTCTTTTTATCCATGCATCAGCATACTCCTTAGCCCTGTCCATAGCAAACCGGCAATCAACCAAACTATGGATCCCACCTCTAAAAGCCATGTTGTTTCTGCCTTTCCACATCCACCACAATCCCAGCGCGAAAACGGCTGACCATCTTCCAACACCCTCGACCTCCTTCCCGGAGAGGATGTTGGCCCGAATCCAAGAGGCGTAGGGAAGGCTGAAAAATTCGTCTTTCATACACGGAAGCGGCAATGCCTCCCATCTCTTTCGCACCTCAGGACAGTCACGAAAGAGATGCACGAACGACTACGAGGCCACCTCGCAAACAAGGCACCCGGTCTGCTCCGTAACGTTCCGCCTTTTTCTCTCCTCGTTCGTCACGACCGCACCCTTGACAGCAAGCCAGAGGAAAGTACAGACTCGCTCAGGGACCTGGAGCTTCCAAATAGCTTTGTACACCCTTCTATCCATCCCATCACTCGACTCAAAGTCGCTAGCGATCCAATAGCGACTTCTGACCGTGTACTCCCCATTGTTCGTCAGCTTCCAACTGATCTCGTTCACAAGACCCTCCTCAGCTGGGGCAGGGGTGGCCGCCAACCGTAGTAAAATCTGCTCATCAACCAAATCGGCGATTGCCTCCCATCGCCATCCGCTTCCATCCAGCAACATCTCCTTGTCCGTGAGGTTTCTCAAACTCATTGGAATCGACTACTTGGCCATGTGGATAAGAGGTTTGTCGTCCTACCACGGGTCAAGCCAGAATCTGAGCGAGCAGCCATCAGCGAGCAGCCACTTGCACCCCTTGACAATCACACCATCAACCCCCTTTCTCAGACTTCTCCAAACATGAGACGGAGCTGCGACTTCCTTCAAGTTGTGTCGGACATATTTAGCCTTTAGAAAATCGCTCTAAAGGCAATCCTTACTCTGCAAAAACTGCCATCCTAGCTTCGCAATCAATGCCTGGTTAAGGGCGCTCATGGACCTCATGCCCAGTCCTCCTTCCTCTTTGGGCTTACACAACTCTTTCCAAGCCACCAAGTGTTGCTTCTTATTAACTACCCCAAATGAAGGCCCTCGTCGATTTATCATTTTTTTGGCAAATAGAGGATGACATGCATACCGTGCCCATTGAGTACACCGGGATGGATGAAAGAACCGACTTAGCAAGCGTAATACGACCCACAAGGATAAGGTGGTTCGCCTTCCAACCAGCCAGCTTGGCGTTGATCTTGTCGAGAAGCGGCTGAAAGATATCTTTCGTGACCCTCTTATGAAGAATGGACATCCCTAGATAACTTCCAAGGTTGTCCGTCACGTCGAAGCCACATCTCTGTCTCAAATCTTCAACCACATTGTCAAGAACATTAGGGGACATATACAACTTCGACTTGGCTACACTGATTTTCTGACCCGAGCTGGCACAAAACAAATCTAGGCAGCCTTGTATCACCCTCAACTGGTACAAGGCTGCCTCGTTTTTGGTGCCAACACTTTACCAATTACTTATAACACATCAAATTCACTAGTAGTAGATGTGACACTTCACTCTTCATTCTTCGTCGTGGTAATTCTACTACTCATCTCTTACTCTATGTTGATGAATTATCTTGATTGCTTCTTTAGAGATAAGTATGCTCATCAGATTGTTGAACGAGCCGATATGAGTTCTTGCAATCATGTTGTGACTCTAGTTGATTTTGTTTCCAAACTTGAAGCCGATGTTAAGCTTCTTTTCTCTTGTCCTACTCTGTGTTGCAGGTTTGCTGGAGCACTACAATACCTCACTTTCACTAGACTTGACATCTCGTATGTCGTACAAATGGATTTGTCTCTTCATGCATGATCCTAGAGAGCGTCACTTTTCCGCTCTCAAGTGCATCATTCGGTACATACACGACCACTTATCTTGCACTTGTAGTTTATACTGATGTAGATTGGGCTAGTTGCCTTGATACTAGACGATATGATCCACATCTAGGTATTGTGTGTTCCTGAATGACACCTTGATATCTTAGTCAGCTAAACGCCAATCTACTGTGTCCAGATCTAGTGTTGAAGTTGAATACAGAGGTGTTACTAATGTTGTTGTAGAGTGTTCTTGGCTTCGTAATCTTCTCGTTGAGCTTTGTTGTCCCATATCTCATGCTTCACTTGTTTACACTGACAATGCAGCTCCTATGTACCTTGCCAACAATCCGGTTCAACATCAGCAAACTAAGTGCATCGAGTTGGACATCCACTTTGTTTGTGAGACAGTTGCTCTTGACCATGTTCGGGTCCTTCATGTTTCCTCCTCCTATCAATACGCAGATATTTTTACGAAGGTTTTGTCTCACCAGTTATTTCTAGATTTTAGAGATGGTCTCACTGTTCGGTCACCTCCCATTCAATTAATGAAAGGCAACCCTAAGGGGGATTTTACACTCCAACAGTTAGGATTAAATATGTGAGGAGGAGTTATAGTTCAATGGCGGATGAAATTGCGAAATTAGATCAGGTACGAACTCTTTGAGCACATGGTGAATCATTCAAAGTTGTTTGATCTTATCCAAAAGGATGTATTAGGTTTGTCTCTCATAAAGGGAACTACTAATTCTTTATAGTCACTTGAAACTGGTTATTATGTACAGGAGGAACAAAGAAATTTACAAAGCACATTTAACCCTTTTGGCTTAAGGTGTACGGAAAAGGTCTCAAAACAAGTCAATAAAAGACGTTCGTTCTCAACTTTGAAACTATCTTATCCTCACCAGGGACGGAGAGGAGGAAGGTGAAGGGGGGCGGTTGCCCACTCTCTACTTCTCCTAGTACTGTATATTATTTAACGCAGTAGGAAAAAACATTAAAAATACTTTGGTCTAGTGGAAGACTGCCCACTCTTGCTTCAAGTGGTTCTTTAGTTTGTTCGACTCTTCATATATGCATTCTCCTTCCCTCTTTTTTTTGTTGTAGTGTACATTAATTAAATTTACTTTCCACTCCTATATTTTTACTTGTAATGTACAGTGACTATGTTTATAAATTTTTCTCATGAATTTCATTTTTTTGTTTTGTTTATTAAGACTTTCAACCAAAATATGTCAAACTAAACTATTAGTTATCTTCATTATGGTCATTAGGAGTAATTTAAAATTATTAGTAATTTGGGTTATTAATTAAGTTGTTTGTATATTGCAAAGTAAAAGTATTTTTTTATAAATATAAGTAACTAATCCTTTATTCAAGAATTAATAAATTTTTGAGTATTTATTTGTACTTTTCATATAAGTAAGATATATAACGATTGATAATTTATTTTACACACTACTACTAGCTTGTATTATATGACCATATTCTTGACACTAATTAATACTCTATCACTATATATTGACCTTTATTTTAGATATTTATTTATTTAAAATAATACAAGTAATATTAATACATTTTCCCATATTACAATCCTCGTAGCTGACTTTGCCCTCTTTTGATCAATTTCTTCTAACTCTGCAACTGATCCTCACAACCCCAAAATCAGAATCTAATCCAACCCTCCAGCAGATTCATCTATCTAAGCAACCCAAGAATTCCAACTAGAGCTTGAAATTCATACGGCTGTAACTTTGTGCATACCAAAACAGCAAAACTACTAGCGTATTTTCCCTTGCCTTATGCTGATTTTGCTCAAATTTTAACTGAATTTTGTTTGAGAATAAAGCATTTAACATACTTACTTAATGTACATATATATATTAGTTTATTAAATGTATGTTTAGACATTATTATATATTTATTAATCATAAATATATGTGTACTAATTGCATAGTAATAATAGGATAGGATAAGATATCCACTTTTTAAACTAAAATCCTTACATAAAATCTATAAAGTATTTTTGAAACATTAATACAATTCTTTAATTATACAATTAGCATATACATTTTCTATCTATAGATTATTAATAATCAATATAACAACTAATGCATAAATTTGATAAGTTAAAAATTTGACTCTAAAAAAATTAAAAATGATTTAATTTCGAAATCACAATTTGATAATGTAATACCAAGTTGGAAACAAATTTTCACGTTAGTTATTTTAAAAAAATTCAAGCACAGACTTAAAACAATACAAACTTAGTATTTAAAAGAAATTGAAATCAAGTCAAAATTTCACAAATAAGTCATGTAGATTTATTCTACAATATTTTGATACCAAAAGTTCACAAAAAGGTCATACACGTTTAGGAGCGAAGAAAAATATTTAATCAAATTTGATAAATTAATTAGTTACCAAATAATTAAGCTATATAGGATTGATTAGTTACCAAATCTATATGGAGTATCTTTTTATTTGTACAATTAAAAAAATAAAAGATTTTATAAAAAAATATCTATATTTACTTATTTGGTAGAAAATAAAATCTCATTTACCTGAAAACATATGATGTGTCTTAATAAAATCTTATGTGAAAATTTTTCTATATGACATAGATAAATAAATATGGCATGGCTTAATAAAAAAGATAAATAATAGTGACATGGACAGGCACGGATCCAAGATTGCAAAATAGGGTGGGCTAATTATCATCAAAATAATTAGGGTGGGCTAAATTACTTTAATTTAACTAGTTTACTACTAAATTGACCTTATTTTTTATTTTATTATTATTTAATTTACCATATCTTTAATTTTTCTAATTTTTTAAAGTGGGTTGGAGCCTACCCCAACCCACCGAGTGATCCGTGCCTGGATATGGAGCAATAATATGCCAACACGTGTCAAAATCCTACGTGGCCCAACGTGGAGCTCTGAACTTATGGCCTTTATATATATATTTATATATATATATATATATATTAATACACGTAGATTTGTCCCTCCTGCTAAAACATCCTTGCCGATAACTTCTTCATTGTGTACTTCTTGGTCCCGGCCTAATATTCACTCCGTTTCAAAATAGTTATTCATTTGGTCATTTTGCACATATTAAGAAAGAATTGTATTTACTATATTATCCTTATAAATATAGATTTAATTATTAGCATAAAGAAACATTAAAAATATAATGATTATAATAGAGATAATTATTAGGAGTATAAATAAAAAAATATAAAATGGATAATTATTTTGAAACAAGAATAAGTTATCATATGAACAACAATTTTAAAACGGAGAGAATATAAAAAAAGTTTTACAAAAATCATCTGAATCTTGGTCATCTAGCACCAACATGTTGCATCACTCGTGGGAGTTCCATTTTAATGTATTTTTGGAAGCAAACAGACTAGATAAGTAAAGTAATGGCCAACATGCGCTTAACCTTAATAACTGTCTAAACTAGTTGATCGTCTGTACCATGAACATGATTAGAGCTGTCAAAACCTGACCCGACCCGAAAAATCGACCCGAACCGACCGGAAATTTTTGGGTTGAAACCCGACCCGAATAGTAGCGAGCAAAGAAAAAAACCGAACCCGATTAACCCGAACCCGATTGGGTTGAAACCCGAGACCGACCCGACCGACCCGATATACTGTATATATGTAGAATAAATATATTATAGTGTAAATATTATAATATATTTTATCATACAACCTATTATAAATAAAATATTATTATAAAAATCTATTAAAAATAATATTTTATTATTAAATATTATTATTTAATCATAATATTATTTTAATAATCATTAAAAACTCAAATTCTTGACCTGTTAGGTCGACCCGAACCCGCACGATAACCTGTCAAGACCCGACCCGGCTTGACCTGTAACCCGATTGACCCGAACCCGCACTCAACCCGAACCCGAAAAGACCGAACCCGAATCCACCCGACCCGACCTGTTTGACACCTCTAAACATGATACAATCCAGTATATTATTTGACGTATAATAATGCATAATGATACTATTAGGAATTAGATATTCACAACGTCGTTTTTTATTTGAAATCGTTATAATATTGTGTTAATCTAAAATCATGAATTTTTTTGGTTGAAGGTCCGAAATCGTGATTTGATATTAAGAAAAAAACTAAAATTATATTGTTTATATAATATGAATTAGAAAAAAACATACATAAAATAATATTTTGTTTTTAAAATATTTTTGATTAATTAAATAAGTCATAGTTGATATGATATGAAATTGCAAGTGGAATATTTTATTCAAGTTATATATTTTCATAATTCACTTCCTCCATCCCTAAATATAAGTCACATTTCCATTGTCATCGTCCCAAAATATAAGTCTCATTTCATTTCTTTCCTTTTTAAAACACACTTTTCTTTCCACTTCTACCCTCACAAAATTCATAAAAACCCCATTATACCCTTCTTTAACTTTGTCTTATTCCCAACCACTTTTCCTACTTTTACCCATTAAGTTCCCCCAAATACCCACCTAACCCTAAACACTCCCATTTCCCACCCATTATACATAACCGCCTCCCCCACCCGAGCCCATTCTAGAACCCTCCTCTCATCTCTCTCTCATTGCTCTCTGCACTCCTTCACCTTCCCATTTCCCTCATTCTCAGATCTGGGCTCTCCTCTCATCTCTCTCACATCTCGGCCTCCATTGAATGTTTCTCCTCTCATCTCTCGTTGTTATATCCAATTCTCTCTCCTTGCTCCACTAATGAGCTTGGTTCCAAATATGGATCTCACTCTCCAAATCGATCTCATTCACAAACATAGATATAGATCTATTTTTGTGACTTGAGTTGTCACCTATTGCTCACTTTGTCGGTCATCCTCAGATCTGTAAAAAGGGTCCTTTGATCTCATCCCCTACTTTTGAGATCTAGGATTTTCAATGAGCTTCGACAACATCGATCGGTTGTTCGTTGATGGTTCCTTCGACGAATTGGAGAGCGACGCATTCCCGATGAGTTTATCTACTCTGACGGAAGTGCTTGAGTGCGGTGGCCGGAGTACGAGCGGAAGCAATGTCACACAACCATTGACGAAGGGGAAGAGACGTTTGAAGGAGATTGTGAAGAGGATGACACTATGGACAACGCCATCGATCAACCTCCATCGAAAATCTTTTGTAAATCCGACGAGAAGTCGCCTGATTTGTGTGTTCCGATTGCATGTTGCGTTTGGGATTTGTGATGTGACTTCCATATCATGTTCATTCTGGCTTGATGAGTTAGTTGATTGGGTTGTATGTTCATTATGGGAATCTGATGAGTCTATTGAAATTGTTTAAACCCGATCTCACATGATTATGTTGTTTCAAAGGCTTGATTTTGTTGTTTCTATTATATAAACTTTCACGGAACTCACCCATCTCATTGTCTACGTATGCGTACTTTTGTTGAAACGTAATGTTGTAGTCATGCATTTCTTGTTTCAAATGCTTTATTTTGCGTTGTTGTTTGGGTAAGTTGAATGTCATACCTTCTTAAAACTGTCTAATGTCTATGCATGCTCCCTTTTGTTATTTCAAATACTGACTTTTGTTATCTCTATTTTGCATAGTTTTGTTGTTTGTATATTGTTTTGATCATGCATGTACAGTCATATATGCTTATTGTTTTGTGTGCTTGTTGTTTTCTTGCATTTGAGTCTATATACAACTAATGATGATGTCTCACATAGTTGAGATATAAGTCCCACTGAGTTGGCATTGCATAAAGGTGTTATAGGAAACCGGTATAAATGTGAACTTTAAGAGGCTCATGGTATATTCCTATTGTCATTGATGAATATGTGTCCATGAAAGTTGGCCGGGGATTCTGAGGTTACATCAACTTGAATCAATAATGAAAAAAAAAAACTAACGGAGACTAGTGATGGACACGGGCCGGGCTGGGCCGGGCCGCCACCGGGCTGGGCCAAAGAATCGTGGCCCAGGCCCGGCCCGACAAATAACTGTGCTGGGACACGGGTTGGGCCGGGCCGGTCCACACAGGCCCGTGCCGGTTTTACCGGGCTGGGAGTGGGCTGCGGGCCGGGCCGGGCTGGGAGTGGGTTGCGGGTCGGGTCGGGCCGAGCCGGGCTGAACATTATAATATAATTTTTATAATACTATATACTTACATAATGTACTATACATTTACAAAAAAATGAATATTATATGTTATAATACTATAATATTATAATATTAAAGTATACTAAAATTCTATTGCAAAAACAATACTATAATACTATTGCAAAATTATACGATATATATTTTTAAAAAAGTGAATATGCACCGGGTCGGGACGGGCTGGGCTGGGCCGGGCTTCTGGCCCGTTGACCAACCCGGCCGGACTGGGCTGGAAAACTCCGATCCAGGCCCAGCCCATGGCCCGTCCGGGCTTGGCCCGTTTGGCCCACGGGCTGGCTGGGCCGGATTTTTTGGGCCCATGATACCGAGCTGGGCCGGCCCGCACCGTTGGCAATCACTAACGGAGACACAAGTTCATAGAAAATGACAGCAATTATGTAATTGAGCCACCAATTGCTTTATACTAAATAAGGCCTAGCTAGCATATTTGTGCTTTGTCAATGGAGCTTGTATCTATGATGAATGGGGACAATATGAGATTCTGTTTTTTCCCACAATTCCTATTGTTTTACATGCATAAAGTTTTTACAATACATTAATATTGAGATATTTAACTGTTAACATAAACAAACGCTGACTTGTTCACAAAATATATACGCTACCCTTAAATTTGTTTCACAAAATGTATGCTTTACAATCTAATTTCACAAAAAAAAAAATGCTGCAAAAATATGTTCATCCATGGTTGAACTGCATCTTCTATGTTAGTCTAGGTAGTCTTCTTCATCATATATTCTTCACCTTCTTGAGTTGCATTTTGTGTCAAAGAGATTGCATTTAATGACCCTACTTCCTCTGTGTTGAATTATCATCCATTCCCATACGCAATGTCCCATATTGTCATAACTATATGCATAGGTTCTTCAACATGTAATTGTATATTACCTTGTCTTGCTAATCCGCTCTTTCCGACATGTGGTATATCGTAGTCATTGCCTCTACCATATTTCATTATCTTATTCATGCAATATTTGTAGAGTCATCCACACATCACTTAGTGTTTTTGGTGCTAGCTCAAAATATGCCTCATACACTACATTTAACCTATCATCAACATATTTTGGCATTTTTTTATGCATTAAAGATTGTATGCTCCTAAAAAACCCCAAGTCGAAAATGTTTGAATTAGGATTGTTACGAGAGAATGAAAGTAACACCTTCATGTTCATAAAATTATTTCTGTTCTGCATCTTCTGGTGTGATATGAGCCTTTGCATTACCCTGTTGTATGAATATGATGTTGCGATGCCCATCTTGTGAATGGAAACAATTTTATGAACATGGAGGTGTTACTTTCATTCTAGTACAACGACCTCGTAACAATCCTAATTCAAAAATTTTGAGGGCATATTAGGAACTGGCAGTGATCCCTTTTTTTTGTATTGACTTGCTTTCTATTTTTTGTACTTGATTGGTGTTGGAAGCTTCCACTTAGTCACTACACCATTCGGCTGAGTTAGCGTCCAAAATTTAGCGTCCATTTAGTCGCTAATTAGCGTCCATTTAGTCACTACACCATTCTGGTCGCTAATTAGCGTCCATTTAGTCGCTAAATCGGAAAAAGAAATAGATAAATAATTTAGCGACCAAATGGTCGCAGAATTAGCGACCATAATAGATTTGGTCGCCAATTTTTAGCGGGAAAAATAGGCGCCAACAATTAGCGACCAGATGGTAGCTAAATTAGCGTCCAGAGTGGTAGCTAATTCCGAAACCCAAATTTGCGACCACATGGTAGCTACATTTTGCGACCCAATGGTAGTTAATTCCGCAACCAAATTTAGCGACCAAATAGTAGCTAAAATTAGCGACCAAATGGTAGCTAATTTCGCAGCCAGAGTTAACGACCAAGTGGTAACTAATTCATTGGGCAAAGCGCGCCAACCACCACGCCTCTTAAACAGCTAGATGGTTGCTAATAATGTTGATCGCAAAAAAGGTGGAAAAATTGCCGCCTAAATAGCGACTATGTGGACGCGAATACCATTTTTCATGATATATATACACATTGTCCTTCTTTCTTTAGTTCATCATGCATATCTAACAAAAAGAAGCTCAACCAAAGTTCATTTCCAAGTCAATCTTCGAAGTCATTTTAAAGCGAAGAAGTTTAAGGTATGTAAAAATATGTTTATTGTGTTGTTCTTCACAAGTTATGCACATCAATTCTTGATCGTGTATTGGAGATCACATTTCATTTACAAAAATATTGTTGTTATCCTATAAATTATTATGAAAAGTAGTGTTATTTTTGTTTTGTAAATTTAAGGTAAAATTTAGAGTAGAGATGTAAGTAATTAGCTACCAGGTGGAAGCTAATTAGCGACCACCTGGATGCCAAATACCACACTTATGTAATTAGCTATCATATGGATGCTAATTTGCTACTATGTGGAAGCTAATTCTTAAAATTAAGTCGTAATTATTCTTAAGTTTAGTCTTTTGGTACAATTTATTTATGTATTTATATTTCCATTATGATAAATACTTGTGAAAATTAGGGTGTGCTTTATTGATGATTTTAATATGATTAGATTTAGAGTAGAAGGTATTTAGCTACCACATGGAAGCTAATTAGCGACCACGTGGAAGCCAATTACATTAAGTTTTGTAATTAGCTACCATATGGACGCTAATTGGCTACCACGTGGAAGCAAATTCCCAACATTAAATCGTAATTATTCTTAAGTGTAGTCTTTTGGTACAGTTTATTTATGTATTTATTTTTCTTATATGTTAAATACTAGTGAAAATTAGGGTGTGCTTTATTGATGATTTTATCTTACAATATGATTAGATTTAGAGTAGAAGGTATTTAGCTACCACATGGAAGCTAATTAGCGACCACGTGGAAGCCAATTACCTAAAGTTTTGTAATTAGCTACCATATGGACGCTAACTAGCTACCACGTGGAAGCTAATTCCCAACATTAAATCGTAATTATTCTTAACTGTAGTCTTTTGCTACAATTTATTTATGTATTTATTTTTCTTATATGTTAAATACTTGTGAAAATCAGGGTGTGCTTTATTGACGATTTTATCTTACAATATGATTAGATTTAGAGTAGAAGGTATTTAGCTACCACGTGGAAGCTAATTAGCGACCACGTGGAAGCCAATTACTTAAAGCTTTGTAACTAGCTACCATTTGGACGCTAATTGGCTACCACTTGGAAGCTAATTCCCAGCATTAAATCGTAATTATTCTTAAGTGTAGTCTTTTGGTACAATTTATTTATGTATTTATTTTTCCTATATGTTAATATATGATAAATACTTGGGAAAGTTGTTATGTTAATTTGATTTGTAGATATCACAAAAAAAAATGCGTGAGTGGATGTATGTGCGTCTTACAAGGGGGTTAGCAAATGATCAGTTTATTGCTGGTGTTGAACATCACCACACTAGCGCGTGGATCCGCAAGAGCAGTCAAGACATATCCTGATTATTTTGTGAATGGTTATCGATTTCACACCAAGAAACATGCATCAGCGCGAGTAACTGATAGTAGTGGCATTTGTGTTCTCGGAAAAAGCTTCGGCACTAGTGAGGAGGATTACTATGGTGTGCTAGACGAAATAATTGAGCTCAATTACATATCTCCAACGGTGAAACGCATTATTGTCTTTAACTGCTCATGGTTTGACACTAGAAGCCGTGGAGGGACCCGTATACATCCTCAAACAAAGCTTGTTGATGTGAACAGACATAAAATGTTGAGAACGAATGACCGTTACGTCTTAACATACCAAGCGACCCAAGTTTATTTCCTGGAATACCCAAAGATGAGACGTATGGACGTTGATTGGATAGCGGTATGTGAAGTGAAGTCACGTGTCTGGCCTGATGAGAGTGTACAACCCAACGACAACGGTTCTCTTCAGTCTAATGTTCATGAAGCATTCCAACAAGATTCATCAACTCCACGTGTTATTGATGATTCAAATGATAATGATCAACTTGGTCCACTACATGACCCAGATGGTACTCTATATGTCGATGTTGAAGAAGACGATGAACGGTCTAGCGAAACGTTAGAAGAGGAGTTTGAGACCGAAGAAGGTACTGACGAAGACGATTTGTAATAAAATTGTCTAAGGGGTGTTAAATCCGTTTATTAATTATCCTTGTATCACCGAAGTAATATTTTCATGCTTGTTCTTATGAACTTATGTGTTTTCGCATGTTATACATCTAGTGTCATTATGTCATTGTTAATGTGTCTTAAATCTGAATCACACACTGCGACAAGAAACACGGGGGTCTCGCTAATTACCTACATCCGAGTCAATTTTCTAAATAAATATTTTGGTGGGAATGATTTTTGAGCGCCAACTATATTTTTTGGTGTTTAGCGACCACTTAGTCGCTAATTAGCGACCAAATGGTCACTAATTACATAAATCCGACTCAATTTTATAAAAATACATTTTGGTGGGTGGGCATTTTTTAAAAATACATTTTGGTGGGTGGGCATTTTTTGTTGAGCGCCAATTTTATTTTTTGGGGTTTAGCAACCACTCAGTCTCTAATTAGCGACCATATGGTCACTAATTGCATAAATCCGACTCAATTTTATAAAAATATATTTTGGGGGGAATTTTTCGATGGGCGCCAATTTTAATTTTTTGTGTTTGGCGACCACTTGGTCGCTAATTAGCGACCAAGTGGTCACTAATTACCTAAATCTGACTCAATTTTCAAAAATATATTTTGGCGGGAGTTTGTAAACTGAGCGCCAATTTTAATTTTTTTGGTGTTTAGCGACCAAGTGGTGGCTAACTTTTAGAAAAAATCAGCTAAATATTAGATATCGAGTAGAAGTGGAACCGTTTCTTTGAAACCCCTTACTTGTCTTCTCCTCCCATCTTTTTCTTACCGACTCTCTGAAACCCCTTTCTCAGATCCCTCTCGTTTGCCTTCTCGTCCCGGCACACTACCACCTCATCAGGCGAGGCCGTTACCGCCACACCAGGAAGGCCGTCACTTCCAGGCCGTCACCGCCACACCAAGAAGGCCGTCACTGCCAGGCCTGGGTTCCGCCGCCAGCATCTCAGGCGAGGCCGTTGAAGCCACTACCAGGCCTGGGTTCCGCCTCCGTTTAAGCCACGCCCACGCCTAGGTTCCGCCGCCAGCATCTCAGGCGAGGCCGTTGAAGCCACTGCCAGGCCTGGGTTCCGCCGCCGTTTAAGCCACGGCCACGCCTGGGTTCCGCCGCCTTATGCGCCACCTTCCACATCTAGCCGAGAGTGAGTTCATCTAAGGTATGATTTTTCCCCCAAAGTCCAATTTTAAGGGTTTAGTGTTAGAAAATTTGGGCCTTTTACATGATATATGGTGTGAAGTTCGTCTTTGTGATTTTGATATGTTCTACTTAGTTTTTGTCAATCTCTTGCTTAGGTGTGCGAATTGATCTGTGTGCCGTTAATTATCTTGATTGAGAAGATCTCAGAGACACTCAGTCTGATTTCTTATGACCTAGAACGTGCCATACATAGAGCTGATTGGTTCAATTGGATATACACCACACAATCAGATTGCAGGAAGTTTCCTTTCATCTAAATGAGCTGGCTATGATTATCCATCCTCAAAGCTTTCAATTAACCACAAAGCAGATTGAATACTATATGAACAAGCCCACTTCCCCCACTTCATGATATCTTTCTCGACCTTGGATATAAAAGAATTGCTCTTTGTCTGAGCGTACCTTGATGTGAAGACTGAAAATTAATATCTATGTTTTAAAATCATTTGAAAATGCTGGATACTATTCTTTACACCATATATCACTGTTGTAATGAAGTAGGAATAGAAATGTGGAGGAGTATTTGAGTGTATAGTCTATGGAGGAAGGTACAAGTGTGAAGTGTGGAGCTCCTTGGCCCTATCTTTATTATTAGATTCTTTGTTGGATGGTGCAGTAAAGTTAGTTTTGCTGGTTCCTTAACATCAGATTGTTGAGCTGATATTTGTATAAGTTCCCTTTTCACCTCTTCTTTACTCCTTCTTGGGCTACTTTCCTTCTATAGGAGTTGTTTTGCTCATCGAGTGATATTGGAATGTGTATATTTCTAGATTTTATTTCTAGCATAATTACCTTTTTTGCATAGGAACGGTTAATATATGTTAGAATAAACTTAGTTTAATAATCTGGTTTTAGATTTAATTAATTACGTTATAAGCAGGGGTAATAGAAGTGACTTATTACTGATATGCTTGTATGTTTGTACGTGTGTGTGTCAAGCCAGTTGTTTATATATAAATAGTGCCTCCATTAGTTAGTTTATTAATTTTCATACTTAGTAGTTAGTGGACAGTTTGTAGTTATTTGTTTTATAAATAGCGCCGTGTAATAACAATTTGTTGTAGTCTCTGTGGCGCAAAGAAAAGGCCAATACAAAAGTAATGTATTGGCAGAAGTTCTCAACTGTCCTAATTGGTTTTGATCGGTTGGTTTGTTTGAATTGTGAGAAAAAACCAGTCTGAAATACTTCAATTGTACTCAGTCATCTTTACTAATTCATGATGCTTGTTATATCCGACTCGGTTGCTCTTAAAATTTTAGATATTACAGTATTATGCATAAATTTATATGTTAAACTAACTATATTACCTTGGGTATGTTACCTTTTTTTGCTTAGGAATGGTCTCGAGAAATACTTACTCAAAAGTCCTCTTAGTCCTAGACACCGTTGACTTATCAAGATGAGTTTACTGCATTTTTTAGAGGCCGCCGGAGGAGTCGGACCGGGAGGATCTGTTACCGGACTCGGCTCTGCAGCTACAGAATTCTATGGGGATCAAATAAGAGCTCCTCGAAGAGAAGCGACTAGGGTGGTAGAGCTCCGACGCGAGAATGCCAACTTGCGTGCCCAAGTGTCCACCCTCGAACAAACTCATGCCGTCACAAACGATCGACTTCAAGCACTCGAGCAATTCATGGAAGAGATGAGAAGAAATCAACAACCGCCGACAACGTCAAATGCATCACCTGAAGGTTCTGAACCTCGGACGGATTAGCTATTATTGTTTGCATACACTTAATTATGTAATTAAAAAAACAATATATTTTAATATTTTTAGCAATATAATATTATTATGTTATTATTGTTTGATTTAATTTCACCAAATATCCAATGATTAAGTAAATGACATAATAAAAAAATAATTACGCCTTTTTACCCAATCTACTAAAAAATTGGGGATGTGGACGCGAAATGATATACGAGATCAGTGACCTAAATTGGTGACCAGATGGACGCTAAATTGGTGACCAGATGGACGCGAAATCGGCGACAAGATGGACGCGAAATTGGCGACCAGATGAACGCGAAATCAGCGACCAGATGGACGCCATTTAGTGACCAGATGGACGCCAGACACCTACTACATTCAACGACCAGATGGACGCCAATTTAGCGTCCACGTGGCCGCTAAGACACGGGGCTGCATATTACGACCATATGGTCGCCCATTTTAATGGTCGTTAAGATTAACGACCACCTGGTCGCTAAATGATTTAGCGACCGGGCTTTTAGCGACCAACGTTTGGTCGCTAAGTGTCGTTTGCGTCCAAATTTTGTGATTTAGCGTCCACTTTTCTGGTCGCTAAATCACTTTTTTTTTGTAGTGATCTTGTGGTAGATGAAAATGGTGTATGTAAAGGGGAATGTGACAGGGTCTTCACATGGGTAAACTTGCCCAGTGTAAAATGACAATCTAAGGGACTTTAATGTTGTCCTCTGATTAGTTGTTGAAAATGTAATTGTATGCCACTTATAACTTGACAACCATGTTTAATTAATGAATGAATTTGATTGGCTCCAACATGTAATCCCCAATTTTCTTGAAATCCCTCTATTTTTTTTCCTACATAAAAAACGTGTCCAGACCCAAATGGGTCTTATATTTCGAGACAGATGGAGTATAAGATTTTATATGAAGATAAAAATAAAAATTGATTTAATTATGAATTATTTACATAAATATTTTAGAAAAATAAACGTGTATCAGCATTAGACCTGTCGAACGGGTTGTGTTGGGCGGTTTTGAGTCGGATCGTTCTGGGTTCAAGTCATGCGCCAAACTAGTTCAGGCCATACCGGGTTATCGCGCGGGTTTAGGTTGCCCAACAGGTCAATAATTTCATTTAAACAAATCATTTAGCATAAAATTGTATAAAATATATAAAAAAACTACAAATAATTTTTTAGAACACATAGATTATCAGAAATAGCTGTTATTCTTTGAATAAATGAGTTAGCTTTGTAATCATATAACATATCATTTCTAAAGATTATATGAGTTAGGTTTGTCGATAATATGTGTTATGCTTCATTGACAAATTATCATGTGTTTGTAGCCTTTAATACTTATGTAGATAAGAAATGATGATCAATCATATTCATAAGAAACTATACACAATTTAGTTTGTATACAATACATATTCAGTTGTTATAACAACACAAATTGTGCAGCTACCATATAATGATATAAATTTTGGCTCTCAATTCTACTTATAGTTCTATAAATATCAAACTCTCAAGTCATTCCCCGTTGAAAGCAAATCATTACATATACAATATGTAAATTGTCTATAATCAGGCCCGTAGATGAGGGTGTGCAAAAAGCCCAATAGCACAAGACCCTAAAAAATACAAGGGCCCAATTTTTTTAATTTATACTTAAATTTCTTAATTAAGGGAGAATAATGTCTACTACAACTTCCCACATCTACTCACGCCTCTTTCAACTTTCCATTAATTACTCTTTTTTTTATGTAGAGTTAATTACACCGGCCCACCCTCTCTCCCAAATCTCAATCAAAATCAAATCTATCCCATTTTTAGGCTAGCAATTTCCCTGTTTGTCTTCAATTTTTTCATTTTTCAAACCTTCTTCCATATATATAATATCATATTTTTACTTAATTAAATAATTTTGAAAATTTTACATTTTATATTAATATATATTAAAATTTGCATAAAATTTTAAATACATAAGGGTTCAATTTTTAAAATAGAGCAGGGTCCCCAAAATCTTTGAGCTAGATGGGCCTGTGTATAATGTTGTCTTTCTCTTCTTATCACAGCTAGATCATAAAAATGATTTATTAGTTTTCTTTCTTCAAGATACTAGCAAATGTGAGTTTGTCGTTGCAGTTGTTCTTCAAGCTCTACCTACAAACTAGAGCAAGGTAGATAAAGAGGTTGGAGAAAGTGGTATACATTAGTTTTATTTTTTTGTGGAATGTCAGATTCTGCTTTGGGATCGTTAAGAACTGGGTACCCAATTACTTGCCAATCTGTCGTTTTATTATATCAGAGTGTATTTTAATATAAGTTTCTCGTCTTATAAATTTTGTAACCCACCGGGTTTGACCCGATCTTTAACCTAGAATTTTTTGGGTTTAAACTGGATTTAGGGTTAAATCCTTGAAATTTCCTGTTTGGGTCGGGTCGAGTTAGCTTTTAACAAGTCTAATTGATAACAATATTTTAGTAGATCTCATAAAATAATAACTAATTTAATACTACCTCTTCGCCAATATACGTCATTTTAAGATTTGTCTCTAAAATTAAGGAACTATATGATTTTCCTAAATTATCCTCAATCTTTTGAAGATATTTTTTCTTTTAGTATATATTTATGTAATTGTTTTAATCAATGAGATTAATATCGAAACAATTGTGGTAAAATATGTTAAGTGACAAATATTATTGAACAAGAGAATCAGGCTTAAACGACAAATATTTTTGAACGGAGAGAGTAATAATATAACTATAAATCAATACAATTTATAAATGAATATTATAACACAAACTATTTTATACATTTATAGATATTTGTTAATTAAAATATAAATTTAGGGATATAAAAAATTAACAAAAAACACATGGAAAATAGATATGAGTATAAAAATACAATAAAAACAAAATTGTAAAGTGACAATAAGAGTAAAAAAAAAATTGTTAAACTTTTTATTTTCAAAAAAGGAAAGTCTAAACAAATATTTAAAAAAGATAGATGTTAGGTAGAAAAAGATAGAAATTCAAAAAAAAAGGATAATTGATAAATAATAAGAATAAGAAAGACATTAAAAATTATTTTTTAAATTCATTTTTATAAATATATGGTAGAGTTAGAATTAACATGGAGGCTCGAATGCAGGTATACAAGGAAGGTGCTCCATGGTGCTTTGGATTGGGCACAAATAAGGAGAAAATCAAACCCTGAAGCTTAATCTTTGAAACCTCTGCCATAGTGTTGCAATCTAATTAAAAAGTGATAAAATTAAACCGGTTACATTTCATCCTCCCCACAGATCAGCAATGATCAGTTTTGTAGTTTGGTTAGTTGACTTATGAACTCCACTTTAGTTTGGTTTGTTGACTTATGAAACCATTCCCTTTTTAGCCTATCAGATAGTTGTCTAGGTTTCATTAGTAGGAACAATTGGTCCATCCAATCCCACATGTGTATCATAACAACATATACACAAGGAAGTCCTGCGAAAGCAGGATCTGGGGGGTCAAGATGGGGGCATCCCAGACTTGAATGGAATGTACCCAATATGACCCAAGGGATACGAACCAAACCAAATAGCAAATCTAAACCGAAAAACCTAAAACACCAAAGGAAACTAAACTCTAAAACTAATACTAAAGCCAAAAGAAAAGAGAAAGATAGAAACGGGGACTGAAGTTATCATCAATAGAAACTAGCCACCTAAGCGGGGACCGTCGGCCAACTCGAAAGAAAAACCAAGCTCCACCCCCAGGCTGCCAAGTTGTCTGGAAACCTGATCTTCTCCCTCCAACTCTCTCTACTCTGAGCCAAATCCTCTGGAATCCCTAACAGAACGAAATCCTGCTTAATATATACTGTCCATCCAGCGTTTCTTTGGGAGACCTTTACCCCTTCGGCAAACCCCCGGATCTAGACGCTCACACCTCCTAACTGTTGTGTCAGGGCTCCGCCTCTGAACATGGTCAAACCAACACAACCTCGCTTCTCGAAGTTTGTCACCTGTATTAGCCACCCCGAGCTTGCCTCTAATCTCTTCATTTCTAATGTCCATCCTCGTATGAATGCACATCCATCTAAGCATCCTCATTTCTACGACTGTGAGTTTCTGTTCCTGCGCCTTCGTCGTCGGCCAACATTCTGCAACATAGAGGATCGCAAGCCTTATTACCGCTTTGTAGAAATTTCCCTTGAGCTTGAGTGGAACCTTCCCATCGCACAGAACCCCTGAAGTCGCCCTCCACTTCTGCCAACCTCTCTTAATATATACAAGACCGAACATTTTCATCAATACCCCCATCGCTCTGCAAAACAGATCCCAGATACCAGAAATTATCCTTCTTCGCGATGACCTCCCCTCCCAGCTGCACCTCGCTCCTAGGCTCAAACTCCTGACTGAAACTGAACTCCATGTATTCTGTCTTGGTCCTACTCAACTTAAACCTCTTAGATCTAACCAATCCCACATGTGTATCGAGAGGCAAATATCGTAGCGGATTGCTTCATGTGTAGTGCTTTTTCTTTTATAGTTAGTTTTCATGTTTTTTTTTTAAGTTTAAGGTGAAGATATATAGAAAGAATTTATACATCAAAAAGTGAACTTAAAAAAAGGTCATGGTTTGTCAACTATAGCCAAAGGCTTCAATAGGCCAAACAATTACCAAAGAGAAGAATCAATCAAAAGGGTGGATCTCCAATGATGCTTCTCCAAGAAGGAAAGGTATTCCTTTTCTTAGTCCAATCCGGATAATCTTGCTCTTTCGTTGACTGGAAGATGAGCTCATTAATTGCACTCCTGGAAAGTGATTGTGCAGTTTTGGTGGATGCTAGCGTTTCCAGCATGCCAAATAGAGTAGACGACATTGGTAATGGCACTACACCGGAGGCGGTAGATGAATGAGGTTTTGTTCCGACCTAGAGTCAGCCATTCGAGTTAGGTAATAAGGTCAGGGAAATGTGTGTTGATGTGTAACCACTGACTCGGCTAAAGTCATTGTGCCAAAATCAAAGATAATAACCCAAATTCACAAACTTAGTATAGCATGCAAGTAAGGGGACGAACCCAAGAGAACTAAGGTATATAGTCTAATATAAATACTAACCACAAGCAAAGTGGAGTTTATGAGAATATTTCAATCACTAAGTTAAGAACACAAATAAACAGTTTCACGAATTCAATCAGATTACTAACACAGGTTCATTCAACAAATCCACTTCACGAGAGTCGTTTGATCATTGATTCATCAAACAATTTCTTTTTAATCCAATGGTTAATTCCAATCCTGATCTTGAATAATTTTCTGTCCACGATCCAGAAAATACTTAATATTGATAGAGGACGCTCAAACCAATACTTGCATAGAGAACAAGGATAAGTAGGATGCATGCAAGAGAAATCAAGCTACGAGTCAATTACACAAGCAAACAATCAATTCTCTTCTTAAATCCTAGTTGCATAGACAACAGATCTAGGTTCTATGTTGTTTTCACATAATAGGTTTGTCCACGGTCCAACCTAACAATAGAAAATCAATCAATTCAATAGATTAATTACTCCTAGAGAAACAATCAATAATCATAGGATGAAGCACAAAAGAATCAATAATAACCAAGGGAATAGGAAAATGATTTAAAATCTCACAAACTTGTCAATTGAAGCTTCATTAATGAACAAACCCTAGAGAGCTTTAGTTCTCCATAATCATAATAAAACTCAAGTCTTCAAACAAAAGGTCAAAAAATAACAAATCTAGAGAGTCTCCACGAGTTAAATATGTCTAAGGACGAAACAATGTCCCCAAAATATCATAACATAATAAAAACAACCCAAAGATAACGATACGTGCATTGTTGAAGTCGGCTCCACCGCGCGCGGCCAACACTTGGTAATGGGTCCGTTGGAGGCTACTAATACGGATCGTACACCGCACCCACGGCCTTCGGGGTCTTCACATCTCGAGCTCCTGATGGCATACCGCGCCTGCGGCCTAGGGTCCGCGCCAGCGGTATCTCTGCAGTGGCAAATCCAGCTCGCAAATCCTTTACTTTAAGTGCTTTTATGTCTTCGGCCTTGATCTAACACTTATGCCTAAAAGCTAGCTTAAACACTCAAAATCATCCTAAATATATAACGATAAGGCATCTAAGAGATGACATATCAACCACGCACCTAGGCACCTACTAACATTGCACATGAAAAAATTGGAATAAGAACAGTCATTCCAAAGGTGATCTTCAGTTTCAATGTCCTACTGACAGAGGACACAAGTGTCGTCTGAGGTAATGGCCCAACGCTCTAGCTTGGCCAAGGTGGGAAGACGTTTATGGATCACAAACTAGGTAATAAAACTGCAATGAGGGGCGTGAAGACCACCCCAAATGCAGGTCGGCCGATTTTGGGTGGGACTCAAAGAATTCCACAGGGTGTAGATGGTAGAGGTGCAATATCTACCTGAGGAGGAGGTTATAACACTAAGCAGATTACTAGGGTTGTCAATAGCAGAGAGTCGTCTCTAACAATAAGGGTAGATCACCAGCACCAACTTTGAATGGTCATTGCGCAACAATCCCAGATAGGTGCCCTTATCGAGGAGATATGTTTATTGCTCTTTGGTGATGTAAGGGGTTGGACAATCCCCATGTTCTGACTACTTAGCCTTTTTCTTATTATTAATAAAACGCTCTCTTGAGGAGTCAGATGGTGCCGTTTCTCCTTCAACCAAAAATATATACTTACACTGGCATGCATTAATAACATTTTACCTTTGTACTACTCCGTATATACTACTACCTCTCTCTCATTAAGTTTGTATGCCTTTTCATTTTGAGTGGCCCAAAATTCTTGTCCACTTTTCAAAAAAAAAATCATTTTTATCTATACTTTTTTACACTTTGACCCATATTCAATCTTATATACTACTCCCTCTGTCCCAAATTGTTTGTCTGTAAAGTAAAATTGGCACAGTAATTGATACAAAATTGAAATGTTGGGTAATATATAAGATAAATGAGGGTAACTTTGTAATTTTATAAAGGTAAAAAGTAAAAAAAATGATAAATTTGATTGAAAAGGTGGATAATTGGGGGTAATATATAAGTGAGAAATTTGTCAGAAACCACCCGTATGATAGCCATATTTCACTAAACCACCCGGATGTTTAGATATTATTTTGGACCACCTATATTATGGTCTTCGTTAACTAAAAACCACCTCACCTCATATTTCGTTAAAAAACCGTCAACTATATATGCGTGGCCATGTGGAATTTTAATATTTTTTATTTTCTTTTACACAATTTAACACTTAAACAACAAAAACAACATTTACCCAGGAAAATCCTGCAACTGCAGGAGCTAGGGGGTCAAGATGGGGCATTCCAGACCTAGATGGAATGCGCCCAATTAATACAACCCAAACGAAAACGAAAACGAAACTAAACTATTCGGAGAACTAAATCAGACAAGTCCCAAATACAACAAGGCAAACTACAACTAAAACATTTAACACTTAAAAAAATAGCAAAAAACGGAAAAAAAATTTGAAAATTTTATTTTCTTATATTCCGTTTAAATAATCATTTTTTTCCTTTTTCCTTTTTTCACCAAAAAATAAAAATAAAATCCTTTTCACCGAAAAAAAAATAAAACCCAAATAACCCGACACCTTGACCGGCACCGACCTCCGACGACGACGAAGATCTTGTGGCACGATCTGAGGGCGGAAGATCCGGATTTGAGAGAGGAGCACCACCGAGGTCTAAGTAAATGAAACGCCTTGGTCGCCGCCCAAACCTCCGACATGGTGTTCTTGAGGAACACGGGGACCGCCGTTCGCGACTTCGCGGCTCGATAATCCCTCTTCCCTCACCCCAGCTACCACGTCGCTCACTCCACCTCTGCCTTGATTCCTCCCAAGCCCTTCTCGTTCGTGCCCCCTCCCCCTCCCCAGCCATCACGCCGTTCACCCTACTCCGCCCCGATTAAAAATGAAAAAAAATCAAAATTTTAAAGATTAAAAATGAAAAAAGAAAAAGAAAATTAATTATTTAAATGGAATAAAAGAAAAAAAATCAATTTGTTTTAGGTTTTTTGGTATTTTTAAGTGTTAAAATATGTAAAAGAAAATAAAAAATATTAAATTGTCACGTGGCCACGTGCAACTGATGCTTTTTTAACGGAATATATGGGGTGGGGTGGTTTTTTGTCAACGAAGACCATTATACAGGTGGTCCAAAATAATATCCAAACATCCGGGTGGTTTAGCGAAATATGACCTATCATACGGGTGGTACCCGACAAATTTCTCTATATAAGATTGGATGATGGTGATCTTGTAATTTTATAGGAAAAAATGATAGAGAAAATTTGGTAACTATCCTATTTTCGAACATTTGTGAAGTAACTAGCCTATAAACAAAAAAAAAAGAGCTAACTAATCACTTTTCCAAATTTACCCTTATAAAAAATAAAAATTACATGGTGACATCACCAATGACAAATGGTGACATCATCACCCTCCACCACTGTAACACACCCCTCCCACACGGGAACTGGGCTGTCAGGTCCGCAGCCCAATACACTTGGTTGACGTATCTCTCCCATGTGGGAAGTTATGCCAAAAGGTCATGGGTTCGAGGACCCTTGGCAACAACCTACCTATTTGGAGCTTGGGCCTCTTAGGTGATGGGTTGGAGTGTATTGGACTGCGGACCTGACAGCCCAGTTCCCGTGTGGGAGGGGTGTGTTACAAAAAAAGTGGCATAACTTCCCACATGGGAGAGATATGTCAACCAAGTGTACTGCAGTGCACTTGGTTGACATATCTCTCCCATGTGGGAAGTTATGCCAAAAGGTCATGGGTTCGAGGACCCTTGGCAACAACCTACCTATTTGGGGCTTGGGCCTCTTAGGTGATAGGTTGGAGTGTATTGGGCTGCGGACCTGACAGCCCAGTTCCCGTGTGGGAGGGGTGTGTTACAACCACAATCAACCTTTGACCGGAGTTGACTGACCGTTGACCGGTGTTGACTAGTCGTTGACCGGCGATGACTAACCTATCATCACCCCGAAACTTGTCATCGCGTAAAAAAAACTTAACATCGCTTATGGAAAACTTGTCATCGCGTAGAAAAACTTGTCATCGCTTATAAAACTTGTCATTGCGTAGAAAAAACTTGACATCGTGTAGAAAAGTTGTCATCTCTTATAAAAAAACTTATCATAGCGTACAAAAAACGTGTCGTCATGTACAAAAACTTGTCGTCGCGTACAAAAACTTATCATCACTCAACCTATCATCACGTACAAAACTTGTCATCACCCTAACTTGTCATCACGTATGAAACTTGTCATCAGAATTTATTAGTATTCCAATGTGGGATTTGAACCCACATTATTGTGCGTTAAACACGTTGCTCTACCATTTAAGTAAATAGGTCATAATTAAAGCAATATATAGACAAATTTAACAATGCAAATAAACCAATCATCGCATTTAAAACTTGTCATCATTTTTAAAATTATTCATCACAAACACAACTTGTCATCGTCCGACTTGTCGTCACCAAAACCAATCTGACGAGACAAACTACTAGTTAATTTAAACCCGAAAATCCAACTGATCATCTCCAAAACCCACAACATCAACTTGTCATCACCTATACATAAACTTATCACCATGTGTAAAATTTATCATCACTCAAAAAATATGTCACTACGTGCAAAAACATGACATCACTTATAAAAAAAATATCATCATATACAAATTAAGATGATTTACGAGTGTATGTGATCAAGCACAAATTAAGATTCAAGTTAACCTCTAGTTTACCAATCACTTAATCCACCAATTTTGTGAAATTTCAATCTACTTGTATATTTGATACAAATTGAGTAGCTCAACTAGCTATATACAAAAACAAAACTATCTCATGATGACAACATATCTCATGATGACATCCTAAGCAATAAAATTCAAAAGAAGAGAGCTAATAAGCAAAAATCTGTACTCATAAAATGTGATGTTCCATTCTACAAAAGTCAGTCAATTTTGCTTTCCAATGGACCAAATTAGTCAAGGTAAACATGAAGCCAAGCATTACTTGGAACCACACTACATGTTGAGTAAAAAACACAAGAGGAAGAAAAAAAAGGAAAGAAACAACTTGTCTGATCCACCAAGAAATCAAAATCAAAATAACACCTAAAGTGGCCGCCCCATACATTTTGCTTTGCAGTGGTGAGTTGATAAACCAGAATGTAGCCTTGTATCCCAAAATGTGCAAACCCCATTACATTCACAAACATACTATACCTGAGGTCACACATAACCACAAGCTTCAACTTTAAACTCCACCAACTAAAACTCATTGGAAAAAGTAATCGGAATGAGGAAGATCAGAAATCATGATAGTTTAAATTATACTCCCTCCGTTTCACAATAAGTGTCGTTTTAGCTCTTAACACAGTTTTTAAGAAAAGCAATCATTCACTTTAAAACTTACAACTTTTTCTTAATCTTACCACTCATTACATTTTTTTGGCCAATGAATGAACAACTTTAGTCAACAAATACACCTTCCAATAAAAATTATCATTATTCAACCCTAATAAATCACTTTGAAAACCTAAAACGACACATATTATGAAACAAATTTTAAGTGCTAAAACGACACTTATTGTGAAACGGAGGGAGTATATAACTAATAGCTGCAATTTTTGCCCAAATTATCAATAGATGTCCATGAAATTCTAGATGAATAATGATCAAAACAGTTTTCTGACCTGAACTCCTTGTACCGATCAAACGAGTCAAGAGCCCAACCACGATTCCTATCAGCAGCCATCACAGAGAAAGAAATCAAGTAGAACACCAACTCACAAACCCTGAGCCCTAGCGCTGCCGACCTCAGCGTAGCAACTCTCCGTCGCCGCTGCCTCTCCCTGCCAGATCCGCCACTAGTCGTGCGAAGTCAAGACCTGCAAACCGAAACCCTAGATCGGGATCGCCCTTCGTCAGATCTACAGATCCGTCGCCGCCGTCTCGAAGCAAAACCCTAGATCGGCACACCAACGCTCGCGAGATCTCCCTAACCGACACCTTCTGTCGACGAGATCAGCTCCGAAGAAGGCGCAAGCGAAGAGAGACGAGAGTCACGAGAGAGAGAGAGAGAGAGAGAGAGAGAGAGAGAGAGAGAGAGAGAGAGAGTCGTGAGAAGAAGAGATAAAGGAAAAGGAGGAAAAGAGGGAATCTAAAAAAATTAGGGCTTTTATACCGACTAGTTATTTCCTTTTTTTTAAGGAACGACTAGTTACTACACAAATGTTTGAGAAGAGGACTCCCTGCCTCTTTCTCTCAAAGTGATAAAGATGATAGAAAAGTTGGGTTATTGGAGTAATATATGAGATTGAATAGGGTATTATGGTAAGAAAAATGTGATATAACTGTAAAGTTGAAAAGATGAACAAACTTTTTAGGACAACTGAAATGAAAAGATGAACAAACATTATGGGACAGACGGAGTACATTTGTTACCCAACTTTTTCAACAATTTTATCACGTTTTCCTATAAAGTTATAAAGTTTTTCTAATCCAATATTATATATTACCTCTATTTATCCACCTTTCTTATAAACTTTATCACTTTTTAACTTTTATCTTTATAACATTACAAAATTACTCTCATCTATTTTTCTATATTATCCTACTTTTTCAAGTTTTCAATTTTTTCAATTAATTACCGTGTGAGCCATACTTATTAAACAAATAGTATATATGGAAAGGAGGGAGTACAAGAATATATATCGATCTACGTAACATTTTACACAGGAAGGCAATAAATTGAAAGTCAATTAAATGAGAAAATGAGACTAATTAACTACGTACTACATGCAGAAGCTATATATATCAAGCCGAATTATTATCGCCATCGAAATTAAGCTACGGATGCATGTATACACTAGCCGTTTTCTCGGCTCGTGTTGTACTTACCGGCTTCAACTTTACAGATGCACTAATTCTTATATGTGTATAATATGGGCACCGTTATTTAGTTGTACAGTATACATAGTAGTATTAAGTTTAATAGAGAATACAGTATTTCTTATATCGAAAATGAGTGTATAGCTTTTGTCCATCAGATTACCGTTTAATCAAGGATAAAGATTGAAGATATCCTAAAAAAAGTGGATCCCGTCTGATTTTTTCGGAAACGGACAAATATTATACAGTACTAAGTTATATAAACAATCGTAGTACATATTTATATGCATGTTTATAGTACCTTGTATACATATCATTTTTTACGAAATTGACAAATGTATACACGATTTTAATATATACTTATACACATTTCGTTTTATTAAATGGACAAATATACATAAATAACTATAATATATTATATACATAATTTAAGTACGTGTATGCATGATCATAGTTTTTTTTTTGGTCGGATATGCATGATCATAGTATCATACATATATAGCGTTTTATTGATTGTATTTACTATTTTTTTTGGTCGAAGATTGTATTTACTAATTTTTAGTATAGTACGTTATTACAATGTATTATAGTTTTGTACTTATATTTATCGTCTCAATAAATTGACATGTATATAAGGGATTGTAATGATCTGTATACATATTCAATAAAACGGCTAGTATGTATATCAGTACTAAAATGATGTAAGAATGTATTATAATCATGTGTAATATCTATACACTCAATACAACAACATATATAAGTTATATATAATCATCTACACAAGTATTATGACTAGTATATATCATATTATAATTGTGTATAATATTTATGCACTCATCATCTATCTATATATATACTGTATAATATAAATATAGCTTATATGAGCGTGATTTTAATACTACAGAATAGTAAATATAATACACGGATATCCGAAAAAAAAATGAGAGTGATAGTTATCAGGAAAACAATTATTCTGTCCCACTCATATATGTATAGACCTTCGGATCAAAAAAAAAATATATATGTATAGACCTAGCACTAAAAATTCGAACAAAATAAAAATAAAAATAGACCTAGCACTAATGACGTCATACACTGAAAATTGATGCGCAGCATTGGTACGTATATTGACGCGTGTATATATGAGCTAGCTAGCTATCACGTACCTAAACTGATTTGAAAACATAACAATAGTAGGAAAAAAAGTAACGTCTTTTTTTTACCCGTTAATTACAAAACTGTGAAAAAATAGCGTGGGCATCCAGTTAGATCAAAACTGGGGTCCATAAATAATGTATATAAGTGTATATGCAGCTAACTAGCATGTATTTTTGAAAAATTTTGCATCCTAAGTATCGGCCATTTTTTGCTTTATATATATAACTTACAAGGCCGGGTTGATTTTGTTTTTGGTGAAAATGCTAAAATTCTCCATTATATATGTGAGGAAGACCCTGACCCTTTACAAAAAGGACATCATGAATCATGCATTCACTTTCAAACTTGGTCGTCTACCCTGACCCTTTTATTATGATTGATTTTCTTATCAGGTTAATTTATGGACTTTCCCCTCCTCTTCATCCTTACAATACACTATGCTCCAAACTCTTCTAACACTACGTACGTACGCACCATGCATACAAATCTTGAGAGAAAAAAACATATGGGTCTTTTTGAAGCGGTAATTAAAATTTAGGAGACTTATCGAAAGTTATGCAGATAATTAAACAACCTCTCTCACACAAACATTAGGTACGGTGCTCGTGTATTTAATTTGATGGAAGTTTAATTAATTAACATGATGTACCGTGAAAATATGCTTGTCTAACATTATGCGCCATGTAAATATTAAGATGCATATTATGCTAATTAGCATAAACATTTTACTTTCGTTTGAGATTAGATCCTCACATAGATCATGACTCATTATGAAATGGATTTAGTCGACGTTAAATGGAAATCTTCTTCAAGTCAAACAGACCTTCTTTTTTTGATGTGCGTACATATATATGGTATTATTTGAACAAGTCTTTGAAACTATTCCCAGGATATAAAGATTGAATGAGTGAACCCTATCGAAAAGTATCTCTCCTACGTGCAGGAAAAGTTCAGTTATACATATGTGAAGGCAGCTTCTATTTTGACGATTTTCTTAACGAATACATGATTTTGTTTCTCTCATTTCAAGCACTATTATAACTATTATAAGCTTGTCTAACGAAATGTACCAAATAAATGTATTTCAGAATAATATCAAGATTAAAACGCAGGTCTTTGTTTTTTGGTTGAATAAACGCAGGTCTTTCTAATGTGCGCGTGCCCATGTAAATTCTATTTGAAATAGGTGTTCAAGTTATACCTAAGTCAAATGGGTGACCACTACAAACAAATGTTCCTCAAGCACGGAGAAACGGATTATTAATAAGTGAGGCTGACACCATGCATGTTATGTATACCACAATATGGGTCTATTTTTGATTGATTTATATTCACTCAATGGTTTATTTCTCTCTTCTTTAGCCCTTATATATATATATAGTTGCATGTTGTGAACACGTATAACCTAATGCACCATGTATATTTTAGAGGAATGTTAGGATTAAAAGATTGTCTTGTCTTTCTAGCTAAATGTATGATCATATATAAATATATATGTTTGCCGTTCAACCTGAAATATAGAATGGGTTTAGGAAAACATGAGCTTGGGTTTGGGAGAAGTTATTCAAATTATTCAGTAAGATAGAATGGGCAAATTAACCCTAGGAGAAAATATTCAACAAACATACTCTTTCATAGAATATGACGTGCGGGGTTTCTCATTGGTGCAAAGCGGAAATAACCTTTAAAAGATTTATGCGATCTCATTGGTTGGCATATGAGGCGCGGGTTCTCATTGGTGCAAAGCGGAAATAACTCTTAAAAGATTTATGCGATCTCATTGGTTGGCATATGAGGCGCGGGTTCTCATTGGTGCAAAGCGGAAACAATCCTAAAAAGATTTATACGATCTCATTGGTTGGCATATGACGCGCCGGTTCTCAATGGTGCACGCACCTACCGCGGAAATAATCCTTAAAAGATTAATGTTCTTTCACAGAATACAGCGCATATATTCGACCCAGAAAAAAAGAATAAAACGCTTATAACAATGCAATCAATGTTGATTGATTGGCAAATCTTTTCAAAAGAAGAAATTTATAGCGCGGTACACCCCCTTTGATTTTTGATTTGCAATCGCAATTAATCGGATAACAAACTCCTCGACCCATAGTATTTTTTAAAACCGCGGCTACATGAACCTCGTTCTAGAAACATGGATCCATAATACTTTTGAAAGGCAATGCATTAAGTCCTTAGGATAGCATGCACCTTATAATAGGAGCGCACACACATTATATATAAGGTCCATGGAGGGAGCTATAAGGGCCACACCCAAGTACATAGTTTGAGCCTTCCCATCCGGAAAGAGACAGCCAAATCCCACCACACAGGCAGAGAAGGAGTGAGGTACGTAAAAACACTCTCAGTAACTATCTGTTTACCCTAACTAGATAGGACAGCCGACGTGGCCCTTTTTTTATATTTGTTAAATAATTGAAACTATTAGACCTAGAAGATATATTTTTATAGAAAAAGGGGAAAAGAAAATGAAGATAAGTTAGCATCTGAGGCAGACTCAGATCTACTACACTACATAGGGGGCTACAAATATATGGTATCTAATCGGGGCAGTGTCAATATAAGGCTAGTACCACCAGATTTAGGGTTGGTAGCTAAGTGCGTGGACTGTTGTTTTACCAGTGGATTAGGGTTAGTTTTACCGCCTTTAGATAAGTACTGTGTAGATGTGTCTCTCAAGGGTTAATGGGTGGTCCCCGTCTTGGAAGCCACGCGCCCTGATTGCGCGTGTGGAGTACGCTCCAATGAGGCCCTCTTTCAGTGCAGCGGGGCATCTCATGCTTTTCCTTGACGTGACGCCCACCCATTATTCTACTATTAATTTTTTAATACTCCCTCCGTTTTACAATAAGTGTCGTTTTAACACTTAAAATTTGTTTTATAATATGTGTCGTTTTAGCTTTTCAAAGTGATTTATTAGGGGTAATAATGATATTTTTTATTGGAATGTGTATTTGTTGACTAAAGTTGTTCATTCATTGGCCAAAAAAATGTAATGAGTGGTAAAATTAAGAAAAAGTTGTAAGTTTTAAGATGAATGATTGCTTTTCTTAAAAACTGTGTTGAGAGCTAAAACGACACTTATTGTGAAACAGAGGGAGTATATTTTTTTATTACCACCCGACAACACAAGCGAGAAAAAAGTTGAAAATAGTTTTGTTTATTATTATTGTGAAGAAAAATAAAAGAGGAAATTCCAACACACGCTCCCCACTTGTAGCGCGTGAGATCCACGGGGCTGCGTGTCTAGGGTTTCCCTCTTTCCCTCCGCTTTAGGTCATTTTCTTTATTTTATTCATTTCTTTTTCCTTTTTCCCGCCCAGTTCTGCTCGTTAACTCTTTTTTTTTTTTTCCTCCCATCTCCATACGATGGGTGGGTGGGTCCGAATTAATAAATGACAGCAAAAATATTCAATTGCATAAAAAAAATTAAATAATGAGAATAGATTTGGGATAAACACGCTCCTTTTTTCAAAACCCCCATCCATTCATCATGATGACATTAAAATGTATTGATTCACGACCCTATTCACTCTAACATTACCCTTTTTAAATATCTTTGCCTACTTCGGGATGGCCGTAGTTACAAGGGTTTTCATGAAATGCATATCCTCCACACAGCATCTGTTTCTTTCTTTAAGCCCCTAGTAATAAATTAATGTAATTAAAAGTAATAAAAATGGAGAAAAAAGGTGGGTGGAGGCAGCCCCACCACCAGAAGCAGAGCAGGGCACATCCCACACCCACGCATAGAGATGTGTGTAGTTCAATACTACAAAACCACCTTTCAAGGTCTTCTCTCCCATTTTTTTTCTTTTTTTTAAGAATAAAAAAAAGTAGAAACAAATCAAAAAAATTAAAGATATATTCCCATTTTTATATACAGTATCTCTCTAGCAGAGAGAGAGTACTCCGTATATATATTAAATAAAAATAGCCCTTCTCTCTCTCTCTATCTCTCTCTTTCTGTGTGTCCCCTCCACTGTCCCCCTCCAAAAGCCAAAAACCCAACTCTCTTTCTTTCCTCTCATTTCTCCCTCTCTCTCCTCTTTTATTCTCTCTCTATCTAATTTTGCCTTCTCCTCACATCTCGATAGCTAGATAGGGTTTGTTCGCATCCAAATTGACCCGAAAGGCGGTGCTCGGCTGCTCGGCGCGGAGGCGTCCACCCGCCCATGCTCCAATCGAGCGTCGTCGGCGTTGATTCGGCTCGATCCGACTCCAACGAAACTCCAGGTCAGTTTCAATTCCTACCTTTCGTCGTCTCATTATCGTCGGGGTAGGCGTTTCGGTTTCGGTTTCGGTAGTCGGTACACGCCCTCTGATTTTCGCCCCGTCTCAATTCAGCTCTCTGCTGCTTCCAATTTGTGTGTGGTCGACATTTTTCCCGTTTTTATCCCCCTTTTTTCCCCCCTGATTTTTTCCGGTTTTCCCTCTTTCTTCTCGTTCGTTGATTTGGGGGCTCCGGGTTTAGATCTTTTTGGGGTTTAATTTCCTTTTTTTAAGGGGTTCGTGTGCCTGATTATTTCATGTTACAAATCATTTTCCTTTCCAAAACCCTAAAATTTCCCCCCTTTTCAGTTTTTGGGGTTTTTTTGGTAAATATATATAAAAATAAATAAAACCCTAACTTGTTGCCTCTTAGTTGGCCTTAGCTGGTTATGCTCCGTTTTTGATTAATCAACAGTGCTGCCCAACTGTGATTTCTGGATCTTCTCAATTTCGTGGGTTTCGGTATTTTATGTGTGCTCCTCCTCGTGGGCGTGGGCGTGGGCGTGTTAATTGGGTTCTCTCATTTAAGGCGAAAACCCTAATTAATTGTTAAACTTAATTATCATGGGGTTTAGCTCAGTTGTTCCGGGATTTGCAGCAAATCTTGTCTCACTTCGTTGTATCGTCGTTGCATTTATAATACTAGATGGCACGCCATACGTCGCGCTCTCCCGAAGCCCCTTTTGTAACATGCCCTCATCTCCTTCCCCGTCCCTGGGATTTCTTAGATCTAGGGTTTCCTTCTCCCCAAAATGCCCCCCACCCTTTCTCACTATCCTCCCATATTCACGCGCCTTTCACTTTTTACTCCATCTGTATGGAACTAGTTAGGTCGCAAGTTACAGCCTAGCTTGCATGATTAAACGACAAGTGGGTTTTGTTGTTTGATTTCTGCTCTTCTTTTTTCTTGTTTTGTAAGTCAAAGATGAAAGTTCTTCAAGCAGACTTGTTTGTGTACATGGGTAGGTAGTTAGGGCTGAATATATACGTGTTGCCTTTGTCTGTGCTGTTCGCATTATTTCTGCTGCTGTGCTCATTGATTAAGTGGCGGATCATTCATGTGTGTATGTGTGTGTGTTTGTGTTCATTTAGGTATCTGGAGTTCCTGTTCCAGCTACGTACAATCAGTTAGATAGAAACATATAGATATACACCATGGCAGTGCCACCTGAAGAAAAGGGGGACCAGGATGAGACTGCTCTTTCTTTCAAGCCCGGAGGATCGCACATCCAAATTGACTCCATATCTATCGAGATTTCTTCCGGTGAAGTTAACGAGGCCGTTCAGGAGTGCAAGCACTTTAGCATACGGTAACATCTTACCTCCTGCATTTGCTTGGGTCATTTTTCATTTTTCTTCTTCTGCTGAATCTGTGATTTTATGCTTAACCTACTTGATCGTAGGTGAATATATTGAGTATGTTAGCTAGTTTGTGGGTTGCCTGTGAGATTTATGCTGTATGCATGTATGAAGGAGCTTGTTTTTGCTGATATTTGAGCTCCTGTGGAGTAAATATATATTATGTCTTACCTACCTGGTCATGTGATGACAAGTTTTGAAGCTGTGCTGTGTGAAAGTTCTCTAGTGGCTGTGACATCAGGGAATAGATTTTTTGACTTCCTTCTCGTTTGCTTGGGTGGTTGTCTTCTTGTACTTTCTGAAATATAAATGCTTTACATTGTTGCCTACTGATGATACTTCCTTTGCAGTGGGTTTGTGTCGGAGCAGCGCAAGAAGGATAGTAGACTTTGTTCGCCTTTCATTTCTGATGCCGATGGTGGCAGTTCTGATGTGTCAACAGCCCTATCCTTGGAGCTTCCACCTCTAGATGTCCCCAAATTCAGATGGTGGCGCTGCAATGGTTGCCTGCAAGATTGCAACTCATCGCAGGGGACTTCCAAAGAAATCACGACAGGCAAAAGAATCCCTTCACGGAATGAGGGGATCTCCTCTAAAGGACTGTCTAAGTTATTCGCAAAAGCAGCTGGCCCAGGATTTACTAATGGAGCCTCTACTTCTCAGTTGTCGACTAAGGGAAAGCAAGTTCAGGAGGGCGAGCAGTGGCAAGAAATGATTAAGGACCCGTTTAACGGCCTTAAGATAGCCACCAGAAAACGCCTCATGCAGCAGCGTTATTCACAAGGAGGACCTTCTAAAGAGAATGGGAGAGGGGCTTCTTTTCATAAGTCCATCAGTGAAGCTGTTGCGGTCCCATTTAACAACATTAAGCCAACATCATCAAGGAAATCACGGGGCATGTCTAAAGTTGTAATGGGTCCTCCTGGTGGCTTTATCAATGATAAAGCCGCTTCTCCTAATTTGTCCAAGGGAGAGAATCTGCAAAAAACGGCTGCTTCTTCACAAGGCATGCCAAAAGAGTTCGCCATGCCTCCTCCTGGTGGGTTTTCTAACAGCAGACAATCTTCTCATAAATTGGGCAAGGGATCCCGTCTGTTATACAATTGCTCTTCCCGAGGGGCATCTAAGGATGCTTCTTTTATGCTGCCTCAAACTAGCTATGGTAGTGGAAAAGGCACTTCTGCTTCCAGGCAGCTAAATGTTCAAATGCCAAAACCTAATGCCCGGACATGGCAGAGAGGTGAAACAAGTGCTGGTGTTACTTCTCATAAGAAGAGAAACTATGCCAAACGTTCTGTGCAACGAACAGAAAGCGCTGGAGATAAACTTGGAATGTATAAAGGTACAACAGCTTATTCTAATTTGAGCATTACTGGTATTCTGGCTGAGGGGATTAACTGTGTAAATACATCTCATTCTTTTTCCTTTGTTCCCTCTTGTTTTTCACTCTAGCTGCTGAGAATGGGTTTGCTAGTAATATGAATCGAGAGGCTCTCCAACATGGTATTGCTAAGGAAGGTGATGTGCCAATGCCTGAAAAATTCAATGATGACCGAGGTAAAGTTTTTTTGATATGAATGGATGGACTGGATGAAATACTGATATATTGAGGCTTCTTTGTGTAACCTTTTATCTTTTGATCATTTTCCTGATCTGACATATTATGTGCTTCTACTATTGAACAGTTTCTCTCCAGTTAGGCAGAAGCGAAGAGGTTGGACCATCCAATAAGTTAATTGAGCGACTTTCTAATTATTCAAACTCAGGCAGAACTCCAGGCGGTGCAAGTCGAAGCCTACTTGACCACAACCAATTTGCTGAAGGCAGTGCTGTTGGTGACTCTTATCCTCATAAGAACGTAGCAGTGCACCCTTCATTGGAATCAAACAGGTCCAATAGGCCTCATGTTAATAACATATATGAGGAGGAAGAGGAAGAAGATTACAGAGGCCTGCATCTCAGGAGAGTGCCTAAGATTCGATTGTTAAAAGATGTCATTGAAAAACATCCGACAAATGTTGGGGAGCAATTGGACAACAACTTAAAGGCAACCCCTGGTGCTTCTAATGACATCTCACCTGTAAGAGGTGTATCAGCCAAATTCAACGAGCAATCCGGAAAAAGAAAGGCTTCCCCTGTTGCATCTCGTGACACCTCATCAGAGAGAGGTGTACCAGACAAAACTGATGAGCAATTGACCAAAACAAACGCTTATGCTGTTGATACCCCAGCAAGTGGTAGCTGGAAGAAAAGAAAACGGAGTTTCCATGATAGTGAAGAACATTTGGGAGACTCGCCAAGTGGTGGATCCAAGAGAAATTCTGTTCGTTTCGCTGAGCCTGAAAAAAAGATTGTTTCTACTCCCCGTCATAGGTCAGGTGTCAATGTATCTGCTGAAGTCACATTGCTTGCAGATGCAAACAAACAGGTTAAACATGCTCTTGATAGAATTGGGGTGGAAAAGAACGCTAAGAAAGCCAGAATTCAAAATGTTGCTCCATCATCAGTACTCTCTCAACCAAGGCATGTGTCCAGAGACAATTGTGTAAGGCAGTTCCCTTCTTGGAATGAAGCTGCTTTATCGAGACCACCAGTACATGGGGGATACATTACAGATGGGGGCATGGATAACTCCAACAAAATAAACTCTTCTGCTGATAAAGCAGAGATGGTGCATGGTTATGGGAAAAAGAACGATTTTTCTCAAATTGGAGAGGGCTGTCAAAGTGCAAAGAATTTCTTGCAATTTGGTTCCAATAATGTAGAAAATGCGCCAGCAGACGGTGCATCAGATTGCATCATCACTGGAAGTAGCTTTAATAAAAGGAGTGGTGTGGCTGAAAGTTGTGAAAATGCTTCCCGTCCTTTAGCTACAGTGAATGATCATCGTATGACCTCTGTTTCAACTGGGAAAGAGTTATGGTTCTCTCAGGTTCAAGCTGGAGGCACACTGGTGGAACTCAAGGGTCATGAGGTCATATCTTTCTCCTTCCTCAGATATATATTTATCATAATCATCATGCCCTGAAGCTCTGGAATCTATAGGACTATCATAATTGACTTATAGTATTCTTTATCTAGAAAGATTAGTATATCTCGTATATTCTTGTCAATCCTGCCATGAATGTTTAGAATTATCTATTCTTATTTTGATTCATCATGTTCAGATAAAGCTAGACACCATTTTTAGGGAAAATTTCAAATGCAAGCATCTGCATTTTTGCTCAGAAAGGCTGACTGCATTTTCATTGGGCACATTTACCTATGAGACTAATTTCTACTTTCCTATCAAACCAGGGCTCTTCATGCACACAGCAGAAGAGCACTACAGCTGAAGCTAGAGGACGCATGAAAGATATTGATATAAACTCCATTCCGGTTGATGATAAGACACCTGAAACAGGATCTGCAGATGACATACCCATGGACATTGTGGAGCTATTGGCTAAGCATCAGCATGAAAGGCGCTGTGATGCCAACAGAGAAAAGCTTAGCTTCCAAAAGGCGAATGGAGAAACCACTGCTCAGATGCCATACCCAAGCATGCTCAAACCTCAAGCCAGCTATGCGACCAATGGAGTCGGCAGACAATTTGAAGGGATGAATTCTGGGAAGCAGAAAATATCATCCGAAAACATTTTTGAGTCAAGCAGGAAAAATGTTCTGGTTGGCTATCCCAAGGATGATCATCTTTGTGCACGATTTACCCAGAGCCAAGGGCACGTTCCTGGTGGAGCTCAGTATTCTTCTTCCATGGGGACTGTGAAGAGTTGGAGCAATTACGATAACACACCACTATCATTCAGGCCTTGTTCACGTGGTATTCTGCAACCGGCGTCACCTTTCAATAGATTTCAGGGTCTGTCACCGTCACCGCCACTGAATACTCAAATTTGGCCTCCACTGATGCCAAACCGGGTACCTCTTGCCAACCAAGGATTGTATCCACAAGGGCCAGATATGCTTCCAAAGGGTAATAAAGTCAATCAGGGAACTATTTCCTTCAACTTTGGAAACCAAAACCCTAGCTCTTCAGCCCAGCCACCTTGGAACTCAAGGACTTCTACGGAGTATCCAAATAATGGCAGTGGTAGACAAAAGACAGCTGATTTTCTCTCTCAAAAGATGATTCGCCCCGTGGATCTCTCTTCAAATGAGGCCATCCCTGCAATGCAGTTGCTTAACCTTGTCCAGGTGGCAGGCAGTCGGTCAAACACTCCACCCGTCAATTCAAATTCAGACTTCTTGAAAAAGCATTATGCGCCTGCACCTGGGCCGCATTTTGAGCCCTACAATAATCTTACGGGTGCTAGTTCTAGTTCTAGACATCCATTATATGATGGTGAAGGGAGAAGCTCCGGTGTAGACAAACCCTGCCACTGCTCCTCTGCTCATCCTACCTCACACATGTTTGCTGCCTCCTCTGCATTTCAGAATGGCCCGTCTTCTGGTAAGATTGCTTTCACATCTCAAGATCAGAGAAACATGAGCAGCTCTTCTTACAAACCAGTGGTCAGTGGCCTCTGCTCTGATAAGAAAAGAAAGTCGATGTCTACAGGCAAAAATGCAACAGGAATTCAGGGTGCGCCAATGTCATCAAGAAGTAACTTTGTGCAGCAGCCAATAAGAAGGCCTCTTGCTGAGGTTGCTTCTAATGGTGACGACAGGGCTGCTTTGCCTGCTCATAAGGCGGAGATCTGCATGGTAAACAGAAACCCAGCTGAGATTTCGGATTTAAAGGAAGCGAGGAGATTTATGATAGGGCCGGAGGATCTGAGGCGTGGAAAAGCAATGCCATCTAGTCGACTTGCTCCCAATGTGAGAAGGCCTCAGACTGTACTCAAGGGAAATGGGCGTGAAAGACTGCACAAGTCCTGAGCATTCTCAAGATGTTCCTTTAGTTTTTTGCGGGTCAGTCTCCTCTTGCCTTGGTGACAGAGTGCATTAGCTTATCAATGGTGATGCCTAAAAATGTGTTATAACATTGCTTTGAATTTGCAGGTCAGAAGAAGCGACCCGGCTTCAGCTGTGTTGAAGATGTGCAATAAAAGGGCATGGCAGAATTGGTGGCTCACCTACACCGCTCATAGTCTTATGTGAAAACACAGGTTAAATGTTAATTATCAGTTAAGGGAGACCCTTATTTAGCAGTTACAGACTTACAGTCTACCTCAGTCATCTTAATTAAAATAAACTCAGGATTTAGAATAAACTGTGTTATAGGTTTTCTTGCCTTTTATCCCTCCGATGTACAACAACCGTGACATCTTTCAATTCTGGATGGTGCTTAGAGTTTGTCCTTTTTTTGCCTTTTTGTGACTGGCTTGTTTAGCTTGAAAGCTGTTGTGATATTTAACTTCTCAGGGCTTGTGTGTATTCCCTGGCATGAAATATGTGCGCACTAGCATTTGAATAGAGTTGAAATGAAGAATATTGTGTCAGATTAGATCAGATTTATACAGAGGACCTGCTACAATACCAATACCCTACTTGAAAAAGTTAACCCAAAAAGTTCTATCAGGAAATTTTAATGATTTAATCAAAATTTAGCAAAGCGACTTTATTAATTTGCCGAAATTAACGGATAGAGAATCATCAGATGTAGGCGTTGGATTAATGGCAAACATGTATCCGTATTAAAAAGTGTCGTTTTTGGCGATTTGAGTATTAAAAAACTCTTTTGAACATGTGGAGAGATTTGGTATTATAAAAACGAGAATCCGTCATCTATATATTTTTCAATTTTAAAAATCGACTTTCATTCAAAAAGTTGATTTTTGTTGAAATTGTTTTTTATAATTTTCCTTTACAATTAATTAATACTCAAATTTTCTTAAGAACCTGAACTTAAAAATTTTCAATGAAGTTAGCCACATATTATTAATTAAGAAATTAGTAAATTAGTAAATAAATATCTATTCCAATTTGATTGTAAATAAAAATACCTAATATAATATGTTTTAATTGTTTACTTAATAGCGTAATCTCTAATGAACTAGTTATCCTTATAGACCTTATGTATGTGTGCAAATGAACATAAAAACTATTATTTCCATTGTAAATAACCAATACATATATTATAATTCATGACTGAGTAGTCGAAGTATGCTTTAAATCAATTAACACTCATCTTTGGAGGAAAAAATCTATTTCTAAATATTTCATTAAATGTTTAAGCATTTGCGATTTCGATTTTGATTTCTTTAATTAAATCTGAATATAATTTTATAAGTTATAAGTAATAAAAAGTTTTAGCCTATAATAACATCTTTTAATTAATACACAAGTATTTTTTGCATGTAATTTTGATTTTTTTTCATAGAATTGTGCTAAGGCGACAATTGTTTTCTTTTTTAATACTCAAACATCCAAATTTTTGTTTTTTTATGCCCATTTATCCAAATATGTTTTTTAAATATCCATATGTCCAAAAGTAGTACTCCGTCTTTTTTAATACCATTTTGACATTTCAGCCTTGGATTGATAGTATGCATTGGATTACTCTAAAATCAAGTGTCAAGAATAGCTGAATTTTAGGCATTGAATTACCATGTAATCTACAATCAAGATTACATTGAACTTTTGAAAATAATGATTGAATGAAAAATCACCATAGTTGTATGTTCAATTAAGCGTTTGTGTTAGCTCAAAAAAGATTAAGCGTGTGTTCGGTAAGAGCTTATTACAACTTATTACATCTTACAAAAATAAATAAGTTTGTAAGAAGGTGTTTAGTAAGAGTGGAATATAATAACGTATTTTAGCTTATAGTAGCTTATTTTTTTGTTAAAAATTTAAGTTGCTTTATAATGTGTAGATTATCCATATTATGGTAGCTTATTTCCATCTTCTCAAATTTTATGTTGGTTTATACCCCTCATCTACTTTTACCGAACACTCATTAGTTTACCCAAAATTGTCAGTTTTTAAAATTAGTTACAATTTCAGCTAGAAATATAAATTTTTGTTACAAAAAGCTTTGATTACCATTTCAGCTTGATTTTAGTTAGTTTTATTGAACAAAGTCTAACTTCTATAACAATAGGGAGAAGTTAACATACAAATATGTACTAGATTTTCTCGAAATGGATTTCGTAGTTGTAAGGGATGTGAAAGTTGGATTTTTTTTTCAACATTCAAACCTGATTTAGGAAAAAAAATCACACAAATCTCATATATGCATTCATCCGTCATTACAAATTGGCCGTACTACTTCAATATTCGATATTATTGATTCAACATTCGATTAAACAAATGTTTGAATTTATCAAATACACGGTTAGATATGAGTTAACATGTTTTGAATACTATCCAAATATTATTGTAATTTGGCATGGTTTGATTACGCAATTGACTTTGTCGAATTCGAATCATATTGTTTTATTTGAGGTAAAACTACACTGAATACAAATGTACCAAACATTGAATATGTACTACATTGAATTTGACAAAAATAAATAAGTATACTCCCACTATAATTTCATGAATGAAGACAATTGAATTGTATCTGAATACATCGTAAAATAACGATGAATATAGTTGTTTCTTTAGTGTTCATTGCCGTCTTTGATCCCTATCATGCTTCTTCCATTCTCTTTAAACTTCTTCATGCTCTTTAATCATCTCGATATATTCCAACCATCAAGATTGCATACTACACAAACAATACATAAGCATTCAAAGTGAAATGACTATGATTCATTTTTTTATCAAGTTCAAATCATACTTCGTAATATGCTATATTCGAATAATTCATAAGAACATTCATGTGATTATCTTACCAATTTAGATTATGCGAACAAGAATCCATGTTACTACATCAATTCAAAACATATATTCACGAATCATTGCATTCAAAAACCACATATTCACAATTCAAAACATACATGGCAACATTCAAATCATATTTCATAATATGCTATATTCAAATAATTCATGAGAACATTCATGTGATTATCTTAAAAATATAGATTATGCTACCTAGAATATAGGTTTCTACATCAATTCAAAACTTATATCCACATAGCATTGCATCCGAAACCATATATTCACAATTCAAATAATGCATAGCAACATTGAATTTAGGCTAAATAGCTGAAAACCACCCTTATAATATGCTACATTCCTAGTAACCACCCCTTTAAAGCGATATTCCTGAGAACCACCCCTTTAACCAGCTCCGTTAAAGAAGTACCACCCCTCGTCACATTTCCGTCTGAATCCGTTAGAAATTACTGACGTGGCATGTTTTTTATGTGTTTTTTAGTAGTTTCGCTTATGTGGCATAGATTTGGTGGCCACCTAAGCTCCACCTAAGCTTAGGAGATGGCTTTTTAAAGGTTGGGCCTTTCTTGTAAATAGGGAAAATAAGAGGTAAAAGTTGTAATTAGAGAGAAGGGCTTTAATCATTCATCGCCCCCATCGGACTCTGTTGCAAGAGATCGATTAAGTAAAGCTTGATTTCAAACTCTGTTTCTCCTTCTCTCACATTCCTAATTCCTTCTTGGTCTCTTAATTCTCTCTAATCAAGTCAGACTTGGTTTGATTCTTATCCTAATTGACGGAAATCCCTACACATAATTTCCCCCAAATTCTTCAATTAGGGTTATCTTTCGCCGAGCATATCCTCATCGCCAACCTCTCCGCCAGGATGCCGCTGTTTCCGACGATGGCACAGGAGGTCGGAGAAGACGTCGTCTACCATGAGATGGCAGTTGAGGTTCCGGCGGTGGGAGCAGTCGGAGAGTAGGGTTCAGAAATGGAGGTAGAGGTGGCAGAAGGCCGGGGAGCGGAGGCTGGCTGGGACGCCGCAGAAGGTGCAGGCGAGCAGGTCGGCGGCGACGCCAGATGAGGAAGGGGCGGTAGCAAAGGAGCTAGTCGAAGGTTTCTTCGATGAGCTGGTCGATTTTGAGGCGCCAGGCAGAGACAGTCTTCGGAGGGGTCCAGATGGGCGTGGTTGAGAAGAGTGGAGTTGAAGATGGGGAGATCCAGATCGGGGAGGCAGAAGTCGGAGAGGGGGAAGGAAAATCGGCAGGGGAGGATGACGGCGGTGACGATGGAGAGTAGGAGGATGGTGAAGAAAGGGCATCGAAGGCAAGGAGTGTGGCGGCTGGGCTGGGGTAGATTTAGGGTTTGCCACCCCTCACCAATTTTCCAAGATGATAAAAAATTTATCCACATAAGCAAAATTCAAACTAAAATACAAATAAAAATGCCAGGTCACTGATGGCAAACGGAATTGGACGGAAAACGGGTCACAGGTGGTCATGTATTGACGGAGGGCATAATAGGGGTGGTTCTCAGGAATATCGCTTTAAAGGGGTGGTTACTGAGAATGTAGCATATTATAGGGGTGGTTTTCAGCTATTTGGCCTTGAATTTACTACATCATCAATTCAAATAATATATTCCATTGTAAATTCAACAAATATAATCATATATTCAAAATATTCACCTCAAGATTCAAGCTAATAACCTTGTTTCAAATCTAGGTCTAACACACAGAAATTAATTTCGATTCAAAATCTTACTAACATATCAATTCAATGCTTCAATTGTCAATTTATTAAAGTATACATATTCTAAAAATAACATTGCAATGTTTTTTTTTGGAAAAGTTACGGTAGATATATTGATAGGATAAATTACATGCTCAAAAGACTTCATAAGGAAGTGCAAGTTTAACAAAAGAAGGCAACAAAGCAACCACGGAAGACAAACCGAGGAAAACAAAAATTACATTCTAAGCATACTCCTCCATTGGTCTAATTCTCTACATTTCTTGTTCCAATTCAAAAGGGTGTGTTGTTTCATTGTTTGATTGATGCTTTGGCTGCACTCCGTTGCGGGGATGGCTCGGTTTTGGTAGAGCACGGCGTTTCTAGCTTTCCAGACGTGATAAACGATGTTGGTGATGTTGCTGCATCTAAGCTTGAAAACAAGGGACTTCTTGTTGTGTCCAACATCAACCCAAGCATACCATGATTCAAGATCAGAAAAGACAATGCCGATTCCCAGCCAAGCATGAACCTCTTTAACGACAGAATTGGTGAAAGAACAGTGATTCCATAAGTGGTCTTCATTCTCTGCCTCAATATTACACAACTTGCAAGTGTTGTCGCTAACTACTCCCCACTTCTGAAGTTTGGAAAGAGTTGGGAGCTTCTTGAGTGTTGCTAACCAAGTGATAAAACTACATCTAGGGGAATTTAAGCCACCCCAAATGTAATGTGTCCATGGCAAAGTTGGTGGTGACTCTTGGAAGATGCAGTACACATCCTTGGTAGTGTATTTCCCAGCCACTGACTGCATAATATCAAGCAGTTCAGTTGGGTTCTTCTTCTCACAGAGGTCATCTTTAGTTTTGAGTATCAAACTCCAACACCAGCTTTCATTCCCCTTCTTTGTACACTCCCAAATTGTGGTGTTCCTCAATTGACAGTGCAATTTAAGATTATATATTTAACAAACAACACATTATAACATCTAAATAAGATGACCATGGAGTGGTGACGAAATAGCAAAAAAGAAAACTAATTATGAAGAGTGTGTCGTACTAGCAAGTTGGAGCAGTGGCGATGACAAGGATGTGGAGGTCATCGTATGCGAGGGAGGAAGTGGCGAAGATGGGGCTAGTGAGAAAGCCAAATATTCTATCTTCAACTATGGTGATTTTCCATGGCGATGTGCAGAGCGAAGATGAGGAAGATGAAAAGGAAAAATAAAATTCTCGAAACCTTATATGGACTACATGTCCATTTGGGGTCTGTGCAGACTTGTTCGTGACTTTTGTTTTTGAGCCCCAGTTATATTTTTTTTGATAGAGATGGGACAAACATTGGTGAGATAATCAATGTACATTATAATTGATTATGATCCCACCATATATTTAAGATATCAATTTAAAAATCAACTTTTAAACATTCTTTCGTGTTAATTGTCTATTATCTTTCTTTTTAGCTTCCAATATTTTTTTTTTTGGTTTTAATTCCATATTTTTATCTTTTGTAGTGATAATGTTATCTCACCATTTTTTTTCACATTGATTCTAACCCTACTAAACATATAAGAGATCAATTTAAAAGTAGGTTTTGAAATATATTTTTCATATTAATTGTCTATTGTGTACCTTTTTAGTTTTCATAATATCTCTTTTGTTATAATTCTATCTTTTCTGTTTTCTAATATCAATATTATCTCACTTTTTTGTTCAAATAATATTAACAATATGTCTTTCTCTTCTTCTTATGATGACTTTGTATTTGACATCAATTTTAGAAAAAAAGAAATATATACTAACAAGTAAGATCAAACAATTTATGAAATCATGTTTTATCAATTCAACTCTCATCTTATTGTGTGTCTTTAAGGTTTAAATGGTATGATTTTGATCTTTTCAAATATAAAAGACCAAAGATAATACACAAACTAAAATGTGTTTTGATGAGATTATCTAATTGTAAGTGTCTAACAATTTGTGTCGCATACTAAATTGATATTTATAATATTTAGTTGTTATATTATATATATAGTTGTGACATTGGTCAAATATCAAATAATGAAATATTTACTTCAGTGTATATGGATGATTATGAAAAACAAACGTCTGAATAATATGTACGGGTCATTAATCTTATTATTCAAATTTATATTTTTTTCTTTCATATTCAAAGCTATATATAATATATGTAAAAATAGCTTTAACATTTGAGAAATAGTAGTGCATGACCCGACAAGATTAAGCTAGTTTTGGATTTAGGCCTTTACAAGTTGGACTATGAATTTATGATCTATCTATATCTATATCTATACTGTTTATTAAAGTTGTACCCCTTCTAACTTCCACGTTAATTTTGATCTCACTTTATATTAAACTAATTATAAATTAACAATTCTATATCCTTATTAATTTAATGACTAAAACTTTCATGTACCTGTAATTAATTACTATATATGAATATATCAAAGTAACATCTATATATATAATGTATCAAAATAATATCTATATTTATAATCCATCCTAATAATATCTCTCTATACAATCAATCGATATTGTACTACTCCCTCTATCCCAGAGAGATTGTCCAAAGGCACATAAATCTCTCTAATTAAGAAGCATACAATCAGTGTACAAGAGCAAAGCAAAGAAAGTTCCTTTACAGCTTTTGTGCACTGTTGAAATACAAAAGCAACTACAAGTTTCCATTCCACCAATTCTCAACAATGGAAACTGAGAATGTTTTTCCAACAACCAATGGGAAGGGAAGGTAATATTACAATTACATGGATTGGGACAAACAAGGCAAATCTGCCTTTTTAACTAGCCATATTCTTACAACTTCAGCTTTCATTCTCTTCTCCTAAAAGTTCAAAACAGAGAACAAAACATCAAAAATTCAAAAAAAATCTTCTCTTCACTACATCATTGCTCGAGCCCTATGGATTCAACATTTAATCTTAATTAAGATCTAGAAAGTTCTCCCTAAATACAACATTCCTTTTCGATCTGAATGAGCCTACAACTAGGGACATGGAAGAAGAGGCAGAGCATCACACATCAGAGACAAAGCATCACACACCAACTTCATCGCATCATCAACCATCGAGGTCCAAGCTTAGCACTGAGAAAAGGGTTCACATACTAATGAGGCTCCTACACATTGCAAATTGGGGAAAACTTAAAAGGAATGCTATGTAGCAAAGTGCAGATGAATTTCATGTATCATCAAGGACAACATCAAGAATATAGAGTAAAGCCATGGAACAAATCGATGAAAATCAAAGGCCAAATGTCACCACTAATTATCACAACAGTGGTAGAAAATGAAATCCAATTAATGTAGCAGCAATCACAATAATCAATATGCAGGACAAGTCATGCATAAGGGACCTAGCAGGCCAGCTCGAAATTTCAAAGAGTCCAGCTCACAACAGATTGATAAAGAGAGGATTCATCAAACTAGATACAAATACACTCAAACCTAGATTGTGTAACGCCCCGTTTTTCTAACAAGGCGTTACTTGGTAGTAGGCCTCACGAGGCACTATCAAGCTAGTTTGACAACTGAACAACTGGATCTTGCAACGCGGGCACGGCGAGAAAACAAGAAAAACATCCAACTCGTATTTTATAAAAATTACAGTTCAAGTAAAACGTCATGATCCTAACTTATACAATCTTTGAACAACAACAACACATCAATGCCAATAAAAGAAAATCATAGCAACAATGAACACTCGACTATCTAGAACATATGCATCCCTACTCCGCATCACCATTCCGCCGAAGCTTGATCATGACATCCTGAAATCACCTAAACTGAAAAATAGTGTCCCCGAAGGGTCAGGTCCTACTCTATCAAGCTAGAATAAGTAGGGCAACTACAAGACGTTTCAAAAACAGTTTTTCTAAAGTCAGCAACCAAGAGTACGTCCACAAACACACACATAACTCTAGTCCATTCTTAACTTCAGTTAGTCGCAATCAGTTCCAAAGTTCATATCTAGGCAGTTAAATTTCTACGATCACTTAATAAGCACTCAAACACATTCATCAATTTAACATACACAACCATGAATCCGAACATTGACACACACACACACACCATTCTTCATACATTCACAAATCCACACATTCACACACACACCCTACCACATATTCACACATTCACACACACGCTCCATCCCGCTTTCACATACGATCATCTCCACACAACGACATACACTTCTTCACTTACACGCCCATATTTACACAAACATATACCTCCACTCACTGTCCTAGTGAGGCGGAGCTGCAACCCTTCATCTACATTGCACTCCTGACCGTTAGTGCAACCCTTCACCCTCCATTACACTCGGTCTGACGATACAACCCTGCCTCCATCATTGTACGTCTGCCAGTCAATGCAACCCTTCTCCTATCATTGCACCCGGCTTTTCCTTAATCATCGAGAATCGCTTACAAGCAACACACGTACTCAACAAAGCATATGAAACCACGTTGCACACAATATCACACTTGCACAAGCTACAACACAATCACGCAATCTGTAACAATACACTCAGAGACACTGATCAGACAAAGTCATACATATCATCACCATATTCATAATAAACCCACAACACATCAAACCCGCACACAAAATGGCAATCAATGACTACTCATTTAAATAACCAAATCAAACAATCATTTATAAGAAAAGTTTACTCATATCACAATAATCATGAAAAGGCATTTCAAAATCGAGCGGGACTAATTCCCAAAACCAATCTCATAATCACAATACAAACCCTAACAAGCTAGAACAGAACCGAGTAAGCCAAAAATCGACTTACCTCAAAAATGATGAGTCCGAAATACTTTTTGAGAGATTCAACACGAGTTACTCCGAGTCCCGTCGACACACGAACGAACGGCGGTGGGACTAACGAAAACGACACCGGCATGGCTATTGAACCTAGATGACGCGTTGAGGAAGGAAGGGACACGGCGAACGACATTGGCACAACTATGGAGGGAGGAAGGAGTGCGGCTATTTGAGGCTTAGGAACGAAGGCTAAATTGATCCGCCCCTTGCAGATTGATATGTACGAGAGAGGCAAAGACCAACGCAACCCTTAACACTTTCGTATATATATATATATATACATATCTATGTTGATCGTACTTAATGGCGAAGGAAGGATGCTCTATCTTCTCAAAATATCTCAACAAACCCATCTATACGTATCTATATATTTTTTTATTTATTTATTTTTTTCTTTTTCTTTTAACTTAATATATATAGGAGAGATAAAATAATACCCACATTTACATTAGATAAAATTTAGGTATTTTACTTGACCAAAAAGGTAAAATTAATTAACCACGAATAAATAAACTCATCTCTTTCAGTTATCGACACTAAAACGAGACCGGACATTACAGATTGAAGGATGCAAACATGACAAAACGGATGGATATATATTCTTTTTGGCTGAATAAGCATGGATATATTGAGTTTACTACAAGGTGGTACACCCGAGAGAAGGATAAAATACTATTCTATGTTTGATTTTGTGCACATAGATGAGAGGTGATTTCAACTTAGCAAGAAGACACAAAGAATATATGTAGCACAAAATGATACGGGCAAATACAAAGCTACAAGCTCAAGTAAAGTCATTCCAAAAGTAATGCTTATAGCTGCAATAGCAAGGCCTAGATATGATTTTGAGGAGAATTGTACTTTTGATGGAAATTTTTGAATTTTTTCATTCACTTATCAAGATCCAGCAAGGAGAAAGTCAAAAAACAAACAGAAGGGAACAGCAGTTACAACACTCATTGAATCAGTCAAACAGGAGTCATAAGGAGCATGCTCATAAACCATATTGTCCTAGCAATCATATAGCCAAATGGCCACAAGATGGAGAAAGGGACAATATTATATTCATGCAACAAGATAATGCCAAAGCAGACATTACTCAATAAGATGCAGAGTGACAACAGGTATAAAAACAAGATGGGTTCACTTTTATTTTAATTCAGTAATCTCCAAATAGTCCTGATTTGAATATCTTAGATTTAGGATTTTTTAGGACCGTTCAGTCACTCATGCACAAGAAAATGCCTAAAAACATTGATGTAATGTTAGAAGTTGTACATCAAGCTTTTAATGAGCTAGAACCTAGAACCCTAAGTAATGTATGGCTGTCATTACAATATGTAATGAATGAAATATTAAAAGTCAATGGGAGCAATGATTTTGACTTTCCACATGTCAATAAGAGAAAACTACTAGCTCAGGGAAATCTACCAATACAAGTTGAAACACCAATGTGGGTTGTGATTCAAGCATAGGAAATCATACATGGTGTTGTAGAGGCCCCACAAGCACAACAAGCAACACAAATAAAAAAGAGACTCAAGGCAACAATGCAATTAATGAATGAAAGTCACGAAGATATTTTGAAAATGGACCCTACATATCGGGGCTTAAGTAGTTTAAGTACAAAACATTAGTGTAATGAAATTGTTTTGTGTGAGTCCAAATATGGAACATATCAGTATTTTGAATACTGAATTAGAAATGCAAAGTTTTTGGAGTTTGATGAAAAAAAAACTCAGATGTCCCATTTTCTATCATAGACACTACTTTGTCAACCAAATCATGAAGAAGCTAGGGCCCTCCTAACCCATATAAGTGACCGGTTGCCTACATGCATTATCAAGTTGAGTTAAAAAATAGAGCATGTATATATCAGATTAATTGAACTCATCATTGATTAAAAAAAAAAGAAAACAAATCTTAAATGTCCCCTTTTTCATCATAGACACAAGTCTGTCAACCAAATCATGACCAAGCTAAGGCCCTCCTAAGCCACACAAGTGACCGGTTGCCTATATGTATTGATCAAGTTCAGTTCAAAAACAAAGCATGTATATCTCATGTCAATTGAACTCATCATTGATTTGAAAAACATATCTCAGATGCCCCTTTTCCATCATAGACACAAGATTGTCAACCAATTCATGACTAAGATAAGGCCATCCTAAGCCACATAAGTGACCGATTGCCTACATGCATTGATCGAGTTTAGTTAAAAAAACAAAGCATGCATATCTCAGGTTAATTGACCTCAGCATTGATAAAACAAAAGTCAGATGTCCCCTTTTCAATCATAGACACAATTCTATCAACCAAGTCATGATCAAGCTAAGACATTTAACATTAAAATCATAGGAAGCTAGTACCCTAAAGCAATAAAGAACAAATAGCACAACAGAAGACTATGGAAAACAACAATCCAAAAATACAGACTTTGTAAGATCTGAAAATGGAATGCATATAATATGGTTCCCCTTCTATCGTGGATCTCTTGGGTTCACCAGTGACATACAAATACATCAAGCAAGGGCAACAAATCAAGCAAACTATTGTGAACAACAAATCAAAATCACAATAACAAGCACAATTCTATCAGCCAAGTCATGAACAAGCCAAGGCATTTCACATTAAAAACATGGGAAGTCGGTACCCTGAAGCAAAGAAGAACAAATTACACAACTGAAGTCAATGAAAAATAACAATCCAAAAATACACTTTATAAGATCCAATAGTGGGATGCCATAATAATATGTTTCCCCTTCTATTGTGGATCTCCTGGGTTCACTAATGACATACAAATGCATCAAGAAAGGGCAACAAATCAAGCAAAATACTGTAGCAATAGATCAAAATCACAATAACTAGCACATACAACTACATCAAGCCCAAAGTATACACGCAATAACAAATCTTGGAACGGAATAACAAAAGCATACATAAACAAATAAAGCAAGATCAAAATATACTTGCAAGAACATATTATACGACCAAAATCACAAGAACAAACACATGCAACAACTATAACAAGCCCATAGTATAGACGCAAAAATAAATCTTGAAACGAAATAACAAAATCATACAAAAACAAATAAAGAAAGATCAAAATATACATGCAAACATGCGTCAATTTAACAACAAAGTAAGCATATACAAAAGTGAAATAATCTGATCCAGTAACAACATACCCCATAGGTTCAGAGGCAGAGCATGCTCAGAGTCAACCCAACATCAGATCCGGCATGAATAAACATAAAAAAGACCAAAAGATGGACATGCAAATGAATGGAACATAAAAGGGAATGAGTAGACTTAGCTACTCGTCTAGATTAAAGTCGGGGGTAATGAGGCCAAAGAAGGAGTCCTCCACATCAAAATTGGGTGCAACAAGGCTAGAGAAGGAGTTCTCCTCATCAGAGTCGGGGACAATAAGGTTTGCTAGAGGGTCCGAATCAGCATGCACATTGACTTTAGACTCAACTTCAAGCGACTTAGGAGGGCATCCTTCCTATGTACATGACTCGGGTAAAGTCGTTGTTCCCTTATCAAAAACAAATCCCAAACATGCAAACAAAAGTATAGTAGGCAAGCAAGGGGTCGAACCCAAAGGAATAAGTTTTTATTCAGATTTTAGTGGTTTTCATGCAAGTAATCAAAAAGGGGGTTTTGAAAGTTGGTTTCAATCAAAGTTATCAAGCAGAGTTTATCCAATCAATTCCACTTTATTAATCCGTTGATCATGAATTCATCCACCTCTTTATATGCCTAGGTCAATTCCAATCCCAATCATTAGAAATCGCAAGTCCACGGTCCAAGCAATTCTATAACCCTAGGCAAGGACGCTTAACCTAGAATTAGCATAGAGCACAGGGATAATAGGAAATCAAATCATGCAATCAAGCTACGAGTCTCATGCATAATTAAACCATTAAATACTCTTCCCTAAACTAGTCCACGGTCCTAGAATAGAGTTGTTTCGAGAATAGGAAAGATGCATAGACAACAACCAATCCTAATTCAAACAATAGATCTAAGTCAATCAAACAAGTTGATCAGGCTCATAAAATCAAACATAGATCATGGGATGAAGCACAAGAGTATCAATAAAGACCTAGGGATAAAGAGGTTACCAGAATTTCACAACTTCATAATAAAGCTTCCTTGATTGAATAAACTCAAGAGGAGAGTTAGTTCTCCATTACAAAGAAAACTCCAATCTTTATTGAAAAACAATTGATTGACAAGTATGTTCTATGATATCCTAAAAACCTAGAAAGGTTCCCCTTATATAGCCCCAAGGATCAACCTTTTCGGACTAAATAAGATAGGAAACCGAAAGATAAGAAAGGAAACAAGATAGAAACGGTGAAACATCGTCCGCGTGAAAGTCGGTCACACCGCGACCGCGGCACCATCACCGCGCCCGCGGCGGTCTTCAAATGGTCAAGTCCGAGTCGGCTTCTACTGCGACCGCGCCACAGACAGTGCGACCACGGCCTTCAAGGTCTTGGTTGGTTCGCTCCTCCACGCCACCGCGCCCGCGTCCCAGACAACGCGACCGCGATATCCATGCAGTGGCGAATCTTCCTCTTTAAGCTCTTTAACTCTTGATTCTTCATAACTTGTGTCTTTGGTCTTCATATTACAATAACGCTCAAAACTAACCTAAACACTCTCAATATAGTTCTAAAATACAAGAGTTATCCTATACAAAATAGCCTGAATCAAATTCCCCCATACTTAGATCTTGCTCGTCCTCGAGTAAGCTCAAAACGAATACATCAAGATAACACATCTAAGATCTCAGGAAATACAAGGGAAGATAAAAACACTCAACTCACAACCCAAACCCAAAAATATAGAGAATTCATGAGCATAAAAACAATGAAGCTCAAACACACACCTCACAACATGATATAACACCCAAGCTCTAAAAACATGAAAGAGAGCAACCTAGGATCTACCCAAATCTAACAATGAAGCCCCAAAGTCCCCAAGCAAGAATGATCCTAAACACTCAAATTTTTACCGCTCAATTCTGCTTAGGCGCCCTTTCGGGTTTTCACCTAACCGCTCTTTTCATTTTTCAATAGGGTGTGCTCACAAATACTCACAACACTCATGAACCTCATATTACCCCAGCCTAATGCTGGTCCGGGTTACCTGCTTATTACCTGAGCCGCCCTTTCGGGTTTTCGACTCATCCCAGGATTTAATATGCCTTTTTTCATTTTTTATGGCTTTTTCTATCTTTTTCTCATTTCTTTCTTTCTTTTTTATGCAAAAAGTATGGTGCAAGTGCTCCATGAAAAGAAGAAAATCAAAAACCTGAAGCAAATATCTAGCTATACTAACTAGGATAAGCGAATGCGAGTACTCCTTCCCCCATACTTAAATCCTTCATTGTCCTCAATGAAGCAAATAGAAAGGAAAGAAGCAAGGAAGAAAGGTATATCAGAAGACTCACAATCGATGAAGAGAAGTGAAATGGAAGAACTCTTCAAAGGTGGTGGAATAAAGAAGCTTCGTATTTCTAATCGGTGGGCATACTAGTTTGTTTGTTTGTATCATAGAACATAATTGTCAATCAATTGTTTTTCAATAAAGATTAGAGTTTTCTTTGTAATGGAGAACTAACTCTCCTCTTGAGTTTATTCAATCAAGGAAGCTTTATTATGAAGTTGTGAAATTCTGGTAACCTCTTTATCCCTAGGTCTTTATTGATACTCTTGTGCTTCATCCCATGATCTATGTTTGATTTTATGAGCCTGATCAACTTGTTTGATTGATTTAGATCTATTGTTTGAATTAGGATTGGTTGTTGTCTATGCATCTTTCCTATTCTCGAAACAACTCTATTCTAGGACCGTGGACTAGTTTAGGGAAGAGTATTCAATGGTTTAATTATGCATGAGACTCGTAGCTTGATTGCATGATTTGATTTCCTATTATCCCTGTGCTCTATGCTAATTCCAGGTTAAGCGTCCTTGCCTAGGGTTATAGAATTGCTTGGACAGTGGACTTGCGATTTCTAATGATTGGGATTGGAATTGACCTAGGCATATAAAGAGGTGGATGAATTCATGATCAACGGATTAATAAAGTGGAATTGATTGGATAAACTCTGCTTGATAACTTTGATTGAAACCAACTTTCAAAACCCCCTTTTTGATTACTTGCATGAAAACCACTAAAATCTGAATAAAAACTGATTCCTTTGGGTTCGACCCCTTGCTTGCCTACTATACTTTTGTTTGCATGTTTGGGATTTATTTTTGATAAGGGAACAATGACTTTGCCCGAGTCAAAATTTTGGCGCCGTTGCCGGGGAGCTTCTCCCTTGAACAAACCCAAGGAGACTAGCTCTCCATAACTAAACTAAAAACCTAAAAAGAGAAGAATTGGTAGAAGGTAGAATGTGAATTGATTGATGTTTATTGTTTCTTTAGGAGTCATGAACCTATTGAATTGATTGATGTTCTATTGTTTGATTTAGGATTGGTTGTTGTCTATGCATCTTTCCTATTTCTCGAAACAACTCTATTCTAGGACCGTCGACTAGTTTAGGGAAGAGTATTCAATGGTTTAATTGTGCATGAGACTCGTAGCTTGATTGCACGATTTGATTTCCTAATATCCTTGTTCTCTATGCTAATTCTAGGTTAAGCGTCCTTGCCTAGGGTTATAGAATTGCAACCGCGGGCGCGCAGAGGGGGCCGCGGGCGCGGTTTGAGCGCTTACCACGAAAACACACAAAATCAAAACAAGAAAAAAGATTCCCCGGCAACGGCGCCAAAATTTGACTCGGGCAAAGTCGTTGTTCCCTTATCAAAAATAAATCCCAAACATGCAAACAAAAGTATAGTAGGCAAGCAAGGGGTCGAACCCAAAGGAATAAGTTTTTATTCAGATTTTAGTGGTTTTCATGCAAGTAATCAAAAAGGGGGTTTTGAAAGTTGGTTTCAATCAAAGTTATCAAGCAGAGTTTATCCAATCAATTCCACTTTATTAATCCGTTGATCATGAATTCATCCACCTCTTTATATGCCTAGGTCAATTCCAATCCCAATCATTAGAAATCGCAAGTCCACGGTCCAAGCAATTCTATAACCCTAGGCAAGGACGCTTAACCTAGAATTAGCATAGAGCACAGGGATAATAGGAAATCAAATCATGCAATCAAGCTACGAGTCTCATGCATAATTAAACCATTAAATACTCTTCCCTAAACTAGTCCACGGTCCTAGAATAGAGTTGTTTCGAGAATAGGAAAGATGCATAGACAACAACCAATCCTAATTCAAACAATAGATCTAAGTCAATCAAACAAGTTGATCAGGCTCATAAAATCAAACATAGATCATGGGATGAAGCACAAGAGTATCAATAAAGACCTAGGGATAAAGAGGTTACCAGAATTTCACAACTTCATAATAAAGCTTCCTTGATTGAATAAACTCAAGAGGAGAGTTAGTTCTCCATTACAAAGAAAACTCCAATCTTTATTGAAAAACAATTGATTGACAAGTATGTTCTATGATATCCTAAAAACCTAGAAAGGTTCCCCTTATATAGCCCCAAGGATCAACCTTTTCGGACTAAATAAGATAGGAAACCGAAAGATAAGAAAGGAAACAAGATAGAAACGGTGAAACATCGTCCGCGTGAAAGTCGGTCACACCGCGACCGCGGCACCATCACCGCGCCCGCGGCGGTCTTCAAATGGTCAAGTCCGAGTCGGCTTCTACTGCGACCGCGCCACAGACAGTGCGACCACGGCCTTCAAGGTCTTGGTTGGTTCGCTCCTCCACGCCACCGCGCCCGCGTCCCAGACAACGCGACCGCGATATCCATGCAGTGGCGAATCTTCCTCTTTAAGCTCTTTAACTCTTGATTCTTCATAACTTGTGTCTTTGGTCTTCATATTACAATAACGCTCAAAACTAACCTAAACACTCTCAATATAGCTCTAAAATACAAGAGTTATCATATACAAAATAGCCTGAATCAGTACACTTTGAAGGTAGAGTTTCAAAGGCACTCTTTATATATAGCATCCTCAAATCTAGATCTCTTGGGATTGTACAAGTGATTACCCTCGCACTCGTAGCCCCACTTGCATTCAGGGTATACCGAGCACATATTTGTACCGGAGTCGCCCGACAACAGGGAACCATCGTCTCCAAAGAGCCAATCAAACTCATCCCAGAGAGGGAAGGCCTAATCGAATGAGAGAGATTGAGAGCTTTAGAAGAGAGGCAAGAGGGAGAGCGAGTGAGAGGTTGAGAGGTTGAGAGCTTTTTTGCTTTGGAGAAAAAATGAGAGAGATAGGAGATCTTGGAGAGAGATGAGAGATTTGAGAGCCTTGCAAAAATGAAGAGCTTAACCACCAACATATATATGTGGCTTGCCATGTTTGGATCAGGGAAAACGAGCCCAAGAAACTCAAAACAAGCCCAAAAGAATGAGCTCAAGTCTGCAATTAATGGAGGCCAACAATGAAGTCGATCAATTTTTGTTGATCTTAAAAACATGTGTGACATTCTAGGGGGTTTAAAGGGAAAAAAGAATGAAAAAGTGAGTGTTAGTTTTTAGCTTGCATTTTATTGTAGGTTGTTGGAAAAATTGGTTTTTTGTGGGAGTAATAATAATTGGAGAAGATGAAGTTGCTTTTTGGAATTAATTTTAGTGGTTTTTTAAGACAAATTTGCGATCTTGCCCCTCTTAATAAAAACGTTTGCAAAAACGTTCTTGAAACTACCAAATAGCAAAATATGCTATTTTAGACGTTTTTGCAACAAAGTTTATATTGTTTTGTGTTTTCTTTTAAATAGAAATTTTATTAATAAAACATTATAATTACGTTAAAAATATTCAGCGATAAATTATGAAAACTATTTCAATCTACATAATTTAAAAAAAGAAAGAAAAAAGAAAAGTCTTTTGAAAAATTAAGATTTTTAGGGAAAAAATATGATATTGTGATATGGTTAAGATTTTTATCCAATAATATTGTGAAACATATATGCACGATTATCGTCATTATCGTCGTTTCTATAAATATTTATGATTTTCGAAGTTATAGTTTATCACAAAGCTAGGGTTTTTGAGGAATGCTTGAGTTTTGCGCTATAGGTAAGATCCATCATGTCACCCTGGCCCAAAATCATGTCATCCACAATTCAAATCCTGTCACACTGAGCCGAAAGCCTGTCATCCACAATTCAAATCGAGATGGGTGGCGAAAAACACTCTCGATTGTTTTATGTTTTTTTTTTGAAATTATGGCATGATACAACAACACTCTCTCCTTTATTTCTTTTTTTTTAGAGTTCGATTTGGTTTTAAATTTTTTTACTCTCTTTAATTTTTGAAATGGATAGAATCTTCCAAAAATCTTGTTATCAATCTATAGAATCTTTTAACGATAATGTTTTAATATTAAAATATCTACATCATTTCTTTATCTATATATATTTTCAAATTAGGAGAAAAAATTGTTCTATTAAAATATATCACTTTTTTGATAAAAATATTAATAATTATTTATTGAATTGTTTTTATCGGAATTTCGTAATTTCTTTTATCAGAAAAAAAACAGTCATTTTGGGTACTCATGCAATATTTTTAGGCATTTTTACAATATTTGTTGACTTTTTTGCAAATCAAAAAAAATAATGACGTATTTGCAAAGTGGTTATCAAATAGGGGTATGGGGTACTAATTCCTCGTTTTTTAATTCTAAAATAGAAAGAAATGTATGGTATAAATGGAAAGTGTTAAAGATGGACAAACTTTATTGGACGCCCGAAAATGAATACAAAACAATCTCTCGGGGATGGAGGAAAGCTATTTAAGAAAATATTTAGATTTACCAAAAAAAAACTATAAATATTAGCACATGAATGGATTGTTCGTTGAAAACCATATCAAGAGAAGAGAACAACAACAACAACAACATATACCCAGTGAAATCCCGCTAAAGCAGGATCTGGGGGTTAGGATGGGGGCATTTCAGGCCTAGATGAAATGCGCCCAATACAACCCAAAATAAAGAAAGAATAAAGAATAAAAGAGTAAAAATAAGACAATAAAAATAAAAATAAATATAAAGAAACAAGAATAAATAATAAATAATAAAAGACCGAAAACCAACTGACTAGTTATCTAGCACCCTATTCTTCTTCCTCCACAACTCCATGCACTGAGCCAAACTCTCTGAAATCCCTAACAAGGCCAAATCCTGCTTTATGCTGTCCATCTATCGCTTCTTTGGACGACCTCTATTCCTCTGGAAAGCCCCTAAATCCAAATGTTCGCACCTCCTGACCGTAGCATTAAGGCTCCGCCTCTAGACATGACCAAACCATCACAATCTACCTTCTCTCAACTTGTCTCCGATGCTAGCCACCCCGAGCTTCCCTCTGATCTCTTCATTTTTAATCTTATCCATCCTTATGTGTCCACACATCCATCTAAGCATCCTCATCTCTACGACTGCGAGTTTCTGCTCCTGAGCCTTCGTCGTCGGCCAACATTCAGCACCATAGAGGATTGCCGGCCTCACAACAGACTTGTAGAACTTTCCCTTGAGCTTGATAGGAACCTTCTTGTCGCATAGAACACCTGAAGCTGCCCTCCACTTTCGCCAACCTCTCTGAATACGAGACCTAACATCTTCATCAATACACCCATCGGACTGCAAAATAGAACCCAGATATCTAAAGTAATCCTTCTTCGCAATGACATCGCCGCCCAACTGCACCTCACTGCTAAGCTCGACCTCCTGACCGAAACCGAACTCCACATATTCTGTCTTAGTCCTACTCAACTTAAACCCTTTACATTCTAGCCTCTCCCTCCACAATTCCAACTTGCTGCTCACCCCCTCTCTAGAATCCTCCACCTAAACTAAGTCATCTGCGAACAACATGCACCCCGGAACCTCTCCCTGGACGTCCCTAGTCAACACATCCAACACTAGCGTGAACAGGAAGGGGCTCAGAGCTGAACCTTGATGGAGACCCATCCCCACTTCAAAATAATTTGTATCTCCTCCTGGCGTGCACACACTCGTCCTCGACTACTCATACATGTCATGAATGATTCTGATAAAAGAACTCGGCACCTCTTTGGCTTCTAGACACTCCCAAATCAACTCTCTCGGTACCCTGTCATAGGCTTTCTCCAAGTCGACGAACACCATATGCAAGTTTTTCTTTCTCTCCCAGTGAGCCTCAATCAGTCTCCTCAACAGACGGATAACCTCTATGGACAAACGCCCTGGCATAAAACCGAATTGGTTTTCCGACACTTGCACTAGTCGCCTCAGTCTCAGCTCAATTGCTTTCTCCCACACTTTCATTGTATGACTCAAGAGTTTGATACCCCTATAGTTGTTACAATGTTGACTATCCCCTTTGTTCTTGTACAATGGAATTAACTTATTGAGCCTCCACTCCTCCGGCATCCTGGACGTCTTGAAAATAGCATTGAAAAGCGCCGCTAGCTAATCGAAACCTCTCGCACCCAAACATTTCCAAATCTCTACTGGGATCTCATCTGGACCGACTGCCCTTTTTCTGCCCATCCTACGGATCACCTCACTAACTTCTTCCCGAGAAAACCGTCTGTAGACGAGACAACTGCCCTGACTCCCTACGACTCGGCACCCCTCTAGCGACTCACAACCCTCAAATTAAACTACTTATATAGAACAATAAAATATTCTTATAAATTTTACAAAAAAATTAACATTTATGTCCGTAGTGTTTATTAAATAAAAGTATCTCCATCTTAATTTTAACATGATGTCTTTTGATAATTTTAAATATTACTTCATACAAAAAATACTGATATTTATTATAATGCATATATACAATATTTTGATGATATATTTATACATTGTAGTTTCCTTCAAGTTTTAATACTTATTTTTAAAAAGTTTATTATGATTTAAATAGAAACAAAAAATACTTTGTATGTTCCATTTTTATCTATTTATGCATACAATATGTTAAAAATACAAATTTGGATTACAAAATTGATAATGCACTATGAAAATACAAATTTGGATTACAAAATTGATAATGCACTATAAAAACAATCAATTCGACTATATAAAAAATGATTTGATATTATATATACTGATATACATAATATCACTTATATATAATTTACATAAAATATGGTGGCTTGAAAAGATACAAATTTAATATATAGTATAAATTGTTTGAATATCTAAATAAGTGTGAAATAAAATTAAAATATTGTTAAATAATTTAAAATAAATTTGTTTGAATTTACTAGTTGATTTAAATTTAAAACTTGATAAATTAATTAATAATTAAAAAAAGTTAAGGTGGGACCTTGGTGGATTGATAATGTGAATTTTTATTAGTATAAAAACTAATTTATTAAAACAAAGTAAGATCCATATTATGTTAAAAAGAAAATTTGAGAACTACCACAAAATGACATATAACTGAATTGAATATAAAAATGACACCTGGTCAAATTTTAGTTGGTTCAATATAATGAATCCCAACCTTCACAAGGGTAGACTAGTTTGAGTCCAAAATTAACCCAAAACTAATTATATATCGATGTATTAATTCGATATAAATCGAAGTTCGAAATTACCCGATACAAAATTATTTAAAAACTTAAGGTAATCCGACGCAATATCATTATAAAAAAATAAAATCTCCCGAGTCACTGGACCCAAAAAAATTTGTAACCTTTGATTCATACACCAAATTAAATGAAACTATCTCGGATAGTCATATACTCATATGTAATGTACTTGTAGATACATTAAATATATATATACATAAATAAATATTTTTATTTTACAAATTAAGTATAATGTATATTTGTTATAATTATATGTTTGAATTTAAGATTAATTAATTACACTAACCACTTAGTTTTAAAGTTACTTAAACTAGGACAAAAGTTGTCATTCAAAATATGGTCAATATCGAAATCCGAATCAACCCGAAATCTAAATGACTCGATCGAAATTGACCCAAAAATCCATCTTTATCCGATTAAAGGAAATCTGACATGACATTGTCCAACCCAATTGTTAAAATATTCAGATTTTATTAAAATCCGGATTAGCCCGAACCCTAAAACGATCGGACCTAAACCCGTCCCGACCCACTCGATCAATTGACAGCCCTAGCTGCTTCAATAGCCTTGTTAAAAAAAAATCTGTATATCAATTAGTTAAGACTTAAAAGAGACGGTTTCTTTTTCTCTCTAGAGCGTTTGAGCGATTGGGCGATTGGCGGTTACCAATTTCTCCGGTTGTTTTGCTTCTCTCCGGCGTCTGGCCGTGGGGGCTAGGGTTTCCCGTCGTCAAAGTGCTGGTGTCACCGTCTTGGTTTGTGCACTGTGTTCGGATTTGCAGGTTTCGAATGGAGGCAAGCAGGGTGCAGGATCTTCTCTTGACAGAGGATGAAACTCAGGAGGTCCCAGGGGCTGTAGAACGTTCAAATGAGGAGCGTCGAAGGAGTTGTCTAACTCTGGTGGGATCTTTAATCACAAATCGACCTTTCAACGCATATGCACTGAAGACGACGATGAAAGGGGCTTGGAAGGTTAAGAAAGGCTTCATCTTCCGTGAACTGCGACCAAACCTCTACCTGTTTCAGTTTGCGGATATGAATGATCGAGATCGGGTTATGAAAGAGGGGCCATGGTCTTTTGACAGAGCACTACTTGCTTTGAAAGAGCCGGGTACGGAACAACCATCGAAAATCAGCATCGAAAAGGTACCGATGTGGATTCGGGCTTATGATCTACCTCTAGATGCCATGACAATGAAGACTGCAGAGATCATAGGCAGGGTGTTTGGAGGTTTGGAACTGTTCGATTAAACTGAAAATCTAGTTAGTGCGAAGTTCCTTTGTGTGAGAGTTATGGTCGACATAACCAAATCATTGCGTAGGGGAATCTTGATGAGCTTTGAAGGAAAACGAATGTGGATAGGAATCAAGTACGAGAAATTGCCGAATTTTTGCTACTGCTGTGGTCGGTTGGGACATGTTGAACTAGACTGTGAGGATGAGGAAGGCAAGGAACGACAGGGCGAGTATGGCGACTGGCTTCGTGCTTCTCCCATACGATTTCACCAGCCTAGATCAGATTTTGAGAAGGAGCAAGAGAGACTGGTTCTTCATGGAATGATGAGGAAGGATCTTGTGCAAATTGATGCTGAAAAGAAGGAAAGGACGGGCGCTAGGAAGTCTTTAATTGATCTTCTTCAAAAAAATGAAGTGTCTGCAAGTCTGGAAGACAGTTCAGCGAGTGAAACAGATGGAAACTTGCAAAACAAGGAGGACCTCTGCACTAACAGGCTAGCAGAAACAGTAGGCTTGACAGAGGTTCATGATAAAATGCAACGTGTTGCCTTGAGTGAAGGAGCCATTGCTGATCAGCTGGGGCGTCAAGACGAAACTCCTCATAAGGAAGAGGTGGGCGACAATCTAAATGCTGCGAAAGGAAAGTCTATTGTGGTGGGACATAAAACAGAATTTCAAAAGAAGAATGCGGAGTCAAAGAAGAAAGGATGGAAAAGACGGGCCAGAGATGGAAATCAGGGGAAAGTAATAGGTGAGGCTGTCAAGGAGAAGAGGAAAGGTGGACCTATATCTAAAGATGTGGTGATGGGATCTTCTGAGCAAGAAAGTGAAATGGAAAAACGACAAAAGATTGTATCGGCGGGAGGGGTCGAGGACCTCTCTTGCCGGACATTATGAGTCTATTGAGTTACAATTGCCGGGGATTGGGGACGGCCCGGTCAATTGGAAGACTCGCCAATTTGGTGAGAAGGGAGGCCCCGAAGGTTGTCTTCTTAATGGAGACAAAAGCGGACAAGAAACGGATGGATTTTGTGCGAGATAAGTTAGGCTTCGAAGGCTGTTTTTCAGTGGATGTGGTGGGTTTGTCGGGTGGTTTATGCTTACTTTGGGCTGAAGGGTCATCGGTGGCGATCAAATCATATACTCAACACCATATAGATGCTGAAGTGGGGATCAATGACGGGGGCAGCTGGCGCTTTATGGGTCTATATGGTTGGCCGAAACGTGATGAAAAACGTCACACTTAGACTTTGTTAAAGAGACTGAATGAGGACATACATGAGAGGTGGCTTTGTCTAGGTGATTTTAATCGAATTCTAACTCATGAAGACAAAGATGGGGGCTCTGATCCTGAATGGCCAGCAATGATTGCTTTTAGGGATGCTTTGGAAGTGTGTGGCCTCAGTGAGGTCTCCTTTTCGGGTCCAAGATTTACTTGGGACAATGGTAGGGCAGGAACCGACTTTATCCAAGAACGACTTGACTTCGGTTTCGCTAATGAGAGCTGGGGGGCTGATTTCCCGAATGCTAGACTCCGACATCTTGAAAGGCAGGGGTCTGATCACCTACCGATTCTCTTGGAATTTTTCAGATGTGATGAGGAGGATGGCGAGGAGTTTAGAGGTAGGAGACCAGCACGTTTCGAGGCAATGTGGGTCCACAACGAGGGCTGCCAAGTTGTTGTGGAGAATTCTTGGAGAAACCCAAATCTGACTGCTGATGGGGTTGGGATGCTTCAGAAACTTGAGGTGTGTATGGATCAGCTCAAGGAATGGAACAAAAAGGAGTTTGGTAACGTGGTGGGAAAGCTGAGAGTTGTAAGGGAAGAGCTCAGGAAAATCAACAAGAATGGAATGGTCGGTTCTCTAGTAGGGAGGAGACGACAGCTGGAAAAAGAGGAAGGAGATTTAATGGCGAAGGAGGAGCTAATATGGTTTCAGCGCACGAAAGAAAACGAGATGATGTGGGGAGATAGAAACTCATCTTTCTTCCATGGAAAAGCAAATGGTAGAAGAAAGGTGAACAAAATTCGGAGACTCGTTGATTATGAAGGGATGGAATGGCGCAGGAGTGAGAATAAAGCCAGAGTTGCAGTTGAGTACTTTAAGGAGCTTTTCAAATCCGATCACAGTGCACAATCAAATACGGCTCCTCAAGGACACTCGCCAAAACTGACGCTCGAGGACAACTCTCAGCTGTTGTGTCCATTCACCGACGACGAGGTATATTCGGCTCTTTTCTCTATGCACCCTACAAAGTCCCCCGGACCCGATGGTATGTCAGCGTTGTTTTACCAACAACACTGGGATATTGTCGGTCCAGAAGTTACCGCTTTCGTCCTTAATATTCTTCATGGTGGTGTTATTCCTCACAAACTGAATTATACTTTTATCTCATTAATTCCAAAAGTAAAAGACCCTTACAGAATGAGAGATTTGAGACCGATAAGCTTATGTAATGTCCTCTACAAGATTGTGTCCAAAGTTCTTGCAAACAGGTTAAAAGGCGTCTTAAACAAGGTGATTGAGAAGACTCAAAGTGCATTTGTCCCAGGGAGGTTGATAACAGATAATGCTCTTGCAGCCTTTGAGATATTCCACTACATGAAGAACAAGAGAAAAGGCAAGCAGGGGTACTTAGCTCTGAAACTCGACATGGCAAAGGCATATGACCGGGTGGAGTGGGGCTTTTTGGAGCAAAGCATGAGACAGCTTGGTTTCTGCGACGAGTGGGTTGGATTGGTAATGAAGTGTGTAACAAGTGTGTCGTTTTCAGTTCTTATGGATGGCTTACCTTCTGTTGAATTCCTGCCGAGTCGGGGGCTTCGTCAAGGCGATCCTTTGTCCCCCTACTTATTTCTGTTATGTGCTGAGGGGTTGTCATCTCTCATCCGAAGAAGTGAACGGGAGGGGCGGCTAAATGGGATAAGGATTGCAAGGGCTGCACCGTCGGTTTCTCACCTCTTTTTCGCTGATGATAGCGTTTTGTTTGCTAAAGCTACCTGTCAACAAGCTTCAGAGATTGTTAATATCCTCCAGAGTTACGGAGCAGCTTTAGGACAACAGGTGAACTTTACCAAATCTGAGCTATCTTTCAGCCGAAATGTGGGAACACACCAGCGGGCGACTATCCAAGACATCCTTAACGTTCAAGAGGTTGACAAATCACGATCGCTACTTAGGTTTGCCGACTTTGATTGGTAGATCGAAGAAAGCAGTGTTTGACCAAGTCAAGGATCGAGTGTGGCGGAGACTTAAGAGCTGGAAGGCGCAAACTCTTTCAAGGGCTGGAAAAGAGGTTTTAATCAAAGCTGTGCTGCAGGCTATCCCGACATACACGATGTCGTGTTTCCTGCTGCCAAAAGACCTTTGCACTGATTTAGAGAATCTGATGTGTGGGTTTCTGTGGGGTGATTCAGTGGATAAGAGGACAGTGCACTGGATGAGTTGGGAGCGGATGTGCAGGCCAAAGAGACATGGGGGTTTGGGTTTTCGTGATTTAGAAGCGCTTTCAATTTGGCTTTATTAGCAAAACAAGGGTGGCGTTTGATCCAAGAACCAGACTCGCTGGCTGCCCAATTGTTAAAAGCCAGGTATTACCCAAGAACTGATTTTTTACATGCCTCTGTAGGTTTCAATCCCAGCTATGTTCAAGGCGAGGGATGTGATTACGAGTGGATCCTACTGGCATGTAGGTAATGGTGATTCAATCAATGTATGGCAAGATAGGTGGATACCAAGACCATCATCTTTTATGGTGGCAGGGAATTTTCATGGTGCTAATGCTGATTTAAAAGTCAGAAATTTCATTGATTGGAATCAAAAGAGCTGGAAGGAGTCCGAGATTCGAGAAACGTTCTCACCTTGTGACGTAGATGCGATTATGGGCATTCATTTGGTCGATGCAATGATCCCTGATTTTCTTGTCTGTTATTATACGAAGAGTGGAAGTTATTCGGTTCGATCGGGCTATCACTTGCTGATGGAAAAGAAGAGGCTGAAGTCGAGCTGTGGCCAGACATCATCGTGCGCTGGAGACAGACTTTGGCGCTCTCTCTGGGACGTTGAGGTGCCTCCTAGGGTCAGGTCTTTTCTGTGGCGGGCTGGAAGAGACATTCTCCCAACCAAAGTGAACTTGTTGAAGCGGCAAATTGGAGCGGAACTCAGTCGTGATGTGTGTGGTAAACCGGAAGCAATCCTGCACTGTCTTCGGGACTACCACCTTCCGCAACAAACGTGGGCTTTGTCTGATGATCTTGCAGATCTGTGGGCGACAAGCAATGCGTTTTTGGACTGGTTTGATCAGGTCAAAAGCTCGCTCGCAACCTGCGGATTTTCGAAGGAATCAGCTCTGACCCTGGGTTAGTCTTCGATCGTGGCAGGCAAAGGGCTGAGGAATTCATCATTTCAGTAAGGAGTGGTGCCCGGGCGGCTGTGAGAGTGGCTGAGCAGCGGTCGTCGTGGGTATTACCGGAGGCAGGATGGGTGTCGGTCTGTTGCGATGGGTCTGTTAAAGACGAGACTTGTGGCATCGGTATCATTGGTCGGTCCGATTCAGGGAACGTCCTCTTCGTTGGATCAAAGCGCATCCAAGAGGGTTTAGAACCAAAGGTGGTCGAGGCCGAAGCTATAGCGTGGGGACTCCAAACTGCCATTTCCATGGGTTACCAAAGAGTGTTGATTGAATCAGACAGCAAGGGTGTCATTGACATTCTCAATGGTGGCCAACTTCCGAACAATTCTCTCGGGTATCTCCTGACAAAAATTCTGGAGCGGCGAGATGCAAATAGAGCTGCTGACTAGCTAAGTAGATTTATGCCTTCTGCTGTGTTTTTTCAATCTGATGTTATGCACTTTCCTTCTAGTTTGTATGAACTGGTGTATGGTGACATTTCCCATTAATTGAAGGCGTGTGTTTATCAAAAAAATAAAAAATCTGTATTTCATATATTTAGCCCCCACTCACTAAACATCCTGAGTCTGCCGATATATAGATAGATAGATAGATAGATAGATAGATAGATTTTGAACCCAATGATTTGAATTAGGTGCATGTAGATGTAGTGTTTAGGGGTCAAATATAGAGACATGATTAAACGCATTTGGCTAAATTCGATCATCATATATAGATTGCATACAGAACCTTAAGCATGAACGATAGTGATATATAAATATAGTGATTGGGTTGTAAAATATAGAGACCTGCTTTAGGGACCGCTTTTGGCTAAGATGTATCCTGTCCGTATCATATGCATGGATTCCTGTATTATAGGTACATTCGGAGGTATATGATCAGCATCATAATTAATTTTAGAAAGATTCTATAGATTTTAGGCATGTATATTTCTTAAACATAGAGTTGTTATTTTATTGTTACACTTACACTAGGCTTTACCGGTTATTAATTTGGTTTCATTTTGGGTCCACCGGGCAAATCCTCTTTAGCTATTTATAAGGGTATGTGTACTCTCCATTTCTGCCGCTAGAGTCCACTATATTTTAATAAATTTTAAGTTTAAGTTTCTGGACATGTCTGGACCTATGAAAATATCGTGTTATTTACGATATTAAAGTTCTAAAAAATTGTAAAAGCCTCCAACTTGAGAATTTTTTTTTATATAAGGAAAGGAATTAGGCTAGGCCTATTACAGGAGAAGAGGCACTATTCTAAAGCATCTTTACGGATGAGGTCCAGAAGACCTAGATCAGAACAAACAGGCGAAGTCGAGACGTAACGGAAGGAGTTAGCGATGAAGTCAGCAGCAACATTAGCTTCTCTAGGAACATGAGAGATGGACCAACTCTGGAAATTCCTAAGCAGCTCATGAACATCCACCCGAATCATCTCAACCTCCCACGGGCAGCTTCTGCTCCCCAAAACCGCATTGACGACTTGCAGGGTGTCACCTTCAATAACCAGACGGGGAATGCCACGATCAATGGCCTCCAAAATCCCTTGTTGGAGCGCGAAAGCCTCTGAGAAAATCACAGAGCGTTTACCAATGAACCCTCCGTCAATAGAAATGGGTGCTCCTGAAGCATCCCTGCAAATAAACCCAAATGAGGCAGCACCAAACGAGTTAACAGCCCCAGGAGGTTTGCTCCATTTCACCCTTTTTCTCTTTTTCTGGCATTTGTTCTTTTCTCCTTGTTCTGGAAGATTGGCTTGTCCCCATTCACCTTTCTGTTTTTTGTAGAAAGCTTCCACTACCATTGGGGTTATATTTGATTGGTTGTCCGAGTCGAATGTTAGTTTATTCCTAAAGAACCATATGCTCCACCATATTCCAACTAGGTCTTCGAATTCCTTCAAGTTTATCTTGGATTTTATTTCTTCTATAATTTCTATTGGTTTTTTATTATCTGGATTTATGCTTCCAATAATTCTGGATGTATTACTATTCACGGATTTACTTATAACTTCTGTTGCCATCTGGCATTTCATAAAGAGGTGGTATGAGTCTTCATGCGTGTTCGAGCAAAAAACGCATCCCTGAGGGACTCCAATGTGATTTGCAGCAAGTCTAGCTTTTGTAGGTAAGCCATTCCGGCAAATTTTCCATAGGAAGTTTTTCTGTTTTGGTGGCACTTTTAGTTTCCAAATCCATTCAAGGTCTTGAGATGTATCATTTTTGTTTTTATGGATCCAATCCACCGTAGCCTGGGTCGAGAACCATCCGTTCCTACTTGGTTTCCAGTATAATCTGTCTTGGACGTTCGTTTGTGGGAATATAATTTGGGATATTATGTCCACTTTATCTTGTTGGACAATTCTTTTTAAAAGCGGAATGTTCCAAGTTTTATCATCTCTTATGTATTTACTAACTGATTCCTCCATGTCAGGAGGATTATTCAGATTTTCTCTTGGTGTAAGCGGTTTGTCTCCAGTCCAACAATCTTTCCAAAACTTTATAGTTTTTCCGTCTCCAACCTGCCAGTGGAGACCGGATAGAAATTGTTTGTGGAGGCTAATAAGTTTGGCCCATTGCCAAGATGTGTTAGATTGTTTCTTATACTCAAAAAAGTTTTGGTTTCTAATATATTTTTCCTTTACTATTTTTACCCATATATTGGACGGTTCAGCGACTATTTTCCATAGGAGTTTTAATTGAAGTGCTTGATTCATATCTTCTGCTTTGGTGATCCCCAAACCTCCTAGCTTAAGAGGTCTGCATATTGAATTCCAGCTTATAAGTGGTTTATGTCCACTGTCTTTGTTCCATAGGAAATTTTTATTAGTTTTATCCAGCTCTTTATGGATTGATTTTGGCAAATAGAACGATTGCATTAGGTAGTTTGGTTGTGCAGACAAATTAGCTTTGATTAGTATTTTCCGACCTTCTTGTGATAAGGTGTTTGCTTTCCATTTTGTGAGCTGGTTTTTTGTCTTGTTAGATACGTCACTAAACGTGTTTTTATTGACACGTTCATTGATAATGGGGCATCCTAGATATTTGTCCAGAGCCGAAGTATTTTTTATATGTAATATTTGTTTTATTTGAGTTTTTGTGCCATTGTTGATGTTTTTTGTCACTTGGAATGCAGATTTGTGGTAATTGACTTTTTGTCCTGATATTTCGCAAAAGTCATCCAGGATTTGTTTAATCTGTTGGCATGTGCTGTTTTTTGTGTTTGCAGAGACAATGGTATCATCTGCGTATGCTAAAAAAGGGATCTTTGTTCCTCCTCTGGAAATTTGAATTCCAATACCACTTTTACTGGTATCACTTGCAGTCTGAAGTTGTCTGGCGAGAACTTCAGCAGCAAGTATAAAAAGGTATGGAGATAAGGGGTCACCTCACGGAGGTTGGCCTAGAGCATCCTTATGGATGAGAACTTGAAGTTCTGGGTGACTCTGTATGGTATCGATTGATAAACTATGGCCCAGTTTAGCAATTTTATCGGTCACAGCGTTACAATTCCTACCAATAAATGAAACTCTAACATTCTCAAATTCCCTAAGGGAAATAATGATGTCTGATATTATTATATCAGTTTTCCATGGGCATTGATCTAGTTTCTTGACAACATTGATTATGATCAAATTATCTCCTTCTATGTCTAGGTTTTTTATTCCTAATTCTTTTGCTCTTTTAATCCCTTCTCTCAAAGCAAGGGCTTCAATTTTAGCAATCGAGATTTGACCATGTCTTGTTGTTGTCATATCTATCACTTCTGCATTCAGACCTCTTATTATTATTCCCGTCGATGTTAAGTTGTCCGTTGTCTTAGAACCATCGAAATTAAGCTTATAGACGCCTGAAGGTGGCTTCTTCCAATATTCATCTTTTCTCTTTTTCTTTCTCATAATATTTACACTCGATTCTTTGTGTGACTCCACCTCATCCCATTGTTTGGCCCTCTCTAACGCCTGCATTTCCATCCTTATATAACCAACCAGATCGGGGATACAGTCATTTGTTTCCTTTTGGAATATAAGCTTATTTTGTTTTTGCCATATGCACCACCAACTCATAACTAGATTCATTTAATTCTTTTGTTCCTAGGAGTTGTTTTATCTCTCCGAGGATTGTCCTAGGTGTTTTGTTTCGATGGTTTATGTTTCTTATACATTGTTCGATTTTAAGGTTTATTTGCCTAATTATCCTTTGCGTGTGATTGCATTCTATAAAAAGGTGTCCAAAATCCTCAAGAGTGCAGCCACACATAACACATCCGCCCGGAACTGCCACGTGTTGCTCACACAATCTACTTTTTGTTGGTAGGCCGTTGCTGTCAATTTTCCAAAGGAAATTCTTCACCTTTGACAACGTGTCAAGTTTCCAGATCCAACTATTGCAATTTATGTTATAGTCATTGGTTTTTGTTAAATGCTCTATGGCGGATGCCGTGGAAAACAACCGTTTTTGCTAGGTGCCCAATAAAGTCGATCCTTTATAGCATTTTCAAGTAAACATATATCATTTATTTCTGAAACGATCTCATCCGGTAGCAGTTGTCTAAGCTCATCTATTTTCCATTTTCTATTTATTGATATAAACTCACTTACTTTACTTCTGGAATTAATTGTATTTGGTTCTTTGGCAAATTTTCGGAGGACTTCATTCCTGACCCATTTATCTAACCAAAAGTTGATTGTTTTACCATCACCAACTTGCCAAATTAATCCTTTTTCGAATTCGAGTTTCAGTTTAATCATATTTCTCCATTGCCATGATGCATTTCTTTGGATTTTGTATGCAAATAGATCACTATTCTTCAAATATTTCTCTTTTATAATTCTAACCCATATGTTATGTGGTTCAGCTAGGATTTTCCATAACAACTTCATTTGTAAGGCTTTGTTCATGCGTTCTGTTTTTCAATTCCTAAACCACAATGGGTCTTTAGCTTACAAATCCTGTCCCAACTAATTAACGGATTGTATTGTTGACCTTTGTTCCAGAAGAAGTCTCTGTTAATTTTGTCTAATTCATTGCGAACTTTTGTGAACAGCATGAAACTTTGCATTAAGTAGTTTGGTTGATATTATCTAACAATTGAAACGCGTCCCGATCTTAAGATCGAAGAATATGAAAGTTTGTATTATATTTTGTACAATAAATTTTCGTATTTACCTTGTTTTATTTTTAAATTTCAACAATTATAATATTATAATGATCTTTTTGTTTGTAGGAGTGATGTAAAATAAACTTTTAAAGTAGACATGTTACATCATTAGATAGCCTATATACTATGTCATGTGTATATATATATAGTCTATCCAGAGATATTTCATATGTTACATATATATAGAGCTATTTCTTAAGTTGGTTAGCTAGCTCAATTGAACTTTGGCTTGAATTAATTGTTACAATGTGAAACGCTTACCTTAAAGGTATGTTTTATCCTATTTCGAGAAAAAATTAATTGAAGTTTGATAATACAGTAGCTAGTAGAAAAACGAATGGAAGTTTCAAACACAAAACATAAAAAATGTTTAAAACATTAAGTTAGTTTGAAAGTGGTAGTACACAATATGTCGGTGTACGGGTTTCAATTCCTTCTTCAATGACCTTCTTCTCCTAGCCTCCTTCAATGACCTAGACCTGCAAAACATTGGACAAAGGGGGCGGGGACCCCCTAATCCACCTCCGATGCCTAAGTCAGTAGAGTATTCGCGAGGGTAACAATAGAGAGAAAGGCGCAGGGTAGGGCTATCACAAGCGATGATCAGCCCCTCTAGGGTAGTTTTTGTATATCCTTTCTACATGGCGAAGACATGTATTTATAGTGGAGAGAGAGGGCTAGGGTTAGTTCCTTGGAGCCCAATCAATAATTCTATCTTCTTAAATAGGATAGAATCTTCCAACTACCGGATAACTACCACGATTTAATAGGCTAATAAAGATATTTATTAGATATGCTTACCTGGCTGGCGGAAATATTATCCTTAATTATGATGGTAAATTTACCCACCTACAAATGTCCCACCTACGTCTTAGTTGCGCAACTAAGACGTAGGTACTCTAGGATCGACTTGGAGTGACTTATGTGGATTAGGAGATTGGCGTGTTTCCACATTCATGAGCGAGTGTCATGAGAACCCCCGTGAGCGAATATCACGGTCCCCCCCCCCATGAGCGAATATCATGGGGGCTCCGCGAGCGAATATCGCGGTCCGTGAGCGAGTATCACGGGAACTCTATGTTGGCAGCCATAGTCCGTGAGCAAATGTCACGGGAACAACCGCCGTGAGCGAATACACGGGAACCACCGTGAGCGAATACACGGGAACCACCGTGATGAACTATCACGGGTTAACGTCGTGAGCGAATGCACGAGAACCACCGCGAGCGAGTACGCGGGAACAACCGCCGTGAGCGAATACACGGGAACCACCGTGATGAACTATCACGGGTTAACGTCGTGAGCGAATACACGAGAACCACCGCGAGCGAGTACGCGGGAACAACCGCCGTGAGCGAATACACGGGAACCACCGTGATGAACTATCACGGGTTAATGTTGTGAGCGAATACACGAGAACCACCGCGAGCGACGCGGGAACCTCCTACGTAGCTAGCATACGAGGAGTCCGTTAGTTCGATGAACTAACGTAGCGCTTATTTTTTTTTATGCAAGACTCTTCTAATGCAAAAACCGATAACAAAAGTAAACATGAATGACATGATCCTAAAAATTAAGCTAATGAAAGAAAAACAACCTAAGGGCCTCGTCAAAACACCTCCTGGGAAAAAGAGTGCCCCTGCCTACATGAATCCTAGTCCCGGGATCCCCGCGCATAAGGGTCCGGGCATCCGTGGTCGTGCCTGCTCAGGCCATGGCGACGGTTTATCCTCTTCAAGGCGAATCGGTTAATTATCATCTTCGAGGCGAATCGGTTATTTATCCTCTTCAAAGCGGACCGGTTGTTTATCCTTTTCAAAGCGAATTGCCCCTGCCACGATCCCACGCTCCCAGAACGAGCGGCGCGCCCGCGATTTTGCCCTAGAAAGGGGGTTCTACGCTCTGGACCGAGATTGCAGTCGCGGCTCGGGGACCCGCGGTCGCGGTACGTTGAACCGTGGGTGTCGCTTTGATCTCGCGGGCGTGGCTGCTCGGTCCGTCGCCTTTCCTCGATTCGCCTCTGCGCTTGCACTTGGAAGCCTTTGACCCGCTTGCTCCCTTGATCCCATGATGAGCATTCTTCCATCATGGGGATCTCGCGCTCGGGTGGGGCCTGAGGCGAGGAAGACGACTTCCTTCTCGCCTCACGATCAGCTTCTTCTAAGCGCACATGTCGGCAAACGCACACTCGCAGTCCATCGATGGTGGAAGGAGGATAGAGTATCAATTCTTCCATCAACTTGCTTCCGAGCGGGAGAGCTCTTTTGAAAGCGGCTAGTGCGGCTTTCTCACTGCATCCCTCCGCCTCGGCGTAGCATTCCATAAAACGATTCGAGAAGCTGCGCAAGCTCTCATCTTGATTCATCTCGAGATCAAAGAGCGTGTCAAGGGACGCTGCGTCTCGGTAATTGGCGGTGGAATTCTTGACGAACAAAGTGGCAAGTTGTCTCCATGATCGTATTGATCCGGGTTCCAAGCCTTGGAACCACCTGAGAGATCCTTCGGTGAGGCTGCTCGGGAACATCTTACACATCATGGCTTCTTCGGACACCCACAACGTCATCTTGTACGAAAACAAGGCTATGTGGCTTATGGGGTCCGAATGTCCATCGTAAAGATCAAAGGTTGGTGGAGAGAACTTCGCCGGGGGCTTGGCTCGCAAGATCCATTCGCTGAATGGTGTCGATGTCACCATTGCCAACTTGCGCTCGGCCTGCTCATGCGCTGATCGTAAGGTTCCTCTTTGCGATTTCAAGAGTTCGAGTAACCTCTTCTTAGCGCGCATGAAAGCCCGGTCCTCTCCTCCATGCTCATCCCTACTGCCCCAACTATGAGTCGAATTAGGGTTTTTGGGAGAGCCATGGCCTTCGTCTTTAGGTTCGCCGAACCCATCGCGACGTTCGCTCAAACCGCGGGCGCGGGTGCTTGGACCGCGGTCGCGGGTTGTCGGCCTGCGGTCGCGGTTGCTGTCGCGGCAATTTTCGCGATCGCTGGGGTCCGCCGATTCATCCGAGATCGAATCCTCGGGTCGATGGTGGCTCGTAGCTCGCGATCTCTTGGATGAGGGTGGCTCGCCCCGAACCCTCCTCAAAGCCTGCTTCAATTTCGCGATTTCTTCTAGGGCTTGGTCCAAGCGAGACCTAGCCTGTTCGCATTCCGACCGCATCACCTCGTCCTCTCTTAGAGTACCGGTCAGGATATGGATGACCTCGTCATCCTGCTCGCTCCTGGAGGAGGAGGATGCCTCAACCCTGCCGCTTGGGTTGGCGTGAATCGTTTGGCCCATCACGTACCGCGAATTAGGGTTTTTGTGATCGGGCTCAGGGTCGCAAGTTCGCAACCCGTGGTTATGCCTGGCGATTGCGGTTGCGCTTTCAGGCCTACCGCGATCCTCTTGGCCTGAATTCGCTTTGACCTCGGCGATGCGTAGCATGGAATCCCTTGACCGACTAGACAAAGCTGACTCGGACCATACACGGCGATGACTCTCAATCCCGTCGCCTGACGCGAGTCCCCACAGGTCTGTGCGATGAACAGACGCGCTTGCGAGGGGGACTAGGTCACGGGTAGAGTCGGATCCGAGCAAGGCGCCTTGCACGGATCGCAAAGTGGTCCGATCTCCCGAGCGAATATCGGGGTTTACGCGTGTCGGGATTCGCTCCTCCGAGCGATTTTCGGAGTTCGATCGCTCTGGCGTCGATCCGCAGTCGCGGGTGGATGACCCGCGGTTGCGGGCGACGATCTGCGGTCGCGGGTGGTGAATCCGCGGTCGCGGGTATGGTCCTCCGAGCGAAGTCGGTCTCGCTGATCGCCCTTCGACCCGCGGTCGCGGGTGATTGACCCGCGGTCGTGGACTGCGATCCGCGGTCGCGGGTTGTGAACCCGCGGTCACGGGTCTGGGCCTGCCGAAAACGAATCGCGCGATTCATTCGGCGCGATTGCCCCAGACTCGACTAAAATTGTATCTTCGTTGTTTGAGGTCGATTCCAGCACCATAATTATGGATCGATTGTTGTTCTCCCCACGGACGGCGCCAAATGTTAGTACACAAAATATGTCGGTGTACAGGTTTCAATTCCTTCTTGAATGACCTTCTTCTCCTAGCCTCCTTCAATGAGCTAGACCTGCAAAACAATGGACAAAGGGGGCGGGGACCCCCTAATCCACCTCCGATGCCTAAGTCAGTAGAGTATTCGCGAGGGTAACAGTAGAGATAAAGGCGCAGGGTAGGGCTATCACAAGCGATGATCAGCCCCTCTAGGGTAGTTTTTGTATATCATTTCTACATGGCGAAGACATGTATTTATAGTAGAGAGAGAGGGCTAGGGTTAGTTCCTTGGAGCCCAATCAATAATTCTATCTTCTTAAATAGGATAGAATCTTCCAACTACCGGATAACTACCAGGATTTAATAGGCTAATAAAGATATTTATTAGATATGCTTACTTGGCTGGCGAAAATATTATCCTTAATTATGATGGTAAATTTACCCACCTACAGAAAGATAATTTTATACTTGTTGGGTGGAAATGAAAGAATCATTTGTTAAGATAGTATCAGTGTTAATAATAATACCAACAATAATAACATTACTTTTATTAAAATAATAAGGCGAAAAAGGGTAAGTGGGCTGTGGGGAAAAAACAAGGAAGTGTGTGGGCCGTCCAAAAAAATAATGTGGCAACTAGTCGATTTTCCAAAATTACCCCTGGCAAAAAAAAAATTACAGCTTGCCAGCGCGTCCAACCCCATGTCCAAAATTACGCGCGTGCCACTGCGTCCCACTGACCATCCCTGTCACCTGTCACCGTTTATCCTGTCACCGTTCATCATGTCACCGTTTCTCCTGTCATCTTGTCACCGTTCATCCTGTAATCGTTCATCCCAAATTTTTGTCTATTATCAACCCTGTCATCGCTTATTTTTCTCGTCCTCTTATCATCGCTTAAATTGTGGTTAAATCTTGTCATTCTTCATGTATTACCACCTATTTTAATATCACCAATTTGTCATTAGCCTTGTCATCGGTTAAATTGTCGTCACATCTTGTCCTTTGTCACCACATACACAAAACTTGTCACCGTGTACAAAAAACTCTTTGTCAAAAATTATTATTGAGCCTATGTGGGATTTGAACCCACATTACCGTGCATTAAGCACGATGCTCTATCATTTGAGCTAATAGGCCATAGTTAAACTTAATATATGAACCACAATCAGTAAACAAAAAACCTGTCACCGCCAAAACCCATAAGGAAAATACCTGTCACCACCAAAACCTATAAACACAACACTTGTCACCGCCAAACACCGTAATCACAGAACTTGTCACCGATAAAACCCATAAACAAAAAATCTTGTCATCGATAAAACCCATAAACACAGAACCTGTCACCGTCAAAACTCATAAACACATAACTTGTCACCGATACTTGTCACCGATAAAACCCATAAAACACAGAACTTGTCACCGTCAAAACCCACAAACACAGAATTAGTCTCCGACGAAACCCATAACAAAACTCGAACGAAATCATCCCAAAACATCAATCAACCATGTAATTCACATCACAAATTTGAGAGAGAGATACAAACTCGAACAAAATCGTTTCAAAACATGTAGATCTAGAAAATCCAGATCTAGATCTTGAATTTTTAGATCTAGATCTTGAAATTCCAGATCTACGTTATCAAACACGAAACCTCAACAAATCTGGAAAAATCATCGAAATCGATCGGAGAAAGAAAACGATTGAACAAAGAGGAAGGAAAATCGGTTACCGGATGTTGAAATCGACGAAAACAGGCGCCGAAGAAGGCGGAGGCGGCGGAGGTGGCCGGCGAAGAAGGCGGTGGCGGCGGAGGTGGCCGGAGAAGAAGGCGGTGGCGGCGGAGGTGGCCGGAGAAGAAGATGGTGGGGGCGGAGGTTGCCGGTCAGAGAGAGAAAAGGGGGGAAGAGAGGAGAGAGAGTGAAAATGAAAAAAGTGGGGTGAGGGGGGGGGTTTATACTGCCTAGAGTGTGGATAAAATTTTTGAACAGCCTAATAGCTTCCCACAATTTAGAAAACCGCCCCCCTTCATTTTCATATTTTATAATTTCTGTTTATATGTAGTTTTTATTATTTCTTTTTTGGTAGGAAATGAAAGTTTAATATATCGCAATACTTTGACTTATATACTTGTAAATTATGGAAAAAGTTGTACAAATGACATATGATATATCAAAATATGAGAATTAAGGAGAGATTGACATGTGACAAATCTAAGATAGGGGCGTCATGTGGACTAATCTATATGACACAATGCAGAGTGTTTAATCCTCAAAGTGTGAATTGTAAGTTTAAAAAATCAATCGAACAAATTTGAAAGCACAAAGAGATGACCAATATAGATCCTGTTCCTTTACCATCTTGTCGTGCCTTTCAATTCACATGGCAATATATATGACAAATTAAAATTATGAAGATGCTAGCCAAATATAAGAAGGCTCGTTTGCATATTGGCTTCAAACTACGTACTTGTTCTAGTTTGAGTCAACAAGTATTTTCGATCATACTCCAATTAAGAGTATGACTGAATCAACCCATGCCATACCATAAGAATGATAAGATCGAGTATGAATTAGGTAATCAGCTGCTAGCAGTAGCAAGGACCGACCTGATCCAAACCATAAAAAAAAGAGAAATTCCTTTTGGTGTCACTAAGGTTTTGTCTTTTTTTTTTGGTGTCTAAGAAAAAAAAATTATTCCTCTTAGGACCCTTGAGGTTTTGGCTTTTCCCGTACGTTCATGCCCCTCTCCGGTTCAAATTAGCTAATTTCAAACTTACCATTATGTTCATCATCCTTAATTTAGTAGGATTCAACTCCTAAAACACTTAAATTAATAACCAAACTACATCAATTTTGATTTTTAGACAATCCTCTATTTTAAGGGGTTGTTTACAAGATTGTTTAAAAATTCAAATTGATGTAGTTTGGCTAGGAATTTTGATGTTTTAATAGTCAAATCCTACTAATTTAAGGGTGTTAAACATAATGATAAGCTTGAAATTGACTAATATGAGCTTAAGAGGGGTGTAAACAGGAAAAACCAAAACATATAGGGTACCAAAAGGAATAAGTTTTTTTCTTAGACACCAAAAGAAAAAAGCAAAAATTCAAGAGTTTCGAAAAGGAATTTCCAAAAAAAAAGGACGACATATTATTTTATTGAATTCTGAATAAGAGGTAGCTTTAATTTGTAAAGCCTTTAGCATTTCTTTGTTTTCTTGCCCCCAAGCTAGCTTAATTTTTGATTGACACGTACATACGTTGAGACAAAATCTCGAACCATGCACGTACACGAAATACAAAACTACACCGCACCAATTTCGATATGATCTAGATGAAATATATAAGGACCAGACAAAATCAAAGTACCCTCCGTGATATATAGCTACAACTAGAGATTCAAAACTCCCGTGTCCCTCCTTTCCTATTGGTTGAAACTGTGGGTCCTCTCTATATTTTTCCTTTAATTCCACCGAAATAAATAACATGGACCAATAGGAAGGAGTGGGACGTGCGAGTAGGACATGCGGAGGGACAGAAGATTTTCGTCCCTACGACTAGTGTTTCGAACACTTTCTTTCCTAGTTAATCTAACCTTGATCTTTGAGCATCGAACATTTTCTTACGTAACTCGATCTCACTAACTACTTAACTAGATCAAATTAAGCTACTGTGTGTTCGTTGTCCCTTATTTTGCACAAAGCTCACAAGTTCTCTCCTTGAAAATTCTTGAAATAATCGAAACTACCATCCTTTGGTTATACTCGGGATGGAAGAGAGAAATTCTATTTATAAATATAATATTAAAGATTTACATAGATTTTATTTATCCTAATATAAAGTCTTCAAGATCTATATTAATACGGATTTTTCTACCATATGCCCTAAGGGCACATTATAAGAGGCTAATAATAGAAAAATGTTGTAAATCTTAAGTTTTTAGTTTTTTAATTTTTTTGTGACGGATTCATTATTTCTTTTTTAGGATTTTAGTTTTCGTTTTTGTTATGTTTATCATGTGCACGTAAGACATACAAAAGAAAAACCGTATTTTTGAAGCACTTGACACTCAAAATACACGCAAAAGTATCATTATCAAAAACCGAATTGAGATGCTGATAAAAAAAAGAATTGAGATCGATCAAACGTCATCCCAACAGGAATAACATTCGGGATGACTAGACCCGGCAGAGAGTGACCCGGACCCGAAACCCGAACCGAATTGACCCGACCCGAACCAGAAATTTGACCCGAACAACGAAAAATGAACCATCCGAACATGACCCAGACCCGATTTGAACCCGAACCGAACCGAAATGACCTGAACCGAAATGACCCGAATAAAATGTAAACCGAACTGACCCGAATCCGAACTGACCCAAACCCGAACCCGAACTGACCCTAATTAACTTGACCCGAAATTAATAGCCCGATCCGAAATGACCAATATTATATTTTATACATATAATATATTATACATTAATTTAATACAAAATCTAATATATTATATCTATTAAAATGGATTAAATTGTCGTGTGTGACGTGTGCGGATCAGGTAAGTGTGTCAGATCGGGGGAGGTCTCGGAGATATTGTCACTCTAAAGTCTAAACTGAACTCGATCCCTCATTAAATTCTCCTAAGAAATCGTCTTAAAATAATTTATTCAGAAACCGATCTATGTTTTACAGAAAAACATTGACATTATTACTCAAACAAATTTGTTGTTAACTTATTAAGAATGATGTCTCCATCCAAAACAACGTTATCAAACGTGTTAACTATCTGATTGATCAAATCAAGAAATTGATTTAAAACATACAAAATTAAGTTTTCATTTTAAAAAATTACGATTATAAAATACTTTTAATAAGTAAATAGTTAATCATTAAGAAAAAACATAGAGTTTAAGAAAATAAGTTAGATAAAGGCTATGACATAATAATTATTCTTTATATCGTTATATGTAAACGGTGAAAATATAACCGTAATTCCGTAAAAGGTACGTAAGGCCATACGGGTCATCGACTAGACGGTGAAAATATATCCGTAAGTCCGTAAAAAAAAAGTTGAATCCAAATAACACCCGAATCCGAATTGACCCGACCCGAAATGATCCGCTTCGAAGAAATCCGCACTAGACCCAAACCGAACTAGACCCGAACCGAACAACATCCGATCTGAAATGACCCGAACCCGAACTAACCCGAAATATTACGACCCGAACCCGAACTAGACCCGAACCCGAACCGAACCGAACAAGACCTGAAATGACTGTTTGACCCGAACGGACCTGACCCGAACGACCCGATCCGAATTGACCCGAACAACCCGAATTACCAAGTCTAGGGATGACGGAGTCCTTGCTTAAAATTCAACAAGGAATCAAGGTGATGACCACTCTTTAAAAATTGATCCAAGCTTATACAATAACAATCCTAGTCCGGTCAAAATGAGAAATGGAGTTGTTACGTGGATGCCAAACTTGCATGGTCATGGTGGACGCGTACGTACAAAATGGGCAGTTAGAAAGGATACAAGTTGCATTGCCTGCCTGACTCCCTGCCAATATTAGTAGTTTGAATCTTCAAGATATCATTCAATTCATCAGAGCAAAAAAACAAAAAAAATATCATTCAATTCAAAAAGATACCATAAAATGGACCATATATTTAAATGGACCACATATATGTGTATATATATATGCCTAGATCGATAGATAGATGACGGGTTTCATTTCTTTTTTCTTTTTTTTTTGGTTGAAACGGGTTTCATTTCTTTATCTATAAAAACTTTTGACATATAATATTTTATCATGGAACATTATGATCGATTTCACTTGCAATTTTTAACTACGGGAATTTACGTAGTAGCTAGGTCAATGATCGATAAGGGTTATTTGCATGTTTAAATAAAAGATTTGATATTTTCAATTGAAGGTCTGATTTTTCATACATAGTGTCGTGTCTTTGGTGGATCCAGTTCCAAAACTGGTCTTCTGATTCCAAACCGGAACCAAAGCCGAAAAAGGGTCGATTTCTCCGATTCATTTTCTGGAATCACCTGTTTTTCCGGTTCAATTTTCTGATTCAAACTTAACAGAATTCATGCATAAACATAAATCATTATATTTAAACTATCTAAAATAAACTAGTGATTTTTTTCTTATTGAAAAATAAACTGGTAATTATATTTAGTACAAAATGTACATATTTAATAAACTGGTAATTCATGCAAAACAAGATAATAAAAATATTTAATAAAAAAATGTACATATTAGAACACTCGATCCATAAAGACTATCGCCTCTCTTTTTAGTTTTGTATATTCTCGTCATTCAAGGTAAAAAGAAATAAATAAATATTTGTCTAGGTTGCATTAAAAAGTTTTTTTCCAAGATGTCCACTCGTATATCAAAGAGTTTCGTCTTGGCTACGTCGAGCTCGATCTGGATCACATAAAAAGAAGTATTTAAATCTACTGAATTTGAACCCCAAATTTCATTTTTTTTAATCTAAAAATGGGAAACCCCTTAATTTAAAGCATGGCTCAAAGTATTCCGGATGCGTAGGGTAGCCTTGCCCGCAACATCATCATACAAAAATTGGCCGACACATCGGTTCCTCCGAAAGGAAATGAGTATCAATAGAAAACGAAATAGCAAGCTTGGTAAGGGCGTTAGCAAAAACATTCATCTCCCTAAATACATGAGTAATTCGAACCTCCTAGTGCTCCACGCGAGACCAGCTAAAAAGAGGTTGAGAACGCAAAAGACCCTCAATGTGCTAGGTTGCATTAGTAAGTTTATGGAGTATAACGGAGCTGACTGTTTATCACCTCGGCCAATTCATGTGCTAGGTTGCATTAGTAAGTTTATGAAGTACTCCGTATAACTTTGTTAAGAAAAGAAGTTTAATCAATATATCAATATATACTTCTAAACCTGAAGCAGTTAAGGGCAGTTTCGTCAATAAGAATTTTTAAATCACCCATCCTATTTTTAATTAAGTTATTTATTCTGACAAATTTCTATCTATATATATTTACTATATTGCAATTAAATACATCGTATCTATACGTAATATATCTTGCTATCTATATTTTTAATACCTGATTTTTAACTTAATTTTCTATCCAAAGTGATTAGATTCACCTACAAATATTTGAATAATTGATTCCTTTCTTTCTTACTTTTTTTAACTTAATTTTCTATCCAAAGTGATTAGATTCTATCTTATTTTACAAAATCTTATATCCTATTTATTTTATAAAATCTTATGTGATTTATATCCTACTTATTTGACCAAGAGAAAAGTATCCTATTTGCACACGTATATTAGTTGTACATCTTATTAGAAGTAACCACATCAATTGAAACAAAGTTACGGCTAATACCAAGGCTTTAACTAAAAAAACCCAAATCCAATAAGTTACCCACTTTCTAAATTGAAAAAAACGGAACTAAACAAAAAAATAAAAGTGATGATTAAATTTTAAAACCGTGTAGAAAAGTTTTTTTTTTGATAAAAAACCGTGTAGAGAAGTTATCAAGAACAAAGATAGCTAGAGTACTATGATATTATGCTATTTTCTTTTAAGGTTGTTATTTTGTACCTCATATGAACTTTACTGATTATTGATTTTACTAAGCTATAGTATTTATTTGATCAAATAATTATAATACGGGTTCAGTCGTTTTGATTTACGGGTTCAGTCGATTTCAATCATCTTGTGTTAGGGTTGAGTCTGAGTTCACCTCATTAAAATTTATGGATCAATCGGTATGGTTATTGCAGCTATCATATGGGTTCGGACAGACCCAACAAGTTAAAAGTGCAAACTTACTTATATTTAAATAATTTTAGAGCTATATACTTTATTTTTAAAACTAAAGAAATGTAAATGTATTTTAAAATATACATGTCATTTGGTTCGGCCAAGTTTAGGTTTGGTCATTTTGGATTTGAGTTGAGTACGAGTTATGGTCAATCGGGTTACGAGTCAAGTCAGGTTGAGTCATGATATATCATTGGGCGGTTGGTGTCAATCCAACGAGTCAAATTTTTTTATATGATAGTTAAAATAATATTTAAATTAAATTCTATCATATGATAATTTATTATTAATTTATTATATTATATCATGATAAGACTAGATTATAATATTCAAAAGAAATTTTATTTTGCAAATATAAGAATTGAGGTTCAGTTAGTTGGTTTCGTGTTTCAATCTAATCGAGCACATGTGTCAATCAATTTTAGTTTTTCCATTAACCTATTAATTTATGAATCGAGTTTCAACTATAAAAGTTTCTGTTGATTCAAATTGGTCTATCAAGCTAAGTTGAATTTTGAATACTCTAATTTAAAATACATCTATACATACGATTGTTAAGTTAATTATTACCCTATTAACTTTTTACTATTTAAATTATAATACATATATTATATATAAATCAATATTATCATTTTTATTTAAAAAGATCCCGGGCAAGCCCGGGGTTATAACTAGTTAAAATGAAAAAGGGAATGTTGATGTGATTGGGGCACACGCGCAGGTGGTGAAGAAAGTGAGGGAGAGAGGGTGGTGGGCACTGTAGCCACGTGGTCATCCTCCATGATTAAAGGTGGGGGTGCCAGCTAAGCGCCAGTCTAGGCACTTCCGGTGGGCCCCGCATCCCCTATTTATAAACTTACTCGTCGTTTCGTGTGCCCTTCTATGTCGTCTCACACGCGAAAACTCAGAAACAAAGACGGACCAAGTGACCAACAATTCTTCTTTCAAACTAAAACAAAAGAATCTGAAATATCAAATTCAATTAAAGATAATCTAAATTTTTAAAAATCTTCACAAACTAAACTATCAAAATATTAACAAAAAATAAATAAATCCGGAAACAATTTTCGATGATATTTTGTTGAAATCGATGATGTGATGATCGAAAAGTTGAGATAACAAATTAATATTATACACTTCGTTCATATGTTTCCGATCGTCACACTCTCAATTACGACGGAAAACTTATCGAAAAATATTCCATATCATTTTATGTTAATATTGTTCGAGTTAGTATCATTGGTGGTGATTTTAAAAATTGAAATTCTTTTTTTATTGAAAGTTGATACTTGAGATTATTTTGAGTCATTTTTTATTTTTTTAATGATCACTTGTCATCAATTACTACCGAAAAATATAAAGTTCCAAATAACTACTCATTTGCAAGATTAATCTTCTTACTATAAGCATGGGCTACTACCTCATTTGCAAGATTAATCTTCTTACTATAAGCATTGGCTACTACTCATTTCCAAGGGATGGCGGGGGTGGGCGGCTGCCCCCCCCCCCCCCATTCGAAGCCGGAATAGTAGTAAGGTATAGTGGGAGCGGGGCAATGTGGTTGGCCGAATCGGAGCGGGAGCGGGGCGGAGCAAGGCGGAATACCAGAGGATTACTGGGAGAGCGAGGCGAAATTGCAAATCCACCGACTAGGCGACCACCGTTCACTGCTGCAACTGCTAGGCGGCCGTCGATGGCTCATCCGATTGAAAGAGGAAGAAGATGACCCAAACCTAAGCTACGTCGTTTTAGTCGGACTTTTTATTAAAAAATAACACTCAAATTAGGCCCATTAGGAGAACATATAAAAGGCCCAAACCACCTCCCATTTAATATTTTTTTTTATCTAAACCCACCATTCAATTGTGCGCAACTCTGAGTTGCAAATTAACAATTTCGTTCAGCACGGCAACGGGAATCGGGGGCAGACTGTTTTTTTTTTTAATGAAGGGGTGATTCATTCATTTTGGGAAAAAGAGGTTACAAAAAATTCTAGGGAATTCCTAGAATACAATGGCTAAGCTAATCCAACTCTTGCAAGAGTTTTCCTAGATTCTCTGTTTCTCTTCTTCCATCTAGCTAAAATACAATTTCTTACAAGATTGATGCATCTAATTGTACACACATCCACGTTAACCGGAACATTGTTGAAGATGGCGTTGTTCCTTGCATGCCAAATGCAAACTATCCATAAATTAAAGCCCAAGGTACATTTTCCCTTGAAGTTCCTAGTGACCTCAATCCAATCCTCTATGCTCCTTGTCCTCCTTCCAATCTTAGCCCAACTAAGTGCCCTTTGTAGAACTGTTTGAGAGAATTTGCAATCGAACCATAGATGGTCTCTAGATTTCTGACTATTATTACACACCACGCAAGAATCTTCTTCTATAACTCCCATTGCTTGAAGTCTGTCTTTGGATGCCATTCCTTCCTGAATGATTTTCCAAGAGGTGAACGACACCCTTGGTGTGTTTAACTTGCCCCAAATCCACTTACTCCAGTGGACCGATTCCCCATGCTCTCTAATCCCATCATACACTCCTCTCCAATCAGGTTTACCGCTGACCAAAGTAAGCTCTACAACATGCCCATCACCATCTAATGTGTGAGCTAGCTCATCTCTAAGCTGGAACAATCTTCTCCATATTGCGCTGGTTATTGATTTACATTGGACACTCCACAAATCTTCCCATCTCAGAAGAACTACATTTACCCATTCATGCCACAAATTGTCGGTACTATGAATAGCTTTAATAAGAAGTTAAGCAAAAACAGCCTTGTTCCAAGACAATATCTTCTTCAAGCCCACTCCACCTTCTTCTTTGGGCTTACACACCTTTTTCCAAGCTATTGGAGCTTTCCTTCCTGTGTTGTTTCCTGACCAAAGGAAGTTTCTGAGCATTTTTACAATTAGTTTAACAACCTTCTTTTGGAGAAGGAATGTTTTGCACCAATCATGGAGTATACCATAGAGCACAAAATTGATTAACTCCAGTCTTCCAGCGTATGAAAGACCTCTAGCTGCCCAAGCATTGATTTTGCCATTGATTTTATTTAGCAAGTTGTTGTAATTAGAAGTTTTTGCCAGGGAGCTACATAACGACACTCCTAGGTAAGTCACGGGGAGATCACTTAGCATCATTCTTGCATCTGCTTCGAGCTGACTTTTAACATTGTCAGACACACCACCACAGTAAATTCTTGACTTACCTCAGTTGATTTCTAAACCAGACATGCTACAAAAGTCATCTAGTACTTTTCTTACTGCCTGAACTGTCTCTGAACTTCCATGGGTGAAGATAAACAGGTCGTCTGCGAAGCAAATATTTGCCAGCCTCAGTTTGCTACAATTTGAGTGGAATCTGAAACCTGATTGCTTGCTTCTTCTCTTCAACGCTCGGTTTAGGTACTCCATGATTAGGATAAACAAATAAGAAGCCAAAGGATACCCCTGTCTTAATCCTCTTTCAGCTTTGAAGTATCCTTGAAACTCGGCCGGGGGCAGACTTGATCACTTGACAGTTGTGCAATTGGGATTAGGAATCAAGAACAGAACACCAATTCAATTCGGCAACTCCAATTGGTCCGCTAAATTGCAATTCGGTATGTAGTTGGTTAATTGGGTTAATTAGATAGTTAAATACTTAAATTAGTTTGTTAAGTATCATTGATATACGTATATGTGTTGAGTTTTGTTTGTTTGTTGATCAAGAATTATACTCCGTTAGATTTTTTAATTATATATTATTATGTAGTGGATGTCATGATGATATTACTATATTAAATTTAGTTAGAATAATACTTATGATTTAAAATTCATAGGTTTGTGTGTTGATTATAATGGAGAGAGATTTTTCAAAAAGGCCTAGAGCTTCTGAGAAACTGCAAAGTTCGAATGCGAATATTTTAAGTACAAATGTTGAATTGGAGGCTAATTTAGATGATATTGAAATCGATGAAGTTGAGATTGACTAGACTGATATTGTTGCTGATCTAGGACTACGTAAGCCTATTGAGAGTTTTGATATTAATATAAGAGATCGTATAAGAATACATAGCCAAAGGTCCTTGTCAGCCCAAAGGTCATGATTTTCCTAGAAAGACATATGGGAAAGATAAGAGAGCTTTTAGAGATATTTGGTTTGATGATTTCGATTGGTTGGAGTATACTGTTCAGAGTGATGCCACATTTTTTTTGGTACTTTATTTGCAAGTCCAAAGTTTACAGCCCGGGGAATGAAGTATTTACAGAGAATGGGTTTGATAACTGGAAAAATGCAATGCAAAAATTCAGAGAACATGTTGGTTCAGCTGGTAGTCCACATAACAAAGCGAGAATTGAGTTGGATAATTTCAAAAAACAAAAATAGAGTATGAGTTATATAGTTCAAGGAAGTAATTTGAGAAGAGAAGAAGCCTATCGCATTCTTCTAACAGCTACTCTTGATGTCATTCGATTTATTCTATGTCAAGGTTTGCCTATGAGAGGACATGATGAGTTAGCTACGTCCTTAAATCGGGGTATTTTCTTAGAGTTGTTAACATGGTATAGTCTACGCAATCATGATATGGGTAAGGTTGCTTTGAAGAATGCACCTGGAAATAACCAAATGATAGCGCCGTCAGTGCAAAAAGACATGTTTCATTCTTGTGCAGTTGAGCCCACTTTTACAATATTGACTGACCTTGGTGATAGATTATTTTCTATTCTAGTTGATGAGTCTCGAGATTGCTCTTTAAAGGAACAAATGGCAATTCTGATTGGATATGTAAACAAACATGGGCAAGTGGTTGAACGACTTATAGGTTTGGTTCATATAAAGGAGACAACATCAAAATGTTTGAAGAATTGGTACTGATTCTCTATTTGCCAAACATGGGTTATCTTTATCAAGATTAAGAGGTTAGGGATATGATGGCGCATCGAATATGAGGGGTGAGTTTAATAGCTTGAAGACTTTCATTTTGAAGGAAAATCCTAGTGCTTGGTATGTGCATTGTTTTGCACATTAACTCCAATTCGTAATTGTTGATGTATGCAAGGTGAATCGATATGTTTGTGACTTCTTCAATTATCTTGGAATAATTGTGAATGTATGTGGATCTTTATGTAAGAGAGCTGATAATCTTCGACAATTGGAGCATGCTAGAAAGGTAACAGAGCTTGAAAATGGAAAAATTTCCTCTCGGACTGGAAAAAATCAAGAATCTTCTTTAAAGAGGCCTGGTGATACACGATGGGGATCACATTACATTACTATAGTTCGTCTTAAAGAGATGTGGTCTTCAGTTGCAGAAGTTCTTGAAGCTGTGTTTGTAGATGGCACTGAACGTGAACCCCAGGCCCGGGCCCAAGTTAGAGGTGTGCTTTGCCAAATGCAAAGCTACGAGTTTGTCTTTCCTATGTTTTTGATGAAGCGTTTGTTGGGTCTGACAAATGCATTATCTATGGCTTTGCAAGAAAGATACCAAAACATGTTAAATGTTATTAGTCAGATTATAATTGTGAAGAACGAGTTGCGAAATTATAGAAATAATGAATGGGAAGGCTTAGTACAAGAAGTGGAGGCATTTTGTGAAGAAAATGATATTGAGGTCATTGATATGAAACAAACAGTTCCAAGGTTGGTTCGTGTGAAGAGAGATGGACAAATCACCACCAATTATCACCATTACAAGGTTGTAGTTTTTTCCGAGGTAATTAAAAATTATTATAGTTTTATTGTATATATCTTACTTAAAGTTGGGTGCTTACTAATTTTACAACTTTTCTTTGAATACTAGGTTGTTGATTCAATTCTAACTGAGTTTGATCACCGGTTCTCTGAAGCAAGCACAGATTTACTTAATGCTTTTGCATGCTTGATCCGAAGAATGGATTCTCTAATTTTGATGAGGAGAAGCTTGTTCATCTTGCTCATTTTTATCCAAGTGATTTCTCAAGTATAGATTGTTCATTGATGCCACAAGAATTTGAATCATTTCTGGTTGATATAAGAAGGGATGAAAGATTTTCTGATGTGGAGGACCTCGTAAGTCTTGCAAAGAAAATGAAGGAAACTGCAAAAGATAGAATCTTTCCACTCATCTATCGTTTGGTTGAATTAGCTTTACTCCTACCGGTTGCTACAACATCTGTTGAGAGGGTGTTTTCAGGCATGAAATATGTGAAGAGTGATTTGAGAAACAGAACGGGAGATGAATGGTTAAATGATAGTTTGGTGATATTTATTGAAAGAGAAGTGTTTGCAACTATTGAAAACGAACCTATTTTAAATGATTTTCAAAGTTTAAATACTCGTAGGTGTCAATTATCTCGCACCAAGGAGTCTCGTGTAGTTTGATAGACATATAGTCTTTTGTTTATTTCAAACTATTTATAATGTAGATGTTATGCACTATTGTGATCTTTTAACTAGTTTACTTTGTTGTTGCAAATTTTTTGTTATTAAACTCGTTCAAAGTTCACCCACCCATCCGTTTGGTTCTGGATCCGTCACTGCCTATGCTGATGGAATGGTAAGCACAACCTTATCAAATCACACAATGCAAGCTTCATGTCACAATATATTGCACAACGAAAGTCATACTAAAGCCATTCAAATGGACGGGTTGTCTTGAATACATACAGTCAATCCTTATTATATTACATGAATTATTTTGTGATAATATACGGACAATACCATAATATTAGAATTTTCAAAAAGGATACATTTTCACGTTTAGACCCTTCTAAACTTCTAATCCTTTATTTCACATCAAATTGACAAAAATGTCACAAATACAAATTAATACGGACTTATAACAACACAAAAGTAACCCTTTTTTATATTTTGACTACTGTATATTAAAATCTCATATTCATTTAGAATTCTCGTCCCCTTTTGCAAGTCACACAAAACTAGCGTCAGCCTTCTCTGCCAACCAATTTCCGCTTCCCTCTCCTCTCCTATCTTTTGTGTTTTTTGCAACTTTCGTACAAAGCATAGTAGAACAACAGTTTAACGACTTTTTCTAGTAATATCAGTAAAGTCATAAATATTACCTTAACGGCTATTATTGTTTTCTCTTTTTCGTTAGAGATGCATATAATGATGCATGCTCTGACATTACTTCATTCAGCCAAATACCTTCATTATGATCATCTCTAGCATAAATCTTTACTTCAACAATTGGATCCTTATGAGATGGGGGAACTCTTAATGAACCACTATTCTCTTTAGAGAAATCTTTAACTTCTTCATCTATCATTCTCTTTGGTTTGAACAACACAATAGACCAATTTTGATCTCTAAGATTAGGGACATAAAACATTTTCTTTGCTTGTGATGCCAATATAAATTGTTCTTCTTTATGCTTGAACTTGTCAAGGGCAATTGAGATAAATACCATCTTGTCAACTTTGACCCCACTATTACTATCTACCTAGTTACAACCAAAAATAGGTATCTTCAAAATCTGAAGAGTATAACAGAAACCATATCTTCTAAATGACACCATAATATGACATGTTAGCTATGACATGATTCTTGTCTTTGGAACTAGATATGTTTGTTGCTTGTGCTACCAATGTCACACCACTATTATGTGTTATTCCTTTATCATCACTCTCTTTCATATAGAAAGTGGTGTGTTGAAAACAAATCCACCATAACTCATGACTTGAAACTTTGGCCCCTTAAATAACAATTTCGAAGTGGTCGATACTTCTTCTCCAGGCCTATGAAGCTCAAACATTCGATCTCGAAACCAATCAATGAAGGTTCGGCTATGCTCTTTTGTGATCCAATTTTCGTTCCTAGCAAGCCTTGGATTACTTCTCCTCAAATATGCCATGTGCTCATCCACATAGAGTTGAACCTCTTCCATATTGTGAAGAACATATAAATGAGTTGGAGTCCACTCTTCGATCAACAGTGATGACCTTATCTCCCAATGTCCCTTTCCAACACCATTCTCCTGAATGTATGGACTTAGGAATACCTATGAGGTTAACATTTGCCAAATAATCAATACGAAAATCAACAGTTTTTGTTCATGAAATACTCTTTAAGAACTTTCGTCTAATGCTCAAATGGGAACATCCACCGTATATAAATTGACCCATAAAGTTCAACCTCTCTAACCATGTGAATCGTCAAAAGCACCATGATGTCAAAAAAGAATAGCGGAAAGTACATCTCCAATTGACACAAAATAACAACAATCTCTCTTTGTAGATCAACCAACTCATCTTGACCAATGGCCTTACTGCATAATATATTGAAAAAGAAACAAAGATTAATGATGACATGTGATACATGCTTTGGAAAAATGGATCAGATGGTCACCAGCATCTAATATTGCATTAATACATGACAATCATGTTACTTGAGCCCAATTAACTTCAAGTCTTTCTTGGCACCAAACTACTGTACTAATGTTTGAAGAATACCCATCGGCAACTTTAATGTAAGTAAATAACTTACACACAGTTTCTTTCTCACTCTTAGAAAAAGTATAACAAGCGGGTGGCAATTAGTGCGTTTTTCTCTTATTGTACTTGGAACCAGTTCTTTTCTTATGGAAATAACTTCTAGAATTAATGTCATCCTTGGTTTTTCCTTATATATTGAATAATGTGCCAATTAAGCTTTCATAAATAATCTTCTCAATATGCATTACATCAAGGTAAAGTCTAACGAACAACCTTCAGATTCGTCATTGCTGGTTTTATTTTCAAAATGTCACATCCATGCCTTTTATAATAGCCAAAATATCCTCTCCACTCAATGGTATCGGTGCTACTTCATCTGTAGTAGACCCATTGAAAGTTGTTTTGAGTCTTTGATATTGGTGATCCAAATCTAAGAACCTACAACCCCTCAAAAAAAACTATCTTACTATATGGAAGGAAAATAGAATGATTTTTGCTTCCACATCAAACACATGCGGTGTACCCTTTCAAAGTATATCTAGAAAAATTACCGAATGTAGGCTAATCAATGATTGTGCAAAATAGCATAGCTCGAAGGAAAAATCATTCCTCACGAAATGGATCATATAATTTGATTCCTCTTCTCTATAAACCCTTCAAATATTCAATAAGAGGGGCCAAATACATATCAATATCATTTTCGGGTTGTTTTGGACTCGAAAATGACAAAGATAACATCATGTGTTTGTGCTTCATACACAATGTTGAAGGTAGATTGTAAATCACCAATATCACTGACCATGTGTTATGACTAGACCTCATACTTCCATGAGGGTTCATCTTTCTAGTAGAAAGTGCAAGACAAAGGTTTTTATCATCTACTCCAAAGTGAGGATACAATTCATGAATTCTCTTCCATTGTAGAAAATCAACTAGGAACCGAGTTTTATCATCCTTTATTCTTCCATCTTTATCCCAAGTTAATGTAATAACATCTTAAGGATTCCCAAAGAAACGTCGCAACTTGGTTTTGTCGGAAAATGCCACACCACCTTAGCCGGAGACGCATTAACATACCTACATTCACCACAATCTGAATTTTGACAGATTTGCAACAATAAATTTTCATTTCTATATAGAATGCAATAATGTACACATGCATGTATCTTCTCATAATCCATCCCTATTGCACGCAAAAGCTTCTTGGCCTCATATGTACTTTCGGGGAGACAACTAATCAGTTGGAAGCATATCTTTTATCAACTCAAGTAATGCTAAAAAGCTTTTATCACTCCATTCTTTGCCCTCCTTTAAGTTATATAATTTAAACACAACATACAATCATGTAAACCTTCTACAACCAACATACAAGGGCTTTTGAGCATCATTTAAAAAGTTTGCAAACATGCATGTCCGGTCGATCAATAATAAGCTCCTGAACATCAATTTAGCATCTCATCAAGCCGATCACCTTTACTATCACCAGTGTCACATATGTCGAATTGTGATATGTCCTCATTAGCAAAATTTGAGGATGCTTATATGCCATATCCATTTTATGCAAATAGTGTGAATGCCATTGCAAATGAGATGATTTCATATAATATTAACCTCATATGTCATTGAATTGCGACACTTATTGCATGGGCAACTAAACCTCGAAGAATCGACCCCGTGGTCTAGGGTAAATCTAATAAAGTACTCAACTCCATCCTCATAGTTAGTATTAATACGATTCATTTATATCCATGACTTATCACTCATTTTGCATGATAAGATTATAAGAAATGACAAGGCAAGAGTAGATGAGTCGTTTTCATGTTTTTGTAAAACACTAACCTCATATGTTGTTGGATGTTTTCATGTTTTCTCGTTGTGCCCGCGTTGCAAGATCCGATTGTGCTGTTGTCAAAATAGCTTGGCAGTGCCGCGTGAGATCTACTACCGAGTAACGCCTTGTTAGAAAGACTAGGTGTTACAAACTCAGTTTAGAAGTTTGATTAGATGACCAATCTAGCAATATCCTAAGTTAAATTTGATTCAATTAAGCATAAGAAAAACAACCTAATCAAGGCTCAATGGAAATGATCAAATCTCACAATGATTCAGTTCAACAACTTCAACAAATTATTCGAACAAAGAAAATTAGCTAGAATAATCAATAAGAAAACTTACAAAGGGTTTTAGGGTTTCCTTCAAATATCTCCCTTTTCTATGTTAAAAAAATAATAAATTATGCTTCTTACCTAAGGAATATAAATGTATTTATAGGACAACATGTCCCAAAATAAGTATAGAAAAACATCCATAAAAGATCCAGTCGAAGTCAAAGAAAGTAAAAAAGTCTTTCCACAACACGAGTCAAAGCGCGACCTAGCCAGGTGAGGTACCACCCTAAGTCCGCACCACTTTTCCTCGGTGTTCCTCCCCTAGATCTCCATAATTCCCTCTAGAAGTGACGTCGATTGGGTTTGGTTATGTTTTGATGTTGTTGGCCCGGTTGACATCATTGGTGCATCCATTGCGCCCTAGCTGCGGTCCGCCCGAGCGCCTAGCCTCGTCAATTGCTCCCGCCTGTCTAAAGGTAGAAGAGTAACTCTCCTTCCAAGATGGTTAAAAACATAAGTATTAAAATTTCCATTATAGTTCACTTTATTGTCAACCAACTAATGACTACCTATAATATATGTGTGCAATCCATACTATTAATGTCACAAGTGATTGGTTCATTATAAGAACCAATGGATATATGAACGATGCAAGTATGTGTAATGGGATTAGAAGATGCCACCTCATTAATTCCATTTAAACCATACGAAATCCCCTTAGATACAGTGGAAAGTTGAAGGTGGTCTACTACTCTTGCATTAATAATATTACAATAACTACCGCCACTATCAATAATCATCTTTAAGATTTGATTGCGTACCGTATACCTAGTATGGAATATGTTTTCCCCTTGGTCCTCTCGTGGGGCTTCTCTTATAGTGAAGCTCGTTGGCTGACATAACAATAGACTTGCTCCATATATTTTCGTGGAATGTACTTGTCTTCCAAGGCTTCTCCATTCTTGTTCCCCTGCTCCACTTGTGGTGATGCCTCCTCGCCTTCCTCCTCTTTGTCCATAATGTACCCTTCAGAAGTGTACAAAATGATTTTGGTGTTCTAGTAGTCCCTATCTATGTGGCTTCTTTCTAGGCACTTAAATGCATTTCACCTCACTTGTTCTTTGCATGGAAAAGATGCCCACAGTGGGTTTCCCTTGGCTTTGGGTCAGTTGGAAACTCTCCTATGCTGTTTGGGATTGTTAGAAGGAAATAAAGAAGGATTAGGGTTAAAGTTTGGAGCATACCTTCGTGGAGTTGATGAAATCCACACTTGTTTCTTCTTCCTTTGAGGTTGATTATAGTAGAGATGCGTGATGTGAACCAATGTTTGACATCCTTGATTTGATGAATTTCCACCACGTCCCGGATGTTGGTGTGAAACCCTACCATGAATTGCACCCTCAAGGACTGTTGATTATGGTAGATTCTAGCCTTGAAGCTAAAGTCTTCTAGCTCATTGAAGTATGCGTTAGATCCTCATATGCTCTTAATGCTCCTCTGGTGCATACTTCTTTTTCATGACGTACTTAAGCTGGTTCCACGTCTCAATTGGTGCCAGTTCCTCCTCATTCTCTCTTCCTTTTGTCTATACCACCATAAACGAGCAGTGACAATGAGGTATAAGGTCATAACTTCTACCTTCTCGGTTTCAAAGTACCTGAGGTAGTCTAGCACATAGTGAGTGGCTTGCTCCACTCCAAATACTTTTCAAGATCAATTTTAATTATTAGAGGCTAATTCGGAGGATGAAAAGGCTAATTCGGAGGGATGGGACCACACCGGTGGTGCACGTGGAATAGAGGAAAGTGGGACCAAGCTTTTGGTCAAACTTAAGTAAGAGGGTGTTGGCTATCCGCGTTAAGTCACGTTCGGTTCCGGGTTATTCGGGTCTTTATTAATTCTATTTCATTTCTAGCATTTTGGATATATAAATAGCATAGATTGCTATTATAGAAGTCAGATTTGCCATTATGAAAACATAAAAATCATTTTCCTCCCTTTGAGAGCTTGATTGGTTCTTAAGTGGATCTTGTGACTTGAAGCTTAGTTTGTGTTGTTCTATGTCATTTCTCCATAGATTTGGTGTCCACTGAGCACATTCACAATGCATCCTCTTGGTACTTGAGGCATTTGATCCTCTTATGTAGGGCTGAGCAAAATCCGGTCCGGACCGGACCGGTACCGACCGGGTCTCCGTCCGGTCCTCGGTCCATGAATTTTAGAAATCCGGTTCCCGGGCCGGTTTGGACTGGATATTTATAAAAATTAAATAAAAAACAAAATTAAATAAAAATTATAAAAATTTTAATGTTTTTATAGTTTATTTTTAATATTTAAGTTTCACATTTATATTATATACTTAATAATATTATATTTTCCATAATTTATATATAATTTCTCTAAATAAATTATAATTTTTTCAAAAAAAAATTAATTTTTACTTCAAATAATATTATTTTTAAAAAAAAATAAAAATCCGGTCCAAAACCGGACCGGACCGGGACCGGACCAGGACCGAGACCGGAGTTTTCCGGTCCCCGGTCCATGTATGTAGAGGCATCCAGTCCCCAGTCCGGTCCGGTTTTGGACCTGTGCTCAGCCCTACGTACTCTTGTGTCAAGTTGTAGGAGGAAGGGTATTCATTTGAATAGTTTTGGTGCTTGGGACTTTAGATCCCTTGTGTCTTGCCTTGAATCTGAAGGCTATTCTTAGCTTATCATTTAGTTTAGTTGTTCTTCTTGTTGATTTTGTTTCTATTCCTTCATTTCCCACCTAGATCTAACTCTATTGCATCTTGTTTTTACTTGTTTGTGTCGAGTGTAGGATGATCTGGCCACCTCGTATGAGTATTAGTTCGATCTTAGATATTAAGTTGTTTAATGACGAAAATGTGTATATGGGCTATGGGCAACAAAAAATGAAGCAAATAGGCTAGCTACAAGGAAAAACAATGAGCCCCCATAGACTTTTTTCCAATTTTGCCCCTACCTTTTTTTTTAAATTTACAAGATGACGTCATCAATGGCATATGATGACGTCAGCACCCCTACCACTAGCGTTGACCGGCGTTGACCCAGTCGTTGACCGACGTTGACCGCCTTGTCATTAGTGATGGCAAGTAACTTGTCATTAGATGACACGTTACTTGTCATCAGTCCACGTACAAAAACTTGTCATTTCGTTCACGTACTCAACTTGTCATCTGATGACAAGTTGAGGTAAAACTCATCATTCACGCAAAAAACTTGTCATCGGTGATGACCAGTTACGAAATTGACCTATGTGGGATTTGAACCCACATTATTGTGCATCAAGCACATTGCTCTACCATTTGAGCTAATAGGCCACAATTATAAGTACTATATATACAAATCTAACATATCCAAACCCATAAAATCATCCCAAAAACATTATAACAGACTTGTCATCCAAGAAACAACTTGTCATCACCAAAACACATTAAAAACAGGCTTGTCATCGCCAGAACCCATAGAAACAGACTTGTCATCACCCAGAACCATAAAAACAACTTGTCATCACCCAGAACCTTAAAACACACTTGTCATCAGTCAGATCTGTAGAACACACTTAAATTGATCAAAACTCATAAAAAATCACTTGTCATCACCCTAAATCATAAAATCGCCCCTAAAACCCTAAAATGGACTTGTCATCCAAAAAACCCACAAGCTCAAAACCCCTATACCCACAACAAAACTTGTCATCACTTAAATCCGAAACACAAACTTGTCATCCAAAAAATCCAAAAACATACCTAAACCCATAAAATCATCCGAAAAACCTTAAAACAACCCTGTCATCACCCCCAGAACCGTAAAACAACTTGTCATCACCCAGAACCATATAAAACAACTTGTCATCACCCAGAACCTTAAAACGCACTTGTCATCAGTCAGATCCGTAGAACAAACTTAAATTGCTCAAAACTCATAAAAAATCACTTGTCATCACCCCAAAACATAAAATCGTCTCAAAAACCCTAAAATCAACTTGTCATCCGAAAAACCCACAAACTCAAAAACCCTAAACCCACACAAAACTTGTCATCACTTAAATCCGAAAAACAAACTTGTCATCCAAAAACTCAAAAAACTCAAAATCCAAAAACTCAAAAACCCAACCGGTTGGATCCGGCTCGTACGAGCCCAGATTCGGCTAGATCCGGCTCGTACGAGCCCGGATCCGGCTAGATCCTGCTCGTACGAGCCCGGATCTGGCTAGATCTGGCTTGTACGAGCCCGGATCCGGATAGATCCGGCTAGATCCGGCTCGTACGAGCCCGAATCCGGCTAGATCCGGCTCATACGAGCCCAAATCCGGGAGAGAGGGAGGAGAGGGAGAGAAGGAGAGGGCGACGAACCTGAAATTGACGGCGGGCGGTGGCGAAGACGGCGTTGGCGGCGGGCGGCGGGTGTGGTGCCGGTGGTCGGAGAAATTGGAAGAGGAAGAAGAAAGAAAATGGAGAGGAGAGAGGAAGGAAAGAGAAAAAATGAGGGGAAGGAGAGAGAAAAGGGAGAGAGGTAGAGTTTTTATATTGGGGGAATAGCCTAGTTACTTCATTTTTTTTAATCGAGTCTAACCTTCACAAAATCACCCCCAAAACACTCTCCCCACCCCAATCCCTCTTGTTTAATAAGAATTCTGTTGATGCATACGATTTTTGAGTTATCATAATTATCTTAGATTTTGAGTTAACATAATTAGAATATTAGATTTTTGTATATAAAATATAACAGATGTTGATATATATATATATAAGTATAATATAGTTATATATTTTATATAAATATTTGATGATACACGAAAATAATTGTATATCATAATCCAAAAGATAAGCTTCATTTTGAAGATAAAGTAGACATATGATAATATATATTTGTAATCATTATTGAAATTCATATACAAATAATAAATAATTAAGTAACACTCGTACGTACGAATAGGTCTTTGCTAGTATTATAACATTAGATTCATTACCTCCTCCAACTCTCCATGCAGAAAAGCTGTTTTCACATCTAGTTGCTCGAGTTCTAAATCCTGATGTGCAACTATCGCTAGTAGCACCCTGATTGAGGTGTGTCTGACTACTGGTGAGAAGATCTCGTTGTAGTCGATTTGGAACCCCGACGTTTGTAGTCGATTGACAAACATCTTAAACATCACTTGTTTGTAGAAACCTACAAACCCTAGCTTCTTGATACACATACCCACTCCTACAATAGTATCCCTTATCAGGGCTACAATGCCGGTCCTCCGAGCAAATGCACCGCCCTTCCAAGGCGCACCCGTCCACCTTCCCCCTCTCCACTCCAAACAACACCTCATCGGACCACTCACTCGAGAACAGCCCCAAGGGATCCAACTCCTCCTTCACCCTAACAAACCTGTCCATCTTGTCACCATACTTGGCTCGCACCCCGAAAAACGCCACCTGTCGATTCTTGCCCCAGTGCGGGCGCACCCCGTACTTGACGAACGCCATCTGCTCCACCTCCTCGTACGCGTCCTGCCTCAACCGCGGCGTGCTAGGGCCGTCGGCCCGGAAGTAGTTGAAGTCGACCGCGACCGAGTAGTCGGAGTCAGGGGCCAGGTACGCGCCCGAGCCCCTGACGAACCGGATCAGGAAGCCGTTGTAGAGGTCGATCCCGCAGAAGGCCTCGGGGTCGACGTCCCGAAGACGCTTGACGTCGAGGATGAAGGAGGAGAAGGCGGCGGAAGGGAAAAGGGCGGTGGTCTCGTAGAAGAAGAGGCCGCTGATGCGCGGGTCCCACGCGCAGGAGAGCGTGGGCGCGGCCGAGCGGTGGCAGGAGCCGGAGGCCTGCATGTTGCCCTGACGGCCGACCACCGGGTAGCCGGTGAAGAGGACGCGGTTGTTTTTTAAGCCGTTGGCTAGGACTTTCTTCGCTAGGATTGTGGTGGATGCCATTCCGCATTTTCCGGTGGTGCTCTTTATGCTTTCAAACCCCTTCTCTGCAAAATGTGTATTACGTATCTATTACCATGTTCTTCCATGCAGTATGTATAACCTTTCACTATACTCATTCGTATAGAATATATTATAAACGTGTATCTGTAATTAATCATCAACTATGCACGATATATGCTCTCAAAAACTATGCACGATATATATTAGTATAAGTAATTAATTATCCACTATCCACTATATACATTAGTGCAAGCTATTGTAATTGTATTAATACAACCTCAATCTATATAGTAATCTTTTGTTGTATATGTCTTTTTTTTATTGATCGAGGACATATACGTTGACCGAATGACTGGGTAGGTAAACGTTGAGCTCGTTGAAGGCATATTATATTCACGCAGTCTGCATGAGTAAAATGAGGTATACATGCACACTAATTAAACCTAAACTAGTTTAACCTCGTACCATGTATGGGTAATGTGATTATAAACCCAATTTGATTAGATATGTAACATTAATAATCGCGTTAAAAATATAGGATCATATATATGTATTTTCGTATTATGATTAGTGTTTTTTTACCAATAGTAAATCAACTCATAATATAAATAAGTTGGATTTGTTCAAAAATTACTTTACGATAAATATCATGTTTTATTAAATAATAATATTTATCTGAAGATTACAACTAATTCTTGGTAAGGGATAATTCATAATTTTCGGGATAATTCATAATTTTCGGCATATTTTACGGGTTAAGATTGTACTACCTCCGTTTAAAAATATTTGTCGTTTAAGCCTGATTCTCTTGTTCAATAATATTTTTCATTTAACATATTTTACCACAATTTTTCCAATTTTATCCCCTTTGATTAAAAACAATTACTAAAATATATAATAAAACAAAAAAGATCTTCAAAAGATTGATGATAGTTTAGTAAAATCATATGGTTTCTTAATTTTAGAGACAAATCCTAAAACGATAGATATTCTTGAACGGAAGTAGTATGAGATTCTAACTACCTAATTTATATAGAGGAGGGCCAGTTGATTATTTTTATCAAATCATATATATTTATCTTTCTATTATGATTAGTGTTTTTTTATACACGCAAGGGCCCGATTGATTATTTTATTAATGATATGACACGTGGCGCAATTTTTTGTGAAGACTTTGTCTCCGCTTTATACTATAGACAGTATAGATATTTGTTACGTGACACAATATATTAACTACATTAATCACATATATAGTATTCGATTTTATAGAGATTATAGATTAGATTAAACAATAGGTAAATGTAGAGGATTGGATCGATATATATATATATATAATAAATGATCCATGTTTTATCTTAAAATTATGAACAAAACAAAAATTAAAAGACATCATAAGGTTATAATTATACAGAATCGAAAATCAGTCGATATATACATGGTTATAAATTTATAATACATTAATACATGATTACTATACTTTATACATATGATAAAATATCTTATATACATCATGGATAAAATATCTTATATACATCATGTTTCACTGATTGTATATACGAATTGTGAAGGTATTTATGAATATCCTTGGAATTCATGAATACAATTGATTAAAAAAAACATGCATATAACCTATTTTAACTATGTATATAACATAGCATATTATAATCATGTATATAGTCAATTGTTCATGCATATGCACAAGTATTCATAAATACCTTTTGAATTCATAATTCAATCAATAAAATCACAGGTATATAAACCACTTTATCATGCATATAAATTATTATAATCACCGTGTATATAGTAACTCATTTTCAATTCCCTATAATTACGACATTGTGTAGATCATCTGTGCATATAATTTGAAGATTGAATTTAGTTCAATCATTATGTCGAGAGTTAAAGCTCTATATTTATTTATGGTGTCTCTCTATAAAAGTTGTTTTATCGGAACCTACCTCTCTCCATACATGATAAGGTACCAAAATCGACCATATATATGTATGTACCTGTGGCTCTAATGGTTTTAGAGACTAGGACGGATTGGGGCTGGAATCCAATGAAATCATAGACTCCATCTCCGGGGGTGTCGAGGGGCACCCGGTGATCATATCTGTACGCGACGGTGTGCTTGGAGGGGTACCATGTTATGTCTCCAAACTCGTATGTCTTGGCGTGGTTTAACCACTCTTCCTCCAGGTGTCCGTCGTCCGTGAAGTTGTATGTTATGCTTCTTTTGAAGGCTGGCTCAATTGAGAGTTTCACCTACGTGCATCACATATCACATAATGAACTAAGCTTAGCTTCATCTTAATCTTGAGGTTGAATACAACAAGCATATAAAATTCTTCATGCTGTGTAAAAGAACTTCACACATGCATCCCTTCCACACAAGCATTAGCATCTATCTATATATCATCACATGTGGACACATTTTTAATTGTCTACAACTCCAATCTGTGTTTATCATACAACCTAAAATTCAGCTTAGGTTTAACATATCATTGTGACTATTTATATTAAAATGGTGATTAAAATAAAACGTGTCAATTTTACATTAAACCATTAGCACATGTGAACTTCAAATTAGACCACGTCACTATTTTTAAAAACTAATTTAATTGGTTGAAATTTAATTGAAACTTAATTTTTATTCGTTAAAATTTTATAATCGACGCCATATAGAAAAATTATATTTATACGCATATGATTTAGATTTAGAATGTTTTTAAATAACAATAAAATTAAAAAAATCTAAAATAAAGAAACTTATAATAAAACAATTATCCAACCCTTATACAAAAAATATAATCTTACAAATCTTTGTTCGGTTAAAAATGTAAGAGATTAATATATATATATATATATATAATGACGTGATAGGATTCCATCAGCTTGAACATGTAAAGATTAATGTATAAAAATATAAATTTTATCCCGTGTAAAGGACGGGTCTAGCCGTCTAGCATTCTAGCAAAGTTGATGAGGACATGGACGCATACATTTGGTTTTCCCAGAGGCCTTGTTCGAGACGGGTCCATATATTATTTAGGTTAATTAGTGACGGTGGTGGTGTTGGTATAATATTAGTTTCTACTCACAACATGCCTTTTAATGCACTCAGCTCCTAGCTTTTTCATACTTGGATTACTTGTAAGGTCATACTTAGCTTGTAAACAACAGATGCATTAGGCCCTGTTCGGTATAGGTTTGCGGAGGTTTTTGAAGGTTTGTACAATTTAAAACCTACTAAATGGATGTTTGGTAAGACAAGGTTTTTTAGGAGGTTGAGGTTTTAGTAGGTTTTTGATGAGGTTTGAAAGGATAAAATAGAAACCTTGATAGAGATAGGTTTTAGGAGGTTTCCGAAATTTGTTAACTAAAATTTTTTGTTTATTGTTTTAATTAATAATATTTTTGGTAATTTTAAAGCAAAACCTAGTAAAAACCTTGTAGTACCAAACATCATATTAGGTTTTAGCAGGTTATTAAAAAAAAAACCTCTACCTAGTAAAAAACCTACACCTATCAGAAAACCTCTTTAAAAACCTACACCTCTTCAAAAACCTTGTTTTACCGAACAAGACCTTAATAAAGACCGATGGACGTGCAATAAAGAGAAAAATGATCTACTCCCCGATCTCATAATATTTACCGTTTTAGATAGTTTTGCTCTTTTTAAGGAAAGTAAAAATGAACGTATATACCTCTATCAAATTTTTTTTGACACCTTTAATCATTCTTCTCTTAGTTATTAAAAAGTAATTCGGGATAGATGATCCCCCGGACCCTTCCCATTTCAATGGATCCTTTGTTTCATTTACATGTTCATAAAATCTTATTGGTCCATATATAATAAGATTAATTAAAAATTTCCTTTATTTTAATAAAATAATTTGTATTATGTATAATTTATAAGATCTTCACCGATGAGGTACCAACCACTAATGACAGACCCATACTGCGATCTTATTACACTGTATTTTCTTTTATTTTTTTTTATAAAGGAAAGGAATTATTACACTGTAGTCTGTGCCTACTTTGCACGTTTATCATCATTAATCATCAAAAAAAATCAAAAAAATAAAATAATTAAAAATACCTTAGAGATAGCACCCAAGACACCCAAGGAAACCCTGGCGGCGTCGAGCAAAGGGTCCCCGTCCTCCAGGCTAACAACCCTGGCAAAGCCCTGGCTGGCAGGGGCGGCCACGACAATCCTCATACCTACAACACGCGCGTGCAACGCGCCGCCCAGCCCCCACCAGGAGCTCCCAACGGAGCCGGTGCTGACGGCCCCTCCGACGCTGACCCCGTCCCAGTAGGGGGACGCGGCCAGGCTCATGCCCGCGACCTCGACCCGATCGATGAGGTCCCTCAGCCCCACCCCCGCGTCCGCCGTCGCCACCCGCCCCTCCACGTCCACGTCGATCTCCGACCGAAGCCTCTCGGTGCTTATGAGGAGGGCGGGCCCGGGCCCGGGGCAGGCTAGCTTGGGGATGGTGTGCGAGTAGGCTGTCGTTACTTTTATTGGGAGGCGGGAGCGGGCCGCGTGGGCCACTGCCCTCACCAGCTCCGACTCCGTGGTGGGGTAGACGACCGACGTGGCGGTGCATGGCACGCGGTCCCCCCACGTTCCGTACGCGTTTGATACGGTGCAGTTGACGGTGCACTTGACCGGAGGCGGTGGCAGGTCGGCGAGGGCCGCCGGGAGGAGGACGAGGAGCCAGCCCAAGCCCATCATCATCAAACGCCACATATGATGCGTATTTGTGGAGTTTCTTATGGACTCCACTAACAAAGTTATGAGCTTTCCGTATTTGTGGCTTATATTGAATCTCGAGACAAAAAATAAGGAATATTTTTCCTATATAGGCATTTTTTTAAATTTTATTTTCCATAAAGTAGGGTTGGGTGAAAAATAATTCCGGCGTGGCGTGGGGTATGAAATGCTATTAGGGGTGTTCAACGGGTCGGGTCGGGGCGACCGTAGTGCGGGTTGCGGTCCGACCCGCGACCCGCAAAAAATTTAAGAAGTGACCCGCAACCCGACCCGTGACCCGACCCGCAAACCCGCGGGTTTTGCGGGTCGGGTCGCGGGTCGACCTGTTGGCCCGTTTGATTTGTACAAGTTGGTATTTTTTCTACAATACGAAAATAAATTGTAGATCGACCCCAAATACGGTGAATTTTTCAAAAAATATATATATTATAATACTAATAAAATTATTAGAAGACAAATTATTTCTAAAAAATATATTTTAATACTAATAAAACAATAAATATTAGTATCAAAACATATATTTTTTCTTAAAAATACATTTTAATATTAATAAAACAATAAAAATATATATATATTTTAAATGTAACGGGTCGCGGGTCGACCCGCAAACCCGCGGGTTTAACCCGACCCGACCCGCGACCCGCAAACTTAAAAAAACTCGACCCGCGACCCGACCCGTTATGTGCGGGTCGGGCGCCCGACCCGCGAATTGCGGGTCGGGTCACTGCGGGTCGCGGGCGACCTGACCCGTTGAACACCCCTAAATGCTATCTGGGATGGAGGTTTTTGGTTCAGTCGGAAAATGCTGCCAAATACTTACAGCGTTTCATGCCACCAACTTCAATGATACTCCCCGCCCGCCTTTTATTTTCGGGCGTTCCTAAAAGTTTGTCCATCTTTACTTTCTTTTCATTTATATCATTATGCTTTTACAATCGAACCCTCGTATAATCTCATATATTACCCTCATTATCCACCTTTTCTCTCAACTTTATTACTTTTTCCTATAAAATTATAAAATTATCCCCACCTAATCTTATAAATACTCCTTTTTATACCCTTTTCATCAACTTTAACACTTCTCATTAATTCGCGTGCAAATGTACTTTTGGCCAAACTTTTCGGGACGGAGGGGGTATAAAAAGAAGATTTCGTGTGAGGGTGGATCTCTACAAATCTCCCAAATCCCCCACGGGCTCAAAGCATGGAAGCTAATGTCATTTTCTGAAACAACTCAACATCGTCTTCAACAAAAACCATTTCAGCGTACCCTGAAGTCATGCATAGAGTTCAATTTTTTGGGGATTTAGGTACTTGTGTAACTTCAATTCTGGATATAGGTTAGGAGGAAAAAGGTTTCTCATTATAGGCACTATGATAGCTTCCGGTAAGAAAAGCTGGTTAGGATAGCTGCACTTTGGTTAGAAAGATGATACGCCCCCAGTTGCTAATACGAGGCCAAGAAGGGTTCGTCGTCGTCCAAGACGATACGATGATTAATGTTTTGTGTTTTGATGTTTTGTTTTTGGATAATTGTTTAAGTTGTAATTTTCGGAACTAGAGTTAAATCTCTCTTCTCAGGTTTTCTTGTCGGTTCTTTCCTGAGTTGTATTTTGAACCGTCTAGGGCTTAGGAATCATGGTATAAATACTCTCTTGTTGTCTTGAGAGAAAAGCAATCAATGAAGCCTATTCCTTTGCCCTAACTTGTTTTCCTCTTTAGTGTCTCTTCCTTGTGTCTCTCTCGGGTTGTGAGCCACATCGGTCTCGACCCAAACCCTTGACCAACAAGGGATCGATACGAACCCACACCGGGCCGTATCAACTGGTACTTTCATTCTTGAACACCATGGCTTCCTCCGACGAAGGTGTGTCCCACCCGCTAGCGGCTTCCATCACCGATATGCGTGAGATGCTTTTGGCTCTCACCAACGACGTTCAAACAGTCCGGCGTGAATTGGAAGTTCAACGACTTCGGACCGACACTGTGTTCGATATCCTGAACGTCCGAGCCACCCATGACCAGGCCGCCGGCGACGCCCTTCCGCCAGCAGCAGTCGCACCTCCTACTGCAGCCGCAAATCGCAACCACGAGCAGGTCGTCGTCGACCTCTGTCGCCCGGCGCAAATCCAGATCGGGAGCCCTAATCCTGCCGTCGCACACCACGAGCAGGCGATTGGGTGGTCCGCGATTCTCCCTCCAGCAGCGAACCAGGCGAACCCTAATTCGATCGAGCAGGCGATTGGGTGGTCCGTGAGTCGCGACCTGCATCTGGCGAACCCTAATTCGGTCGGGTATCCCCCAGCGGCGGCGCGAGAGCCTGTCGTGCACCCTAATCCGGCACCAACACGGGTCGCCCTCCCTTCAGCGGTGGCGGTCGAGCCCCTTGCGAACCCTAATCGGGTCGCTTTGCCTCTGGCGGCGCACGACCCATTACAGCCGCGACCACCAGCGCCGTTCGTCAATGGCCTGCCGAATCCTAATGCCCTGCCGCTCGGACACCAGGTCGGACCACCGCCCGTTCCACCCGGGCCGCCAGACCACATGGACCAGGCGCGGCTGCAGGGGGTCGGAAACCTTGGGCCGCCACACCACAATCTGCTCGCGAATGTCGAGCCCGGACCGCCACGTCAGGCTGACAATCGAGTCCAAATTCGGGCTCCTCCGGGCCATGAAACCATCCCTAGGATCCGGATCGACGCACCACGATTCAACGGGTCAGACCCGAAAGGTTGGGTTTTCAAAGTTCAGGATTATTTTGATTATTTTAACACTGCTGACTATGATCGTCTTCGTCTTGTTGGCATGTTGTTCGATCACCCGGCGTCTGATTGGTTTCGTTATCAACGACGAAATAATTGTGGTGAAACCTGGCCGGCATTTCTGTTATCTGTGCAACAACGGTTCGATACTCATCACTATGAGGACTATGTGGGTCTCTTGGCAAAGCTCCAGCAGAAGACGACAGTTTTAGCCTATCAATCCGAAATTGAGGCCTTATTGAACAATGTGCACGGCTTGACTGAGCCCACTCTGATCTCTTTGTTCAGGGCCGGTTTAAAGCAACCTATGAAGCGAGAGCTTAATCTGCGGAATCCTATCTCGCTGTCGCAGGCATTTACTTTGGCTAGAGAATTAGAGGCTTCTTTCAGTGACACTACGTCCCAATGGTAGGGGGGCTCGCGTCGGCCTTGGAATGGTGGCGGTTACCGTTCCACAGCTCAGACACAACCGTCGGCTACCGTCCCAACGGCCGATCCACAAGCACCACGTCCATCCAACTCGCACGGTAATTACTCGTCTCTTCCTATTAAGCGTCTTTCTCCTGCTGAACGTGATGAACGTACTAAGAAAGGCTTATGTTGGAATTGTGACGAGAGGTACACTCGGGGACATCGTTGTAAGCCCCGTTTCCTGGCATTGCTGAGTTGTGACGAGAGCGACGACGAAGACGCTGAAGATGTCTTCAATGAGAAGATGGCTGTCACGGGCGATATTTCGAGCATCCATGCGATGGAAGGTTTGCAAAGTCCGCGCTCTCTGAAACTTGTGGGTACTATTCATGATATTCAGGTGCAGGTTCTCATTGATGGTGGGAGTACCCACAACTTTATTCATCCTGCCATTGTCGAGCAGTTGCGGTTACCCTTGACTGCTGTCACGCCGTTTCGTGTTTTTGTTGGCAATGGTGCTTATCTGATGTGCACCCATCAGTGTGCTAGTACAGAGCTTCAGATGCAGGGTTATTATTTTTCAGTTGATCTTTATGTTCTGGCTATACACGGACCACAGGTCGTGTTGGGCGTTCAGTGGTTACAGACATTGGGGACAGTGGCTCATGACTACGCTCAGTTGACTATGAAGTTCAGTTGGCGCGACACAGAGGTTTTCTTACAGGGCGACCGTCAGACGCCGAAATTGATTACCGCCCATGAGTTGCACTTATTGTGTGCAACCGATACTGTTTCAGAGTGCTTCGAGGTTCTTCAGCTCCCTATTACAGAGTCGGACTCTCAGTAGGATCCCACGTCGGCGTTTCCGCCGAACTTATTACCTGAAATCCGTGATGTCCTCCACCGGCACGTAGCTGTCTTCCAGATGCCGGTTGGTCTTCCTCCTCAGCGAATGTGGGACCACAGGATACACCTACAACCAGGCTCTAAACCAGTTAACGTCAGGCCTTACCGTTACCCTCACTTTCAGAAGACGGAAATTGAGAAACAGGTTCGTGCAATGCTTGATCAGGCCATTATCCGCCATAGCACAAGTCCGTTTTCATCTCCCGCCCTGTTAGTGAAGAAAAAAGACGGTAGCTTCCGTTTTTGTGTTGATTACAGGGCATTGAATGCCACTACTATAGCTGACAAATTTCCCATCCCAACAGCAGAAGAGTTATTTGATGAGTTGGGCAGAGCCGTTGTATTCACAAAGCTTGATCTACGATCCGGCTATCATCAGGTTCGTATGCATGCCTCGGATATCTACAAGACGGCCTTCCGCACTCATGATGGCCATTTTGAGTTCCTTGTCATGCCCTTTGGGCTCACGAACGCGCCGTCTACATTTCAGGCAGCTATGAATCATATTTTTGCCCGGTTCCTACGGGACTTTGTCATCGTCTTCTTTGATGACATTCTGATATACAGTCCTTCTCTAGAAGCCCATGGCAGACACCTCGATCTTGTGTTACAGGTTCTCTATGACAACCATTTATTTGTTAAGAGTTCTAAATGCTCTTTCGGCACATCGTAGGTGGATTATTTGGGTCACATTGTTTCAGAAGGACAGCTCAAAGCCGACCCCAGTAAATTGGCGGCCATGGTAGATTGGCCGGTCCCGCAATCTGTCAAACAGTTGTGCGGTTTTCTCGGCTTGACAGGATATTACAGGAAGTTTGTGCGTCATTATGCTCTGTTGGCTGGTCCGTTGACTGATTTGCTGAAAAAGGACAAGTTCGAGTGGTCAGAGTCGGCGCAAATGGCTTTTGAGCGGTTGAAAACGGCAATGACACAGCCCCCGGTCCTTCAACTGCCGGATTTCTCTAAACCCTTTGTCGTCGAAACTGATGCCTCTGACGACGGGGTGGGTGCCATTTTATTACAGGATGATCGGCCCCTATCTTTCTTCAGCAAGAAGTTGGGCGTCCGCCGCCGGGGCTCATCCGCCTATCACCGCGAGCTTTTCGCCATTGTTTCAGCGGTTCAGAAATGGCGACAGTACCTGTTGGGGAGGGAATTTCTGATAAGGAGCGATCAGCAGAGTTTGAAAGAACTCCTCACACAGGTTATTCAGACTCCAGATCAGCAGTTCTTCATTCGAAAACTGATGGGCTATAAGTTTCGGATCGAGTACAAGACAGGAGCTAGCAACAGAGTTGCAGATGCTCTGTCTCGCTGTATGGTTGATGAGGACGCATCCTTAAATCAGTTTCTCGCTTTGTCAGCTCCATTGCCGGAGCTACTTCAGCGGCTGCAGCGTGAAAATGCCACCCTACCCGACTTGCAGGCTCGTCATGCAGAAGCCGCCACAGGACAATTGGTTTCTCCTTTCCAATCGCATGACAGGATTCTCTACTATGGCCATCGTTTAGTGTTGGGCGCGGAATCCCCCCTCAAGGCAGAGATTTTAACAAAATTCCATTCCACGCCCAGCGCGGTCCATCCGGGCATTGACCGGACATTCCGACGTGTGGCTGAGTTTTTTTTTTGGGCCGGTATGCGTTCTGATGTCAAGCGGTTTGTGGATTCTTGCATGATATGCCAATCAACAAAGTATAGCACCAAGAAGCCTGCTGGATTACTTCAACCTTTACCCATTCCACAACAAGTTTGGGACGAGGTTTCCATGGACTTCATTACGGGTTTACCGCCATCTCGAGGCCATACCACGATCTTAGTTGTTGTGGACCGCCTCTCTAAGTACGCCCACTTTGGAGCGCTTGGGACTCACTATGATGCCCCTAAGGTGGTTGCGGTGTTCGTTGACATAGTTGTGAAACATCATGGTATTCCAGCATCCATCATTTCTGATCGTGACTCCATCTTCACTAGTGCTTTTTGGTCAGAACTACACCGCTTGAGCGGCACTAAACTCCGCATGAGCACTGCCTACCACCCGCAAACAGATGGACAGACAAAGGTCCGAAATAGAGGTCTTGAGCAGTATTTGCGGGCTTTCACTCAGGGTCGCCCTCGCCGTTGGGTTGACTTCCTACCTTGGGCCGAGTTAGCTCTCAATTCCATGTTCCATGAGGGGCTACGCATGTCGCCTTTCAAGGCACTCTACGGCCGTGACCCACCGTCCATCGGCCGCTTCACCGCGCCAATTGGACCACCTTCGCCGGCGGCAGAAGCAGTTCGGGATAGAGAGCAGGTGTTGGAATTGTTGCGACAGAATTTGAGAAAGATGCAACAAAGGATGACTTCTCAGGCTAACAAGCATCGTCGTGAACTTGAATTCCAAGTGGGTGATCAGGTGCTCTTGAAGTTACAACCTTACCGTCAGCATTCCATGGCCCGACCTTTGTCGGCCAAACTAGCGCGCCGCTTCTATGGTCCATTCAAGATACTGGAGCGCATTGGTTCAGTGGCCTATCGACTCGAATTACCGGCTGCAGCTCGTATTCATAACGTATTTCATGTCTCGCTGCTGCGTCCGTTTATTTCGGATGGCTCACCGCCGACTGTAGCCCCGCTACCAGCGGAGTTTCTTTATGACCGACCGCTTTCACGGCCAGTACGAGCCTTGGCGGAGCGCCAGGTGCTAGTTGACGGCATTCCGCGCTTGGAGTGGCTCGTGGAGTGGGACGATGGTGCTCCAGACTCCGCGACTTGGGAGCCCGTGGAGCCGTTGCGTACATCCTTTCCTGATTTGCGGCTTGAGGACAAGCCGACTCTCAACATGGGAGAGATTGATACGCCCCCAGTTGCTAATACGAGGCCAAGAAGGGTTCGTCGTCGTCCAAGACAATACGATGATTAATGTTTTGTGTTTTGATGTTTTGTTTTTGGATAATTGTTTAAGTTGTAATTTTCGGAACTAGAGTTAAATCTCTCTTCTCAGGTTTTCTTGTCGGTTCTTTCCTGAGTCGTATTTTGAACCGTCTAGGGCTTAGGAATCATGGTATAAATACTCTCTTGTTGTCTTGAGAGAAAAGCAATCAATGAAGCCTATTCCTTTTCCCTAACTTGTTTTCCTCTTTAGTGTCTCTTCCTTGTGTCTCTCTCGGGTTGTGAGCCACATCGGTCTCGACCCAAACCCTTGACCAACAAGGGGTCGATACGAACCCACACCGGGCCGTATCAAAAGATGATATTGATATATGGCCCACAGTGTTGTTAGCTTTTTCTTTTTTATGTTTTCACCTTGTTTAGTGGAGTAATATTATGTCAACCAGTATAATTAGTATAAATCGCGCGGAGGCTAATTATGTAACACCCAGATTTCAGAAGTATAAGAGCATCCACACTAAAGAATACCCAAAATGTTTCTTAAGCTCTTCTCTCTCTTCCTCATTAGGTAGCAGATTTTTTTTAAAGAGAAATTTGTCAGAGAGCATTTCTCCTGTAAGAAATTTCTCTCACATTTAAGAAATGTATCTCTGCCAAAATTCTGACCCTTTTTTTATTTTTAAACTAGTCTCCATAGTGGATGCTCTAAGGGTATTACTGCCAACTAGGGGTATTCATGAATGGATATCCGACTAAAGGGATCGGATATTACCGGATAAAAATTCTCAAAAGTGTTATCCGTATCAGATCCGCATATATCCGGATATCCGGTCCGTTTAACTCGGATCGGATCGGATATTCGGTTTACCATTTGACATGTAATTTTCAAAAAAAAATATGTTTAAAACACGAAAATATGACATTATGCTAAGAAAATATATAATTTTATCGGATCGGATAACATTTCATCGGATTTTAGGGGTAAAATTCTACTCCTTATCCGGTCCATTAACCAACTAATTTTCTCGGATCGGACCGGATTCGGATAATTTTCCATTGGGCTGGATTTTCTTGGATCGGATCGTCGGATTGTCGGATCGGAATGAACGGATCGAATATTTATGAACACCCCTACCGCCAACGATCTTGGATTTCACGGTCCAAAGTCGTTTAAGGCTTGGGTATCTTAACATGATAATAACAAAACCAAATTATATTTTATAACAAAAGTTGGATTCAGTTACAAAGGCTCATACGCCCTTAGTTGTTTAGTAATGCAAGACTGAGTAGTTTGCAGCGGAATATACAAGTCTCGAAGAGATATGAAACCAAGTGGAAACCATAAAGTAAACAAAATATTTAAAAACGTCTTGCATCCTTCTTTTCTTCCTTCCTTCCTTCCTTACTTCCATCGTAAGTCTTCGGTTACTCCTGGATAGTCTTCCCTTTCCTATCTGATATCCCCATAAAAGCAAGGAATACCAGCCAATAGAATTGGGAAAGAAAGAAGGGGTGTTAGTCTAACGCGAGAGTAAATAAGTGGGAGAATAATATTTCGGTTCTGAGAAAGGTCGGACATAGCGGCAATCCTTAGCCATATGATAACTGGTAGGTGCACGCTAGTCGAGGTTCAACATGACTATAACAAAACAGCAATCTGAGCGAGAGGTTTAAGTGTTTGGCACGGTGTACGAAGGGTAACGAGAGAAGATAGGACTTTCTCGGGAATAGGACGTTATTAGGAGATAACGCCTATTTGAGCTAGAAATCTACCAACCTAGATCGGAGATCCCTTAGCCTAGATCGGGCTAGAACTAAGCAACACGAACTCGAGAGTCAATAAAGAATGTCAAAATTGTATTAACTTTCGTTTGTGTTCGAATGTATGCGTCGTGTGTAATCTTATAATGTGTGTCCCCCCTATGTATATATAGGGGTCCTTAAAGATAGATACTATACAAGATATCCTAGTAACTAGATAGACGCGTAACCTACTAGATAGAATTTTCCCTAAATATGATATAATTTCAGTTACATATGATAGAATGATAAGATAATTCCACAAGATATGATATGGCTCTATCTTGTGCTTCGACGAGTTAATATGCTGACTTTACGGGCTTCGTTCCTTGGGCCGCCTTCTAGATACCGCCATGGGCTTTTAGCAATGGCCCAACAATACCCCTTTCAATTCGAAATTGAAATTTGAATTTGAAAATTCAATTCGGATTGAACCGAATCTCCAACGCTTAGTTCGCCAGCCTTGGAAATCGCTCGTGCATGCCATCATTACTTGGTATTAAAACGCTTCTTCACCCCTCTATCTTGCAGAGACGTCACTGCAATTTTATTGGTGCATGTACGAAAATCCTCTCTATCTTTTTTCTTTGATTTTGTTCCGTCTTCCTCTTGTTTTCCTCTTCAAGTTTTTCCATCCATGGCTGAATCTCCTCTTTTTGCTCCTTCAAACTCCCTTATGCCTCAAGACCAGTTCGCTTGCGAACTTAAACCAGCCGATGTAGCAAAAATAGTAGCGGAAGGAGGTTGCCCAGCCGGAACCCTCACATATTGTCCTCAATCTGAGTTGATCGACTGGATTCGCCCTGGTTGGGTGTGTTTCACTGAGTTCCCGTTTTTACTAGGGCTTAAATTTCCTTTCTCCCCCTTCATCAGAGACTTCCTTAAAGAGCTAGGAGTCTCTCCATCCCAAATCATGCATACTACCTGGCGAATTCTTAGATGTGTGGATGAGCTCGCTTCTAGGGAAGGAGTTGTCATGACAGTGATTGAGTTTCTAGTTGCTTATAAGGTAGTACCCACTAGACCAGGTAGAATCACCCTGCACTCTAGGAACACAAAGGACCCTTTGATTTCTGGCGTAAAAGCCCCAAATTCGGGTTGGTAATCTCGTTACTTCTTTGTAGTAATATAAATATTATTTCATTTTTAATACCAAGAAAATAGTTAATAATCTTAATAGTACGTATATCTGATAACAATCACTCAAACCACATACATGAATGTGCAATAAAAAAACGTTGAAGCCAATATCAAAGCCCTGACCTGGACAATGACGTACATAGATGTCTAAATTATTTATATTACTACATTATTGGACTTTATTTGAAACGTCAAATTTATTCGTTTCAATAATAAATTCTAGTTAAAAAGTTATAATGTTCATAGCATCGGTTAAAATTCGATCCACCCATTTTGATAGGCTACGCGGTGCATTAGTATACGTGGTAAAATACGTCGTTAGGCATCAACTTTTCACACGTTTTCTAAACTAGTTCCTAACTTTTGAATATCTTAACCTATCAGATTTTGACACCATTATTCTGTTGTTAACATTTTAGTTAAAAATATTGACGTTTGAATAACATGAACTGTGCGTATCATCTAGTTAACAGATGTTAGATTCCGGTTGGTCGAGAGAACTGGATGACATGTTGGGGTAAATTTAACCATTTCGTATATAAAGTCAGGATTCACCTTTCTACCCAAAAGTTTAAGCCAATGGGTAGGGGTTTCACCTTATTTATATGCTAGTGGCCGGTATTTGATATATGAGCTCGATGTGGGAAACTCTCCAATACGTCCCCTCAAATGGCAACTAGCTTGACCTAGTTAACACTTGGACAAATGGACCAAATAGCGTGGAAGAAACGAATCCGGACTGGACCGACTCTGATACCATGTTCGATTCCGGTGGGACGAGAGAACTAGATGACGTGTTGGGAGAAAATTAACCATTTCGTATATAAAGTCGGGACCCACCTTTCTATCTAAAAGCTTAAGCCAATGGGTAAGGGGCTTCACCTTATTTATATGCTAGCGGTATTTGATTTATGAGTCCGATGAGGAAACTCTCCAACATGCCGCCTCAAGTGGTAACTAGCCTGGCCTAGTTAGCACTTGGACAAACGAGCCAAATATCCAGGAGGAAATGGACCCGCACCAGACCGGCTTTGATACCATGTTAGATTCCGGTGGCTCGAGAGAACTAGGTGATGTGTCGGGGTAAATTTAACCATTTCGTATATAAAGTCGGGATTCACCTTTCTATCCAAAAGCTTAACGACTCAAAGCTATTGCCGAAATCAAGATCTTGGAAGGTCAAGTCCAGGAACTTATTCATGGAGGCGTAGTAGAGTGCCAAAACTCTCTCCAAGTATCTTATTTCCAAAATTAGAATGTTAATCAATCATAATCCTTGTTGAAATTAATTAGAATCAGAAAACACTTAGCTAGGTAGAAAAGTAGAAGTACCCTTGTGCATATGCATCGTCTATATACGTATAGATTTAGGTCCTATTGGTACTCCGATCCTTGAAGTCAGGTACTTTTTGTATTTAACCAAAGGGTCTATTAAATTAGAACATCCATTTTCCAATACCTGGTGAAGGCAACAACGAACATGAACAACGTAGGCGCCAAGAGTGGGCTACTATAATGAGGAGATAGAGCCCGATTAATGATGAACAAAGTCAACCCGGCTTGTCCAAGGAGGTGGAAAGCGCTACGCCTCCACGTCTCCTTGTCCTCCAAGGAAAAGGCGGCAATGGTGGTTGGACCGCCAGGAGGAACGTAACTGGGTGAATTGTATGATAATATCCTAATCATGTTTTTGATCATGCATTATCTTCGAGCATTTCCTTAATTATCTCCTATGTTGTTATTATGTTTTTAATATGCAAGTTAATATATTATAATCACGAATTTTAAATATTAATTTTATATGTATATTGTAAGATAATATTCACACTAAAATTAAATATGCAATAGTTAAATTAATCAAAATATATATTGCTAAACTTGTAATCTTTTCCAATCATTCTATCTAAAAAATTATAATATGATAAGATTTTAGATATTAACTATTTTTAACAAAAATTTAAAAATTCATAAAAAACCTAAATTTGTATGATTTATTGAACAAAAATCTTAACTAAGTTTTAAAATTCATAAAATAACATTTTGAAGCTTTCAATTTTATCTATATTCGAATATGGAATATAATCTCACTTTAATACTTAATATTATTTTCTCAAATTGTTTCTTTAAAGTGTTAATCAAAATTGTAAACATAATTCACATATACATAATCTTTGTTTCCATTGAAGATGTTTATTTATGATTAAAGAAAATCTCATTTTGAGATATGGTGTGTCTTAACAAAAATCCTATGTGGAAAGTTTTTATATATGACAGGGATAATATATATGAGATGGATTAATACAAAATAATAAAAAAAGTAAAAAATTGTGACATGGTGTGATAGGTTGACACATGGCGAAATATTACGTGGCACATCCTCAGGGAGACATGTGAAAAAATCTAAGGTGACACAACGTGGTGGCTCCAATCCTTACGACTTTTATATATATATATATATATACACAGATTTGGCTCAAAGGAGCCTAAATTGTAATTACTTTGTTGCCTGATGATTATTGTGTTTGTATGAACAACAAATTAAACTGCTATTGAGATGGAAATAGGTGGTTATATAGTAGCTTTAGAAACCATGCCTTAAGTTGAAAACTATAAATCCCTACTTTCCAAAAAAAGCTATAAAACCTACAACTGTAAATTTGAAGCATTAATTCTGCTGGAACCACAACTCAAAACCTACAACTGTAAAAAGCTATGAATCTGTAGCTATCCACAACCATAAGTCAAAAGCATCTATTTCAAAGCCATGTTTCGATATTCATTATTCAATAAGAAGATGGAAGGCAACAAAACTATCAGTCTTAGCGTGTGACAAGACGTCTCACCAAACAATGCAGTTTAGACAAGACATTACAGAACAACTAAAAAAAATGATTGACGTCAAGAGGAATGCCTTTAGCTCCAAAGTGTCTTTCTCATCCTCCAGTTGTAGCACTTGTAAACTACAATATAACACAAATCAAATCAACAAAAAGTAAAGCGAACTACAGTTAAAAGATTTAAAGAAAAAAGTGTTGAACATAGGAAAACTTATTTACTTCAATCATCAGCCTTTTTAGGAGGAAAGCCCCCATCTTAACCTTTTGTACGACATTCTTGATGTCAGGTACACTCTTGAATTCTCCATACTTTGCTCGGTCCAAGAGCACATCAAACTCAGATTTCCCCAATTCTTTCTTCTTGTAGAGGTTATGGAGAAATGAAATGGCTCTTCGTACAACACTTGCCTCGCAAGACCGTTGTTTAAGCACCACAGCTGGTGCCTTAGCCTTGTCCTTGACATTGCTCCTACCTTTCCCTATAGCAATTCCACTACAATAGACATGTACACAATCCAATTCCAAAACTCTCGACAATCCAAAACGTAAAAAATTTTCCCATAGCAATTCCAGTAGAACAGACCTATACATAATCCAATTCCAAAACTCTCAACAATCCAAAACCTAAAACCTTTCCCCATAGCAATTCCACTACAACAGACCATACCAACAAACAAGACCTAAACCCTAACCTAAATTCAAATTCAAGCCTATTATCAACTAGAGATCACAAACAAAAGATCACAAATAGAAGATCGCAAAGAAAAAAGAGAGAAAAGTATGAGCCACTTCTCATCAATGTGAACAAAATCAAACTTGTTGTAATATTATGTCTTACTCTTTGGTGTATTAAGTTAAATTAGATTGAGTACCCACTCTAACCTTGTCTTCATATTAGACTCTTTGAGACCAGGGTGAAGTGGATTAGTATGTGGCTTTATTGCTTTTCTTTTATAAGTTATTTAAGGAAGATAGGGAACATGAAAAATGGGGAGGGGGGATCTATGTGATCCTGATGATGGCATGCTATGGTCAATGTTTGGTGTGGAAGATTACTCTCACAAAATGTAAATTTAAATATTTTGGTAAAATCTATCAAAATCTGTTTTTACTGTACTTAAATTAATATTTGAATTTTGTCTTAACACAACATTGCATTCTTTCTGCAATTTTTGAGTTCATTAAAAACTATGTCTTCTATACTACATTGACATTCGTAAGAATAAGAAGGCATTCTCAATATACATAATTGTTCTCATGTAATCCGATTGTAATGTTCTTAACATTACAAAAAAATGTATTTAATCTTTAATATCAAAAAAATAATTAATAATCTTAATAGTACGTATATCCGATAACAATCACTCAAACCATATACATAAATACGCAATAAAAAAAACATTGAAGTCAGTATCAAAGCACCGACCTGGACAATGATGTACATAAATATCTAAGTTATTTATATTACTACATGACTAGACTTTATTTGATACATCTAATTCATTTGTTTGAATGGTAAATTCTAGTTAAAAAATTTTAATGGCCATAACATCGGGTAAAAATTCGATCCACCCACTTTGATAGCCTACCAATGCATTAGTATACGTCGGTAAAATACGTTGTTAGTCCTCAACTTTTCACACGTTTTCTAAAATAGTTTCTAACCTTTGAATGTCTTAACCTATCAAATTTTGACACCATTATTCAACTATTTAAATTTTAGTTAAAATATTGACGATTGAATAACATGAATTGTACGTGTCATCTAGTTGACCTATGTTAGACTCCGGTGAGTCGAGAGAACTGGTGATATGTCGGAGTAAATTTAACCATTTCGTCTATAAAATTGAGATTCACCTTTCTACCCAAAAGTTTAAGCCAAAAAGGTAGGGGTTTCAACTTATTTATATGTTAGTGGTATTTGATCTATGAGTCCGATATGGGAAACTCTCCAAGATGCCCCCTCAAGTGGTAACTAGTCTGGCCTAGTTAGCACTTAGACAAACGGGCCAAATAGCCAGGAAGAAACGGACCCGAACCGGACCGGCTCTGATACGATGTTAGATTCCGATGGGACAAGAGAATTGGGTGACGTATCGGGTTAAATTTAACCATTTCGTATATAAAGTCGGGACCCACCTTTCTACCTAAAAGCTTAAGCCAATGGGTAGGGGTTTCACCTTATTTATATGCTAGTGGTATTTGATCTATGAGCCCGATGTGCGAAACTCTCCAACATGCCCCCCTCAAGTGGTACCTACCCTAACCTAGTTAGCACTTGGACAAATGAGCCAAATAGCTAGGAGGAAACGGACCCGGACCAGACCGGCTCTGATACCATGTTAGATTTCGGTGGGTCGAGGGAACTGGGTGATGTGTCGGGGTAAATTTAACCATTTCGTATATAAAGTCGGGATTCACCTTTCTATCGAAAAGCTTAAGCCAATGGGTAGAGGTTTTACCTTATTTAGGGATTTTCCTTTTGGTACCCCTAAGGTATTGACAATTCCTTTTATGGAACAAAAAAATTTCTTTTCCTTTTCATATCCCTTTGTTTTGTAAATTTAATCCTCCGTAGCCCAAATCACATATTTCTTTACAATTGTAATTTCTGTTAACAAAAAGGCACAAAAAAAGAAATTAAAATTAAAAAAAAAAAAGAAATTCGAATCAACCTCACGTGCCAAAATCAAATCACATCTAATTACCAAATTCATATCTACAATTCAATTCAGATGGGTGCTAATCATCACCATGGAAACTATTTATCTATCTCCAAATCTTCAATGACTTAGAGTCCAATTGGGGATCAGGTTGTAAAGTGGTGTCTCCAAGGAATACGAGCAAGAAGACGAAGTTGGAGCGGCTCCACAGGGCTACATAAGGTGCATGAACAACACGAAGATCCTCCACGCGTCGTTGAAGCTACTCTTCCGCGCCATCCTCATCCTTGTCTTCTACTTCACGCTCAACTACCCTCCCCTCTCCGACTCTGGTACCGGCGGCACCCTCCACTCCACTACCCACAACCTCCTCTTCCTTGGTGTCGCATGGGAGAAATAGGTCTGGCACTCGGCCACCCCTCGCCGCTCCAACGGCTTCGTCGTCCTCGTCATGGGCGTCCACGGCTTCATAGGCACCCACTGCTCCCTCGCCCTCAGAAAGCACGACGATGGCATCGTTGGCCTTGACAACATCAAATTTAGGGATTTTTTTTAATTTCTTTTTTTTTTGCCTTTTTTGTTAACCGATGTTACAATTGGAAGGAAATATGTGAATTTGGGCTACGAGGAGTGAATTCACAAAACACAAGGATACCAAAAGGAACGACAATTTTTCTGGACACCAAAAGGAATGTTCAATACTTCAGGGGTACTAAAAGGAAAATCCTTCTTATTTATATGCCAATATGGTATTCGATCTACGAGTCTAAATCGGGAAACTCTCCAATAACATATAATGCAATCAACGGTGGAAATGTTATCGAAGGATTACGTACTGCTGTCAAAATTTGATAGTCGGTTTGATTAGCCGGAGCTACTCTACGTCCGGACCGGGTACTATCAGGGGTTACCACAAAGTGAAATTCGATCTCTTCGAGTCTCGAACTCATGACCTCTGGGTGACCCAACCCCATTTTTAACCATTAGGCCAAGACAACTTGGGTATTTGATAGGTGACATAGTAACGAAAAAAACTAAAGATTAAGGGTGTTGCGTTTTGATGCATACCCAAATCTCGAATTAGCGCACGTATAAAAACCTGCATATTTACAAAATTGCCCTCCTCATTTTGGGTAGAGAAATCTGCTTGCTCTCTTCCCAAACCCTCCCGACTGTGCTCTCGGCATCCCACCGCCGTCGATCTCGGTCTCAGCGCAGCCCCCCACCGACTGCGCTCTCGGTCTCAACGCAACCCCCACCGCGGCCGTCCCGCAACCCCTCAGCGTGTTGATATACCAAACACTGGTAAGCTTTTCCCTAAATCTCCTTATCGCCGCCATCGTCTTCCTCTTCTCCGTCCACGCCTACACTTCCCTCGGCACCGGCCATTCCTTCTGTGGACTCCATCCTCTAGGTCTTCTCTCACTACAACGATTTCTTCCCTTCGATTTTTGATTTTGATTTGTGTACTGAATTGGTTTACGCTTGATTGCGTGTGTTGTAATTGTTGAGGTCTTGTTTGTGGATTAGATGAGAGTTACTTCGATTCGAAGGTGATTAAGTGCAAGGATGGCTCCAATTCCTTCACCGTTGACCGAGTCACCGACGACATCTGCGACTGCCTTGACAACACCGATGAGCCTGGAGCCTGGTCAGTCCACTACACTCTTCTCCCTCCCTTCATTCTCTGAATTTCAGCTCCGATTTCCCACATTCGTAGCCTCACTACCACCAACATAGTCCTTGTAATCTGTTCATTTACTATAAGTTTGGCAAAATGATCTTGTTTCTTACATGATTATTGGTCAGTCCTTTGTAATAATGTTGGAAGGAGCTCAGGTTTCTTGATTGAACAAGTGTGATTGTCTGGAGATCAATAACCTAATTTGTTGTGAAATTGTAATCCAAGAGTGAAACAAATGGATTTCCTGTTATTTGAGTAGCATGAATTCTAGCAATATCTCAAACAGTGTCTGTTTTTCTTAGGGCTCTGATGAAGTTTTTGCATTTGTGTTCAATTTATTGAATATAGTGATTATGTTTGTGTGTGCTACTGTGTGTTAGCTTTTTTAAGGCTCTGATGAAGTTTCTGAGTTAGTTCTTACTTGACTACATGATAGATAGATCAAAGAACTGAACATTTTTGTATTTGTCACTTTGGCCAATTTCAGAAGCTTATGATCCTCTTGATCCTAATGGAAATATCACTATCAAGTGGGACGTCATTCAGTGGACGGTTGATGGTTATCTCGTAAGCTTTTCCTTCCCTTATTATGAGATAGCAAGGCATGCTAACGAAATTTGTGCATATGCCTTGTTGATAAATGTAGTCTCTTACTATCTGGCCTCTACTTTTTCTGAATCAATCACTGAGAATGAGATTGGCATTGTTTATAGGACTTGCATTCTATCTATTTGACATCTACTTTTGAAGAAGCATGTCTCAAAAAAGGATTTTTCGGATAACCAATCTAAACTACGAAATTGCAGTCGGTTGTCACCATATTCAACTTTCAGCAATTCAAGTGTGGGAGAAGAACGGAGAGCTTATGGTAGCTGAACGCAAGGAAGAGATCCTTCGTAATAGGATTGCGGAGTTGGAAACCGAGGTCGAACAACTCAAGGCTGTGTTAGAGAAGAAACCCCCAACTAATATTGACGTTGAAGTGGAGACACAATTCTAGATTAGGGTGGAAAACAATTGAGTCCTTTGTTATCGTTTATGTTTGGTGTCTTTTTAGTTGATTGTGGACAATAGGTTGATGCTTTGGTTGTTGTGTGATGATGATACTTGGCCCTTATGTGACATTTTATGGTTTATTTGTTGAATGTGGATGTTGTTCTATGACTTCTATGTGCTTTATGTTTCTTATGTTGTTCCATTTATAATTAGTGCTGTTATTATGTTGAATAATGTGGTTGAAAATGTCTTGAAGAAAAACACACAAGTACCATCAATTTTCATAACACCAAATACGTGACTCAATTAAAATGTTTTAGTTGTGGGTTAAGTAATGCTATACTCGATTAAAATGTGTTAGTGGTGGGTTAAGTAATGCTATATAGATGCGATTTTCAACTTTTCACGTTCTGATAAATTGTCCATTATAAGTACATGGAAAAATGCGATATGTCCATGCAAATATCATGGACAACGTTTAAAGGTCCATATGTTTTTCATGGACGAAAATTTAATACCCATTAAAAAATGTTGGACAAGGTTCTTAAACTAAAATTGATGAAACACCCGGCCATTGAAAATGTATGGACAATATTAACTGGTCCACCAGTTTTCTGTGGTCATGTATGAACCGCCCATCCCTTTTTAATGGACAAAGGAATTGCGTTATAACGAGATTGGGGGTGCGTCAAATCGAAGAGTGGGGAGATTGACAACTAATTTTGGAAACGTGAATTACGTGAGAGCTAAAAAAAAAAAATAAATGGAAACGTACGAAAGTTTGGCATCGTGGACGTGCACGCGTCCACCCGCTTTGGTAGGCTAAGCTACGCGGCGCACTCGCACACACCGATGATACACTGATCCCCCCCTCACTCCCCCCTCTCAGCTCCCATTCTCCAGAGTTTGGCCTGCAATCAAGACCATGAATGCGTGCCCGCTCGAATTAGGGCTCCGCTCGCCTACTCGATCGGCCCACCATCCTTCCCTCCGGAGATGCCGTGCTCCCCGACGCCCCCGACTCATCTTTGCCCGGAGCCCTACTACTTCCTCGGCCGAGGACGCTGGCCCCGTCTACCGCCCAACCCCTCCCGATCGGGACCTCCGAACTCCTCACAGCGGGTAAAACGCTTTCGATTTCCCCAATGCTGGTGTGCTGATTATGATCCCCCCGATTATTATTACTAAGCCTGCCTCGGCCACAGATACCACTTCGACAGGAGCGCTCGCCAGTTCTTCGAGGGCTGGTACTTCAAGGTCTCCATCCCGGAGAACAAGCAGAGCTTCTGCTTCATGTACTCCGTTGAGAACCCCGCATTTCGTGGGCCATTGACTCCTTTTGAACAGCTCCAGTATGGCAGTCGATTTACTGGTGTTGGCGCCCAGATTCTCGGCGCTGATGACAAGTATATATGCCAGTATTCTCCCGACTCCGATACCTTCTGGGGAAGTAAGCTCCTTTACCCTTCCTTAATAGCAACTTGCTGTGTCTCTGTTTATGCTGCATGTTAGCTGTTTCTTGAAATTGGAAGCATTCCTTATCTGACTAGTGATTGTGCTGGCTATGGACTGATTGTATTTTGGAGGATATAGATTTAGAAGAGAAATAACAGTGCTGCCGTCACGAATTCATATGGTGGGAACAAAACTGGAGGAAGGATCAGAACACATTTTTGGTGGAATGTGAAACAAAAAGCACATTAAAAGCACAAGATTTAGATCTTTTTTATATTGTTATTAGGGAAATTTTAATTTTAACAAAGTTGCCAATTAGCCGTTCATGATAATGTAATTGCTTGTATGAATTGTGTACTCTTTGCAAAAAAGAAAACTCAAAGACTACACATTATCACTGATTATGGGTGTCTGAATTAGTGACCGATGCTCTTGTTTGTTGTAAACTGTATTTATAGTCTGCAACAGAACAATTTCTGTAGTACACTGTGATGTTCTTCTATGTTATGCAATTAATCGAGTTTGCAATTACTAATAATTGCCTAATGGCTAATTGACTGACTGGATCAAACCCCTATATAAATATGCTGTTAGTTTTATATCCTGATAACTTTCTGTGTCGTTGTCTTCAAACTGGATATACTACATCATAGTATTGGAAAATTTTATTTACAATCTGTCTGCACTTAGGTAGACATGAGCTAATGCTGGGAAGTACTTTTGCTGCTGCAAATGATTCTCGGCCTCCAGACAAAGAGGTTCCTCCTGCGGTAAATATGCTTCCTTTTGATTTATACTGCCTAAGAATCATTCCTAGTTATGCTTATCTGGTTGCTGCCTCACTCTTACATATCTAAATTGAATTTTTTTTTCCCATATCTCATTTTTTGCTTTGAAATTGCTGTCATTTTTATTATCTATTCAAATCATATATTTTCCACAGAGGATTCGTTGCCCTGAAAATTTTTGCTTGGTTTTGGATGCTTATTCCTTGACACGACAATGCTGTAAATAACATAAGGTGGATCAATACCTGTTAGCAAGCATGAACAATTGCCTCTTTAGCAGGGGATCATATTAATCTTTTTGTTCTTCACACACTTAATACTATGGTAGAATGTGTAACTTGTGCTCAATTCTTACTTTTGGTGAAGAGTGTTATTTTTTATCTTAACAGCCTAAGAAAGGAAACAAAAAAATCTCCAGTTGGGAATTTATGTTTATTGATCACCATGTACCTGACGCCTCTGTAATTTGTTGATTGCATGCTTCACATGAACTACATTTTGTATGCCTAAACGCTCTTCTAGAGCTATTGTTTCACATAAGTACGTAACTACTTGAAATCTGCTTTTTTGTGTGACTCTAAGGCTTTCATTTATATTTAACAGGAATATTTTGGATCAATTTAACAGGATTTCAACAGAAGAGTAGCTGAAGGATTTCAAGTGACTCCACTATGGAATCAAGGTTTCATTCGTGACGATGGAAGGTTTGCCTCATCTTTTTTTTTTTTTTTCAGTTGGCTGTGCTGCTGACAACTTGTGTTTTACTACTTTTATCGCCTCTTTCTAAAGGCCGACTTCTTAATCTGTTTTCCGTTTGCTTATTTAATACGAGTGGATTTACAGCTGTTAGTTTGCTATGTTTTCGTATTCTCCTTCTGGACATAGGTCTGAAACTGCAATGCACATGGAACATGATGTTCTTGATGCTTCAAGTTGTTCCTTCTAGTTATGCTCAGAAAGATGTGATGCATGTAATATTACGTTTTAAGGAAAAACAGGGAAGAGACGATATCATCAAGAGTAACCATAGATGGCATTATTATATGCCTCTACTGCAAAATTGTTATATGGCTATGGAAGCTAGTTCAGCGGCTGTCACATAAAACCTTCTTCAACCAAATTCACCAAATGGTACCAAGTTAAGCATACTGTCAATGGTCTGATCTTCAGGAGGGCAAAACTCTTAGTTGAAGAGTTTTCTCATGTTGTGACAACTGTGCTAGTCTAAACTCTTATCTTCTCCTTTTCCTTTCATATTTTCTTTGCATGTTTGATACATGGATGCTGAACTTGTTTTCTTCACATATAAGATTACATTTTAGTATACTATGTTAAATCATTCATATCAAATGTGCAAGCTCCAAACCTAAGTTTCATCCTATAGATCAAGCCTAGCGTCCCTAAAGTTGAATTAAACTTGTGCATCGTAAAGCATATAGCATCACAAATGTCTTTCTCCTCTCTGTGAAATTTACCTTGTACATTGTGATTTTTCTCATACAAAGTGGTCTTTGCCTATGCACTTTACTACTATCAGACCTTTTTTCAAACTGATGTACATTGTAAAGGTAGGTAGTGTTTCAGGTTTAGTACGTAGTAGCTAGACATATGCTTCTGTAAACACTGACTTCAATATGCTTGCTCTTACTGGCAGGTCCGATTATGTTGAGACTGTGAAGACAGCTCGGTGGGAGTACAGTACTAAGCCTGTGTATGGCTGGGGCAATGTTGGTTCAAAGCAGAAGGCAACTGCTGGGTGGCTTGCAGCATTTCCTGTTTTTGAGCCCCATTGGCAAATATGCATGGCTGGTGGACTGTCAACAGGCATGGCTACCCCTTTTTCTTTGCCTTTTTTTCTTTTTAAGTAAATTTTAGTAATAATGTTATATGATACATTACCTATCTTCTATACTCTTTCAAGTATACAAGTGATATGAGTTGTGATAATAATGATTTATCTACATTATTGTCTTTTTCTATGAATTCTTCTAAATTTTTCATACTCTACCATATGATTGATGCCTATGAGCACACTTCTTTTTGTGGATGATGGGGAGGATTGCAAGAATGGCATCTGATATGCACTATCTTTTTTTTTTGCTTTTTGTAGAAAATCTGATATGCAGTTTCTAGTCAACTACTTTCGCTGTTGAAGTGCGATATAATTTATAGGTAGACCGCGAATTTGGAAACGTTCTCTAGAAATCTAATGCCATTGATGTAGGAACTGAACTTGAAGTCCTGTTTGTTCCATTATTATGTTAGATTGTGTGATACATGACCTTGAGCATAATTCCCATGTTTATGTTAATAGCTTTTTTCTTTCCTTGAAAGCAAAAATCAGTGAATTTTAATATATGGAGTTTCCTGTATTGCTTTTTATAGCATGTAGTACTTCAATTTATTTGTGGATGTAATAGTATTAAGTTCAGGAATGAATATCCTATTGGCTGCCTCCACTTTTGTCTTGTGTGATTGAAAAAATCAAGTTTTCTTATTTGTTCTTTAGCTGTAAATGGAATTAATAGCTCATTTCTTAGGAACACACTTAGGATTGATCAAGGCTGAAGTTGTGATTCTCTAAACATATGCATGGATTCTTTTGATTTGAATTCTTTGCTGTGTTAATTTTCAGGTTGGATCGAGTGGGATGGAGAGAGGTTTGAGTTCCAAAATGCTCCTTCATATTCAGAGAAGAATTGGGGAGGAGCATTTCCTAAAAAATGGTTTTGGGTAAATATTGTTCTTGGATCAGTGCTGTGTGTTTATCAAATTGTCCATTATTGTTCATTTGATGTCTATATGTTTTTAAATTAAAAGTGAATTCAAAACGATAATCCATCTCTATATGCATCACCAACTGGGATTTTCATGCTTGGATATTTTTGTTCTTATAGCAAATCTTTCACCCTTTTGAATTTCATGCAAATGCTGAAGAACGTGGACCATTTCATAAATATCTGTAGATGGATAGAAAGATGAGTGTTTGGCAATGACTATGAAGTTGAGTCAAACTTGATTGGAGCAGTACCTATTTCACAGTTTCTTTGCTCTAGCTTGGAGTATAACATGATAGAACCACTAGTTAGAAAGTGATCTAATTCATGAGCTCGCTCAAGTGATTATTTCCTGGCTCAAGACAGCATGTGCAACAGAATTTTCATCATGTGGTTCAGTAGCATGTGTAAACTAGTTACACAAGATTATTTCTCCTCCCCCACTTTGCCTCCCAGATTCGATGGTCAATTTTTCTGTCGCATCAATCAAAAACTAGATTGGTGGACCTGGTGGTCAGAGTATTGTGTATTTGTTGTGGGGGTTTCTATAAATTACTGGCACATGTTAGTTTGTGCACCAGATGAATCAGTTTCTATTTTGTTGGTTTAGGTTCAATGTAATGTCTTTGAGGGTGCAAGTGGAGAAGTTGCTTTGACTGCAGCTGGAGGTTTGAGAGAGTTACCTGGAGGACTCTATGAAAATGCAGCATTGGTATGCCATATCCAGCTTAGTTTTCTGTTGTGTATATCCAGCTTTCCATTTTTTTTGAAATTTTGTATCCAAGTTTCTTGAGCTTTTGCTAATTCCATCTCAGTACTTTTAATGTGAGATTATTCTGCTGTTGAACCTTTAAATAGTACTTGAGATCAGATGACCAACTAATATAGATCCATTTATTTAGAGGATTCAAAATATGAAAAAGTAGCGCGTGGTTCTTTTCTCATAAGATTCTTTTTCATCATTAGTGGCAAGTCTATCGAAATTATAAGGAAAATATCATCATCCTCTCAAGCTTTCTCTTGGAAAGTTTTCATAACATCAATGGTCAATTTATCACAGCTGGAAGGACATCTATAAGAATCCTGGTTCTTCAGAGTTGATGTCGATATATTTCCCAAATGACTTTGATGTATAATGGTTTTTAACTTGTATATTTGGATAACATAAGCTATTTTGTACGAGTGAAAATACTGGGATTCTCTTTAGTTACCGTTCTAAAATTTGGCATCTGTGGGTTGCTTTCCTTTTACCCTCACCCGAAATTTTGTAGTCTGACATTCTTTTACCTCCTAAATACAGATAACTTCTTGTATCCTCATTCGCCTGTAATTGCATTGCGTTGCTGGAAGCCGATGTCATTCCCCTGTTCTTTCATTTGTTTTCTTTATGTTGGCGAGTCGGTCTTTCTTTTCGTCATGAATAGGGGTAATATCATCATTAACATGTGATAATTAACTATTCTGCACACGCTTGTACGGTTTGACTCTGTTAGGATCCTTTTCCAGCTGCTCTGAGATTCAAATTAATCATGCCTCATTGTTCATTGGTTGTATTTCTTTTTCACATTGTAGATTGGAGTTCACTATGCCGGAGTTTTCTATGAATTCGTACCCTGGAATGGAGTTGTTGAGTGGGATGTAGATCCATGGGGTCACTGGCAAATGTCTGCAGTCAATGAAGCGTACAAGGTATGAAATATGTTCTCAATATGGAAAAAGGAATTTCATAATTGACCTACATAACACTTCAGCATTTGCTTTGCATGACAATGTAATGATGATGTAAAAACAATGGTGAAATATTTGTTTATAAACAGGTTGAAATAGAGGCAACTACAACAGATCCAGGTACAACCTTGCGTGCTCCTACCCTTGAATATGGTCTCGCTCCTGCTTGTAAGGATGATTGTTCGGGTGTCCTGAGACTACGAATATGGGAGAAAAGATCTGACGGGAGCAACGGAAAGGTTCGGTAAAACTCAGTGAATCAGGATAATCTTAGTTCAAGGGAATATTCATTCACCTACATAATTCTTTTTCATTAGGCGTATCTTTTTCCAGATTATTGGAAGCATCAACATTACATGATGTCTTTTTAAGATTATGTATTGATTGATGTTGCAGGTTATACTAGATGTGTCAAGTGACATGGCAGCTGTAGAGGTTGGAGGTGGACCATGGTTCAGCTCATGGGAAGGGAAAACGAGCACACCTGAGATCATTAGCAGCGCCGTCCGTCTTCCCATTGATGTGGAGTCGGCCTTTGGTTTGGCCCCTTTTTTAAAACCGCCAGGCCTTTAGGTAAGTGATTAAAATTTGTAAGCCTGATTGTGCTACTGTACTGAAAAAAAGACTATGGCAAGTATTTTTTTTATCTTTCCCTTTCCTATATACTTCATGTTTTCAGCTATTAAACCGTCTTAAATTTCTTAAGAGTTATAGCCACTTACGCTTCCTTGCAGGCAATATGCCAGAATTCTTTGTTAGGCTGTAGAATATATGTCAGTGTGAACATTTTAGGATTAAACTTGGACGCAATATGCAAATTCATACCTAATTAGAGGACGTTGAGAAAGAGAGGTGAATTATGTTGAAGTGGTAAACACATATATTGTATATTGTTCCAAAAGGGATACATTGGGTTACAAGGACCCAACAAGCAAAAAAAAAAAGGAAAATGCACCTTAGTGTGTCCTAATGTTGTGCACTCAACACTATAGCACAATGCAATTGTGTGAATGAAATCCCCACATGGATATTATCATGATGGTTGGCTTCAGCCAAGAGCATTTGACACTGCGGTGAGAGGGGCAAGCAATACAATTTTACCCTGATTAAAAAAAAAACTACCCCCACCAAGCAAAGCAAGAGTAGAGAGATTTCTCTACATATAGCCCAACAAGGATTACAAACATACTCGTTCTAATGCATAAGCGCAAAGCATGCTTGTAGCCACGATGCAATAACGAAGGCCATACAAATCCAAATTTGCCTTTGACGCTTGAGTTAAAGGTTTTTAAATAGTAAGAACTACTCAATGAGTAAAACTACGGGTGCAAATTACCTTATTTAAGATGCAAAAAGGGACAACATTTTGCATTTGCTACTCTATAACATTGTGCATTTTGGTTTTTTCACTCCTGACTTGAGCGAGCTTGAATAAACCGACTGACGCCAGAAGATGGCCTTTGATCAAGGAGTATACGAATCTTCGATATGATAATCATATGTTACTACGGGATGGTCGGAGTTCCAACCACCTTTCCTTACATATACTAGTCTCCTCTAGGGGTGGCAAACGGGCGGCTCGGACAGGTTGTGGGCAGGTTGTTCTATAATATAGTCAACAATGAGTAAACAAGAATCGGGAATTAACATGTCCGGTTGGGGCGAGGCTGGTTTTTAGTTGTCGGCTATAATGGGTTATCAAGTCCAAGTCGGTGAGTTGTTTCGGATTTCAGTCGGGTCGACTTTTTGATTGCCGGGTATAGCGGGTTATCGGATCCAAGTAAATGAGTTGTTTCAGAATTCGGTCAATACGAGTTTTAACTAAGTCGAGTTTAAAATGATAATAATGGTGTCAGTCGAGCAGGTTTTATGCATGTTATTAGAGTTTTTTTGTAGTGTCTTATTATTATCCATGATATTTTGTTTGTCCCTATTACAATCCCTTTGTTATTTTCACGATTATTTGAAGCGTAAACTTTGACTTATTGTCTTACTTAATAATAGTATTGTAATGTGTAACTGCAATTGATGTTAGTTGTTGGATTCTTTTTTAATATAAGATAGTGAAGATTTGAATTGTCAATTATTGTGTTTCATGACTTCTAATTCATGGTCTAGTTAGAAGGAGCTTAGGATTATAATTAGTAGATATATTATTTTTGGTGAAGATTATATAATGAGTCTAGGGTTCATTTTTAAATGATGTTTCGAGACTTAGTTATAATATTGTGTTCTGACAAAAATATAATAATAAAATTTAGAGAATTTAGACAAAGCCACCCGTTAAATAGGTGATTTTACAAATAACTACCCGTTATACACAATTTTATTTTAAACCACCCAAAACTCTCATTTCATTAACAAATAGCCACCCACGAACTTTTTCCGTCAAAAATTCCGTTTAATCACGTCATTTGACCATTTTGCCCTCAAGTGTGCGAATATTTGACCCTGCATTGTTCCTCTTCCGCCTCATCTACCTCCTTCTCATCGATCTCGTTAATCTCGTTCTCGGGCAACACCGCCTTCATAAAAGCACCCTTCGTAGCTTCTAATGCATTATGGCTAAATGCGCTATCAAAAGCGCATTGTGCCTCTTTAAAAAAACGCATTGTAAGATAGATTTTGTACTAATGTGTGGCCATTGAATTAATATAACGTAATGCGTTGAATAAGATGAAAATAAGAATTGTTACAACTCAAGCACATACTACAATAAGTTTGAAAAGGTACATCTGTTTTTAATATACACTGATATGATGAAAAAAAGTCTCTATCTTTGTCTTCAAACATCATCAATTATTATTTCATCCCCTTCTTAGATAACTGCATTACAAAATGCACATATATGAATAGCAATTTATGCATAAGTGCATTTTATAATTTGAATAAGTTGGAATCAATGCTGAAAAATGCTGATATTTATGAATAAGTACATATTTTGTGTAGAATAGTTATACATAAATTAATGAAAAAAGTTAGATATATTTCCTTTTGATAGAATTTGATTTTGAATAAATAAATATGTCGTAATATTGTTGAACAAGTGTTCATCATATAATGCATAATTATCAAAACGAAAAACACTATTGTAAAAGTGTTCATCATTCTGTACGGACGGGAAACCGGAAGTTTGACAATATTACGACATATAGAGTTCATATATGAAACCGGAAGTTTAACAATTGTTCATCATAACCGAACTTCCGTGCCTGGAAGTTTGGTTAACCGGATATTCGGTTACTAAATTATGATAACCATTACCGAACCATTAAGTAACGGTTAACTGATATTGGTCAACCATGAAAACCGGTACGGTTAATCGGTTAACCATTATTTGAAAGTGAAATTATTCACTTTAAATACATGCATTTTGACTGATAAATATCGAAATATATAATCAAAACACGTAGTCGATTGGTGCGTATTGGATCGATCGAACAGGGTGAGTAGATGCGTCGTTTATGAGGGTCGTGCTTCTGTGCGGTTGCAAAGCAACGTATGTTAGCTAGCTAAGTTAAAAGATAGAATTTTAGGCTGACAAAAAAAAAGAGATAGAACTTTACGCTTATCAACCTTCTCAAAAAAAGAAATATAGAATATCACCAAACTAACGGGTGCAAGTATACAACTGCAACCTATAAGTTAATAAGTTATAACTAGTTATTCATTTAAAACACTAACTATTTTGGAAAATATTAATATTAAGCAGTTGTAGTTAATTGTATTTGAATTATAGAATAAATCTCTTATTAAAAAGCCTAATATTATCAAATTAGCTTATCAATATTATTTTCTTTCTATAAATATACATATTAATATTTTATTAATCGGTTTATCGATTAACCGATTGAAAAAATATGATTAACCATTACCGAACCGTTAAACCGTTTTAAAAACCGGTCGGTTAACCTCAAAATGACTAAGCGATTCAACATAAAATTGTCGACTTGCTAGTATGAATCAAACTGAAAATTACAAACAACGCAAGTAAAATCAAAGCTTCACTTACTTGGAAACTGGAGACGAAATGGTGTAATTTCGGGAGAAGACGAGTACGATGACAGTTTCCGGATATGAGAGATGAACGAAGACGAAAGAGGGAGAGGAAAATGTTCTAGAAATCAGATACAGAGGAAGATGAAAATTTGTGATTTGGAGAGAGAGAGAATGTAAAGTGGAGAAAATCGTTGGATATTTTTCAAGATATAAAAAGAGTGATTTTCTGATAGGATTTAGAATATAATTGCGTGTTTTAAACCGTGCACACCATTAATGAATCTAATGGTTTAAATTAGACTTGACAATTTTGGTTGTTCGGGTCAGTTCGGATCTGTTCGGGTCAAACAATCATTTCGGGTATTGTTCGGTTCAGGTTCGGGTTCGGGTCTTGTTCGAATCGTAATATTTCGGGTTAGTTCGGGTTCGTGTCATTTCAGATCGGATGTTGTTCGGTTTTGGGTCTAGTTCAGTTCGGGTCCTTTTCGGATTGCTTCGAATCGGATCATTTCAGGTCGGGTCAATTTGGATTCGGGTGTTATTAACAAAAACCCAATCAACCGGTAGATTCGGTACACATGATTTTTATTTAAAATTTTAAATAGTGTTATTTCATTTTTGTATATTTATGTTATTTATACGGTTAAAACAATTTATCAGGCTTATCTTGTATCATAAATCATTAATTAGATTGGATAACATATTATTGACACATTCAAGACATATCTATATTTTTTAACACGCGTCTCAATTTAACTATGCTAATTAGTGTCAGATCCAACTAATTACCCGGTTCAACTGGTTAGATGGAGCAGGACCCCCAAATAATTGGGGTCCCCGATATATCAAATGTTTTACGTAAGATTTAGGGATACAACTTGGCTTGGTGGTAGAGGTGAACAAAAATATCCGATCCGATAAAATCTAGATAATTTGAAAAAGAATGCTAAAACGGATAATTTCGATATCTAAAATATCCAGTCTCGGATATCCGATCCAAACGGATATTTCTTATCTAATATCCGGTTAATAACGGATCGGATACGGTTTGCTAAGTTTGACCAAAAAAAATTCGAATATCCGCTATTTCGGATCGGATTGGATAATCCGTTTGCTCACCCCTGCTTTGTGGTGTAGATTGTAGAGTACTTATTCGGTCTTTTGCTATACATTATTTGTGTGCACCACCATTCTAATATTTTATATCATTACTTTTTAATTTTTATTAGTATATCTACTCTTAAGATTTAGTTTAGATGATTTCGGGTCATTTCGGATTGGGTCATTTCGGGTCAGAATTAGTTCAGGTCGTTTTGGATCGGGTCATTTCGAATCGTGTTATTTCGGGTCAAGTTCGGTTCGGGTCAGTTCGGTTTACATCTTATTCGGGTCATTTCGGTTCGGGTCGAGTTTAGATCGGGTCTGGGTTACATTTGGATGATTCATTTTTCGTTGTTTGGGTCAATCTCGGATTCGGGTCGGGTCAGTTCGGTTCGGGTTTCGGATTCGGGTCACTTTATGCTGGGTCTAGTTCAAATTGTACAATGTAGAGCATGTTTTACTCTGTTTTAGTAAAGCGGTTATTCTATTTTGATTGTGCAATAATGAAGTTGATTCCGTGGGACACGCAATGTCCAAAAATAAAACAAAATGTGTAGTGCAATAAAGTAAGAGAGGGACAGCAAGGGGCAAAACCGTCAGGCGGCTTGACCGAAGCTTGCACATTTTTATTACTCCGTCGTCGCCCGTATGAGATAAGAAGACAACGCTCCCGTAATATCTCTCGATGGACTACACCACCACGCACAGGCGCCAATTTCTAGTTTCCACTCAAATTACTTGACACGCCACGTCTCCTCCCAATCTACTACTGTACAAAGGTACTCCGCTCTAAAAATTCTTCAACCCATTTCCATCTCCATCTGGACCATCTCCATCTCTAGTTACTTCTTCTTCAGTTCTTTAGCTCTTCAGATGATTCCAAAAGCCAATCAATCAGGTCGGCTGATTTTCTTCAATATATTATATAAACTGTAGTCCTTTGTTTTTCTCTTTCGATCGAGATCTGATGGAATATCTTTTCATAATTCGTGTTTGGGTGTACTGCTACTGTATGAATTTGGCCTTTCTGATTCTCAATTACTGTAAGATTGATGTAGTTGTTGCATGCAAATGATTGAATTTCATGATTCAGAGCTTTCGTCTGCCTTTTTCTTTTTTTAATACCCCCTAGTCGTCATTTTTTAAGCTTTTCTTTATTTACCACGGAGTAGTATTGCTTTATACTATATGTATATTTAGGGACCGTTTTTACATTAAACAAGATGCTGCTGGTAGCTGCACTCTCATTTTCAGCGCTCTCATTTTAATGCTGTATTTTGTTTTCTGGTAGCCTGCTAGTTAGTCAATTCCATATTGCCACCCACAGAAGCAGAAAACAGCACCCTGAAACGCTAATTTACAAAATTCTACACCATTTTTTTAATTAGGCAGGTAGGTGTATATATGATGCTTGTCACCACCACATCACATCACATGCCCCTATTTCCTTGCCTTTGTAAGTTTGTATGCCTCTGGCTCTGGCTCGTAAGCTGATATAGCACAATTGTTTTCTTAAACATTTTGCAGGGATCACCTAAGCCATCACATAATGTGTGTGCCACTAAGGATTTCACTGAAGAGGAGAAAAGATTGAGGCGGAAAGAAAATGATGGGCCTCAATGAGGTGCAGACCTTGTTGAAAGGGGAGTCGACGAGACGACTTCTATGGCTAATGGCCGCCGTCTTCATCACCATTACATCATTCCAGTACATAACACAGCTTCCAACGGCCGCTTCCATATTCTCAATCTTTTCAAACGGGAACCTCCCGCCGCCACAGCAGGTTAACACTACCAATAACAACTCTGTATCTGAACAGCCTTCCTCAGAGTCAGAGTTGGATGGCTCCAGTGATCCCTTGGACAGCCCTCGCTTAGACCACGATGACCTGAAACTAAACAATGATGACGGTTATTCTTCCTCCGCCTCCAATACAAGTAAAGAGGATTTTGCATTGGCACCAGGGGGACAAGTTCAAGAAAACTTCAGCTCGGGCCCGGTTTCTCCTCCTCCTATTTCACTATCACAATCACCATCACCAATGGCGTCGACTGTCTCAGCACCACCACCGGATAATAAGGGGACTCGTCTCAACTTAACGGGTCCGGCTATGACCACAGTCGTCCCTAACTCTTCGTTGCCAGCCAGTCGCATCCGGCCACATTCTTCTCCCTATCGAATTCCAGTGCAAGATGTTTATACGCTCGCTGACATGGACCGCTTGCTGGCTCAGAGTCGCTGGGCAACCCATTCAATGGTATATGTATATAACTCTCCGATTTCCGATGCCCATCGTTTCAAATTAACTCCTCCATGTATTCACTTCTCTTGTGGTTCGTTGTTAGGTACCACGTTGGCCTTCAAAAGTCGACCAGGAGTTGGTGCACGCGAAGTCAGAGATAGAGAACGCATCGCCTTCTTCAAATCAGCGTGAGCTCTACGGCCCCATCTTTCGAAACGTTACCATGTTTCACAGGTTTATATTTTCACTCTTGTCAATATTTCGAAACTCTACGGTCATCAACGAATCTTGATTTTCTTTGCTTCTGGACGGTAGGAGCTATGAGCTGATGGAACAGACGCTCAAAGTCTATGTTTACAAAGAAGGAGACAGGCCGGTGTTTCACAAGGGACCCTTGGAAGGAATTTATGCTTCAGAGGGCTGGTTTTTGAAGCTCATGGAATCAAACAAGCATTTTGTCACAAGAGATCCAAGCAAAGCTCACCTCTTCTACATCCCCTTCAGCTCACGAAACCTGGAGGAAGCCCTGTACGTCCCTAATTCGCACACTAACAAGAATCTGATCGCGTACTTGAGAAAGTATCTCGCCACCATCACTAGGAGATACAGCTTTTGGAATCGAACAGGGGGAGCGGATCATTTTGTCGTCGCCTGCCATGATTGGGTATCATCTACTTGCTTCTTTAACTCACATACAGACTACAGAGTCATCATGCTCAACATTTTGCAAATAAGAAGATTGCTCCTTTTGCATTTGTAGGCTCCATCTGAGACACGTCGGATCATGCCCAACTGCATAAGAGCCTTGTGCAATTCGGACGTCAAGGAAGGATTCAAGTTCGGGAAGGACGTTTCCCTTCCCGAAACTCACATCCCGAATGCGAGGAGCCTTGTACGAGGCCGTGGTGGGAAACCACCATCCAAGCGGCGGATCCTTGCCTTCTTCGCGGGCCAGATGCACGGCTATCTCCGGCCCATCTTACTACACCACTGGCAAAATGCTGACCCGGCTATGAATATCTTCGGGAAGCTTCCATACGCCAAGGGGAACAAGAACTACATACGCTACATGCAGAGCAGCAAGTACTGCATTTGCGCGAGGGGGTACGAGGTGAACAGCCCCAGGGTTGTGGAAGCCATCTTCTATGAATGTGTCCCGGTTATCATTTCCGACAATTTTGTTCCTCCGTTCTTTGATGCTCTCAACTGGGAGTCCTTCGCGGTGTTTGTGCCTGAGAAGGACGTCCCAAACTTGAAGAGTATACTTGAGGCGATACCGGACAAGGCGTATCTCCGGTTGTATATGAGGGTGAAGAAGGTACAACAGCATTTTCTTTGGCATCCTAATCCTGTTAAGTATGATTTGTTTCACATGATCCTTCATTCTATCTGGTACAATAGGGTGGTTCAGTTTGTACCCAGAACTTGACATGAGATGTGTAAAGAAGTTCTTGAACCTGTCTGAGGCTCTGAGCAAAGAGCTGACTATTAATTTGATTGATTCCTTGGAAAATAAATAAGGCGAAATTGCAAGCATGCCCCAATATAAGTTGGAAACATAAAATGTACCCCTTTTTAGGTGATATAGCAATGGCTGCCCTTTTGGGTATTTTTTGCAATATCTACTTGTACACTTTTGCTTTCTTTTAACTTAACAAAAAAAAATTAATTAGTTCTCAAGAAAAGAAATGCAATTTAAAAATCCATTAAATAAAACAGAAACATTACGTAGCAATGCATACTAAAGGGTGTGCAAATTTATACGAGTTATAATTTGTTCTTTCATCTGGTATTAAGTTCGAACAACTGTGATTTTTCTGTTGGAAATTATTTCAGTTTTTCACTAGGTAAGATCCTCATGTACTAGTCGCCGGCGAGTGTTTGCTGCCCTGAATTTCCGCCGGAGAGTGCTCAATCTCAGGCATTTCCTCAGGAGAAGACTTGTCCAGAGAGAACATGACGAGTGGCATATCCTGTAACTTCTTAAACTATTATTAGGAAAATAAAAAAAATAAAAACGTATCTTTGATTACAGCTGAACTGAAAACCTAATCTTTCAACACCAGATCATATCTTATCGTATATTTCTTTCTGTTTACAGGATTGAAAACCTATAAGTTGATCAGATTGCTACTTCCAAAAACAAAGCACCGATCAGATTGTTGCACCCTAAATCTTCTTCTCTAGACCGATCAAATTTTGAGCTGTTGGAGAACATCGGCGATCTTTCCCGGAACTGTTGTAGACTAATGGTCCTTCTAATTCTTGTATTTGCTTGAGAGCTCACCTGTTGAGAAAGTTGGTGAGAACCAATAGCAAGCGTTACAGACAACACTGTGGGCATGGCTGTAGGAATTCCTCCGCTTCTGTATGATCGGTGTTGGATTCGGTACATTACGAGAATTTCAATAATCATCTCAATAGCTATAGAGCAAATGCAAAAGTTCCCAATGGCAGTGAGAACCTGCAAAAGTAAAATGGTTTAGTGTTCCCATATCATAATTTTATTCAACTATACTCAACAAGCATCAATTTGTTCACATTACCTATTGGAAGTGTCCAATACTTTCAGTGTTGTCCACCAAATGAGCTGCCTTTCCAAGGAAAGAGTGGTTTCCAGTTGCTATTACAACAGCTTTGATCTCTCCGTGCTTGCAAATAGAACCAGAGGAGACTACATCTCCTGTCCTCTTTGTAATTGGAAGAGATTCTCTAGTAAGAGCAGACTACAGAGAAAATTCCTTCATCAGATAGATGCAAATACCTACACAAAAATCCTTCAGGGATCAGGAATGATGTGTAACAGCACTGTACTTGCCTGATCAATTTTAAGTGAATCTCCTTCAAGCAAGTGGGCATCTGCAGGGATGATATCACCAAGCTTGATGCTTATGATATCTCCAGGAACAAGTACACCTTCATCATCCTCTTTCCATTGCCTGTCCCTCAGAAGCTACATGACATATGATGGAATCAATTGGCGTTTGTTAATACATATTCCCATTTCTCATACAAAAAAGAATTCACCTATTTGCATTATTCATGTAGAATTTCTTAGTTTTGAAGAAGTTGAATAAACAACAAACCCTTGTCTTCGGGGCTAGTTTAGCCATGAGTGCTTGAGCAGCATTCCTGGCATTGTTTTCCTCAATAAAACTGATGGTAGAGTTGATCACCAATAAGCAGATGATTCCCACAAAGTCTTGCCAATCCGGGCCTTCACCCTAAGAGTTATGAACAATCATTATAAGATGGCATATCGTACTTTGATACATGTACAGAACCAAAACTTGCAAAAAAAACCAGAGAGAGAGAAAGGGCAGGCATCAGTTGACTTACTCCACCATTAGCAAGTACGAAAGCCATGACAGCAGCAGCTTCCATAACCCATGATAACGGATTCCACATGAAACCCAGAAATTTTAAAAATTTGTTTGCCTGCATTCAAGGAACTCAAATATGAACTTGGTACATCTTTCAATTACAATTTATGCTTCTCTAAACTCCACAGATAAGATCCTGAGTATCATATTCACCATGTTGCTTACAGAAAAAGAAAATTAACACAAAAAAATGACAATGTATTACCGCCTTTTCTTAATGTTTGTTTGGCCCAAAAATTTGCAATCGAATTTCAGCATCTTCACTTGAAAGTCCACTTCTTGAAGTCTTCAGTTGTTCAAAGATTTCATTCAGAGGAAGGTTTTCCTGTTCAATAACAACATAATATGTTAAGTACACTAGTTCAGAAGTTCTCAAGAATGTTTTATAGCTTTTTTGGCCAACGCTCTTACCAAGTCAATATTGTCTCGGTTGAAATCCTCAGGATTCAACAAAGGTTGCTGCATATGTAACCAGGATCAGTTGTTGGTTCTCTGTGTTAGACGGATTGTAAGGAAAAAGTTAATACATAACAATGTCATTAATAAAACTGAATATGTAAATGCAAGCATTTTTGGTCAGGAGTAAAAGAAGCGCATTATTGACAGGTCAAGTAGCACTATAAATACTGTAACTAGAGTCCGTTTTAATGTAAATCGCCCCAGCCATGTCTGAGGAAGCCTGACTACACTAGACTATACAAATTTTGAAACACATAAATATCCAAATTTGATGGCTAACAAATGCAAGCAGATTGTCTGACCTGATTTGACTAGTTAAGGTTGTGTCTATTATTAGTACATTTACCACAATCAATATCCCTAAAATTCCTCCAGTTATAGTTTTTCCACAAAATCTTGCACCCTAGCATCATTTTTTACTCACATCAAAATCATTAGCAACAACAAAACCTACAGAGCCACAAGCTTCAAAAAGATAAATCTCAAGTTTCACCTATAGACAATACCAGCAAAAAGGAAACAAACCTAAAAAACAAAATTGCAAAATCTCCATGATTACGAATGCATGTCTTCCAACTATTGACCTATTGCTCCATATCTGCTAACAGGTCTGACAGATTCAATCTTACAGGTTCAGAATATGAACCATCTAGTATCAACAATAAATCTACTACAATCGAATCATCAAAAAATAAAGACTCAACCATAGCGCAGATCACCCATTCGTAGAAGACAATATAAGCAAGTCAACTAGAGATAAAAAGCAGTTTATTATCATGAATTCATCCCCTAATTTCGGTCAGAGCAAGTTTCTGCTTGAATCTAAGTCCAAATCACCCATAAAAACCAGCAAATGCAAAATGAGTCGTGATACTGAATAGGCGGGATCAGAATAAGGAAAGAAGAAGATATACACCTGAGGAAGAGGCAATGCAGCAAGGAGATCAATCCAGAGGTCAGACCGAATATACCTCCTGGCAATCTGGGAAGGGTCCCTAACAAGCTCCCCTCGCCCGAACACCCTGGAAGTGGGGGCCACGAAGGCCGTCCGAAACTTGACCACCACGTGAAGCATGTAGAAGAAATCAGCCAGGGAGCGAAAGAACCTTACAGTGACCCCCAACCTAACACTCCTGGCCATACAGAGCGCACCCGAACTCCCCACAGCGTCCACAACGGGGAGGTAGAAGAACAAGGGATCCACGAACAGCGAAATCAAACAGGCGATTAGGAAAATCCGGTTCCATTTCAGCACGGCCCGGCTAGAAGGATCGAGGATCTTGTTCCACCATGGCTGGCCGAGCAAGTCGTCGTCCTCGGCCGAGTGCTTCGAGAAGGCTCTGAAGTTGGGAAGCTTGATTTGGGAGCCGGCCAAGCTCAGAAGAGGCGCTGGCGAAGAAGCCGACTGTTGGGTGGTAAGAAGCGAAAGAGGCGAGAGTAGATACCTAGAGTCCTGAAGCTTGGGAGTGGACTTCTTCTCAACGCCGAGGACGACGGTGTCGGTTCCGCGAACGCCGACGGCGGCGTTACCCTTGCGAACGGCCTCTAGGGCGTACTCAACCTGGAAGAGGTGGCCGTCGGGGGGAAAACCGTGATAGCTCTGTCGTACCTAGCCATCGTCGTCTGCTTGATTGGAAGTGGAGGACGAAGAAGACGACTGTTGGGTGGTGGGTCGGAATGAGCTTTTACAGCCCCCACACTTTGGGTTCCGATTGAGGCTTCTAGGTCGAGCTAGCAAAGCCTCGCTTATGCCGCCGACATGAAACGTTTACACAATTCAGTTTCACCTTTTTTTGTTTTTTGATTATATTTAAAATTAAATTACTTTTTTATTAAAAATCGAAAAGCAGAGGATTTGGGCAGTCTGTACCATTAAAGTGGGCATTGATGCAAATGTAGAAAAACGGAGACATTTTTACCATTTTAAACTTATTTTGGGGTATGAGTCGCTATAAAGACAATAAATAATTATTGTAGCTGAATTTCATCCGGTTTTTTTTTCTTTTTTTACAAATTTTCTCTGCGAAAAGGATACCATTTGTATATCATTTCTCTACATAACTACTTTTCATAAGGGAAGGCGTATCTCCGGGTTTTTTTTTATGAGATGTAAATTCTAATAACTACTTTTCATATGACTTAAATTTATATGAATTTTAGGTTCCCCATTTAAATAAACAAACAAACACATATTATGTACGTATGTATTCTGATTTTTTTCTAAATAAAATATACTGATAATTTTAACAAAAATATTGGTTGGTATCTAACAGAAGAAAATAAAATAAAATTTTGAGGTATATATATTACCGAGAAATGAAATGAAATCAAAGTAAAAGGCAAGATGAAGAATTGAATTGAATTTTGGTCTGATTTGAGAGAGACCTAATTCCGACCAAAGAAAGTCTGATTAAACAGACATTGGACAGCTTCACTCCGCCGCAAACGCTTCCCTCCTCTGATCCCCTCACAATTCGGCATTTTGTTAGTATTGTCACATCTTAATTCCCCTTTTAATTTATTTGTTATTCACACATGCACTTTGATTTATGTTAACTCTTGTGCATGCTATAGTCTTGAAGGGATTTGTTGATCTGTTGTTTGGAGATCACTCTGATTAATCTGTACATTGATGCCTCTGCCTGTTCTGGAGTATTGGTACGTGCCAATTACGGTTCATTACTGTTCATGTTTGGTCAATCGATTGATCTTTGCTAGTTTCATCACCACTTGGGTTATCTATCTGATATTTCATCTAAGCAATACACTAAAAGGCAAATTGGGTCTTGTATTCTGGGGGGCCGAGATGAATTATTCAGTCTAAAATCAGACGCAAATTGGGTCTTTTTGGTCGTTTTGCTTTTGGGTCTATTAGAAACATTTTCTCAACTTGTCAGGGGGCATCAGTGTGCGTACGTCTAAACCATGACAGTCATCAAGAGCTTTGTTCTGGTCATCTTTCTCATGACATCAGGTACAATAGTTCTGATAGATTCATGATTAAGCTGTTGCATAGTTCAACTTATGCAAGTATTATGAAAGGGTTTGTTCTGTCAGATTAACTTTGTGTACAATTTATGTATGTTGAAGGGCTCTTGCAATGCACATGTCGACTACGCCCTGAGAAAAGGCTAAAGCTTGATCGTATAAGGAGGAGCCGGCTACTACGCGAGCGCCCGACCAGGAGCCGAACAATAGGCATCCATCTCGGGACGTTCTATTCGCGTGTGGCCGTGTACAAGCACCCTGCAGCTTATGACATGGAGTACTGCCGGCCACTGGACCCGGGTTGTGCTGCATTGTCGTTCTACGACACAATGGAGGTTGTCGCGGATGCGCAAGGTAGCACAGCTATGCCATCATGTGTTTCATTTACTGATGACGACCCTGGAGTTTTGATCGGAGAACCCGCTAAAGCTCAAGAAGGCGTCAACCCTGAACGAACAATTTGTGGGGTAAATCGGCTTCTTGGAAAGAAGTAAGTCATGGATCGACCTATATATAGTACATCTAGTTTGGTTTTTTGGCTAGTTGTTGGTCAATGATACATGCCTTTGGTAATTTCCAATGTAAGGTTTGATGATCCAGAGTTTCAAGGCTACATAAAGACTTTGCCTTACAAGGTTGTGAACAAAGAAAATAAGCCTCACATTGAAGTTCAGTTCAAGAATGGGGAAGTTAAACTATATAGCCCAGAAGAGATTTGCGCTCAGATCATAGGGAAGTTGAAGGAAATGGCAGAGACATACATGGGGAATGAAGCCGAATACGCGTTTATATTAATGAGAGGAAGTAATACGTACATCTTGTTGAGTTTGATGCGTGTAGATTAGTATGGCTTAATTGTTGCAAGTTGTTTCCGAGTAAATTTTTTCGTACTTGTTTGTCGATCATGTATATGGAGTTATATATATTGTAGGGTACAGTGACAATAAGGTGGTGCAACAAGTTGTGGAAGCATGCGATATTGCAAGGCTTAAGAACCGAAATGTACGCACATCCACACGGCTGGTTGTTGGACTTCTTCGTGACGTTAACTTGGATCAAAGCACTTTCAGAGTGAGAACGAGACTGGTGGAGTACTATGTCAACTTGATCAAGAGCAAGTACAAGAAGGATATTAGCAACAACTTAGGTGCTCTCACAATGCTAAGAAATGAATGTGAGAAAGCAAAGATATCATTGAGCAGCTGCGACCGAGTCATGATCAAGGCACAGTTCGCGCTTGTTGATGATGAAGTCTTGATGTTTGAGGAGATTTTAACGCGGGAGATGTTTGAGGAGTTGAACATGCATCTGTTCAACAAAACGATGGACCTGGTTGAGCGTGCCTTGGAAGAAGGGAAGCTAAAGAGAACAGACATTGATGAGATACTCCTTGTTGGAGGGAGCGCTGAAACTCCTATGATTCGACGTCTGGTGAAGAATTACTTCGAAAAGGAGCCCCTAAATGTCGTCAATCCAAAAGACGCCTTGGCCTTTGCAGCTACTCAAATTGCAGGAGGGAGCACATCTACTGGTAATTGATATGTCAATACTTACATACTAGCTCTTTTAAACGTAAGACAATCCACACTGTTCTAGTTATGATAGCTCTACATGCATTCTTGAAAAGCAGGATTCATATCAATTTTGGTGGTACCAAAGTTCATGAACGTCGGGATTGAAACAATTGGTGGTGTCATGACGCGAATAGGAAGCGGAAACCCCTCCTCTACAAGTTTGATCGAGGTCATAACCTATTATGACGGGCAAACTACAATTGACATCAAGGTCTTCGAAGGAGATGTACCGGTCACTAAGGATTGCCATTATCTTGGAAATTTCCAAATAACAAATCTCCCACCAGCTCCAAGGTATACAACAGGCTTTAAGAACTTAAGTCTGGCTACTTGTGATTATATAGATATCAATGATTAAGGGAAGCCTTTATGATTTGCGCAGGGGAGTAACGGTAATTGATGTCATCGTGGAGGTGTACGATAACGGGAGCGTTATCGTGACTGCAGAGCACGAAGCAACCCGAAACACGGAATCGATTTTTATCTCCAACTAGAATTCAGTTTAAGAACTATTTTGACGCTTTATTAATCAACTTTAATTGAAAAATTGCATGAATGTGAAAAATGGACGAAGGTATGGTAGTATGAAATATAATAGATTATATTAAGTATAAAATAAATAAATATTCCATATGGAATAAATCAATTGAAAATATAATTCACTTGCGAGACAAACACTCATTATTTGCATTTGCATCTAAAAGCCAATTACATACATATGAAAGATACAGAAAACTATAAAAAAACATATGAAAGTTTAAAAAATTCACATACTTTATGATTTAGGGTATAAACATATTTTGTGATTTACGTTAAAAAAAATATCCCCTAAGATTGTTAATAAAAACATATTCTAGTTTGATATACTTAGCTTGTTGGAATTCATGACCCGTGCTAATTATATGGAAAGATGAAGCTTGTTGGAATGGTTGGACTCGGTGGAAAAATATTAGAAATGATATCTGTTAGGAGTTATAGGTTTGATCTAATTTACAAAAGTATAATTTTAATTCACTCCATACTAATTGAATAGGTACAATCTTTGTTGATGTAATCCATTTAACACAAAATATATTTGTAAATGATTTGTTATAATGGTGAATTATCATTGACAAAGTTGGCAAATCTCATGTACGCAAAAATTACGTAATATTATGTATAGGTAAGCTTTTAACATTTATTTATTTTGTTTAGGTTATGTAACTAATATAAGTTTTTCGCGGGATCTAATTTGAATTAATGTAAATCTCGTTCGTAGTAAGAAAGTAAAAATTACTCTCGAATTGATAATTATGCCGTAGGTTTTAAAAAATATTTGAACAAAAATGTTGCTATAGAGGATTGAACCCCCGACTATTGGATAATTATAGGAAGACTTTACCACTATGCTATTGTAGTTATTTTGATTATTATTGCATGGTGTTTGTTATATAGGGAAGATTGCAACCATAACTAAATAGAGCAATAAATGAGGACACCACCTAAATTATATATATATATATATAGATGAGGAGAGGTGTAATAACAACGAAACGAGGGTCCGAGAATATGACCATGAAGAGTATATAGATCGTCAGAACTACATTGAGGATCGTTACAGGGAGGATCGAAGGATGTCAGAAAACACCATACATGCGATGTCTGTGGTTCATCCTCAACCACATAGCATGGGCTTTGCTGCTGTCAACGTATGGGATTCGTTTAGATTCCAACACCAAACTTCATCGATGTGCCTGTTTTGAAATTTTTTTTTTTTTGGTCAAAAGCGAGAGATCGCTAATTATTATTAAGTGGGCTGCAAAATGAGTCTAGGGGAGGCCCTTCCCCGTACATCGTTTGAAATAACAGAGGAAACATCAGTAAACGGAACAGAATTGGTGTGAAATCCAGGGGGGAAGCTCGAAGCATGCTTTGCCATGGCGTCGGCCGCCATGTTGGCTTCCCGGAGCGTGTGACGGAATTGGAGGTCCTAATTCCTACTGAGGAAGCTTCGACACTGCAGTGCGAGGCTGGAAAGCGGATGCGCAGGTGACGGGTCAGAACTGAGGAGTGCGATGATCGGTTGGGAATCCGATTCAATGATGACTCTTCGATATCCTTGCTGCCAAGCGGTTTGGATTCCGTAGAAGATGGCCCAGAGTTCAGTAGCGGCGACCGAGCAAGTACCGAGGTTGGCGACGAAGCCGGAGAGCCAGGAGCCAGAGCAATCTCGAATGAGCCCCCCAGCCAGGCTGAGGTCAGATCCGAATGGTTTCGAGCCATCGGTGTTGACTTTAACCCAGCCAGCTTCGGGCTTTGACCAGGAGACAGGAATTTGGATGTGGCGGGGGTGATTTGGATTGAGGTGGAGGGCACTTTGAAATTCATGGAGCTGTTGCATGAGAAAGGATTTCCTCTGGGTAGTGGTGGGCGGGATGCTGGAGCTTTCCCGGAAGACGACGGCATTCCGCCACTTCCAAGCCCACCAGATAGTGAGGGCGAAGAGCTCCGGGGAGGGCAGATCAGCAGGGCGGTGAGAGGGCTGGAGGAGGCATAACGAGGCCCAATCATGGGGGGTTCGGGTGAAGAAGATACGGTGGCTGGCCGGGGGGACGATGGCTTCCCAGGTGGTCGCTGGCCGTTGGGCAGTCACGGAAGAGATGGATGAGGGTCTCAGGGTGGTTCTGGCAGATGGGGCAAGTGGGGTTCGGGGCGATTCGCCGTCGGAATCTCTCAACGTTAGTCAAGATGCTGCCAGTGGTGGCGGACCATAGGAAGAGACGGATTCTCTCAGGAACCGCAAGCTTCCAAATGGCCCGATAGAGTTTGGACATGGGTTCGGAGATGGCGGGGAGACGGTCTTGGGTGAGGGCACGGTAGGCCGTAGCGGTGGAGTATTCGCCAGAGGGGGTGAGGGACCATGTGCGGTGGTCATGGATGGCTGGGTCTGGGTTGACAGTAAGGGATCGGAGTCTGAGGCAAAGGGGGATTGGGAGGAGTTGGTGGAGGGAGTCCCAATCCCAGGTATCCGAGGGGAGCCAGTAGTCGCTGACCACTTTGCTCGCCTCTTTGGCTGGGATGGGGGCGTTGGTGGTCAACTGGAGAGGGTCATCAGAAAGCCAGGGGTCGGTCCAAAACTTGAATTGATTTCCATTCCTGAGGTTCCACTTGACGCCAAGAGGGAGAACATTGTTGATGCTCTGCTTTAGACCCCTCCACACATACGACTCGCGGCTTTTGGTGGTATGGAGAAAGCCGGAGGTAGTGGGTTGGAGTCCATATTTTGCTCGGAGGACGTTCCCCCAAATTCCCACCGTGCCGTTCAAAAGCCGCCAGCCCTGCTTCCCGAAGAGGGCGAGATTGGCGTCCCTCGACGTGCGAAGGCCAAGGCCCCCACCGGATTTTGGGGTGTAAAGCTGGCTCCAGGGGGCGAGGCGCAGTTTCCTACGACCATGGGAGTCGCCCCATACCAAAGAGCGGTTGATCTTGTCGAGCGCCGAGGTAGTTGCCTTTGGGAGGAGAACGGAACTCATGTGGTATGAGGGGAGGCTGGAGAGGACATATTTGGTGAGAGTGACGCGGCCTGCGAAGGAGAGGGTTTTCGCCTTCCAGCCCGCCAGCTTACTGGTGGCCTTGTTGAGGATGCCCTTGAAAGTCTCTTTGGTGACTCTCTGGTGGAGGATGGGGATGCCAAGGTAGTTGCCCAGGTTCTTAGTGACCGAGATGCCGCTGACATCTTCTAGGAGGCTGGCAAGGAATCTAGAAACATTTGAGGAGACGAACACTTTCGATTTCTGTAAACTGATTTTCATGCCCGAGGCTTTACAAAAGCGATCAAGGCAGCTCATGACGGTTTTCATTTGGGCGACGGAGGCTTCGGCCATGAAGATGATGTCGTCCGCAAAGAAGATGTGGGAGAGCTTGGGGGCATTGCGACACACAGAGATTGGCTTCCAGTTGCCCGCTAGGACCTCCGCGTCGATGAGGTGGCTAAGGCGCTCCATACCGAGGATGAAAAGGTAGGGGGAGATGGGGTCTCCCTGGCGGACCCCTCTGGAAGGAGCGAAGCTTTGGGTGACCTCGCCGTTCCAAAGGAGGCTCATCTTCGGTGTGGAGATACACTCACTTATCCAGCTGGTCCATTGAGAGGGAAAACCTGCATCATTTAGAGTGTTAGAAATAAAATCCCAACGGACCCTGTCAAAGGCCTTTTCAAGGTCAAGTTTCAAAAGCATGAGTTTTTTCCCGGATCTCCTAGCTTGCATGGTGTGGACAACCTCCTGGACAAGAGTGACGTTATCAGTGGTACTCCGGCCTGGAATGAAACTTGACTGGGTTGGGGCGATGAGGTTAGGGAGGAGGGGTTGGAGGCGATTGGTGAGGATGTTGGTGAGGAGTTTGTACAGGACGTTGCATAGGCTTATTGGCCGGAAGTGTGTGATGGTTTCGGGATTAGGGGTCTTTTCAATGAGGGTGATCAGGGTGTCGTTAAGGCCATGAGGAATTTTCCCAGTATGGAAAACGTTTGCGACGAAGGCGTGGACTGAGGGGGCGACTGTGCTCCAGCAGGTTTTGTAAAATACAGGCTGGAATCCGTCGTAGCCAGGAGATTTATAGGATCCCATTTGGAACATGGCAGTCTTAATTTCGGCCGCCGTAGGGGGAAGGATCAGGGAGTCCATATCTGAATGGTCGAGAGGGGGAAAGCTGCCCTCTATGAGATCAATAGGGTGGTGCTCAGCATCCGGAGAGGCGACGGAAAAAATTGATGGCGTGGTCTTCCAGCTCGCCGGGGTCACTAATCCAATTCTGGCCGTTCCGGAGGAGTTTGACTTTGTTTCGGTGCCTGCGGATGATAGTGCTGGCATGGAAGAATTTCGTATTGCGGTCGCCTTTCTCAATCCAGAGTTCCCGGGATTTTTGGAACCAAAGGGTTTCTTCCTGACGGAGAACCAAGTCGAGCTCATTTATAAGGGTCAGCTCTCTTTCAATGAGGTGGGTGGAAGGTCTGCGCTTCAAGGCAACTTGGGTTTTAGAAAGTTGATTCAAGAGCCTTTGTTTATTGAGATGGATGTTGCCAAACGTTGACTTATTCCAGGCAAGAAGGCCTGTTTTGAGGGATTTAAGGGCTGCAGGGGTGTCAAGATCAACACGCCACTTCCCAGCGACGAGGGGGAGGAAGAGCGGGTGCTCGATCCAAGCCGCCTCAAAGAGGAAGGAATGACGGTTTGGGTTAGCTGTAGAGGGGGGAGAGAGAGAGAGAGGTACAAGGGGCGGTGGTCAGAGGAAAGGTGTGGAAGGTGCCTAACAGTAGCGTCAGGCCAATCAGTGCAACCCTGGAGGTTGGTGAAAACTCGGTCGAGGCGCTTGGCGACTCGGGTGGAGGCTGAGTTTCCACGTGTCCAGGTGAGTCGTGGTCCAACACAGCCCATGTCAATAAGATTAAGCTCTTGGACCCAATTGTTGAAGGTGTGGGAGTCCTCGGAGAGGACATTTGCGCCGCCCTGCCTTTCGTCAAGGGAGATGATTGAGTTGAAGTCTCCGCCAACAAACAAGGGGCCTTGGATGCATTTGATGGCTGCAGCTAGGCTTGGCTAGAAGGGTCTTCGATCAGAGGGGTTGGGAGGTGCGTAGACCGCAAAGAGATGAAGAGAGTTAGATTGGGTTTTTACATGGGCTTGGATGAAGTGGGCTTCTTGCCTTTAGATTTGGACCGAGATGTTGGTATCATTCCAAAGGAACCAAATTCCGCCCTTGAAACCAACAGCATCCACTCGGACCCCGGAGCGGAAGGGGAGACGATCTGCCACAGATTGCGCGCGGGCGCCAGAGATTTTGGGTTCAATCACTACAAAGATGTCCGTCTTATGGTTCTTGAGGAGATGTCGGGAAGCTCGCTGGAATCCCTTGCTTCCGGCTCCTTGGACTTTCCAAATTATTGTATTTATGGCTAAAAAAAGGAAAGGGCAGGACCGGTCCAACACCGGGTTGGGTCATGCATGTCAGGGGCAGCGTGGTTCGGACTTTGTTGGGGGTCCGATTCCATTGCATCATCAAGTTGGTCTTGATCCGAGCCTTCAGGGGTGTGTTGATCGGGTGGTTTGGGGTTGTGTAAGTGGGGATCGGGAGGGATCTGATTTGTGGGGGCTTCATTTGGGGCGGGCTCCTCGTGAGCGGTGGGTTGGGGGTACGGCTCAGAGTCGGGTGGGCTGCAGGGAGGGGGAGAGCGGGTTATGGGCTGATGGGTTATCGGGTCTTGTTCATCAGGCCTGAGACGTTTTTGGGCCGATGGGGTTGGTTGGGTCAGGCCCGAAATTGGTGGTGTGGGGCCGAATGAGGGGTTGAAAGAGGTTGAGGCTTTTGAGGGTTTCTTCGTTGACTTCTTTCTGCCATATTGCAGAGCTGCCTGCGCCTGACGGCTGCCTTTCGCATTTGGACGAGGTTGGGCATTTGAATTTTTTGTCTCTATCCGGGTAAATACAGGGCTGGCAATTTCTTTAGCTTCTTTCCTCGTACCACTGTTGTTGGATTGGGCATTTAAGGGAATTTTTGCAGGCGCCGTTGTGAGGGAGACGACAAACTGCGGGTTTTTGCTCTGAGAAGGGGCTAGGGAGGCAAAGCTGTTTTTGGAAGTATCTAGCAGGGAGCTGTCTCTATTGGTGGCCTGCCCTAGGGGCTTTTTGGCTTGCCTTGGAGCGCGGCGCTTGACCATCATCCACTCTCCGAGGAAGAGTTCCCCCCCCCCCCCCGTCGGCGGAGATGACGGCTCCGGCGATGGCGTGGAAGTAGAAGGGGGGGGGGTTGCTGGCTGTTGGGTTTGGTGGAGAGCTGGCTCAGTGGGCGGCAGTGGGGGAGTTGTGTCTTTCCTACCGTTGGGGCAGGCCTGGACGAGGTCGCCGCAGCAGCCGCACATCACGCAAATCTCGCTAATGCCCTCGTACTCAGCCCTAACAAGGACCCAATTGACTTCGACTGCTCCTAGGAGAGGTTTCGAGAGGTCGAGTTCGATACAGACACGAGCAAATCTCCCTCTCGATGCTTGGAGCGTTGTCTTATCTACTCGGAGTGGCCGGCCCAGGAAGTTGGCGACTCCCTTAATGAGACGGTCGTCGTAGAGGACGAGTGGAAGATTTGAGAGTCGGACCCAAGTGCATATGGATTGGATGGAGTCTTTGCATGGGTCGAAGGAGGGGGACCATTGCTTCACCATGAGGCAGCGGCCGAAAATCGTCCACGGACCTTCGGTGAGGGCTGTCCAACAGTCTTCTTCTCTGTCGAATCGAACCACTGAGAAATTGTTTGGAAGGTCAACGATGGTCATGTTTCCTTGAGGCATCCACATTTCATGAAGACGTCGCTCGAGGACTTGGAAGGGGACTGAGTGTCCGAGGAGCTTGACCACGACCGAGTTGGTCCAAGCTTTTGCAAGGCAGGAAAGGACCTCAGGTGAAATAGTTATGGAAGGGATGCCTTTCTCGCCGTAGGGGTAGGTGACGGTCATGCATTTAGCAATGGTGGCATCGTCCACTGCATGTTGCTGGGCAAGGGCAAAATCCTTCGTGAGCATGTCCTTGAAAGAGCAAGGGGGAGGAGGGGCCGGGGTGTGGGGGGTTGAGGGGCGTTCAGGGGGATTTTGGCCAAGTGGAGGGAAGTGGACGTCAAGGGCTTCGGTCATGCTGATGTCAGTGGGGATCGGTGGTGGAGGGGGCGGAGGGGGTGGCTGAGGTGGGTCAGGGGAGGGAGGCATGGAGTACCACTCGAGAGAGTTTGAAATGTAAGGAGCGCCGCACGCCTGTTTTGAAATTTGTTGACCGGTTACTTTGTCATTGGAACTCTCATTGCCTATTTCTTTCTCTGTTTCCAACTTTTTTTCTTCACCCTTGATTCAAACCACTAAACGGCCTAGGAATATACTCATCAAAGAAGAAAAAGAATTGTGACAAGCCTTGTACAAGTGATGTTAGGCGTGTCATCATTTCTAACCTCTCCAATTTTTGGTGTCCATGTTGTACATATGGATAAAATGTCATAGCTCATTTCCTTCTAGAACTGAACCTTCATTTGAGTTATCCTTTGGCCAAAAAACCGAGTTCAAACTTCAAAGTGCAAAATTACAAATATTAGGATCTCCAAACGGATCCAAATTCAAATGATGTCCTAGGTCAGAAGATAGGGAAAGCCAACATATGGAAGTGAACTTTCTTTCAATGGTTTTGGCAGCACAAACATAGACTTGGGTCCGGTTCGGTTTGAACCGGCGAACCGGACCGGTCAAAACCGGAGCCGGAACCCTAACCTAAACCGCCCACAGCTGAGAGCAAAGCAATTCTATGACCAAACCGCACCCGCGGATGAATAATTGCGCTCGTGGTGGGTAATCCGCGCCCGTGGCGGTTTTCCCAACGGCTAGTTTGAGAAGTTACCAACGGCTAAATTTTTTTTTACCCCTGTAAAAACTTCATTGCTCTTCAAGTTCAGTCCACACCATCTCTCATCATCTCTCTAACTCTCTAAGTCTCATACTCTCATACTCTCAAGTTTCAATTCTTAATCTCTCATATTCTCAAGTCAATCTCTTTAAGTTTACAATTTACAAGCTTTGTGTTGGATTTCGGTTTTATATTACATACTTGTCTTTAATCTTGTAATTCTTGATTCATTAAATTTAGTCTTCTTGATTCACATTTTTAGCTCACAAGAGAGTGATGCTCAAAATGTTAACGAGGCTAGTATGCAACTAGTGGCGGATCCAGAATCTATTAGATGGAGGGGCGGAGTTACCCTAAAAATCGAACTTGTTTATAATTGTTTTTGGTCGAAGGAACTTGTTTATAATAGAAGTAGAGTGATTTATTTGATTATATATTGATATTTTATACATGTAAAAAAAATCGAGGTAGTAGACTTGTGATCGATTGAGAACACGTAAAAAAAATATTTACCTTTCTATTTTATTATACACTTAGTTGATGGAGCACAAAACTAATTTTAAGGAATTTTCTACTAGAAAATAAATAATTAATTAATTATGAGCCATTTTAAAATATATAAAATACTTAAGGTGAATTCAATATACCACATTCTAAAAATTTTACTCTATAGGTAATAGATCAAATTATTTTATATATATATATAGAGAGGTTCTATAGTCAACAACCTTCTATAGAGAACAAGTGAATGGATGGTGAGATATTAGTCCACAATATCCAAAAATAAGAAAATCACAAAAAATCTTAAATAGGAGAGATTTTCTCCATCATCTACCAATTATAACTACCATAAAAACCAATTCTGTAAAATCAGAATTTACGCTCCATTGTAGATCCAGAAGAGACGCTCCCAAAAATCATCGGCCTCCATTGCAGCCTCCACCACTTCGCCGGCCACCACGTCGCCGTCCTCCATTGTTGTTCGTCGTCCGTTGCGCAGTTGCCCATTCGCAGTCCCTCATTTGCCGTCGTCGTGGCGGTTCGCCGGCCTGTATTGCGGTAGTTCGTCGTCCATTACGCAGAACCGATCGTGGTGATCTCCGGCATGTATTGTGGTGAGCCGTCCATTGCGCAGACGCCCATTCGCAATCCCCATTCGCCGTCGTGATGGTTCGCCGGCTTGTATTCCGGTGGTTCGCCGTCCATTGCGCAAAACCCCCCATCGGAACCATCGCATCGAACCACCATGTCGCCAAAGCCACCACGAACCACCATGCTGCGCATTATTAATCGTATAAATATGGCATAAGGTAATTTTGTATATAATTTTTTCATTATGTATATGATTGATTTGATTTAGTATATGGCGTGATTTTCTGTGTAAATTGTTTACGTGGCCTATTTCTACAGATCAAGATGTATATAGGTACAATAATAATGTATATGACAACCCGAGGAATGTATATACGAAATTTGTCTCCACGTGATTGTTTCTGTGACCTAATTCTACGGATTAAGATGTATATAGGTACAATAATATTGTATATGATAACCCGAGGAATGTATATAATTTTTTCATTATGTATATGATTGATTTGATTTAGTATATCTCCACCGTATTTCACCGGTCACCACCATTGCGTTGACCACATCGAACCACCATTGTGTCGGCCGTCAGAACCACCAATTCGCTGGAAGGTCTCGTCGAAACCACCACATTGAACCACCACGTCGCCAAAGCCATCACCAACCACCACGTTGCCAATTATTGTATATATGTAAAGTAATATTGTATATGACAACCTGAGGGGTGTATAAACGAAATTTGTTGTGGTTGAATTGTTTATGTGACCTATTTCTTCAGATCAAGATGTATATGTGTATAGTAATATTGTATATGAAAATGTAAGGCATGTATATACGGAATTTCTTGTGGTTAGATTGTTTATGTGACCTATTTCTACAGATCAATATGTATATATGTACAGTAATACTGTATATAACAACCTGAGATATGTATATATGAAATCTATTGTATTCATATGTTTAATCGTACATTAATCAATTCTGCCGAAATATTGTAAATATAGTGTATATAATGATCTCATGATGTATATACAAAACTATAACATGTGTATATAGATCATAATTCGTACAAGCCATATGGATATCCAATATGTAATTAACGCTTGCTATAATTACTAGATTGAGTTGAAATTTGAAAATTAATTAACAATTGCTATAATTAAGGGATTCCTTTTGTGATTTTTCTATAAATCCAAAAATTACAAGACTGTAAATATAGTGTATATAATGATCACAGGATGTATATACAAGACTATAACATGTATATATATATAAAATAATTCGTACAAGACGTGTGAATGTCCAATATATAATTAACACTTGCTATAATTACGAGATTGAGTTGAAATTTGAAAATTAAGTAACACTTGCTATAATTAAGGGATTTCTTTTTGTGATTTTTCTATAAATCCAAAAATTAATTAACACTCCCTATATTTAAGGGATGAGGTTCAAATTTGAATTTGGGCCAAAATTCTATATGTAATCTGGACCATCCATTGGAATAGCATCTAAAGGCCTACAATTGTTCACTTGTTCACTCATATTTAATTGTCCACTATTAACCTTTAATCTATATATATATATATAGGTTTTGGTTCAAGTGAGGACCACTCTTATGGTAAGGACTAGTCCTTGTGGTAAGGATTAATCTCATCCATTAGATTTACCTCTTTACTATGTAATGAATGGTCTAGATTTTTTTTAAAAAAAAGTTTTTCAAAAAAAAGTTTTTTTTTGAAAAATAAAAAAAAATATTTTTTTGATTTTTTGAAAAAAATAAATATTTTTTTTGATTTTTTTGAAAAAAAAATACATTTTTTTGATTTTTTGAAAAATAAAAATATATTTTTTTTTTTTTGATTTTTTGAACAATACAAAAATTTTATTTTTTTTAATTATTTGAAAAACAATATAAGTTATGTAATGGATGGTCAGAATTTTTTTAAAAAAAATATTTTCAAGAAAAAGTTTTTGTTTTTTACGAAAATGATATTATGTTTTTTTCTGAAAAATACCATTAGATTATTTCAATACGACAGTTCAATTTTATACACTAAAGATTTCAAATTAATATACTAACAGTTTAATTTATAATACTACGAGTTCAATATTCAATATTATATGGGTTCAATGTTTTTAACTATGAGTTCAATTTTTTGTTCTATAAGTTCAATTTTTATATCTTTAGAGTTCATTTTTTATATAATTCAATTTTCACAAAAATAAATTTATTTTAGTTTAATATTTTATTAATTCAAAAATATTTTTTCCTACAAAATTACAACTGTAATACATAAATAAACACTAAAAAATATAAAAATATAAAAAATATCTTTCTTCACAACAACAATGATTATAACCCTGAAATATAGTAGTTCACTTTTTACAACTGAAGTGTTCAATATATTATGTTAAAAGTTCAATTACGTGTACTAGAAGTTCATTTTTGTAATTTGCACAGGTTCAATATTTTGTACAATAAGTTCAATTTGTTCTTAGTGTTAGTTCAATTTTTATTACTGTAAGTTCAATTTTGTATCATTTGATTTTTTTCGAAAATGAAAATAAACAAAATTGATTTTAAAAATAAAAAAATTGATTTTTTTGAAAAAAAAAAATTTGTTTTTTTGAAAAATAAAAAACCTTTTATTTTGATTTTTTGAAAAATAAAAAAAAATACTTTTTTTTTGGTGTTTTGAAAAATAAAAAAATAATTTTTTTTGTTTTTTGTACAATAAAAAAATAATTTTTTTTGATTTTTTGAACAATAAAAAAAATTATTTTTTTTATTTTTTTAAAAATAAAAAATTAAAATAATATGGACTATCCATTATAAGGTAAGGAGGTAAATCCAATGGATAGGGTTACTCCTTACCGTAAGGGGTTGTCCTTACCATAAGAGTAGTCCTCACTGGAACCTAACTCTATATATATATATATATATATATATATATATATATATATATATATAAGCAACTTAAATCTATAGGTGTTGTGTAAGAGGAAAAAAGACAAGTAAGAAAAGAATGTATTTAAATAATCTACATGGAAAAAAAACAAAGAGGACTATAGCCTATAGGGAAAAAGAAAAAGGTAAAGGGAATAATTGATACTCCCTAGTCTGTACAAGTAAAAAAATATTTTCTCGTTCCTGCTGCTCATTGGAATTGAACACTACACGGGACCTAATTAATGGAGGAGCGGCCAAGAACCAACTAAGTCAAGGTAATTTAATGGGTCTTAGATTTCTATTACATTTTTATTCCGTATGGGGGGCCCACCCGTGCCACCCCCGGATCCCAAGAACCAACTGAGCCAAGGTAATTTAATGGGTCTAAGATTTCTATTACATTTTTATTCCGTATGGGGGTGGGTGGGGGTGGGGGGACCCACCCATGCCACCCCCGGATCCACCACTGTATGCAACACATACAATGATGCCCCTGCCGATGGTGCCCCCTCCCATTCCAAGACAAGAAAATGTGGGAGATGGGGAATCATCTCAAGCACCACAACAATCATCTACCACTTGAGAGCTTGCTTCCGAAGTTTTTACAAAACATTTTCTGAAAAGACGAGATGGATCAAGGCATCAAGCTACTAAGAAATGTGTTGTTTCTTGTAACTATTGTCACAAAATATATCAATGGAAACATGGAGGAGGCTATGGAACATTGAGGACTCATTTGGAGAAGCACCACCCCGACAAGATGGGATTGATGCGAGGACAAATGCATCTTGCCGGGTTGCATCTTCTTCTTCTCATACTCCTAGTTTATTTACTTATGAACATAATGCTAGTAGTATGTATGGTCTTGCCGAAGCCGTATGTGTTGATCATTTATCATTTCAATTTGCCGAGAAAGAGGGTTTTAATGAATGGATGTCTACTCTTGTGCACCCCGCTTATAAAAAGACTACTAGAAAATCAATTGGAGGTAATGTGCTCAAAGCATATAAAAAACCTATATTTGCCTTAGTTAAATTTTTTTAGTGAAAATGATGCTAAAGTATCTATTTCTAGTGATATTTGGAGTGATTGTTATGGAATGCATGCATACATGGGTCTTACATGTCATTTTATTGATGATCATTACACTATGCAAAAACAAGTTTTGGCTTTTAGAATATTCGACATTGATCATACCGCCAAAGAAATTAGTAACATTATTCGTACTATTTTGGAAGAATATAGATTGCTTCGTAGAGTTTTTTCCATTTCATTTGACAATGCATCTAACAACACCACTTCTATCCGAGAGTTGGTTCCTCTTTGTCAACCAAATCTTGGAACGAAATATTTTCATATATAATGTGTTTGCCATATTTTAAACCTATGTGTGAAAAGTGGTATGAATGTTTTAAAAGAATATATTGAGCCTCTTAGAAATGTTATTAAAAGTATGTGGGCTAGCAACCGACTATTCGATTCATGGAGAAGATTTTGTACAAACAACGGTGTTCATCCTAGGATTTTTCCAAAGGATGTTTGTCATCGTTGGAACTCCACATATGAATTGATTAATGCATGAATGCCATATAAGGATGTTTTATCTTCTTTTGTTGCTCAATATCTTCCTAACTCTCCTAGTATTGTAGAGTGTTGGGATTTTTGTTACAAAATCTTAGAAGTTTTAAAAGTTTTTCAAGATGCAACTTTAACTTTTAGTCATGTTTATCAACCTTTTTCTCATCTATTTTGTGTGGAAGTCGTGAATGTTGCGTGTTCTTTCTATGTGGGGCGTCAAATCCCCGAATCGACTTGAGCTATTGATGCTATGAAGTCAAAATGGTTGAGCTATACAAAGTTATTCCCGATATCTATCTTGTTGCTTGAGTTTTTTTTATCCTAGATGTAGATTTAGTGGTTTGGAAACTTTATTAGGAGATTATTATGAGTCTTTGGAATTACCCTTGCATGAATATGATAGTGATATTAATATTGCGGAAATGATGATTAAAGTTAGAACTAACATAGAGGATTTGTACAAAGAGTATGATTGTAGCGGAGGCGGAGGTTCGTCTTCATCTTCCTCATCATTACCTCCACCTTCTCCATCATCATCATCGGGCGGAGTATTTGGTCGTATTGGTAGGGGTTGAGGGAGAGGAAGTAGCTTCTTACGAAACAAAACCAAGAGATCAAGGCATTCGAGCTCGAGTGCAGAGTTTGAAAACTATTTAACAACTTCTTTTGACTATCCCGATGAAGGTTTTGACATTTAGATTTTTGGAGACGATAAAAGAAGAACTTCCCAATACTTTCAACAATTGCGATTCAACTTCTTGTCGTTCATGCCTCAACGGTAGCGGTGGAACAAACTTTTTGCCAAGGTGGACACATTCTCAACCCGAAGAAAACTAGCATGAAACCCGAGATATTGGAAGTTCAAGTATGTGTGGCTGATTGGAAAAAGGCAAAAATTAGACAACAATTGACGGTAATAACAGATTCTTCATCCAACGGCTTATATGATGACGACGCTGCTCGTACTAACGGCTCCGAAACCAAAGGGCCGTCTTACGTGGTAACTGGGGTTTCAACCGTGGGCACGGCCACGTTACCATGCATGCGGTTTTCATCCAGGAGGAAGATCAATCTTCTCCGGATGAGATCCGCGGGCGCAATGGTCGGAGCCACAACCGCGGTTCCTTCTGCATGACAAACGTGACCGCGGTTTTTTTTGGCTGCGCCCGTGGTCTCTCGGGAACACAAAAAAGAAAAAAAAATTAGAACCGGTCAAAACTGGTAAGAAACTGGTCAAGACCGGAACCGGACCAGAACCGGCTAACCGGGTCCTCCAAGGACCTAAACCGTCGGGGGTTCGGTTAACCGGACGCTGATCTACGCAAACATTACGATGATAGTATGAAAAGGTACACAAGTGCAGTAGTGGTAGTATTTTATTTATTTATAAATGAAATAAAAATACGCATATTATCAAATATAAATGAAAATGTTAATTAATAAATACAAATAATGATTTCAATTAATATTACTTAGGAAACTAATGTTACATAATATTTTTAATTAAATGTATTTATTTATAGAACATAAAAATATGTATTTTCAAGTAAGATATAAATTTATTGGTTGTACAACTTGGAGTAAAAACCGGTTTAGGTCAAAATTTGATCTCGAATTAATTAAATCGGGTCTATAATCATATTAATCGCACATGGTATGCGATTTATACTGATTTTCTTTTTCTTTAAATGGTTTAAGGGGGCTAAAGTGGTTAGTAGCCCTCTTTAATGTTATTTTCAGTACGGCCAAAATGCCTGAAGAGTGGAGACTCAGTAAGTTGATCCCCGTCTATAAGAACAAGGGTGATGTGCAACAGTGTGGTAATTACAGAGGTATAAAACTGCTTAGTCACATGATGAAAGTGTGGGAAAAAGTTATTGAGCTTAGATTGAGGACGATAGTCAGGGTGTCAAAAAATCAATTCGGTTTCATGCCCGAGAGGTCGTCTATGGAGGCTATCCATCTGTTGAGGAGTCTGTCAGAAGAGTTCAGAGAGAGGAAGAGAAGCCTACACATGGTGTTTATCGACTTGGAGAAAGCGTATGATAGGGTCCCGAGAGAGCTGATTTGGGATTCTTTGGCAGCAAAGGAAGTGTCAGGCTCGTTCACTAGAGTAGTCAGAGACATGTACGAGGGCTCCATGACTAGTGTGTCGTCCCCGAGCGGAGATACTGAGTACTTTAGGGTAAAGGCTGGCCTACACCAGGGCTCGGCTCTGAGTCCATTCCTTTTTGTGCTGATAATGGACGTGCTGACAAGAGATATTCAGGGGGGGATCCCGTGGTGTATGCTGTTCGCGGACGATATTGTGTTGGTGGATGAGTCTAGAGCTGGGGTCAACAGCAAGCTTGAAGTTTGGAGGGACAGATTGGAGTCTAAGGGATTCAGATTGAGCAGGTCTAAGACAGAATATGTGGAGTTTAAGTTCGGCGAGGGGGTAGACTCAAGTAAAGATGTTCTGTTGGGAGGAGAAGCTGTAGCAAGGAAAGAGAGCTTCAGATATTTGGGGTCAGTTTTGCAGAGTGACGGTGGTATCGATGAGGACATTACACGTCGGATCCAGAGAGGCTGGCAGAAGTGGAGAGCAGCGTCTGGGGTTCTGTGCGATAAGAAGGTACCATTGAAACTGAAAAGGAAGTTCTATAGGACAGTGATTAGACCAGCGGTGCTCTATGGGGCGGAGTGTTGGGCTACCACGAAGGCGCAGGAACAGAGGTTATTGGTAGCTGAGATGCGGATGTTGAGGTGGATGAGTGGGCACACTCTATTAGACAGAATTAGGAATGAAGTGATCAGAAGCAGAGTGGGGGTGTTCAGCTTAGAGGATAAGTTACGGGAATCGAGATTGCGGTGTTTTGGGCATATCCAGAGGCGGGGCCCTGAGGAGCCGGTTCGTAGGTGCGAGAATCTGGACTTAGGAGCTATACGTAGAGGAAGGGGCCGACCGAGAAAACGTTGGAGAGACAGCATCAGGCAGGACGTCAGACATCTAGGGTTATTGATAGATTTGGCAGTTTGCAGGGATATTTGGAGGGAGAAGATTCGAGTCGTGGATGGCTAGTTCCTGAGCAGATGACTTGCCTTGATCTTTTGATATGTCTGGGTGTTTTTGTTTGTGTCAGTTAGGCGTTTTTTATGTGCTTTTGTGCTTTCGTGTGTTTGTTTTGGGTGCTCTTGCTTTTGTGGTTTACCCTACTTTGCTATCTGTAGTATTTGGGTCTTCTGGACGCCCCCCCTCTGCTTTTAGCCAGGGAGGCCCCCATCTTGACCCCCCAGATTCCCGTGAGGGAATTACACTGGGTCTATTGTTGTTGTTGTTGTTGGTTTAAGATCTTGCGAATATCACATTGAATTTGTTCTTAGTGCTTGTTTGGTTAAACATAGGAATTGAAATTTATAGGAAATTTATGTACATGAACTTAATTCACAAGTATTGGATTTCACTTGATTCTATATAATATGTTTGGTCACAATTTATCATCTAGAGATTACATTTCTAAACCTTGTTTGGTATGAAGTTAAAAATCATGAGAATTTACCTAAAATTACAACATCAACCCTTATTTATTAAAAACAATATGATAAATCAAGGGAAAAAGTAAAATTTGCAATTTAAATAAAAATAAAGAATTAGTCTTAATATATGTAGAAATTGAATCTTACCCACCCCATCAATGTAATTGTAACTAACTTAGTTTGTCGTACCATGTACAACTATGTCTTAAATATTTAAATTATTTTGAATACATTATGTTATTAAATTTATGCAAATTTAATTTCACTTACTAATAAAATACTCCATCATAGTACTATTATATTTAATTCGATTTAACATGTTTTTCCCATATAAATTTTGAATGTAATATATTTTCTTATATATAAATTTCTCCTAATATCAATACTTGATTCGTCTTATAACCCAACTAAAATATAAAATATGATCAATATAATACCAATGTCTAGAAGATCATATTTTCTTATCAAACTTTATACAAATAAATATAATATTGATTTCCTAGTAGATCATAATTGTTAAGACATAATGGATTTTAGCAAGAATTAACGTGAATGCTCGAAAGATCTCGACTTTAATTAGTATATAGTATAGATAAATTCCTCTATTTTGGAGTAAGTACAATTTATAGGAATTTAACTTTTCAGGATTTTATTGATAAACAAACTTATAACTACATAAACATATGTAAAGTCAAATCTAGTTTTTTTTAAATTCCTTTGTTTTTGAAAGGGGTCAATATTTTTAACGCATGGCTAATTCTTTCTATAAAGTACCTATAAAACCTCTTTATCATTTAAATCACAAAAATTTCTTCTTCTTCTTCTTCTTCTTCTTCTTCTTCTTCTTCTTCTTCTTCTTCTTCTTCTTCTCCATGAGTTCTATTTTTCAGGCCTGTAAAGTCTCTCTCCACCTTACCACCCATTCATTGCTTCATCATTAGTATCATTAGTAATCAATATCATTAACAAATCAATTCTTTTAATAACTTATACTCCCTCCGTCTACTTCTATTTGTCCATATAGCCAAAAAATCGTGTCTACTTCTAATTGTCCATATAGCCTATTTTGTCCATTGACTTCCAAATTTACCCCTCATTAATATGTTAGTTGAAGTCTTGGAAATTGTAAAGCTCATAGTATGTGAGGAGAGATTAATTATATTAGTGATGATTTAATAAGGGTATTTTTGTAAAGATAAGATTGTCTTAATAATTGTGCAAATTCCTACATGGACAAGTAGAAGTAGACAGAGGGAGTACTAGTTAGTCAAATTATTCAAGTTGGAATGATGTTAGTATTTGTTTTGAATTAATTTCGATAAATGTTTAAAATTTATTAACAAAATTGGATTAAAATTACAAGTTAGACCTGTTTTAAAATGAAAATCAAATTTTTTTTATTGAATGTGATAAGAAAACACAAATTTGTTCAATACGATAATGGTTGATTACGAAATATTGAAAAAATCATAGTCATGCAACAAGCTTCGATGAACGATACCAATTTCGTCAACCCATTCACTCATTTTTAGTAATCGATATTCAATTTGTCTGGTAAAAATGGATGGACAATTCACGTGTATCAATAAACGGATTGAAAATTCAAACTTGTCCATTATTTTTTAATGGATGATTTGAATAAGTCCACTGATTTTTTATAAAAAAAATATAAAATTTTTCATTGATTTCTAATGGGGTATATTATTCGTAACACACCAAAACTAATAAATAAACACAAAATTTATCAAATTTATTAATACATCCTTACTTTAAAATTTTTTTTATTGAATTTGATAAGAAAACACAAATTTGTTCAATACGACAATGGTTGATTACGAAATATTGAAAAAATCATAGTCATGCAACAAACTTGGATGAACGATACCAATTTCGTCAACCGGTTTTACATGAAGGACTTCAACCCCTCCACTCATTTTTAGTAATCGATATTCAATTTGTCTAGTAAAAATGGATGGACAATTCACGTGTATCACTAAACGGATTGAAAATTCAAACTTGTCCATTATTTTTCAATGGACGATTTGAATAAGTCCACTGATTTTTTATTTAAAAAAATATAAAATTGTCCATTCATTTCTAATGGGGTATATTATTCGTAGCACACCAAAACTAATAAATAAACACAAAATATCAAATTTATTAATACATCCTTACTTTAAATTTTCACTTGAAACCCTAAACTTTCAAAGTTTTGATCCTTCGTCCCCAAATTTTCCAGAGTTTCATGTTTGAACCTTCTTCTTCCTTCTTTATACTCTAGGTCAATCATAGTGTTGCGCCTCCAACGTTGAGTGGCCTCCCTCGCATGTACTCACCGTCACGCCGTCATTGTCTTTCAAATTTTACATAGGTTCAGATCTCGAATTGTGCCAACCGACCTTGCAATATTCAGATTCTCTTCATTCATCAGATCTAGTGTTCGTGATTGCTCTAGTCGGCGACCATGCACTACTCTTGACCACCGTTGTTCAGATCTATGTTCACCATCCCCAGATTTGTAGTTGACAATGGTCTGTTTGAGACATGGAGCCAATTGCTCACTATAAATGACTTTCATCCCATCAATTTAATAATACCTTTACCTAACATCCAATTTGATTTGTTAATACGAGTTTAACACAAACTCCTCCAAATGTTGTAACCAAATTTGTGAAATCCATTATTGATATGCTTGGATACCCGCTCGAGAGTATGCAAAGAAAGGAGTAAGTGTTTTTGAGAAAGTACCTCTTTATAAATTAGATATATTTTGTGTTTTTACTATTATTTTTAGTGTTTTATGAATAATAGTTATGTTTTTAATGAACAATCACTATGAGAGCATTGTTAACGGTGACCAATCTTTGGTCATCAAAGGGGTAAATGTATAAAAAGTAATAAACTAAGGGGAAAAGGGGGAAGAATGATTGATGACCGGTCATCAAGGTGGCCAAACAAGATTTTGGTTTTTCTTCTACCATTTGATAAGTGTAGATAGAATATTATTTTATTGGTTACAAGATTATTCTTTAAAGAACAAGGTTTTGGTCTTTTCTTCCATATTATCATATTGAAAAATCCAATAATAATATTAATAAAAAGATTAAATGATATGTTCACCCTAACTATATCCGTAATATTACATACTCATTATGTTTATAGATAAAAGATAGATTTCTTATTAAGATAATGATTCATTAATATTTTTAGTTGATATTCATATACTTCTTATTTAATTTTTTTTACAACATAATAACATATATACAAGAAAATTTGGTTTTAGTTTTTTATAATATATTCTATATTTTAAAATATAGTACTATATCAATCCAAAGTTTTATTTGATATATTTATATAAGTTAGTTTATGAAATTTAATTTAAATTTCAAAATATTTTTATCAATGTTTTATAAATTTTAATAATACCTCTCATCTAATTGCATTCTTCCTCAATTTATGAATATGTTTATGTATGTATAAAAAATTGATATATATATATAAAAATATAATACTTATATATGAATATTTGATGATATATGAGAACTATGTTATTTTATAATCTAAAAATTACATTGCCATCTAAAAAAAGTGTATATATGATTATATTCATATTATCATAGTGAGTTCATATACAACAATAATAAAACAAAAAACACACGTACAAGGTGAGTATACACTCAAAAAACTAGAGGTGGAATTAACCGAACAGACCCGCAAAACCGACCCGGCCTGCCCGAAATGAAACCCAAACCGAAAACTTAGTGAAATACACAACCTGAAAACCGAACTGACCCAACCCAATCAAGACCGAACCGAAATTGGGACCGAACCCAAAATGGCCAAAACACGAAATGGTCCGAACCTGCAATGACCCGAACCGAAAATGACCCGACCCCGAAAAGGCCCGATCAACTAATTAATGCCAATTAAATATAATAAGACATTTCTAAAGTACATTTTAATTGATAATTTTATGTTACATAATTTTGTAAACATAAAGTTTACCAATCAAGTAAAACCAACTAATGAATACAATAAAATAATTATAAACTATCAACATCTCCATTCACCTATTACTATATAATAAAGTGGAAGCAAATTCTGCTACCATATTGTGCCACATCACCCTCCTTTTTCAAAAATCTATCTTATTAAATCTTGATTTTATCATAATCTTATAAATATTTAATTAAAATATTAGTTCTATATTAAAATTTGTGTTGTTTAATTAATAATTCTATCCAAATATATAGATCGCTATCTTATCATTATACAAATTTAACTAATACTTAGATCTATCGTAAACATTTTATTTAAAAAAGTATTTTTTTCGTCACAATCTATAAATCATAATCATAATATTTTACCCATTTAATAATATATCATATTAAATTTAAATTATTTTCATAATTTTATTATGATCTTTTTTTATATCATCAATGGTAGCAAATTCTATCACTATATTTAAGACAAATATTCATTCTATTAAAAAAATATTAAATACATTATTACCATCATATCAATAAAAAAAAGTATATGTTATATTTAACATATATATCATTAATACTGCGTATTGATTACACTTTAGAAAAAAAAGCTAAATTTCTTGATTAAGGCTCTGTTCAATTGCACTAGCTGGAATTGGAAAGCTAATTGGAACTAGAAAGCTAACTGGAACTGGAAAGCTAACAAGAACTGGATTTAAGGGAAAAATAAGTCAATTGATCGTTCGATATTACGAGTTGAATAATATGTGAAATTATCAAAAGGGTATAATATATAAATTAATATTTTCTTTTTCTTTTTTTTCTTTTGTTCCGTTTTTTTAGATTAGGGTTCTTTCTTCCTCAACCCAAATGCCCAAAAGGTACTTCTTGGTTGTCGCCACCCCCACCTATGCCCTCACCTCCCCAAGATCCCCTCCTCCTCTCTCCTCCACCGCCTCCGTGACCCCGACACCGTCGCCCGCTCCGCCTGCTCCGATGCCTCCTCCTCCTTCGCCCACCACTTCACCTCCTCCCCCTTCTCCGCCTTCCTCGACCCCTTCCTCGCCTCCCTTCTCTGCGAGCCTCCCTCTGCCTCTCTGCCGCCATCGACGCCGTCCATGCCCCCGACCTCCGCCGCTCTCTCCTCAAGCTTGCCAGATCCGAGGGATTCCGAGCCAAGCCGGCGCTCAGCAGTGACGATTGGGCCGCTAGGAAGGCCAGCTGAACGTCGTCGGGAAGGCCGCCGCCGAGCAATCGAGCTCCTCAGGAAGGCTGCCGCCAAGGTCCTCGAGACGCTGGAGGTCAAGATGCTGGTGGTGGAGGTCAAGACTCAAGATGCTGTGTCTCACCACCTTCTCCCTGGCCGCCGCCTATCGTCGACTTCTCGACACCTCCTCAACCCATCGTCGGTGAGTTTAGCGGAGGTTGATGGGTATCGATGGAACTATGAATGTTCATGATCTGGGTTGAAGAAGACATTGGAGGGGTACAAAGGGGATCAAGCTCTTAAGTCGGGTTGTGCTCGAGTTTTAGTTAGTATAGGTTAAGTTGTGTTCGGGTTTTGATGGCTCTCACGTGTTCAACATATGTTAATATGTTACGTTGGAGTTTGAATTAGAGTAATTAGCTAGAATTATGTTCGATTTTTTAGTGGATTAGAGTGGATCGAATTGCATCGTTTTAGTTAGTGCGTTTAGTTTGTTTTGCGGATTTAGTTAATACTAGTAGATGACCCGTACCTTGTACGGGGGTATTATCTATTTATTTATTGCTTTGTGTACGAATTTACTATAACAATTACAAATATTATCATATGTATACTTTGTTCTAAAACGACGCATATTTTTTGGATTATAAAATGACATAATTCTTGTATATAATCACATATATAAATAAATTTTACTTATGTATTTACTTTTGGAAAAATGACTCTAAATAATACCAACTATCCCTTTTAGACCAATAATAATACGAACTTCATAAATTGTAAAACGATAGCCAAACTATCACAATATATACCAAAAACGATACGGGTTTAATTTCCGGTGAAACGGTGATGATGTGGCATACCGGAAAGATGACATGCCAATTATTTTCCATCAGGCATCTACGTGGCATGGCCCACTTCCAAAACCAACATTAAAAAAAAAACAAAGTGGATCTTCAATCCGGATCTGAGGTCCTCCACCTCCTCCGACTCTTCTCCGTCGCCGTCTTCGCCTTCGACCGTGGCCGCCGCTGCTCCAGATTTGACGGTTGTCGTCGGCGGATCTTGTTTGAAGCCGGAACTGGCCGGTGCCGTAGATGTTGAAGGCCTGGCTGACGAGGTTGCCGTCCTTGACGTAGGAGAGGAATTGGTCGCTGTGGCCGGTGGGGTCGTGGTTGTAGCGGCAGAAGGTATCGATGGGGAGGTTCTCGTCATTGGAGTAGTTCTTGAAGGAGTCGAAGGCGCCGGTGCGGTCGCTACCGTAGCTGGCGAAGTTGCGGTCCGAGTAGTGGGAGAAGTGGACCGGGGAGGCCGGAGTGCTGGCATTCCGGGCGGCCAGTCGAGCGAACCGGGCCGAGTCGGCGGCAAGGAGTAGGGAGGCCTTCTACAGGAGGAACTCCGGCCGGGGACCTTTGTAGATCAGCGAATGTGGAACTCCGCCACCGACAACCGTCAGATCTGGAGCAGCGGCAGCCGCGATCGAAGGCGAAGATGGTGACGGAGAAGAGTCGGAGGAGGTGGAGGACCTCAGATTCGGATTGAAGATCCACTTTGTTTTTTTTTTAATGTTGGTTTTGGAAGTGGGCCATGCCACGTAGTTGCGTGATGGAAAATAATTGACATGTCATCTTTTCGGTATGCCACATCATCACCGTTTCACCGGAAATTAAACCCGTATCGTTTTTAGTATATATTGTGATAGTTCGGCTATCGTTTTACAATTTATGAAGTTCGTATTATTCTTGGTCTAAAAGGGATAGTTGGTATTATTTAGAGTCATTTTTCCTTTACTTTTTATACATACATAAACATATATTTAAATAATTGAGAAAAAATGAAATAAGATAAAGATGCATTATCACATTTTATTAACAATGATACAAATCTTTTGGCATTTAAATTAAATTACGTAAACTAACTTATATAATAAAATCAATAAGTTTAAATAAAATTCGGATTAATATATTATAATAATAATAAATATATAGATAATATTTATTAAGTTAAATAGAAAACCAAATTATCTCGTACGTATATTATTGTTTTTTGAAAAATAGTTAAATACTAAATGTATAAAAATGTAATGAGCATATGAAAATGTGAACAAATTATCATCTTAGGCTCCGTTCGGTATCAGCTTCAAAGAGCTGACTGCAGCTTAATTTTTTTCTCCAACTGTGAACGGTCGTTCGGTACTAACTTTTTCTTCCTAGCTGACTGTAGCTTAAAAAGCCCCCAATTTTGAAGCACCTACCCCCCAGCTTTTTTGAAGCTTGAGAGTAGAGGTGTAATTTCGGGTCGGTTTCGGTTCGGGCCATGAATCGGTCCAATTCAATTTCGGTTCGGGTAGGTTTGGTTCAAGCCAATTGAGTTTGTGTCAACTTCGGACTTATTTCGGTTTGGGTTATTGCGGGTCGGGTTATGTTCGGGTGTGGGTTAGCGCCGGTTGAGTAATATTTAAGTGCAATTAAATCGGACTAAAAACATTCTGGTATGCGCCGTTTAAAGGCCACGTTTTGAAAGTTAACCGGATCTCACAACGACGAACCCCTACACCGCCACGTCCACGGGGACCCGAACAATGGATGCGTGTTGTTCAGAGAGAACGACGGCGACAGACGATAACACGGCCACATCCCCATCCACATCGACGACGATGAGCAGGAAGGAGAAGAGAAAACTGCTGAAGAAGGAGAAGAGGAAGCAGATAAGGAAGGAGATCGCAGTCAGAGAGAAAGAAGAGGAGGAAGCCCGACTGAATGATGCCGAGGAGCAGCGCAAGCTCAGACAGATCGAGCAGGAGGAGTTGGACAGGATGGAGAGGGATCGGAGGGAGTTCGATGAGCGAGAGAGGAGTTTCCTTGAAACTTTGGAGCTCAACAGGAAGCGAGAACAAGAAGTGTACGAACAAGAGCAAGAGCGTCTAAGACTTGCTGACCAATTTCGCGCGAAACAGGTCGATTTTAGGTTTTGTCTTGTTTTGTTGCTGAATTAGGGTTTTTATAAGTGCTTTTGTGTAAATTATGTAGGTTGATTTATGCAATGCCATCATGTGATATTTCTGGTAATTTGTAGGCTGAAGTGGAGAAGCTAGAAGAAACTGAGCAAGGATCTGACTGGGAGTATGTGGAAGAAGGGCCTGCTGAGATTATTTGGCAAGGAAATGAGATTATTGTTAAGAAGAAGCGCGTCAAGGTGCCCAAGAATAATTTGGAACAAAAGAAGGAGGTAATGTATATGATTCTATGTTGGTGTATTTGCTGATAGTGTATAAAATTAGCAACGAAATTGAATATCCTTGACATTGCAGGATCTACCTAGACCAATATCAAATCCTCTTGCTCCACAGTATGAAGCATTTGAAGATTACAAAAGTGCACAGCAGATTCTTGACACTGTTTCTCAACAAGTTCCCAATTTTGGAACTGAACAGGTTTTCTTTCCTTGCTCTAGATTGACTTTTGTAGTTTTACAACTCATGATGGGTCATGCTATTCAAAATAATATTTATGGTTGGTTGGATCACTTCCAAAGTTTCCTGTGGTGATAGCTCTGAAGGTCCTAATTGGTATATTTCTCACTGTGCGAGACTTGCAGCTCTTGACATTTTAAGTATTGTAAATATGGCAGGATAAAGCTCATTGTCCTTTCCACTTAAAAACTGGAGCTTGTCGATTTGGAACACGATGTAGCAGAGTCCATTTTTATCCTGACAAGTCATGTACATTGCTAATGAAGAACATGTATGCTGGCCCTGGACTGGTGTGGGAGCAAGATGAGGGCCTTGAGGTCTGTAATTGAAGCTCTGATGTGGTTCTTGTATCCTATCTTCATTTGTCTGATGGCTTTAATATCTCTTAGTTTTGTGTGGTATATTGATATTTTATACTGATTGTTCGCAAGTCCTAGCTAGTCTTAACTGTCCAAGTATCTGCTGTGATGATTCTAGCTTACTTTATCTTGTCGGGTTTTCCAATCTTAATTCAAAATTTATATTAGCTTAATTAAATGAACGGGGTGAATTGTGTTGTTACCTATAAATTTTGAATTAAGTATTGTTTTGTGAAAATAATGACTAATAAAATCCCTTAAAGTTGATGTGTGGGGGAAACTGGGTGAAATTCTTATTTTTTAATGAGTGCGTCTCTAGTCATTTCTTGCAATGAACTGTATATAATAGAGTTCCTCAAGGGCAATTTCAGTCGCAGATTTATTTTCCTTTGAAAATAAAAGATTATTGTCTCTTAGATGAACCATGTTCTTTTTTAGTCTAGTTCATAGCTGTTTGTAAAGTACTCAGCAAGGAAAACTTGTGTTTTTCTCATTTAATAATTTATTTTGCCTTTTCTTCCAACTACTTAGTGTTAGGGAGGATAGAATGTCTGTATCTGTTTATCTGTATAGAGTTGATCGGTATCCTTTAACTCAAAATATCAGATTCACACTTCATGGTTGGAGGTTTACCTTGATCTTGGGAGTTGGATGATACAACGTTCTAGCTTGTATGTTTTCCAGTTCGTTGCCACTTCTCCTGGAATGAATGAGTTGCAATTTTGCATAATAATAATGTTATATGCCATTAGCCACTTTTCAATCCATTTGCTTCTTTGCTATTGTTGTCATATTTATTTCCCATATCACTTCATCTGATTTTGAAGTGAACATTCTTTTTTAAGATTCCACTGATGAGTGACAATACTCTTTGGACATATAATTGCATCTATGAGTGTGAAGAATATCTTAACCTTGAGGAGCTAGTGCATATCACTAATTATACTTTTCTTCAAATCAGAAGATCAAAGTGGATTTGAGGTAGTATAACCAGGCCAGTAGAGTTTGAGTATGAAAGGGTAGTTTGTCTCATCACTTAAATTCTGTCTAAGTCGAATGTACATAAGTATGCTGTATGTCATTTCGTTTTGCTGCTTCTCTAGTTTTGTTTAGAAGGGAGTAAAATGATGCCGTGTTCAGCTTCGTTGCAACTTTATTCCACCTTATTCCTTCCAAATAGTTGAAGAAATACATAATGCATCATATACTGGGTTGTTAAAAAGATCAATCCTATTCTTACTTCAAAACCTTCTGTTTGTCTGCTTATAGATTAAATTAGGTTTTTATAATATTTGCCTATTTGGATACATTGAGAGAACCAAGGGATTTGTTGTTTTTGACCAAGTGTATATTACAATGATTTCGTTAATTAGACAGTCTTACTGATAAAATGGTACATCAGGAGATTTTGGTGAAAGAAATATGCTGAAGTCTGAAGGATATGTTTTTCATGCCTTAATTACCTTCTTGTTGTTTGTCTAATCCTCAACTCTTGAGAGTTTGATTGTTCCTGTGAACAGGACCCTTTCCTTATAGCATATCCTCTTCACGCCATGTAGAATGTTTTCCATAATGCTTACGATTGTATACTATCATCCTTGGCTCAGAACACCTTAGTTGTTAACACCTTTATAATTTGGATTACAGTATCTGTTGTAAATCCTTTATTCTGTTACACAGTATCTTGTATCAATGATTATGAATTGTTCCTCTGCTGTCAGCACACTGATGAGGAGATTGAACGCAGCTTTGAAGAGTTCTATGAGGATGTGCATACAGAATTTTTGAAGTTTGGAGAAATTGTGAACTTCAAGGTGGGCCAATGCTTACTTTGTGCCTCGGACTACATGAGTTTTAGTCGTAGACTTATGATGACCGTATCCTGACAATAGTTACTTTGTTTAGTCTTGTCTGGTTTGACATCTAAGAATGTTGTGTCATGTCAACAAGCTATTGTTCTCCTTACTAATAGGTATGAAGTATGTGGAGACATCTTGTTGTTAAGAGTTAAAATTGGTTATCCACAAGTCTATGCCTTTGCATGTAGAATGATAAGGTTTTTTCCTTCTGTGTTTTAGTCTTTTAGTCAGTAGTTTTTCCCTCATGGCTGATGACAACTTGAGTCATATCCTTGAATATGCTAAAATTTATTTATTTTTTCATCAGCTTCTACACCTGCTCCAATAAATGTTATTTTTTCAGGTGTGTAGAAATGGCTCTCCTCATTTACGGGGTAATGTTTATGTGCATTACAAGTCTTTGGAATCTGCTGTGCTTGCTTACCGTTTAACAAATGGTCGGTATTTTGCTGGTAAACAGGTAATGTTCATTCAAAAGTTCCAATTGGTGTGGGAATAATTTTTTGAATTTGACAGTCCATTCTGAGCTTTTCATGGAAAAGAAGGATTGAATTTTTTCATATTCTGTTCCAAATTGTCTTCTCTTCAAAGTATGTGGGGTTTCATGAGTGTGGTATGTGGGTTTTCAGGATAAAGGGTGGATTGAGGTCTTTTCTCAAGAGGGGATAATGGTGTGTGGATTTTCAGAGTTTGAGGATAGCAAGTGGATTGGAGTTCGTTCTAAAGAGGGGAGATAAATAAGTGCTCAATTGCAACTCTTTATTTTTGGATGTCAGAATCTAGCTTATCTGAACTCTTCAGTGTTTGCAGAAAATATACAGAGAGGTTTCCTAGAAACCTTTGATTGTGGGGGTTATACTTGTCAGTTAGCCTACTTTTCTTGTTGTCTCTCTTTTTCTCATTGTTATTGTTCTCTTTTATTGCTCAGTTTTTTATGACTCACTTTTAATGGTTTCTAATAGAAAAGGAATAATGTAGAGAACTTTTTTGAACCCAAAATATAAAGGCAGTTTAAGTTCCCCTACCTAGAAGCTGATGTCCCACTTGTACCATCCGGTATGAACTTTTGAGGCTGATAGACTGGAATAATATACCTCTCTTGTGAACCTGCTTCACATTCCGTCTTGGCCCCTTTGACACTTAACTTTTTGTTTTCCATGTGAATTTTGATCCTTACTCATTCAAGTGTTAGTGCATTCTCTTGAATCCATCGTATCTCTTGGCAGGTAGGATGTGAATTTGTTAATCTGACAAGATGGAAGGTTGCTATATGTGGGGAGTTTATGAAATCAAGACTCAAGGTATGCCTATTATCCAGTGCTATAATCACATGGCAATGCTTTTGATATGATGACAATGATGAAATTTTCATGCTATTTTGTCTTGGATGTTTTTATTTCTATGTATCGATGTAAATTTTCACTCATTTGTAATGAACCCCTAACCAAAGTTGAATATTTGACCAGACATGTTCTCGTGGTACATCTTGCAACTTTATTCACTGTTTCCGAAATCCTGGTGGTGATTATGAATGGGCTGACTGGGATAGACCACCACCAAGATACTGGATTAAAAAGATGGGTTCTTTATTTGGGTATGAATGTGGATACAAGCAGCTAGTTGAAGAGAGTCCTGATAAATCAAGAAGTAGTTTGAAGAGCGTATGTACGGATGCAGACAGGTACTTTATGATTGCTGGTGATTGTGTGAGTACTCAAATATGTTGACTTGTAATTTGGAATGATCACTTTTAATCCATAGAGATTACTTCTCATCTTTTCTGGTATTGTATGTTTTCTGCAGCAACAGACGTCACTTGAGATCTAGGGAGCTGGACAGCAGGCATTCTAGAAACTATGATGATTATGATTGCAGGAATTCTAACGGGCGGAAATGGAGACAAACCCCTGAAGAGAGAGAAAACTCTCTTGATAGGGACAGGAATGAAGAGAAGATGCATGGTGAGGAGAACGACAACATCAGAGACAAGTCTTGTAATGTTTATTCTGATGATGATCAATCAGATAGGCAATTGAGAAAGGTATACTATGAAGGGTATAATCTGCACAAGAAAAGTCGTCATAGAAGCAATCGATATCATAGCAAAGACAGAAGTCCTGAAACTGATTCCGATAGAGATTACTCTGATAATGGAAAAGAGAGATACCATAAGGATAGCAGAAGCCATACAAGTAAAAGGCATAGTGATAGAAAAAGTCATGAACATGATTCTGATCGAGAAAGGTCAGTTAAACATGGAAAAAAGAAACACCATGAAGATAGGGCAAGTGCTAGACAGAAAGCAAGAGATTCATTCAAAGGTTTCAAAGAAGAAACTCGTCAAAATGATAAGCACCAAAAATATAGAAGCAGGAGTGATAAGGATCAAGGTGATGATTTAGACTCTTCCAGCAGTGATTCTCATGGGGATACAATGGTCAAGAATCGGGAGGGGTTGGATTTAAAGAGAAAGAAAAGCTCGGTGCGGTCAAACAATGCGCTGGACTGCTCTGATAATGATTTAGCTGGAGATGGCTTTGAAGGGAATGAAAATGAAAATCACAGGCATAGAAAGGAAAGCTCAAACACAAAGACTTCAAGCAAGAAAACAGATGTATCAGAACACTCCCATGGTTCCCAGCGGGAAAATATACACGGAAAGAGAGGAAGCAGTAAGCACAGAAAGAGAGAGGAAGATCATCATCAGAAATCTGAGAGGAGAAGCTCCAAGCATCGTCATCATCGGATAGATCGTGCCATTTCAAATGTTACACTGGCAGACAAGGAAGAGGGCTCAGAGAGGACCCACAAGTGTAGAAAGGAGAGCTTATGGGATCAAGACACGGTTGTGACTACTCAAGAAGGCCACAATGATGAGAGAGAAGTGCACAAAGAAAGTAAGATCGATGGAAATTTCAGCAGGCAGGCTGACTCTGATGGATTGGAGATTGTGAATGAGCATGCTTTTCGTTGTGCAGCGTTAGCAAAGTTGCAAGAGAAGCAGTTTCAGAAGCAACCAACTCCAAAAACTAGCAGTCATAATGTGGAAGGATTGGCGACTATCAGCCAAGTGAATGATGATCAAAATGACATCGAACCTGGACCTAGAAAAAGGCAGAGAATTTAGTGTTTATAGATTAAAGGGTGGGATTAATCGATAAGCCTGGTTTTGATGCAGATGAATTCAACCATTTGACCTAGAGCTTGTTTGGTCTTTGTAAATCTAGCCTTGTCATTGAACAGATCCGCTTGTTTTTGAATCCATTCAAGCTTCTCCTTCTATGCGATTGTGATTGTTGGGTTCTAGTAAATTTTGGCTTTTGGTTTTTAATCAAATCTTACTCTGGTTGTATTGAATTTGACAACTATAATTTGTATATATATTCTGGGCATTACGTTCAACATCCCAGTTTCAAGTGTTATAAATGTTGACGAGGATGGGTGAAGTTTTTTTTGTGGGTCAAAACAGATACGAGGATGGGTGAATTGATCAACATGTATACACGAACTTGATCAAGTTTGGGAGAGCATGATTAGTAACAGTATGCCCTCGTCAGCGTCGAGATAAAAACCTTTCAGGATTTAAGACGAAAACTTACCCACTAATCCTTTGGCTACTTTTATTATTATATAGTCAACTGGAGTTTAACGTGACATATCCCACATCAAGATTTGCCTAGTATATAGTGCCACATGTATGTCTCTTGAGACAAATATGAATTTTGCTCTGGTCTTCTTTATACCACCTTAACCTCCTTTAGTTTTGAGGAGTAACCTCTTGTAAGGGAGTACTAATGTAATGATCCTCTCTTTCATAAGGATATTTTTATAACTTTCGACATTGAATAAAACTTGTCATCACTGGCCATATCCAAATGGTGAACGAAAAATCAAGGAGAAGATGAGTTTCATCTTCGACTATCATAAGGTTCCAACATGTTGCTTTTCGAAGATGAAACTCATCTTCAAAAAATCAAGGAGAAGATGAGTTTCATCTTCGACTATCATAATGAATCTGAAATCTGAAATAAATAATTTTCAACCATGTTGCTCTACCATTCCAAACAGTACTTTAGATAAGAGTGATTCCTAAACCAATCCTCATTCCAAAACTATGGTACCAAACAAGACCTTAAGTGATTCCTAAACCAATCCTCATTCCAAAACTATGGTACCAAACAAGACCTTAATGCTTCTTCCATTATGGATCGGACACTTTTGAAACAATGAGTTTTAAACACTTGAACTAGGATTCAAGAAAATAGAATAAGGGAAGAGCTAAGAAATAAGCGAGTTCAATCTAAATTTGTAATTTTTTATAAGTACAAATTTGCACAATAATTTTGATGTGTTACATAACACTGAGCCTTCTAGTAAGGTAAACCCAATCGCGAGACCAATAAGCTTATTAATCCTCACATTTTTAACCCAAAAAAAGAAAGAAAAAAAGGGGACAACTTCCCCTCCTACAGAAATTTATAATCAAGATCTAGACTTTACTCACCAATCTATGAAGCTATGGAGTTATCATATCAGCCAAAACCTTCGAAGGATGTATAGTAATAGCACTCATAAAGGTAGCAACTTCCGAAATTAGCTACATTGACTTCGTACATCGAACGATGCCTTTCGTAGGACCAAGCTATGCAAGTTAAACATACATATAACACTAAACACAAAAGGTTTAAAGCATAGTACCTTGTGGAAACAGCAAGAAACCCTTAAAAGCCTTTACAGGACCCTCTCTAATACGAACTAGACCCAAACCATTTGCCTCACGAAGAAAGCAGTGAAGGTTTACCACATTTTTGCATGTATGCTGTACGACATCATTAGTTTCATCATTCCTCCAGAATAGCTCGCCCAAGATTTGTAGCAAGAGCCAACCTGACAGAGCTCAATGCTTGAGGAGGCAGGTCGGGTTCGATGTAGTCTGGGCGCAACTTCGCCATGGAAAGCTCCTGTAGCTTGTTCAGCAGCAGGTTGGTCTGGGCCACATTTAGAACAGGACCTTCTTTCCAAGTGAGCAAGTTTAACTAATGAAAAGCAACACATCTAATTAGTGTGCCGTGTATAAAAGTAGTAACCACGATATATGAATTACTAGAGAAGAATACATCATGGATGAAGATCATTTTGCTCACACGAATACTATGCGATCTCATATTCTCCAGTTGAAAAATCTGGTTTCATAATAATTTATCAAACTCCAATCAACCTAGAGTGGAAAAAATAGGCAAGTCTTATGCTGATATAGGTTACTGGAGCTAATCGTTTCACGCTGTATCGATAGGAAAGAGTCTTCATCTACTCCAATAAAAGAAAGATGAAGTCCTAAAAGCAATCCCAAAATCCCACTTATAAACTAATCCCAAAGACGAAGTCTTACGCTGTAGGCCTTTTATTGTTACTACCAGAAGCAAGAGTCATCTATATAATGAAAAAAACATATATGCTCAGTTAAGTAATATCAGGAAAAAACGGAGCTAAGAAAAAAGCATATCTCACCGAGTCATGTAGAAGGGGCAGCCAGAACCGTTGAGGTGTAGATGGGTTTTTCATAAGCTGCAAATAAGGATGAAAAGGTTGTAGTAATAGATTCAAGAAGGCGTATTGAAATAACTTTGCAAAGCCCTTAAGATCTGTAAGCACTTTCATTCGCATCCTTCATAGTCTGACAGAATATAAGTAAATGAAACCTAATAGTAAATATTCTGCAAAAATACCATGATAAGAGAATCTACAGCTTGTTTAGCTGCATCTTGAGCCTTTCCATCCTGAACTTGTTTCAAAGATTTTTTAAAAGCTCTATACCTGTAAGAACCGAAGTTACCCACCAAGCAACCAATTAGAATCAACGCGTACAATTCACCATGCAAGTATATGTCAAGAACTACATAGGAAATGTAAAGTAAAAAACGTAACATACTTGTGTAGAAATTCTAGGCCACCAGCTGTCCTCATATTAGAGCCCAACAGCTCAATCAAACCTTCCCACTGCTGCATCAATCAACTAAATATCGTCACTTGCTTCAAGATATATGATGAACCGACATCACTTGATGTCACTAGAGTGCAGTAAATAATTACCTTAAAACTCTCATCGCAAATTGATTTTCCAACAAAATTAAGTAAGTGTTGAGCAATTTTATTAAGCCGAACTTCATCTTGAGCTTGCTGAAGCCAAAAGATACCAGTGCCTTTATGACCATGCTTCCAGTGGTGCATGCCCGCAATCTAATCACAGAGAGAATGCTCATACAGTTATTAAAATTAATAATGCATTGATGTAATTTTCTTTGCAGGAAAGGTTGAAAAGCGACTATTTAGAAACATAAAAGATGAAACATTTTACCAGAGCTGCATATGAAAATAAAAGCAATTTCAGTGTTTCTCAAGCAACAATTGATGAAAGAAACCCTAATACCAAGCAAATCCAACTCAATATTATTCAAAGCTTTTCTAATGTACCTTCATAATTTTTGCGCTGACATTGTCCATCTGATAAAGGCGGCAAATTTCCATGCTCTGTGCAAACAAGTATCAAACACCAATTGCATAAAGGAGAGTAGAAGCAACAATGGAAATAAGGATATTCAAGCCACCGTTGTGTATCATCCTCACCTTAAGCAATCCTTGATTCTGCTGCACAGGCTGCTTGTAAATTAAAAATTCCAACAAAGCCATGCCTTGCTTCATACATGACATTAGGTATATGGGGGCAATCTGTGGAACAAAAAGCAAAAAACAATAGTAAGGCGATAAGCAGACACTAATAAAAAGGTATTAGTATTTCTACAAACTAACTCAAATAGCCAACTCTACATCCTGTACATCTGTGATTAACAGGGTAACAACTACCATGCATTAGCCATAGGGTTCACCTGCCAGGTTAAAGCATGAGATGCAAGAATCTGTGCATAGACAACTCGATGGAGTTCTTCAATGCTAATTCCTCCCAAATTATCTCGCTCCTCCTTTAAAAGAAATTCAGACTGGTCATTTCCAGCTGTCAGCATCTCAATGCAATGGGTTACCATCCTACCAATGAACAATATTACATATCATATTTAACAATCCTATCAATGAACAATATTTCATATCATATTTAACAGTGCTTTTTTGGGTAGATCATATTTAACAATTAACAGTCACAAGCACAAGGCAATTAAATATGATCCCCCAAAGTGTGCCAATATAACTCTATGATGTTAACGTCATATAAGAGAGCTAACATTATTGCATAAAGATCAAACGTCAATTAAACTCCCTGAGAAACTTATTAGTGAGCTCCATCTACTCACCAAGGGCCAAAAGCTTTAGTGCATTCTGATAACACAACCTAAAACAAAAGAAAGAAACTTACAATCTCAGAAAAGGAATAGATGTTTTAAGGGACGTTTACCACATGTGCTAGAATAGAAAACAAAGGGATAAAGGATGAACTAAGAAAGAGTTCACTTCTCCAACCTCTGTATTATCCCCTAGAATTCCAAGTAGCAATCCATCAAAGTAAAGGCGATGGGAAACTGGTTTCGCTCGAGTACACTTCTGAGCTAGGCTGTACATGCTTTCCAAACCCTAATCCAGCATAAGAGACAACAAGGATTACATTCAATGGAAAGAAATTAATACAGAACAAAACTGTGATGTAATAATTCCAGATAGACCTCAAATCCTGGAAATATCATTTAGATTACTGACCACTGTGAATGGCCTGACATAAAGAAAATGAGATACAAACAACTCCATCCAGTGAAATGTTGCAGTGGCAAGAGATTCTGTGTTGCCAAGCATAATCTGCAACATGTTTCGCAATCCCTCCCGGGTAAGCTGGTGGTCACAATGAACCCAAAAGCCACTGCAATCCAGTTTAGTTATTTGAGCCCTCCATTTCTCCCAAGCCTGAATGCCACCATTAATTATCAATTTAGTTTAGGTAATATAAAGAAAAATACACTTACGGATACAGAAAAAAAAATGGTTTCGAACATCAAAATACCTTGATGAAATCAGATCTATTTCTGTAGCAAACACCTAATCTTCCAGCAGGTAATTCTGGGCGTAATCGGGGCATTTGTGACACCAGAACAGCAATAGCCTCAACCAATCCATTCTCAGTCTATTTTGTCAAAAAGCAAGCTTGTCAACAGCATATACGAGAACCAAAAAATTAAGGTGTGTGGCATGACAGTCTCTGCCTGAGAAAGAAATATCAGCTCAATGCCAACTTATGAAACCTTAACAACTACCCTAATATCATCTTTTATGTTAGCAACATGTTTAAGCTGTCAGAGCAGACCCTTAATAAACCTTTTTCAAGCCTATATTCCACAGTACACATCTCTCAAACAAATCCAGATTTGATACATAACAACTAGAAATATCAACAATGTCTGGAAAGAACATTGGCCTCTCTAAATTTCTTGTTCCAAAATGACATAAAAAGCATATAATACACATCTGTAATGTTCATCAACCACAATCAAGCATTTTCATTTCAAGATTATGAGAACCAACTTCATAACTAGGTGGAAACAACAAATTAAAACCTATGGCATAAATGTTTCAAATTACAGTACCTCCAATATTGATTTCAAGAAACATGCATACTGTGATCAACTAACTTATACACTACTAATTAACAGCTAGAAGCTTGTACGAGAGTAGTCGAGTAATTCAAAAAAAAGCTTTCAACTTTGCAGCTACTTACACTAAAAAATATAACACTTAACAGTAGGTTATGATGTTCCCACAATTAAGCAATTGACTTAAGTACCTCACGGCTTCCAAGTTGATCGAGCTGGTAAGATCCATGCAGCCGCAAAAGTTTCACCTGAAAAGATAAATGCAATATTGGATGGCCATAATACACGGTTCTTGTGACTAAGCAGCCAAGCTATAGTGCATCAACAACTCACCACAACATCCAACCAACCAATGGCCAGAGCTGAGAGAATTCCTTCCCAATATTTATGGTCATCCTCAATTGCCTGCAATTTGTTTTTATTTTGGTTATCCAAGTTCGGTATTAATAAAAACCATAAAGTACCAACAAAAGCATGTGTTCGAAGAAGTGATCGGTTATAAACTACAGACTCAGTGGGAAAAAAATCCATCTCGCCATAGGGGGGAATGGCATATAACATAAAAGTACAGTAATAACTAAAAGGACATGGAAGGGAATGTAGCTATACTGGATGAGATTGATACAGAGATTGAAAAATAAATTAAGGCAAAAAGTATATACATATTTCATTACAAAATTTATAGCAAGATATTTGAGCCTTTCAATTGATGAATAAACTGTGAATAAGCTTTAGATTTGAAAAAGAATTCCAAGTTGGTTTTATAAAATTTTAATCGTCAAATTCATTCTATCCTTCAGCCATGCGATTTTTATCACTATCCTCCAAATTCTCTTATGATAAATTTCCTCTTCTTTCATGTTTTTCTTGTATTATATAAGTCTTGAAAGTTTGAATAGAAGAAAACATATAAGGATATTATTTGGAGATCCATGTAACTTTTAAAGTTAAAAGTTGATTTCTCAACTTTTCCATTAGCTAGAGCTTAAGGGAAAGTTCCTTCTTCATACATAACTTAAGTGATAAGCACATGCTTAGAGACACAAATATTATATTTGTCAACTTGAGAAATATATTTGAGAGGATACCTGCGCATATAGAATATCATTTTGCAGATGCACAAGTTTAGCATGTATTGCTATTCCAGCCTCTGAAAAAACACAGTCATAATCCTGCAGAGAGAATATTAAAACGGGTTAGCAAAAGCTCAAGTACACAGAACAAAGACGACATGCCGTTCACACGTCGAGATCATAGGAAAAAAAACTAGAGGAGAAATCTTTACCGCTAACCAATCAACTATACGTTCAGGCAACCAAGACTGAGACTGCTTGTCTGCATAAAATATCTCCAATAGCTCCCATGCAGCCTTTAAATTTGCTGATTCCTCTCCCGCCTGAAGATTAGATTTATGCATACTTAAGAATCAGCCTAAATCAAGAATGCAACAATACATGTTACATGAAACACAAAACAGTGCACATGATCACAGGAGCTCCAATCTCAAAAAATGTATTCACCAATTTCACCTTGAGAATCTGTTTTGGGTCGTCAATGGTTGAACTACAAGATGCCACTGGATAACTAAGAACAGACTTTATGTCCTTGCTATACTCCATGACGTATCCAGAGCTGAAAAATTAATATAACTATAGGATTTAGAGCATCATTGTCCAAAGGAAATATAAAATTTCAGTAAAAGAACATTCCAGCCAACGAGCCTAATATTTCTCTTTCTTATAAAATTTTACTTTTACAAGAAATTATAATGAAAAAACAATTGACAGACTCAGAAGCTGAAGCCTGGTTTTTTCATATTTTGGATCAGCAACCATCGCAGCATGAAATTTAAAAAGTTACAGTTTACCCTACAATTTTAACCTAGAAATACCAATCATCCACGATTTTGCATTTTTCTGTAGGGCAAAAAGTGAAAAGAAAAATAACCTATGTTAGCAAGAGAAGAAAGACAGATAGCCAGCTAAACAAGTTCCTAACAGGGATGAATATGCAGATTCCTGTAGCATTAAAAAATCTAGAAGAACCAAGCTATTGGGTTGACATGTCATCACTGCACTGCACAGGAGAAAGCATATATCCTCTCATTTTTTTCTAAGTTCATCAAGTGTTATAGCAGGGATTTTATATTCTCAAACGTCGAGCAAACATGAAAGTCTACATATAACTCAATTATAAATCTTGCAGTATCATACTTAAGTGACACTTGAGTTTACAGGGTAGCCCATAGTTTCCTCCCGCAGCAGTTTGGTAACGTGCAAAGACAGTTAGGCTACTCCTTTTAATGTCTTAAATAAATTTGCCTTTGTAATCCCAATCCAAGTCTCGAGTGAAACATACTCCAAATTATACAAAGATTTGAGATTTTCCGAGCAACCTTTTAATCATTTGTTCCTTTGCAGATGGATCGAGCGAGACACAATCGATAACAGAGTTTTGTTTTAAACTATGGCTATATGACAATAAAATTTTGACTAATTTCAAGACTGTAAATATATGAAAACAACAATGTTATGCCAAAACAAAATTCCTTGTGCAACCGAAAGTAACAGACCAGACTAAAGCGCATTACCATTCATGGCTAGTCAAAGATGGAATTGAGGTCTTCGAAAAGGCGGCCATGGAATTCTTCTGACTCTGGAGCAAGGCATAAGGTGTGACGGAACCATACGAGATCCTCCGCCAGAGCGATTCGTCGATATCGCCATTACCGCCGCTGAGCTTGACCTCCACCACCCTCCCTCCGAGTTGATCGTCTTCACCGGAGATGGATTCCTGAGAAGGCGAGGGAGTTTGGGGGCGGAAGAGGGAGACGCGGAGGCAGTTGCCTCGGGACCAGCTGAGAGAGAGGCGGGAGATCGGAGGAGGGAGGGAGTGGTGGAGAGGGTAGACTGGTGGCTCCTCAGACCCCGGCGAGATGAGAGAGAGTGAAAGGGACCCGTCAGAATCCGCCATCGAAGCCGGCGATTCGCCGACGAGAGCGAAATGGGGGTCTACTGTAGCTTGTTAGGGTTTTGTTGGGGGTTTTCTCGGGGGATTTCACGACGAGGCCCTGTCACAAATTTTCAAATGAATTAAAACTAAGCGCCACAAAATAAACATGCTAGTGCAATTAAAAAACATACAATCCTCTCTTAATTTTATCATATGAAACATCATTTTGGCCTTGTTTCTTCTTTGCAGACAAATTTTCACTCCAAAAATTTATTTTACCTTTTTTAATCATCCATATCATATCTTTACTTTTACATTTTTCAATATAAATTTTTACCCAAAAACATATTTTTTCAACTAAAAGATTCTTTCTACCCACCAAAAGAAAAAGCCCTTTCTCTCCCTTCCACTTCACTTTTCATTATCTTATCGTCTTCTTTTTCTTCTACGGAATATAGAGTACTCCCTCCAATCAAATATATTAGAGGTTTTAAACTTTTCACTATTACTAAGAAAAGTGAAAAGTGAAATATTAATCACACCCCTATAGAAATAGCTTACAACCTAATATAGTTAGCTCCACTCCACATGCTTAGTTAGCTCCACTCCACATGCTTACTTACCAGACATGCATGAGCTTTGTTGTGAGTACTGTACATAGCATTCATTTTTTTTCGGAGTGTTTAAACAACGCCCACCCTATTAATAGGACCTACGACCTACACAACGCCCACTTATGCCATAACGGCTGACGGTCAACTGGCCGTTACGGCTGGTGGTCCAGTGGCCGTTACGGCTGGTGGTCCCTCTGCCTTTAAGGCAGATGGTCCACTTGCCTTAACGGCTGAACATAATTTTAGTTTATCGTATTTAATGCATTTAATCTGTCCACGTAACAATATTTATTGTACCTTTTTACCTATATAAGCACCATGACCGACCTTAAAGCTCCACACCTTTGTTCTCTTTTCAAAAACAAAAATCATCTTCAAAATGGATGGTGAAGAGGATTGGAATGTAAACTTCGATGTGGGAGATTACAATAGTACACAACGAAGTAAGTTTGTTCTTTTCAAACTATTTCAATATTTTCGTGGGGTTTGGCATAGAAAGTCATGTAAAACCTTTATTCTCTTTTAGTGGAGATTTGAACTTGTTTTAAGAGGAAATGTAGAACTTTTGATAATAATATCATTGAACTTGTTTTAAGGCGTACATTGGACTTGACGACCTTCAAATAAGTGATGCAAGTGCATACCAAAATGTTCCTTCCACAACACCGACATTCGACTTCTGCTCTGATCCACAATCCACACCAGTTGTTGGATTTCCAAATGCATCGGTCATTTATGGATGTCAATGTTTTATACCATTACAGACGGGACACGAACAATCAACCCCGGTCATGTTTGGGTATCCGTTTAATGCAACCCCATTTCCAACCGATCCTGTACAATCTGCACCGAACATGTTTGGGTTTTCGCCTCGAGTTAGCCCCAGTGCCAACCCAACAAGAACACCTTGCACCGAGCATGTTTGGGTTTCCGCCTCTTAGCAGTCATCCACAGTTTTCAAATCAAATCAAGAATGTGGAAGAGTTGTCAGATGATTATTCACATTTGTTTACTATTGATGCGGCATTTCACAACCGAGAGGATGTCATTTCTTGGACTAAAGCTGTTGGTATTCAAAGTAATATGTGCTTAAAAATAGCCCGGGACAGAAAGTCGGATGCATTTTTTGCCCATGAATGTTTCAATTACAACAAACTTTGTAGCTGACTATAGAGCGTTGTTTAAGGTGACAACTGAAGTGCAATACAACTATGAGCTGGCTAGAATTAAGAAGAGATGGAGAGCTAGGAAATCACTCATAGAATATGTAAGAAGAGAGTGGCTTGAACCATATAAGACAAGAATCGTCTCGGCTTGGACAGATATAGTTTTGACATTACAGTGCAACACGACGAATAGGTATATACACTTCACACAATTTTCAGGCACTACTTGTACTACTACAATGAATAACTATCTAATTACGTGACATGTATTCAATATAAGACAAGAATCGTCTCGGCTTGGACAGATACAGTCTCGTACGATGATGCCTGAACTTCGTGCTCTGAGTTGCCCACTGTTGCGAGCAATGAGTCAGTGAACATGACAGTCCGTCGATGTTTCCTACCATAAGTGTTAATGTTTGTATGTGGAGCCTGAGCTACATGTTGATCTTTATGCGTTTCACAGCGAGGATGACGAGTTGATCTACTTGTCTCTTCACGAGTCGACATCTGAAAAGGAAAACAACATAGAATCAAGTAACCTGTCTGCCTTAATTGAAAGAGTCCAGCCGTAAAGGCCAGCGACCCGTCTGCCTTAATGGCAAAGGGCACGCCAACCTTTACAGCCAGTGGTCCTTCTGCCTTAACGGCAAGGGGGTCGCCAGCCTTTAAGGCCAGAGGCCCCTTTGCCGTAAAGGTTATGCTGGTTCGTCTTCCCCAAAGATCCGACGATGGCAGCAAACCAAAACGATTCATACGAAAACAAGTTGGACATTACGACAATGGTTTCCAAACAGCATAGACCCATTTAGACCCATTTAGATTTATAGACCCACTTGAATTTTACAATCCTAAGCCCTAAGAACCCTAACTATTAAAAACCCTAAATTCAATCAATGTAGAAAAACTCAATCTATTGTGAATGAAATTTGTTGATATTGGACATAAAGCATACCTCAAGTGATTGTAATCTTGATTTGTAGAAAGATTGTTTGATATGTAGTGGATTTGAAGATGAGAGAATGGAGGAGAGAAAGAGAAGAAGAGAAGAGGAAGGAGATGGAAGAAATAAGAATGGCATGAGCGTAATTTGAGACAAATTTACATATATATGAAAAAAGCGGGGGTGGGTGCTAGTTAGAAAAGCGGGGGTGGGTGCTAGTTAGAAATAGCCTTTTTTTTTATCTTTTCCTTCTCTACTGAAACTTGAAAGTGCATCTAGTTCAATTTGTCCAATTTATTTCCATTCACCCTTTGATCTTCTCTTAATATTCATTTTGGAGGGATTATTGTCATTTTAGAGACAAAAACTCACATTGATTATGGAGCCAAAATTTTCATTTCATTTAAAACAAAAAGAAAATTAGATTTTCACTTTGGAGCCAAACTTGAAGAAGTTAAAATTAGAGGCATATATATATAAACATAGTGGACATGAAGATTAATCTCAAATTTCCAAACTCTCCTTCATGATCCAACAATAAGAGTTAAAAAAACTCTTCTATCAAAAATAAATAATGAAATAATTCTATCAAAAATATAAATATGAAAATAAGATAAATCAATCAACTTTAAAACCAGTGAGCATCTTATCATGTATTTATATAGTCAATTTTGTAGCTCTTGTACGTGTGGTGGATCTTACAAAACGTTAAAACACAAAGTAACAAAGTATCTACCATTACTTTTGTAAAAAGTTACAATGCATTAAGGAAGACCAACTCTAGCTAAATGGAAAATCCACCTTGCAGGGTTTGTCTTTTTTTTATTTACGACGAATATAACTAGTACCACCTAAAACTAAAAATCTACAAACCTAGTTTTCTTTTATTCTTTGCAATAATTCTTTTTCATGTAATGAAGTCATCGTAACGAACATATATTCCCTCATAGTCATATGTAACGTAAAGGAGATGATTTCTTCTTAAGAATATGGTGGACGGTACAAAACTTATCCATGAGACTTCAAGTTATTGCATCTGAAGGGCGATACTATGTGCACAAGATTTATTTTCCCGGTGCATAGAAGTTCACTCGCATCATGAACCGTACCGCTTTACGAAGTGGAAGATTTTTTCCAATATGGGTATCCGAGTTCTTGCGAGTTACGGTGCGTGACGCACCATCAAGCGGTATAAATATATTTAATTAACAGCACAACAAGATCGGTACGCAAAAACAGTCCAACCAGAATTATCTTTTCCATCTATCTGTAAACCCATGTTCGAATCTTGTGTCCCCGCACATCACTTTCAATTTTTGTAACGTTTGCCTTTATAATTAAAATCTCAGGGAAGTGTGTGTTGTGGGGCCACCTTCTTCTCCCCTTTAGACCATTACCACAATTTTCATGTTTTACCCAAACTTTAGATTATTGACTTGTAAGGTGTATTAGTTTATTAGTTATTATTTATTTACTTATTTTACTAGTGACGATGACCCTTGCGTATAATCATATTAGTGTAATGCAAATTATTTATTTAAATATATTACTCAAATGCAAATAGTTTGTATAAACATAAAGGCAAACACCTAATAAAATACATTCTTTAGAAATTAAAATTGATATATAAAGAGTGTTGGGACGATATTAAGGACGCTAGTTATTAATATCTAAACCAATAATGATCGTCCCTTGTTTTGATAATGACAAACTCAAAGGTATTTAATAAGTTGTCCAAGTGTTGATCTCAGGTAAGTCCAACGGACGCATATGAGCGAAAAGGACAACAAGTGAACGAGAGTCCCTAACCATGTAGGGACGCACTTCATCGGAACTTCCAAAGCTGAACGTAATTGGCGAAGTCCCTGCGCAGATAGGACGCAGTCCTCATCAAGAAGGGACGCGCGCCAAAATACGGACGAAGTTCAAATTCAAATCAAGGCCGCCCCAACATGATTACTTCACATTCGGCCGTAGTCCTCAGAAGGAAGCTTCCCTTGTCTGGGCACGTGTAGACAAATCCACAGATGTCGCTTTCCCAACAATGGTCCCCTATCCACACGGAGGCTTCCCAAGCGTCAACAGAGTTGACTTCCTCAAGATGCACATCGCACCGTTGATGGAAGATCAAGGATCCTGCCAAGTCTCAGAGGACGCTAGAGGAAAAGAACCACTTCCGCTATAAATACCCTCCAAGGGGTATGCATAGCGGTGTGGACTTTGAAGACTTTCTCTCAAGCTCTCCCGAAGCATTCAAGTTCAAGAACGAAGAACAAGGAGACCAAGTGAGCTTGAAGCAAGAGAAAGAAAGTCCAACCAAATCAAATCCAAATCCAAACCACAAAATAGTTAGAAAGTAGTTTGTCTCTCACAACGGACCGTGAGAGACGTGAGTGATAGCTTCCTTATAGCTAAGAGAGTTAGGTTACTTGTTAGGTGGAAAGGAGTGTTACTAGTGAGGCTAAGGACGGACGCTTAGCTTAGTGAAGTGTAACGAATCGCCTGTAAGGACTCTCTCTGAATAAGATAAGGACGGCTATTGAAATCCTCCAGCGGAGGTAGAGGTTTACCCATAAGACTAGTTGGTCTTAGTGGGGTTCCTCTATATATATTCGTGTCCATTATCGCATTCTGTTTTCCTGTTAAGTCTTATTCTGCTGCACTTAGGGACGCCCTTAACCCAATTAAGGACGCCCATTGTAACAGACTTACGATCCAACAAAAAGATTAAACGCTACTAACGCTAAAATATGAGAGAAAAAATATATGTTATAATTTAATTTTTGTGTTGATAATTTATCAATCCTAAGTTATGTCATTTTTTAAGAGAAAAGAGTTATGTCGTATTTAATGTAGTCTAATTGTCACATATCTTCCATGGTTTTGTAATTTTAAATATTTTCTAAAAAATAATTGGTTTTGTATTGTATTTATTATTTGAATTTTCATTTTATGTTCATACCTAAGAAAATTTATATTGTTTTCAAAAAATAGAAAGAATTATTAAACAAAAAAGAATCTTAGTTATATTGGTCAATAGAAATTGATCATTATGCTCTAGGCAATAAATAGCTTAAGTTTCAAATCCTCAATTATCTATATGCTCCATTTATCGTATAATATTAGTAAGATAAAGTTCATAGTTTTTTATCATACAACTTAACAATTGTTATAAATAGCAAGTGCTATTAGGCGAAAGAAAATATACATTGGTCCATAGTAGACCTGTCAATCGGGTTGGGTCGGTCGGGTTCGGGTCGGGTCATCTCGGGTTCGGGTTGAAATGGGTTCGGGTCGACAATGGGTAACAGGTCAATCGGGTCGGGTCATTGCGGGCTTTTGGGTCGGGTCTGATCAACCTAAGAGGTCAAGAGTATCAATTGTTTTACCAATATGTGATCTCGCTTATATTTGTGCGATTTCTCCTACCGCTAGCTACGCGGTGGAAGTATTTAGTGTTCCTATCGTTTAAGTTTAAAGAGCTCAAAAAAAGAGAAGGAAGAGAAGAAATTAACACACATTGATTCATCAATGGAGATTTCTTCTTCAGAGAACAAGGAGAAGGGGTTACCTAACAATGGATTTACCTCTCTTGAAAAGTCTAAAAAGAAGAAGAGGGAGAAGGAGAAGAAAGAGAAGAAGAAGAGACATAGTAAGGATATCTAGGAGATTTCTTCTCGAGATAAGGATTGTAGCAGAGTGAAAGAAGAGCAGGAAGACAAGAAGGATCAGAGCATTCAGGCTGTAGAAAAACGCCCAACCACACAACCTCACTCACCTATGGAGAGTTCAAAAAAAGAGAAGAGATCCACACACGTTGATTCATCAATGGAGATTACTTCTCCAAAGAACGAGGAGAAGGGGTTACCTCTCCTGAAAAGCCCACAAAGTAAGAAGAGACATAGTAAGAATATTGTTGGGCCCTAACTAACCAGAAGTCCAAGGCGAGTGCTAGAGCGGCCCACAAGATGTTTACGAAGATCGTCAATGCGTTTCTAGAAGGTCGGTCAAGTTAAGTTTGACCGAGTATACCTCTTTGACCCTTCAAGCGTGACGATAGGTTAATTATATCCATTTAGGGTTTATTTTATCTTGTATAAGAGGGAGCGTAACGATTTTAGGAAAGATATATCTTGTACGATTTATCTATCCAGTTAGCTATCTTTATATCTTGTAAAGCACTCTATCTTTTAGGCCCCTATAAGTACATAGAGAGGGGGGCATACATATGTACGTGACACATTCATACATTAATACAAGCAAACATACGCAAGCTCTAAAGACATTCTCGCATTCTTTCTTTTGATTCTTGTGTTCGCATAGCTTAATTCACGCCCGATCTAGGCTAAGGGGTCACCAATTCTACTCGGTTGATTTCTAGCTCTAACAGTTTGGCGCCCACCGTGGGGCAAAGAATTTGGCAACTGACGAACAAAGGATCACTTGCGGTTCAAGTTTCTCACTTACAACAATGTCTGAATCTGGGGAGTTCGTGCCAGACAAGAACAACGCCACCCCACAAGAAGAAATCTTGTCTAAACAACGAGAAGACGAGATGGCGGACGTTCGGCGTCGCATGGAGCTTCTCCAGAAGGAACTCGAGCAACAAAAAGGCTTCTTTGAGGCCAGCATGGAGCGCTTAACCAACGAAAACAACCAACTCAGGAGCCAGAATCAGTTACTCACTACGGCAAGGCAGCCCGCCAACGTGCCCAGAAACACTGATGGTCTGGCAACCCGGCTGAACTTCGATTCCGGAGAGGGAACTTCTGGGGGGAACAATGGGAATGACACCCAGGGCGGAGTCCTGAACACTCAACAGACGCCTAACCCCGAGAGCAACCGCGAACAAGCGGCAAACCGGGAGGTTCCTGGAAACCAAGTCACACCCCCGGGGAACACCTATAGAACTCGCTCCGGGAACGTATGGATAGCCGAGAATGCATATACTGAAAGGCACCAAGAGGTAGATCTGGACGCCCTCATCCGAAGGAAGGTTATGGAGCAGATCGGGGCCATCTCCGATCAGGTTGTCAGAAGCCACACCGGATACCAGCCGGTGCAACCAGAGGCCCACGATGGATACGACGAATCACCGTTCGTCCCCAGGATTGCTCGGGCCGAGATACCAAGGAAAGTCACTATTCCTACCATGAACCCTTACAATGGTACCACGGACCCTAACGAGCACATAGCCATCTACAAGCAGAAGATGATGACTAGCTCGGTTCCCAGTCACTCAAAGGAATCCGTGATGTGCAAAGGGTTCGGAACAACCCTAACAGGACCAGCCCTCACCTGGTTCATCGGTCTACCCAGAGGAAGCATCAAGTCCTTCGCCGACCTTTCGGATACCTTTCGAAGCCAGTTCGCTAGCAGTCGCAAATTTGAGAAGCAGTCTAGCGATCTCTACCGGGTCAAACAGAAAAATCACGAGACCACAAGAGCTTTCCTAGACCGCTTCAACAAGGAGAAAGTAACCATCCCAAATTGCGATACCACTACCGCCATTGAGGCTTTCCGGCAAGGGATCATACCTGATGGAGGTTTGTACCAAGAGCTGACCAAACACCCTTGTGTTACCTTCGAGGAGGTCCAGTCAAAAGCATTAACACACGTACGTCTGGAAGAAGATAGGTCTCTCCGAAGAAGGTCAGCTGAACCTAGAAGTTCCGATAGGAAGGGTGGCAATGATCGCAAGAGGGAGTACCCAGAGAGAAGGCGATCGCCCTTCGACCAGAGAAGGGGCCGGCGTGATCGATCCTACGATAGGCACCCAGCCAAACGGGTCAATGTAGCACGTAACAAGCCACCAATGGAGAAAGAACGCGATCCCTTGCCACCACCTCTGGAGGATTACAATCTCAAAATCTCGCCATCACAGCTGGTGAAGAATCTCTCCAAGATGGGAGATCTCGTTAGGTGGCCCAGGAAGGATAAAGCACCCAAAGCGGGAGCCGACGAGAATAAATGGTGTGAGTTCCACGACAACCACGGCCACTGGACCAAAGATTGCATCATGCTAAGGAGGGAAGTAGCGCACTTAATCTCTAAAGGCAAGATCCGAGAAGCGGCTCCAGACGCCAGAGTTCCTCGCGATCTTCTAGACAACCCCTATTCCAGAAAGGCGAACGAGAAAACACCCCCTACACCAGAGAGGGTGGTGAACGTAATCACTGGATGCTCAAGCGTGTGTGGTCTTACTTACTCAGCAGCCAAGAGACACGCGCGTGAGGGATATCTGGGAAAACCTACCCATCTAGAGAGGCGACCTAGACAACCCACCGGGTTGGCGATAGTCTTTGACGACTCCGACATCGAAAACCAGGTCGGGCCTCATCACGACGGTTTGGTGATCTCCTTACACATAGGAAACGTCCTTATGAGGAGAATACTGGTCGACACCGGCAGCTCTACCAACCTAATAACACTCACCGCCCTCAAAGAGATGGGTTTGTCTGAAAACGACATCCACAAGCAACCAGTCCCCCTCGTAGGGTTTAGTGGAGAAGTAAAGCATACCACGGGAAACATAACCCTACAAACTTTCGCCAAAGGAGTAAACTTGCAAGTGGAATTCATGGTGATAGACTGTCCATCCAGCTACAACATGATCTTGGGTCGGCCCTGGTTACACGACATGAAGGCGGTGGCTTCCACCTATCACCAGACGGTTAAGTTCCCTACGCCCAGGGGAATAGAAGAAATTCGGGGAGATCAGAGGCTAGCTAGAGAATGCTACAAGACCGCTCTAAAGCCTACGGCCGCTGGGCCGCAGGCATAGCAATTACAGAGCGCTGCCCCTCCTATCCAGTCCCGAGAGGAGGAAGAGGAAGTGGAGGAGGTAGCAATAGGGGAAGGACGGATCGTTCGCCTGGGCATCGGACTAGACACGTCCATCAAGGCGGAACTTGTGGCCTTTCTGGAGAAGCACCAGAAATGCTTTGCATGGAGCCACGAGGACATGACTGGAATTGACCCAGGGGTAATCACGCACAAACTTAATACCGATCCTAGCTTCCCCCCCGTAAAACAGAAAAGGAGAAGGTTTGCACCAGAGCGAATCCAGGCAGTTGACGAGGAAGTAAGGAGGCTACTAGACACGGGTAAGATCCGAGAGGTGAAATATCTAGAATGGGTAGCTAACGTAGTGGTCGTCCCAAAGAAGAATGGGAAGTGGAGGGTTTGCGTGGACTTTACCGACCTGAACAAGGCTTGTCCTAAGGACTCTTTCCCACTCCCACACATAGACACAATGGTCGACGCCACCGCTGGTCATGAACTCTTGACGTTCATGGATGCCTTTAGCGGCTACCACCAGATCCAAATGCACCCCGAAGATCAAGAGAAGACGTCCTTCATAACAGGACAGGGGACATATTGTTACCGAGTTATGCCCTTCGGCTTAAGAAACGCTGGTGCAACTTACCAGCGTCTCGTTAACCACATGTTCCAGAATCAGATCGGGAAGACCATGGAGGTATATATCGACGATATGGTGGTTAAGAGCACGTTGGCAATACAACACCAACAACACCTCGAGGAAGCCTTCAACATTCTCGAGAAATTCAATATGAAGCTGAACCCTCAAAAGTGCACATTCGGAGCTCAATTTGGAAAATTTCTAGGTTATATCGTAACTAAAAGGGGGATTGAGGCCAGCCCCGACCAAGTGAAGGCCATAGCCTCCCTGAGATCACCCAAGAACATCAAAGAAGTACAAAAGCTCGCAGGGAAAATCGCCGCCCTTAACAGGTTCATATCCAAGTCAACCGACAAGTGTCGCTTGTTCTACGACATACTCAAGAAAAACAAAGGCTTCCAGTGGGACGAACGACACGAGAAGGCTTTCCAGGAACTCAAGGGTTATTTTTCCAATCCATTGTTGCTAGCCAAGCCGGTGCTAGGAGAAATCTTGCAGCTATACCTAGCCGTATCAGGAAACACATTGAGCGGGATCCTAGTCAGGGAAGCCGACGGACAACAGATGCCAGTTTATTTCGTAAGCAAGACGATGACTTCAGCAGAGACTAGATACACCCCCCTCGAAAAATTGGTCCTCGCCGTCGTCATGAGTTCGAATAAGCTTCGCCCTTACTTCGAATCGCATACGATCGCGGTGCAAACCAGCTACCCTCTGCGACAGGTGATGCAGAAGCTGGAATTCTCTAGGCGAATGACCAAATGGGCAGTGCAACTCAGCGGCTATGACATCAAGTACGAACCTCGCAAGGCCATAAAGTCGCAGGTCCTGGCCGACTTCGTCGCTGACTTCACACCTGATCTAGAAGAGGCAGCAAACGCAAGCACACCCGCGCCTGTCCCAAACGAAATACACGACACATGGACGCTCAACACAGATGGGGCTTCTAACGCCAGAGGGATAGGGCTAGGGGTGGTCTTGGAATCAAGCAAGGGAGATAGGCTAGCTCAGGCCGTAAGATGCGACTTCGGCGCCACTAACAATGAGGCGGAGTACGAGGCTTTGATTTTCGGGTTAGGGCTGGCACATGACCTGGAAATCCGAAATCTTCAAGTAAGATGCGACTCCTTCTTGGTGATTAACCAGATACTAGGTCTGTTCGAGGCGAAAGACGAGAGGATGGCTCTTTATCTAGAAAAGGCGAAGGCGTTGGCGGGAGATTTCCAGCAGGTCACCTTCGAACAGGTACCCAGAGAAAACAATACGTCGGCCGACGCCTTAGCAGGCTTAGGCTCAGCACTCAATCCGAGTGAATACTCTCAGATCCCGCTAGTACACCTTCTATACTCGGCGATCGAGTGTCCCAAAGAGACATCCATGCTACATACGCTCCTAGTAGTCAGCCTCGACGCACACTCTGGGTCAAAGCCAAGTAGCTGGATCAAAACGTATCTGGACTGGTTAATACACGAGAGGGAGCCCGAGGATAAAACGGAGGCAAGAGCTTTAAGAGCAAAAGCCACGCGATTCGTCGTCCACCAGGGCATACTCTACCACAAGTCTTCGTCTGGGGTCCTGCAAAGATGCGCAGAAGAAGAAGAGATAGAAAGCATTATGAGGGAAATCCATGAAGGGTATTGCGGGAACCATGCTGGAGGTAGGAGCCTGGCAAACAAGATACTTAGACATGGGTGGTACTGGCCAACGCTACGACGCGACGCCACCAAGTATGCCCAGGAATGCAAGGCTTGCCAGCGACACGCACCAACTTCTCACCAACCCTCTGAGAGTCTGCATCCAACCCTCACTCCTTGGCCTTTCATGCGGTGGGGAATGGATATTGTGGGAAAGCTGCCTCCTTCTACGGGGCAAAAGGTATTCTTCTTGGCTATGACTGATTACTTCTCCAAATGGATCGAAGCTGAAGCATATAGGGAGATCAAGGACAAGCACGTGATCTCGTTTATCGAGCGTAACATCCTATGCCGCTTCGGGATCCCAGCAACAATCGTTTGTGACAACGGTTCTCAGTTCATTAGCCAGAGAATGAGAGAATTCTGCCAAGGGTGGAACATCGATCTGGTTACATCAACCCCCAGATATCCCCAGGCGAATGGGCAGGCAGAATCCTCAAACAAGGTGATTATAAGCAACCTGAAGAAGAGGCTAACCAAATCCAAAGGCAAGTGGGCAGAGGAGCTACCCTACGTGCTTTGGGCTGATCGCACCACTCCCAAGAAAGAAACGGGGCAAACCCCCTTTTCCCTGGTATACGGGTGCGAAGCAGTCATCCCAGCTGAAATCCAAGTCCCAACCGCGCGATATGGGCTAGCCACGATTGACCAGAACAAGGAACAACTCGAGACAGACCTAGATACGGTCCAAGAGTTGCAGGAATCAGCCCACCTCAGAGTAGCTCGATACCAACAACAAGTATCCAGGAGCTACAACAAGAACGTAAGAGTCAAGGTCTTTCAAGTAGGAGACTGGGTACTTCGCAGAGTATTCCAGAACACAGCGGAGCAAAACGCGGGAAAGCTAGCACCTGGATGGGAAGGACCTTACCGGATTACGAAGGTAGTAGGACAAGGAGCTTACCAGTTAGAGTCCGAGAAAGGAGAACCAGTGCCTAGGAGTTGGAACGCCACTCACCTCAAGAAGTATTATTTCTAGAAACCCTATCTCTAGTTACTTAATTTAATTTGCATATTAGAGGGTCTTGGATTTTCTTCTTTTTCGGGGGATGCAAGGGGGTTCCTGAACCATCACCCCACTTTTATTTCTAGATCATAGTTCTAGTAATTAGCACCAGTTAGTACACTGTTTTGCATTCTTATGATTCTTTTGAGTTATGAATGAAAGTTATTACAAACCACTTCGTTTATACATACGAAAAACAAGAAAGTGCTTCTCGAGAGCACGCCTTTGCAAATTTCGCACGATACATAAATCTACACCAGGGTACCCGCCTAGTAGCCCCGATCAAGCTACAAAAAGGCAAACATTCCCACAAAACTCGTGGACGTAACGATTAGGCCCATAAGTGACCTAGGCATTTATCGCCAGAAATCCCACAAAACTCGTGGACGTAATGATTCGGCCCATAAGAGGCCTAGGCAAGTATCGCCAGCATTGCAAAATTCGCACGAACATCTGGATCCACGAATAAAGGCGCAAGTCGCCTAACATATACGCTAGCATCCAACGGATTACTCCGTGTACACTAACTGGTAGTACAACCCAGACATACCATCAAACATTCGATATCGCAAAAGCTAACGTTAGCACTTCGTACGAACAAGCTTGTTTATTACAAATAATAACCACTAAGGCGCGCTAGGAACCTACACTATTTTTAGGAAAGACAAACGTGCTTTTCCAAACACAATCCCTAGACAATGGTGATCCGTCCCCTAACAACACAAGGGGTAGCAAATTCACCATCAATCACATCACCATACTATGACAAATTCATTATATCTAGCCTCTAACTCTAGAGATACACTGACTGGCGCTCGTTTGGAACACGAGCACGTTTCCCGGTACACCCCCTCCAGGGCACGGCCTACGAATTTACTCCCGGAAACACAAGGGGTACTAGGCCCCCCGACGAGACTTACCCAAGAAAGACGTCTCGTTTTTGGATGAGGCCAGTAGAACCCTATCTAGGTAGAGTCGTGAGAGTCACGCGAATTCATAAGCATCCATCAAGCGACAAGGGGTGAGTTCAAGCATAAAACGAGTTTACACAAAGTACGCCCCTAAAACACCGCCAGATGGCACGATCAAAGCTATTCGTGAAGGTAAAGATTCGCAAGAATCAAGTGCTCATACATGCGTCAGGTCGAAAGCATGATAGACCTAGATTAATAGAGACATACGGGGGGCCCACAAATAAAAAGTTCATGCACTAGGGGTACGACGTTTTCCCCCAAAAAGAGTTAGAGTTTTTGGCACTCAGGCCACACCAGAATCTTTATCAAGTTTTTGGCAAATAACATTGCCAGAAGAAGTACTTAGACCAAAAAGCCATCACAAAACAGGCAAATAAGACAGATCACTTGGCAGGGGAGGGAGTTTGCGACGAGAGCTGTTCGTCCTTGTCCTTCTGAACTATGTCGCTTGAACCCGCGGCAGGAGCGTCCTCCATCGGGGCTGGTGAGTTGGCGTCGTCGTCTAGATCTTCATCAGGCAAGAAGTCTTCCCCTGGAACCTTAGAGCCAGGAGGAAACAGGGCCTCGAAAGTAGACTTCAGCTCCTCCAAGTTCCACCGGTTACTCTCTCCATTGGCAACGCTCTCCAGGACTTCTATCTTGGCCTTGGTGGAGTAGTAAGTCCCGATCCTTACCACCTGCTGAGAGAATTCTCCCGCGCCCCCCTGAAGCTCAGTGATCTTCCTCTCTTGGCTAGACACCTCTTCTTGCAGCTTGGCAACTTGAGCCCGGTGGCTGCCTAAGGCTTCTTCCAGGATACGATTCTGACGCTCGGCTTCCTGCACTGCTTCCGAGGCACGCCTTTCCTTGGTCCTCAGTTGGCTAATTTCCCTCATATGCACATCCATGGCAAGGGCAAATTCTTGGGTTGCCTGCAACAGATGCCAAAATAAGAGAGGGATGGCGATAGAAGTTTGCTTTGATAAAGGGGAAGGGTCGCGCGAACGTACCTTCTTCATGGCCTCTCTGGATCGCGTTAACGCCTGCTCCACCCCACTCTTGACAGAAGTGGCCCTAGCTTCGCTAGAAGTAGACTCTAGCACAGCACCCCAGAAGTCCGGGAGGTCGTCCTTGGAGAGATCTATAGTCGGAGGATCCTCCAGTTTGCGCTTCTGGGTAGGACGTTCATGCTTAGCCTCCTTCTTTGGCACCAGAGGAGGGTTGGAACTTTGGGATCTCAACATCCGCCGAAGCATTGCATCAGTGGAAACATTCCTTTCGCGACCTAATCACACCACGAACGAATTACTTGAATCCATTCTTTACTAGAAAAGGTACCTGGTACATGGAAGGGGTAAATTGCTAAAATTTTACCAGAGTTAGTAGGCTTGGAAGTACTTGACATTTTCACGGCAGGGGGCGAGATTTCAGTTTCTGGTTCTACAGACTCGTTGCTGGAATCCCGGGAATGGTCCTCCTCTTTGGGCTTCTCCGGCTCGTTAAAAACTTTGCTAGGGGCGCGGTTCTTGGCTTCCGTGGTCAACAGCACTTTGATCAACTTTCCACTGGACGATCTGGAGTTGAAGTTCTTTGGCACTGCACAAGATATTGTCAGGAGAAAGTCAGCAAGATATGCTCATCAGGGCAACAGGACTAGTTGTAAACACTAGCAGAGACAATACAAAGACGAAAAAGAGAAAGATAACGACAGAGCAAGCGAGGCTCTTACGGGTGGTGTTCCAATCATCTAGGAAAACGTCCTTAAAGGTCTCTCCTAGTACACCCAGAGAACGTCTTTCAACAAAGAAGTAGCGCGACTGCCACCCCGTGTTAGGGTTCTTGACACCGGGGATCAGGGGGTCATGGGTGTTCCTAGAGTGGACGGAAATCCTACCCGGCCTGGAGGGCACTACCTTGTAAGCGACTAAGAACTCGCTCACCGTCATGCCTACCCCTTTCCTAGAAGCCAATTCATCAACACATCTCAGAATGCGCCACGTCGTGGGCATAATCTGAGAAGGCGAAACCCCTATATCTTTAAGAAAATCCCTAATGAACGGGGAGAACGGAAATTTGAGCCCTAATGAGAATGGGAACTCTGTGAAACAGATCCACCCTGGCCGGATCCAATCTATCAGCTCGTCTTGAGGGCAATACGTCACGTGCCGTCCGGAAAACCCCCCTCGGAGACGATTCTGGCTACATCGTCAGGTGTAAGGTTGCATTGGAATTGGTCTTGCGCCATTAGTGAATGGGAAGGTGCGAAAAGGGGAGATTCGGCCATGGGTAGAAAGGGTTGAGGTTTGGGTGAAAGACGGTGGAGATGAGATAGAAGAAGCGAAAGAAAGCGAAAGTAAAAGAGAGTGAAGACTAATTAGACTCGTACCTGTAAGTTGGTGAAATGACGCCTCTGCAGCGGATAGGTGAAGAGCTGTTTTAATAACAGGTAATGATGGCGTACAAACGGTTTCCAAGGCATACAAGTCGGAATAAGGAGTTTTTGGTTTGATTCAAATTTGAAATTCGAATTTGAATTCCGAATTTAAATCAAAAGGGGCATTGTTGGGCCCTAACTAACCAGAAGCCCAAGGCGAGTGCTAGAGCGGCCCACAAGATGTTTACGAAGATCGTCAATGCGTTTCTAGAAGGTCGGTCAAGTTAAGTTTGACCGAGTATACCTCTTTGACCCTTCAAGCGTGACGATAGGTTAATTATATCCATTTAGGGTTTATTTTATCTTGTATAAGTGGGAGCGTAACGATTTTAGGAAAGATATATCTTGTACGATTTATCTATCCAGTTAGCTATCTTTATATCTTGTAGAGCACTCTATCTTTTAGGCCCCTATAAGTACATAGAGAGGGGGGCATACATATGTACGTGACACATTCATACATTAATACAAGCAAACATACGCAAGCTCTAAAGACATTCTCGCATTCTTTCTTTTGATTCTTGTGTTCGCATAGCTTAATTCACGCCCGATCTAGGCTAAGGGGTCACCAATTCTACTCGGTTGATTTCTAGCTCTAACAGATATCCAAGAGATTTCTTCTCCAGATAGCAAGGGAAAGGGGTTAGCGGACAGTGAGAAGGCTATTAATGATGCATAGATTTAAAAAAAAAGCTGAAATTTCATTGAGTATGTGCATTTTGTTAGATCCATGCCAATTGTATAGGAATTTTGAAGAGTTATAGGATATTCATGATACAATTGCATTCATGGTATAGGATGTCTATACAATTAGTCTATGTTAGAATGAGAAGAGAAATGTTATTTTGTTTTCTTGTGTATAAGAACAAGAACCGTTCTTTAAAGTCATGTTTTGGTATAGTTGTTTATAACCAAGCAAGTTGGAAGTGGAACTGCAATTACAGATTTCCATATTAACATAACAAGGTCATAGTGTCAAATGAGACTCTAGAACTATATATTTAATTATAAGCCAGACCCTGGATCAAAAGCTAATGACACATAAAATGCTATTAAGGATAAACTGAATAATCTACAGATGGAGCTTGTTGAACGTACCTTCAGTATATGACTATAGTGTTCTTGTTTAGAGACCGCCACTAACACAGGTTCTGTATGAGAGATCCTACATTGGCACATGTTCATGTTTAGAGATCGCCACTAGCACAGGTTAAGGCTCAGTCATTGCACTGGCACATGTTTTCTGGCGTTGAAAAGAACACTTTTTTAATACTTAACAGGATAAATGCAACGTTGCACGAAAGAGATATACAAACATTCTAAAGTATCAATCAACAAAGTGGCTACTCAACCAGATTCCGAGTAAAGAACCTTCTTGTAAAATTTCTCTAATCTATTTATATATATAAAACCCATAAGGTTTAGAACCACCACATTGCACTACTTAGTTAAAAAAATATTAAATGTAAAATTTGTACGTGTTATATTAGGTGTGGGACGTTTTTAGCAATGATGAGGTTGTGAGCATGGTGTCGGACCGAACTTTTACAAAAGTTTAGGGGTATTTGCCGGAATAAGTTTTTTACTTAGGCACCATCCGGAAAAGCTAAAAACTCGAGGGTACCATACGGAATTTTCCTATAATATAAAGCATACATACATATAGACCTGTCAATCGGGTTGGGTCGGTCGGGTCATCTCGGGTTCGGATTGAAATGGGTTCGGGTCGGTAACGCGTTACGGGTCTATATGGGTGGGTTCGTTGTAGGTTTTCGGGTCGGGTTGGATTAACCCAACGGGTCAAAAATATCAATTTTCTGCCAAAATTTAAATAATTTATTATTTTAATAATTTTCAGAATAAATTTTATACATTGTAGAATATTATAAACTATAATAAATCAGGTCCAACCCAATTGGTTCGGGTTGAAACTAGATCACGGGTCTAAATTTCGAGTTGAAACCCAAAAATTTTGGGTCGGGTCAGGTGGGGTCAACTTTTGATAGGTCTACTTACTCATAATAATAATAATAATAAGATATCAAAAATTTAACACAATAGAATTTAATGCAAGCAATTAATAACAAAAAATACAAATTTACATGTAGGCTAGATAGGATAAATAATATATAATCACATAATAACATATAGTATGTTATAACATAAAGGGATGAATTGAATTGGGCAATTAAAGTTAAAAAATTCCAATTTTACTTGTAGGTTAGATTAGATACAAATTTATAATATCTTTTTAAAATTGAATCAGATTCTTTTTGTTATGTGTATAGGATGATAGTAGAACAATCGAAGGCTTTTTAGCTTGCATTGTCTTTTAAATAAATCAATCTATAAGGGGGTCCCACACACTATTGTTAGTAACCATGACTCCAAGTTTGTTGGTCATTTTTGGCGGACACTTTGGGGAAAGCTAGGTACTCGGCTACTATTCTCTACTTGCTACCACAACTAGATGGATGACCAAAGTTATGCGAACAGCCACACGCTCGAGGTTCTCCTTCGAGCTATATTGAAGGTGATCCTGAACCATTCAGAGGATATCTTGCTGTTTGTGGAGTTTACCTAGAACAAGTCTAAGGATAGTGTTATACAACTTACACCATTCGAGGTTGTTTACGGACGGAACCGATTGACGCCAATGAATCTAACTTTGAGAGCCATGTAGGATGGGGAGTTGTTCATTGCGACCAACCACACAGACCACATTAGAGAGCTACATCGGAGGACACAAGAGTAACTAGAGTGCAAAGCCGAGCATTATGCAACACATCTCAACCACTGCCTCCGTCGTGTGGTGTTCCCCCAAGAGATCTTATGTGGGTTCACCTACATAAGGAGTGATTCCCTCTTATGGCAAGATGAAGCTGTCACCCTGAGGTGATAGTGCCTATCAATAGGAGTTGCCAGATGATTATAGTGTGCACACGACGTTAATGTCACTGACCTTTCTCCTTATTCACTTGTTGAACGCGATGAGGGTGAAGTGGGGACACTTCACATTCAAGGGGGAGGGTGATATTACACCTCCCATGCCTGTAGATGAGGACATTGTCATGATAAGTGTTGATGGTCCAACTACTCGATTCTGAGCTAAGGCCATTGCCAAGCTACGACTTCCATAGTCTTCTGAGCCAGCCTGGGTTACTTTGAGCTACATAAGCCACACCTTTGTAGAGTCATCTCCTTGGTGACATAGAGTAAGCCCACGGTGTTGGACAACACACCTGAGTGACTCAGTTGAGCCGAGACTGTGCCTAGTCGACCCTAGGCCTCGTAGATTACTTGTCTTCAAAGCTTATCTTTTGATTTTCCAATGTTTGTATTTTATTTCTATTTTATACTTTCATTCATATTTAATTGATGTATTTTTAAAGACGTTTTATGCATATTGGCGCATGATGTACACAGTTATGATGTATATATAGACGGGGTTTTAGCATATATTTAGTGGTGTTTTAGGCCTCTCTAGTGGACTTTTAGAGCATTGAAAAGGAAGAGTTGAATACATACTTTTAGGAGAGTTTTGGAGTTGAAAAAGACGAAGATTCGCGTTTTGTAGTTGGCGGCGACCGCTGCCCATTAGGAAGCGCTCACTGAGTGGCCGAGGAAATTATTTCATCTTTAAACGCTCTATTTTGTTATTTTATTACCTTAGACAATTTATTAATTCCAGCTTTTATGTATTTTTACTTATTTCTTTTATTCTATTTGAGGATGGTTAGACCTTGTATTTAGACCTAATTTTGAGTTTGGAATATTTTGTTTCTTTGAGAATTCTATGGAGAACTATACACTTTTTGCCTAGACAGACAATTGAAGCATTCACTTTGATTCAGTTGTGAGATTTCTATTTCCTTATCTATTACATGACTCTAATCTATTCTCTTGGTTGAATTTTTATTGACTTGTTTCAATAATTTTTAGCTTGATCGTCCAGGACTTGTTGTTATTAAGTTTTTGCTAGATTTAGAGTGTTTCTAGTTGAACATCTCTATTTCATAAGTAGCAACTGCATCGTGCTAATATCTGGTTGTATTAGTTTTATACTAAAAAGAATTGATTTGTAATCTAGGGTAAAGTTGGTTGTGTTATCCTAGATTTGCATTCAATTATATTCATGTTCATGAATCTTGATAGTTTCTTGATTATTTAATTAGTTAGAGTTAATAGTGTCTGGTTGTGCTATTAGTTATAATTGAAAAAGGAATTGGAATTTTCATTGCATGAGATATTGAAGTGAAATCAATTGTCAACTTGTCAAGCGAATGTGGATATTTGTTTGACTAAGCTATTTTTCAAAATTTATTACACAAAACCTTAAACTGTTAGTTTTGCATGTTTAGAAAGTTAATTCCCACCAAAAGCCCCCCTTGTTACTTGAGTTTGACACAAACTTCACCGCAAAAGAGAATATGTCTCCTTGCGGATTCGACCCTTACTTGCTTTATACTATGATTTTAAATTGGTTAAGATTCTTTGCATAATCATGATTTAAAACAACTAAATCGCCGTGATCAGCGTAGCTTGCTTTGTTAGCCTTCTCTTTAAATACTTTCTTCTTCATCATTTGTAAGACACGTTTTGATGCATAGTAAGAGTACTCTCCTTCATCGAAACGTCACCATTGTTGCTTGATTTTACATTTGTTTGTCATCTAAATCCCCCCTCCTTCAATTGTCTAAATCTCCCTCCTTACACTGAGAAGCCCCAGTTTCTCATCGACTCTCGACACCACCGAGACTTACCTATCCCTTTGCATTGCCCCTTGCTACGTACTCAAAAATGCCATCGTCCTACTTCGCCTTCACCTTGCTCCATTCCCCGATAGAAGAAGTGGCATTAAATGGTTTTGCCATCAAATCCAACACTTCTTTGAAGTGCCTAGGCCTTAGGCCTCGATCGCTATTTTACAAACACAGCTTGTACAATGGGATACAAACTTAGTGGGCGTTAAATGGTTTTGGGGTTGTGAAGTTTTTCTTCATGTCCCTTCTCACGTGCTCCCTAACCATATGAAGAGGTTTACCTCACCCAACCCAACACTCCATCTAAGTGCTTTAAGTAACCCACCCATTCTTGGAAATTTATAAATATGGATGCAATGTGTTGAAAGAAACCATCACACACACTCTCTCTCTCTCACTCTCTCTCTCTCTCTCTCTCTCTCTCTCTCTCTCTCTCTCTCTCTCTCTCTCTCTCTCTCTCTCTCTCTCTCTCTCTCTCTCTCTCTCTCTCTCTCTCTCCCTCCCCATAATCTAAAAGTAGAAGTTTTCCTCTCCCCGGTAGTAGCATCCCCATTTCTGGCCAAGTTGATAGAAGGAACGCTAGAGAAATTGCGGTTTGTGTTGTGCCCACGTGTGCCTTGCTCCATTGCCTTGTATCGATTTCCGTTTCACATTATGACTTCATCTCGGTTATGTATTTGAGCCTCTTTGTCGTTAATTTTCCAAAATCAATATTATCGCTAAAATTAATGGGATTAATGTTGATTAATAAATAATATATTATAGGATTAATAATTAATAATTTCTTTAAGAAGTTAGAAAGCTTCTACTTCCAATGCATGCAACCAATGCTACCCAACATGCCGGGGAATCCACAAGCCTCTCCAATGCTCAACAAGCGGTGTATGTCCTCGGAATTTGGACTTCTTAGGTAGCGATCACCAAAGAAAGTTATAATACCTTCAACAAAGTGGGAGAGACATTCTCTTACAGTGGACTCCCCAATACGGAGGTACTCATCACATGCATCCGCAACATGCCATACGCCCACATACGCATTAAAGTTGTACATTTTACTAAGGTTGATAAGCTAAGCCTTTTGGACGCAATATTGATGTCTATGGATAAATCTACAAAAGTGAATTATGGTATAATTATATATATAATGTATAAATTATCCAAAATGGCAAATTTATAAAACACTGTTCTCTTAAATAAATGAATGCCATGTGACATTGTATGAGTGAATTGATGATTGTTGTGTTGGGCAAACACACGCCTCCCCTGCGCTTAGCATATCAGCTCACTGGTTGACACTCATGGTAGTACCATAAGGTCTCGGGTTCGAGACTCTAGGGCGGCGCTTTGCCCTATTTCTTTTGGAGCTGACTAGTAACCGGCGCGCCTCCACTTTTCCATGCAAATCCTCTGTTTCGGAATTCTGTTCCGAAATTGTGTTTTGTGGGAAACACCTCCTCAATCTCTATCTTAAATGCAGGGCCCCCCTATGCATTTGTGTGGGAAACAGTTCCGAAACGGGTGATTTTTATCTATGCAACTCTTCGGGGTGCAAATTGCTCTTAGCTTGTGGTATGTAAAATTCTAAAGTGATTGGAGTGCACGTCCATTGTCACATCATCAATTAGGGGTTAAAAGGTTACAAAAGTAAAATTAAGGTGTTAAATTGGTAAAATGGTAGGTACAAGGCGCTAAATGATTATTAGGCGCACGGTCAGTATAGGTGTTTTGGGCTAAAATCGGCTCAAGATCGAGAACGTAATTTAGCGTAATCGGGCTACCGATCTTTGATCAGAAATTACAAAAAGGAGAGTTCTTTCTTAGTTCTTCGTTACAAGCCAGAATAGCGTATCCCTCCTCCTCTGTTACAATCGAATTTTTGTATCTAAATTCCTTAATTTTCGATCCCACATCTCTTGCAGTTACAACCGTCATGGCCACGATCTCCTTTGCTTCAACCCACTTCCTGCCTCGTGCTTGCCCCTCAACTTGGGCCTTTTTCCATGTATTAGGCCTCTTCTCCTTATGAGTTGATGCTAAAGAATTGGGCCTAGAGGAATCAATTTACTGGGCCCAACATTACCCCCGAATCAGGTTTCGGGTATGCTAAGCAAGCTGGCCGGAATCTGATTCGCTATCCCTTCGATCGAGAATTTTCCTACTACGATTCAGTAGCTATATCCAGCCATAGAGTCTAGGATGGCGAATCTATCGGGAGTTGAGTCATTGTCGAAGTCTCTGTTGACTGGACTGCTGGGCGTAGGCTAGGCTGTGCTAGCGATCACTCGCGTCTCTAGCGAGTTCAGGCTTTTGATATCGTTTGTGTCATTTCCAGTGATCGTTCGTGGCGTCTAGCATAAGTAATGCGTTGGTCGGCGATTAACAACTGATAGTGAGGGAATGGCTCGCGATAGCTAGCGAATGATTTTTATCTAGTGCGTGCTAGCAAGTGGCAGGTAAGCCAGAGTATTCTAGCACCCCTTGAGTACTGTTCTAGCAGTTTTCGTGTGATTAGCAGGAAGTGACGGACTAGCTAGCGGGCGCTAGCATTTTTGCGTATTTAGTAGCGAGCGAAGGATTAGCTAGCGGATGCTAACATTTTTGAGTGATCAGTGGTAGGTGATGGGTTAGCCAGCTAGCGGTTAAGCTTACGACAACTAGCAGAACCGATTTTTAGCTAGCGTTAGCTAGCACTCGCGACAACTAGCGAAAACGATCGTAGCTAGCTAGAGCTAGCGATGAACTTGCGACAACCAGCGAAAACGATCGTAGCTAGCTAGAGCTAGCGATGAACTTGCGACAACCAGCGAAAACGACTTTTAGCTAGCTGGATCTAGCGTTGAACCCGCGACAACCGGCGAAGACGATTGTAGCTAGCCCGAGCTAGCGTTGAACTCGCGACAACCGGCGAATCGATTGTAGCTAGCTAGAGCTAGCGATGAGCTTGCGACGACTGGCGAATTGATTGTAGCTAGCCATAATTAGCACTTGCGACAACTGGCGTAGCTAGCGTTGGCTAACAATGAACTTGCGATAACAGACGATTAACGTTTTAGCTTGCGATTATTAGCGGTAAACTGTTGGGTACCTATCGATAGGAAGTTTTCATGCGGCAGCTGGCGAAGGATCTACCCCAGCGGGAGCTACCCAGGGGCGGTAATTGGTATATAACTTGCGACAACTGGCGAATAATCTTGCGACGTCCGGCGAATGACTTGCGGCAACTGGCGGGTGACTTGCGACATCTGGCGAATAGCACGCATTCTCTAGCGAAGTTCGCGTTCTCCAGCGGAGCTCGTGCTTTCTAGCGAAACTTGCGTTATCTATCTGAACTTGCGTTATCTAGCGATACGTGCGTTATCTAGCAGAACTTGCGATATCTAGCGAGACTTGCATTATCTAGTGACTTAGCAAATTATCTGGCGACGGCGGCAAATTATCTAGCGATCAGTTTAGCTATCTAGCGATGTGGCACTTTACTTGGCTACTTAGCAAAGTATCTAGCGACGGGGCTAATTATCTAGCGATCAGTTTAGCTATCTAGCAATATGGCACTTTTCTTGGCGACTTAGCAAATTATCTGGAGACTACGAAACTCCAATAGCCAAGAGCATGAGTAAACGAAAGTGCGAAGTGACCATCGTCCGGGGCGTCCAAGGCCCGATGGCACTTTTTTAATTGAACTCCAAATACGACAAAGTTTGTATCCAGACACAAGTGTTGATCAAAAGATTGAAAATGCTAGAATCATACGAAATACTAGATAAGAGTTTCAGAAATAGTACTTTCGGAGGATGGGTGCGAGGTTTCCGAGGCCTAGCGTAGTTCGTGGCGTGGGTGGGCCTCACATCTCTGGGCGTACTCAGCGGCGTCTCGAGTAGGGTTGGCTTCTCCTTTCTCGGCGGTAATCAGCGTGGCCATGCCTTTCAGGTCTTTCCGGCTCGGCACCTCTCCGGCGTAGCCTCCGGTCTTCCTCTAGCCGCACTTGCGCTAGAGCCTTGACCTGCACTTCTTCGAAGTTGGCGATAGGATGCTTAGTGAGTTCCTCGTAGAGCCCGCTACCTTGTGCCACCCCCTGCCTGAATGCCTCTACCGCCGTAGCAATATCGCAGTTTGTGATGCTTATCTTCTCTTTGTTGAAGCGGTCTAGGTAGTCTCGAGTGGACTCCCCTGGCTTCTGGGTGATCCGGTAGAGGTCGCTAGGTTGCTTCTCGAACTCGCGACTGCTAGCGAATTGTGCCCGGAAGATGTTGGACAGATCAGCAAATGACTCGACGCTTTCGCGCGGGAGATTTATGAACCAGGTGAGGGCCGAGCCGGCCAAAGTTGTACCGAAGCCTCTACACATCATGGCTTCCTTGGATCGGTGTGGGACCGGGATAGTCATCATTTTCTGTTTGTAAACGGCGACATGCTCGTTTGGGTCGCTGGTTCCGTTCTACGCTGGCATGGGCAGTACAGTAAACTTTCTCGGGATTTCCACATGGGCTATCCGGGGGACGAAGGGTGATTCGTCATAACCGTCTGGTGCCTCAGGGACCACTGGACGAAAGGTGTTGTGGTTGCGCACCACCTGCTCCATGATAGCACCGATTTGCTCGGTAACCATTCGCCGGATAGTGGCATCTAGGTCGACTAGCCTCCTTCGCTCGTTATCTTCCTCCTCGTTGCTCTCTTCCGCGGCCCATGTGTTCTGCGGGCGGAAGGGTCTAGGGTCGCTAGCGGACCTCAGTTCCTCTAGCGGGGCCTGATGCGGAGCGCTCCCCCTGGTTTGGTTTGAAGGGAGGGCTCCAGGCAAGGTGGTCGGTGGGGTGGCGTAGTTATCTCTGGCGTCACGGCCACTGCGAGTCCCGGAGGTACCTTCCCCGCCACCAAAGTCGAGCCTTGCAGCTAGACCGCCAACTCTTCTAGCGACTCTGGCTGGTCGGCGCTCGGTTGTCAGAAGCTGGTTCTGGCTCTTGAGACGACTGTTCTCAGTGGTGAGTCTTTCGAGGTGGGCTTTGTAGGCGCTCCTCTGGTCGCTGAGTTCCTTCTGGAGGTCGGCCATCCGCCGGCGGAACTCAGCCATCTCTTGCTCTTGGGTACGGCTGCCTTGACTCTCATGGTTTTCTAGCACCTCTTGGCCAGTCTGGAGGTCGCCACCCCCCTTGCTGGAGTTGTCCACCGGAGCGCTCTCTAGTTCGGACATGATCGGACGTCTAAGGTCGGAAGATTGTAAAACTGATCGTCGGAATCGGTGTGGCCCCACGGTGGGCGCCAAATTGTTTTGGGCTAAAATCGGCTCAAGATCGAGAACGTAATTTAGCGTAATCGGGCTACCGATCTTTGATCAGAAATTACAAAAAGGAGAGTTCTTTCTTAGTTCTTCGTTACAAGCCAGAATAGCGTATCCCTCCTCCTCTGTTACAATCGAATTTTTGTATCTAAATTCCTTAATTTTCGATCCCACATCTCTTGCAGTTACAACCGTCATGGCCACGATCTCCTTTGCTTCAACCCACTTCCTGCCTCGTGCTTGCCCCTCAACTTGGGCCTTTTTTCATGTATTGGGTCTCTTCTCCTTATGAGTTGATGCTAAAGAATTGGGCCTAGAGGAATCAATTTACTGGGCCCAACAATAGGTAGCCGAACGAAAACCATATCGGGGCGGACTATAGATCGACGAGGCGGTGGGACGGCGAATCCAACGACCGGCGAACAGTGAAGTCTGGCATTGATTTTCTACTTTGGCATCGATTCAACTCGAGATTCCAGATCAAACAAAGATGATAAGAAATCCATTGACATGGCTGAACACCTTGGTCACAGAACCTCACTATCTCTTCCACTTCATCTTCTTCTTCTCTTACCTCCCCATTCGCGTCTCTGCCGCTTCCGTTCTCTCTCCTATCATCCACCATCGCCTTCTCTACCGTGTAATCTCTCCAATCCTACTCGCCAATTTTCTCAATCTGAAGCTTTCTTTAATCAAGTGTTTTCGTATCTGGTTTTGATTTTGTTGATCTTGTTGTTGTTTTTGTGCTGTAGGAGATTCAAGCTTTTCTAGCGTTTTCAGTCTTTTCTGCTGTCAAGGTAATCCTCTAGATCTGTATGATTACATTTCCGTCTTGGTGAAAATTTGATTGCAAAGAACCATGTCAGTTAGGATTATGCTTCAATTTGAATTGAAATTAAGTTGGATTCAGTTTCTTCTCGTTTTTGTAGTTTACATACGTGAATTCCCTGCTTTACATATCCATAGATATGAAAGGCAAGTTTGAAATATAGACTAAGAAGGTTGTAATGTTAACATCAGCATCACTTCCATTTCAGTTGGTCAGAGAAGAAACATGGGAGGCTTTCATTGCTGATACTTTGTTGTATGGAAAGGTCGTGCCAACCTCTAACTTCTTTCACTCTATTACTTCTGGCTTATATCCTTTGTTTCAAGATTTCTTTCCTTCATACTTGCACTATTGTTTCAAGATTTCTTTCCTTCATAGTAGGAGTCTGAATCATGTATGTTAGCATCGTTTTCTTTCATACTTTTTGGCTTCTTACAGTGCTTTTGTGTAGATCTTACATGTCCAATTAACATGATCAAAATTGCATCATTTTCTGACCTGTGATTTGCTTGTCCCTGCAGGCTTTGCTTCTAGTCTTTGCTTTGTTTGTGGATTACCATTTGGCATTGTGGTATATGGCAGCATTTCTAGGTACATCCTCATTATTTTTTTGATATCTTACTTAATTTCTGAAGTTTAGAAGTGTTAAGCCTATAAGTACAGAGACAAATTCATCTTTGCAGACTTATTCTGCAGAAGTTATCCACTGTTTTGGCTTCTCTTTTGTTACTTTTTGCGATTCGTATATTCATTACTATTTTCACTATGATTTCTAAATGCTTATCTGGGTTTAATATCTCTTTGTTATCAACTAGTCTTGAGTTACTTATCAAGTCCTTTGAAGCTTTACTTCTTCTGACTGAAGTGCTTTTCTTGGATTTTGCAGTTATATATATTCTTACACAGCAGCCTGCTTTTCAAGTACTAGGTTAGCATTAAAGATTAAATTGGTTCAGTTGTTTATTTCTTCTGTTAATAAATATTGTTTTGAAAGTGGATGTTTTAGACTTGCCTTAATATTTTATTTAGGTGGATGTGTTTCTCTTACACCATTGCAATTGGAGACCTCATTGACAGAAGGGAATACATCCAGATTCTGGTTGGTCAGTACAATATATATATATTGTTTTCAAGCAATTAAACATCAGAGTGTTTCCTTCCCTTTCTTTTTTCAGTTGTGTTGTTGTTGAACAATAATGCTTGGTACTAGATAAGCATTTTTAAGGACTTAATCAGTTAAACAATGACCTGTTATGCCAAGTTGTAATTGAAGAGTTGGGGATGAAGGACAGTTGTAGTGTTTAAAAGGCAACTAGGATTATCTTTCTATAACCTACATATTTATTTCTCCAGGAATAAGATTTGATATGGTTCAAGGCATTTAACATTACGCAACAAAGACTTGTCATCAGTTTTCTTTATATGGGGAAAAATAGCATGTTTGGTCATCACCGTCCCAAGTTTCTAACGGTTTTATCAGTGGCTACCTTAAAAGTGTTAGTTTGCAGTATGCTTGTGCTCTGAACACAATCTAGCTGTAAAACATGATTGACCCTTGTTTCTGCTTGGCTAGTGTTAGAGGATAAGTTTGAATTGAGTCTTAACAGTTACATTATTGGGAATGACTGATATACTAAAGAAAGGGCCCTTCTGTCTTACGCCAGCCTATTTTTATTTAAATGATGTTTTAAATTATGGTATTTTTTGAATTATTGTAATAGATATTGTGGGTATACTCTTTATTTTACTAATTTCAACAACTATTTATAAAAACTTAATCTGTTAGTACTTAATATCTATAAATCTTTGTATACAGATTCAAACAAACCCCGTAAGTTTTAACTAGTTTATAACCATAAACAAACAAAGTTTGCCATTTTCAAGTTCCTTACAAATTTTTTTTTTTTTTGGCTAATGCTAAAATATATGAAGAGAGGGGGAAGTAATGAACCAACGTATGTCAAAGCAAATATATGTGCAAACTACAGACACTGAACACTAGAGCTCCCAGGCAAAGCCGATTACCCTGCTAGGCTCTACAAACTTGGTACATTCTCACACATAAACCAGAGGTACTAATACCAACTCCAAGACAAAATGTAGGGTCACAAACCTCTCATGCATCGTTACAGGCTCCTCCTGTAAACCTGTTTCGACATAAGAGGTTGTGGCATGCATTGCAGGACTTACTACCTGAAATCTAAAACCCAATCCACAACAAAAGAAAGCAAGACAAGAGGGTTATCCAAAGCCTGCAAGGATCCTAAAAACTCCTTTATTCTCATGCAGCAGCACATAAAAGGGCTTTAGATCACGATGCTAAAATGTAAGCCAAATCCTCTCTATGCTTCCTCTTGTCTATTCATAAGAATCAACAAACACTCAGCAATGCAAAAGGGTAGGGGAATCACCTTCAAAACATCCCAAACAAAACCACATACCCCAGGAGAATAGAGAGAAAAACCAATGACCTTCTTCAAAACCCAGCTAGGTATCATATAGTACACAACTGGAGGTTATGTCTGAGATACAAACTAGCCAAAAAGAAGATGGAGAATAACAAAGAGCTAGCTAAGAAACTCTGTAAAGAGAAGCAAAAAACCTCATCAAAGCTGAACATCTCTTCTTGTTCAGACTTGCAGCCGTCGTAGACTTCTTATCACAATGATCAGCCTATGAGCTTGCAGTCTTAGTCTGAAAACCATAGCATGTCCCCTTCTGCCAGTTAGCTTGAGCTTAAAAGTAAATCTCATCTTACACTCATTGACAATGGGTTGAGCACAGCCTGTCACTTTAGGAGAGGCTTGCTTGAAGATGATTTCATTGCTCTTTCTCCAAGTGTGCTAAATGATACCAAGAAAGGCAATGAACTTAGTTTGAAAAGTATTGTTCATGTAGGATGAGGTTCTAGGAAACCATTTTCACCAATCATCAATGGATTGCAATGTGACTGATCCTCCTGTCCAAATGAAAACCTCATCTGCTACATTCTGAGTAAGAACACACCTAAACCTGATATACTCTTCACTTTCCTCTTCCTTGCCACTCATGAGGCAATTGGGATTTTGAACAGTGCCCCACTTGTGAAGCTTACCAGCTGTTGCCAACCTTTTGAAAGTGGCTAACCATGAGATACAGTATCATTAATAGATTTTGAATATGCCAAAACGACGGTATTTTGAAATGGAGGGTCTATCATTATATAGATTTTGTTTTTACTTTTTAGTTCAACTCAGCTGTTAGTTAGTCTTCTTGGAACTTAATCTTACCTATTGTTGAAGATAAATACACTAGAACTGAATTTGTTATTTACTTGTTTTGTTGGAAAGAAGTACTTGGATTGATACATTATTTCCTCCTCTATTACTGATCTCAATAATCTTCTTTAAAAAGTTTTACATACTATGTTGCTCATAAAATAAAAAATTGCTCGGTCCACTTTTTATTCCCTTATCAAATCTGTGTCCGAAGTTTAGTGGAATGCCTTCCCTCCAGAGAGTGTGGATATTGCTATTGTAATTATACGGCACCTTAAAATGAAACAGAAAGGAAAATATGCCTGTGTTGATGTGGAACAAAACGTTGTTGTCCAAATTGTTGAAGCAGAATACCCTTGTTGTACCTAATGCAAGCCAAGTAGATGTGCCTGCTAGTGTGCTTTGGCTTTTTCAGGCATTCTAATCTGGGGATTGGGTGTGTAGAGCTTTCTGTGTCAACTTTAGTTTCTATGTGGCTTGTTGTACATAGTCTTCTAGTGTAGCTGTGTAGGTTTGCTTTCTGCTTATAGTTACCCTAAGCATCTTCATAGATTTGTATGACTTCTGTGTGAATGACACTATTTAAAATTTCCAGGTTGAATTCCGTGCTTTGTCTTTGGCTTCCTGTGCGCGCACCAGTTTGATCTTTCCTGAACTATCAATTACGTAAGTTTCTCCCACGTAGCATGTCTAAATTAAATTGAATTTTGAAGCTAAATCCTTACAAACTGGAAGTTTGCTAATGCACAGATATTCGAATAAGAACCTGTCTTTTGGAGTAGTTGATCTTGGCCTCTTTCCAAATGCGGCAGACAAATTTGGAATACCCCTTCAAGGTAAATACTTTCTCCGCCTTCATTTTGGTTTTTTTGGATCATTTCTTGAATGGTTTATCATTGCGCAAATCCTCTGTTTTTAACAAGTCATGTTTTGACAGGAAGTGCAGCTCTTCCAACTTACATACTATTTGATAAAAATGTGGAGGTTGCTCGATTTCCAGAACCGGAATTTGAAATGAAAGTTTCTCATCCTCCTATAACGAAGGTACTGTCTGAACTCAAGTGATTCCTCACCTGACATCATACTGTGTAGTCCTAGCAGTTTCAAGTCTTAGTTCATAAAAAATCTTGCTCCAACCATACAAAAGGGATACAAAATGTAATCTCGTTTTAGGCTTCTGAAGTTGGAGGCCTTGTTCAGCATTATCATCCCTTGGAAGGATTGTTCCGAATCCAGTCTGTGTGCTTGACTTGCTACACACATTTATTTAAATAAATCCTTTTTGTGAAGCAAAAATTTCTGTCTCACTATGTTTGAGAGATATGATCGTTTGTAATATCTTCCATCATCTTGTCAACTATCCACAGGAGTCATCAGGAATTTGCTTAGATGATTTGCCTAATTGCCTTATTCCTGTCTAATCTATTTCTGATTCGCTCACTTTTCCATTTTCACGTTGCAGAAACTTTTGTGCCAGCATTTTGAGCTTGATCTACGCCTCATTGAGTATATCAACATGAAATAAGGTATTTCTTCTTTCTCCCAACGGTTATGGAGCATGCCAATGTTTGATGAAATTGCGTTCCTATTTGCTTGTCTATTGATTTGCATGTACGGTGCTCAATTGCAACTTGCAAGTAGGCATATAAATTTTCACACCACAGGTCATTGAGTTCATTGTAGTAGTCCTGTATCATAGCGTGTTATTAAACCTGTCCAACAGTTGAATGATTCAATCATTGATCAGGTTTGCGCTTCTGATGGATGAACTTGTGCAGGTATCATATAGACGACTGGGGACGAAAATACTTAATACCTCATCATTGTGCTGTCTAGACCGCCCTCTTGCTGGAGAAGTTTTGGTTTCTTGTCAACTGTTTCATTCTATTGATTCATCAACTTCACAGGCTCAAAACAGCAAGAAGCTCTACAACTATATTAGTGACCACTTATCCAAGTTGGAACATAAGAATTGACAATTCGGTTCGGTTGTACAATTTCACAAGTGTTGCCAGCTTTTGGTATAGGCCACTTGTGTCATTCCAATAAAGAGGTTGGATGATTGTAGGAGGAAAATCTCACAATGTTATTTCAAGCTCTTGACTGCCTGTTTGTATTTGTATCTCTCTTTTTCTTGTTCGTAAATTGAAATTTCTTTAGGCTGCAGCTATGGACTAAACTTCACAATCTAGCATGCAATCCTATGGTTATGCGATATATGTCTTCATATATTCAACCGTAGCTAACCGTTTATCGGATCTTTTAGGGCCTACGCTTTAATTCCAAACTAGTGGTACTTGTCGTGCGACTCGTGTTTTCTAATTTTTTGAATATATTAAAAATAGAATATTATTGTTAAAACAAATAATAGAAAATTTGATATAACTTAATTTCACCAAATAAGTCTTTAATTGTTCTATAATTGATTAGGAATATATTGTTATGCCAATGACGTACTTATATTTTATATTCAATAACTTACATTACAATCAATTAATTGTACGTAGACTTTAGAATCAGATCCATTAAAATGATAACGTAGTAAATCAAACATACATACGTATATTTTATAATAACATAGTAAATTTACTTTACACCAAATTAAACTGTACGTATGATCCTTAGACCAAATTAAATTGTACGTATGATCAATTCTTGATTGACGTATTATGTGTACGTATGAATTTGACGATGCAAAACATAGAAGAAAATCAAAATTTGAATGGTGTATGTGAATGCATATTGGGTATCTTTTGTAGAAGATTAAAGATAATTTATTTAATGGATATTGATTAGATCGATAGTATGACTTTAAAGATAAAATTGAGCATTAGATAATTAAGTACAACAAAAGATATCAACTTGTTATTATTCATTTGAGTTGAAAAAAAATCAAACGGGGCCATAATCAACGTGGTGGCTCGATATATTATTTTAATTAATTATGTAGAATCTTCATAAAAATGAAAAAATCATTTTTATCTAAAATAAAAACCTAAACAAAAATTATGTTTTCATATCAATATCAATTAAGATATCAAAATTCTCTTTTTCTATTGATTCTAGTAAGATTTGCTACTGATTTATATTAGGAAAATAAACTAACCTATCAAAAATTGGGTAAGATATTAAGTAGATATAAATTTTAGTTACCACTATTAAAATAAAATCATTATTTTATTCAACATTGATTACATGACGTAAATAATATTTTTTATTCAACATTGACCTATAAATGTAATTTTATTAATACAATGTTAATGTCAAAATAATTCTATTCGATTTTGCATATTTATATTATTATTTAATATATATGTTAAAGTTTTTCCACTATTTTTTGAGATTTAATAATGACAAAAATATATTCCAAAAAAAAAAAGAAAAAGCTGTTAAGATATCAAAAAATCACTTGAATTTTTATATTGATATAAAGATATAATGGTTGAAAAATCATGTTAGGAAAAAATCTTAAGATATCAAACATTGGGTAAAAGATATACGTAAAGTTATTGTAGTAAATATAATGTATACAAATAAAATCATTATTTTATTTAAGGTTGATGAGTGATGACGTGGCGTAAACTTTAATACAAATTTGAACTTCGCTTTATATTGTATTATACTTCGCAGTAGATATTCTTTTTATTGTTAGTCTTTTTTTATAGAATAATATTGGTAGGCTTTTTTTGATCAAAATATAAGATAGGATATTGGTAGTCCTTTTTTGTTTTTATTTATTTCAAGAATATTAAGCTGGTATTATTTAGATTTGCTACTATTTTTTTTATTATTATAAGATGATTTTGGAAATCTTGAAATTACCAAATTAATGTTCTTTAATCTAGCAGTTTTATTAAAACGGGGACAACGTATAATAATGATATTATACTATGGTCGTGCCATATTAATATTCATACTATGGTCGTGCAATTTTCGTTGAACAGTTTTTATATGGAATATAAAATTAAACATAGATAGTGACTTTAAAGATAAAATTGATAGATAGGATATTGATAGATAGTATGGTTTTTGATAAAAAAAAAAAGATAAAATTAAAGATTGGGTAATTAAGGAAAATAAAAGATATAGAGTTGTTATTATTTATTTGTGCTGAAAAAATAAATAAAATCACGCGGGGCCAGAATCAACGTGGTGGCTCGAAAACGATCGCCTTTTATAATATATATATATTGATGATTGATTCAATTTACTGCGTTTGGGAGACATGAACGGTGAGGCGGCACAAACAATTCACTATCCTACTCTGCAAATTCAAATGCTCCTACAACTTGAAAATGGAAGAAATTCAAATGTTCATACAACTTGAAAATGGTAGAACAATAGGATCTCTAAGAAATTGAAAAGTTCTTGTATATGAATACAAACTTGTAAGCAATGTACCACATTTAATAGGAAATAGATCTAGGGAAACCGACCATTGTTATTAGGTATTAGAGAAATGATAAATTTGACAAATCAGTGTCTGATCATGCAAATTCAAATGTTCTTATAACTCGAAAATGGTAGAGTTATACAATATGTAAAACATTGATAAGATCTTGCATATTAATACAAATCAGTAAACATTGTATTACTTTTAATAAGAAAAAGATCTAGTGTTGTTAGATTTCGAAGAAATGAGCGTTCTAGTTCAATACTTCAATAAACGTGCAAGATCTTACAAATTCAATATAAGAGGTTACAAAAAGTGATGCATGATTTTATAGCTCAGTATGTATAGTAGTCCATATACTTCTTTTTTTGATTGGGAAGCATTTAGGCTAGAACCACCCGAGCGAGTGACTATCCTAAGACATCCTTGTTGATGAGGTCTTGAAGGACCGGATCAGAATTGAGTGGTAGAGAAGTGATACGACGGAACGAAACGGAAATGTAGTCTGCGACAGCATTGGCTTCATGGAAGACATGGTTGATAAACAAATTAGGATTTTGGTAAGATATTCAATCTTTTTAATTTATCACTTATCTTTTTAACGTTGATTCTACCCGACATCATATTTAATAGGAAAAACAATTTTGTCACTTTATTATTTTATTTGCTTAAATAAATTTATCATTTTTAAGTATAAGTTATTTTATATATGTATATGATCAACTATATTTTTTTACCTACTATAATTGATTTTTTTGTATCTTGATAACAAACTTGATTTTTTAGCCTATTAAATTTCTTCTTATCGATTATAAAAAAACTTCAATTATTAATTCTTAAACACTATAGGGAAAAATCTTTCAGATAAAAATTAAGCAAAATCTTTGAGTATTGAATTTAAATTATTTATTTTAATAAAAATATATTAGTGGTTTTCCTACATTTTCTATTAAATTATGATAAACTTTCTCAATTTATCAATTAATGAAACATTGTAATTGTTTAATTTTATATTTAAATTTATGATAGTCGTTATTAATATATGATAAAAATATAAATAAAATATCAATTTATATTCTTATTATCGGGTTTTATAAAATATATAAATGATTGTAGACATTATGTATTATGTATTATGTATATTAATTTGGGTTATATAAACTTCAAAAGCAATATCACTCTTTTTAGAAAAAAAAAGCATGTTCATGTAATAAAACTTAGCTTATATTTTGTATATAAATATATAATTATAAATATCTAAGATTAATATTCTTAAGTGTAATAGTCGTGCGTACTAGTGATGATAGTTTGAAGACAATTTGGGTGATACTAGTTAGGGTGGTAATGATAGAATTTGACGATAATTTAACTGATGACAAGATTTACGACATGTTGAGCGATGACAAGATATGTGATGATAGAGTCCGAAGATAAATTAAGTGATGACATGATAGGTGACGATACGGTTAGACGTAAATTTAAGTGACGATAGGTTAAGTGATGACAAGATTTAACGATAATTAAATGATGACAAGATTTGTCAACAACTTAAACAATCAAAAGAAGAATGATGACAAAATTTGGGTGATGACAAGATGAGTGATGACTGGTCAAAGTCCGTCAATAGTTGGTGGTGGTAGAGGGTAATGACATCATGATTAGCCATTGACGGTGTCATCATGTAACTTTTAATAATAAAAAAGACAAATTGGAAAGAAGACTAGTTACTTTTTTTTAATTGTAGATTAACTACTATGACAATTTCTTAAACTAGTCTATTTACCAATTTTTGTCTCCAAAAGATAGAAAAATAAATTTGTTTAAGCTTTTAAAGACATAAGCCAAGACTCAGTCTAATCCTTGAAAGTGCGGTTGTGCTTTGGCCTCTCAAACCGCGCCTTCAACCTTAAATCCCTATCGTGATTGTGCGGTGTGAACCCTTGAGCCATGGCCATGTCTTGATTTCCTTCCCCGCGTCTATCTGGTTTGTGCTTAACTTCACCCTCGTTTCTCCTTTGCTCTTCCTTGTTCTTGCTCCAACTTTTGCTCTTGTTTTGCACCATTTCATGCTTCTCTCTTTTGTTTCTTAACTTGATTCATCACCATTGTCCACCTCTCTACACTCACTCATCATCTAATCCCTGCATTAAAGCCCAAAAGAGTGTAGATTCCGAACACTAAACTACAAACAAAGTACCTTCTTGCTAAAAGTGCATATATACAAACCTAAAACCTAAAACCTATATGCTCTATCACCACCCATTAAATGTAAAAATGTGCATGAACCATTTGTTAAACTAAACTTTATAAGAAATCACTCGCTACATGTATAAGTTTGCTCAACATCACCCACTAAATTAAAAATTATAAAGTATTATGAAAATATCTAAATAAGTAGATTTAAAGGGTGACTATATCTTTTGATCTTGATTTTATTATGCTATTTTATATATGCTCAAGTAAAATAAGACTAAATTACGATATGGATAAATCTTTTGACATAACATAATAAGCTAGTATACATAAAAAAAATTGATCACATACTCTTTAAATGATTATACTATATTTACTCTTTTTTTTTTTATCGTACGTAGAATGTATGCATATTCACATCATTAATTATTTTATATAATTTTTTTTAACATGTATAAGTTAGTATAATGTTATCAAGTATGAAATGATAAAATTATATTTTAGATCTACTCACTATCACATTTATTTCAAATTTCAAATTTAATGTGTGGTTTTGACTTTTGAGCCAACATATATACATATTGCAAAATGTGGTTTAACATATGCTTTCTGTGACATTTTTTATGTTTAATGAATGAGTTATCACAAATATCATTTGAAGGGATGGTTTTGTTTAAAAACAAATATTTAAAAGGTGGTTTTTGTATTTTACCCTTTAACCAAAGGCGAATTTATAGCTAGGCCCTGAAAAAGGTCTATAATATATAAAAATTGCCCTCGTTAAATGACAAGCGAGGCCTCTTTAAGCATTTTTTATAATTAAATTTTATAGTTTCATTTAATTTAAATTTTTTTAAAAATAAAACATATTTATAATGATCTATTTTAATCTTATTTCAACCATATGTGTTAATAAAGAGAACAATGGAAAAGGACTTAAATCTTATACAGATTCACATATCGTATCCGTAGCTCTTTCTCTTTTACATTCTTTACAACTTGAGTTCTAAGAGATGGAAAATCTGTGCAACTTCCATTTCCAAATCATGACCTCCCTTTGATTCCCCCACTACACCACCCACAACAGCGGATATTGCCATCTATCAAAATGAAGAAGCTTGCAAAGTACTAAACCACTTCCCCTCCATCTCCCTTATTCTCTCCCTCTCGTTCTACCGCTTACACACTACAACTCATGTGTCTTTATTGAATCCAAGCTCTATCCACTCAAGAGACAAGAAGAAGAATAAGACATACATCCAGGAGATGCAATTCAGAACGGAAACAACAATTAATTGTGACGAACTCGAATTGACTTGGCAAATTTTAAGGTTCTAAGAATGAATTGGGTGGATCAAGATTTTACAGATTTGATCGAGATATGGAAATGGTAGATCTATTTTATTTACGGATTTGATTTTTGAAAATGTAACATGTTTTAGTGTTTTTAAAATATTATTTATAATAAGAAAATAAAGATATAAATATATAAGTTTTTTCGAGAAAAGGAAAATTTAAAAGTTTGGACCTTATTTCAATTTTTTGGGCATTATCTTATACTATATTGGGTATACACATAAAACTGTAAATACAAAGACATTTTTGCTATTAGGAACTCTTAAAGAGATTTTCATTCCCAAACCCATACTTTCATTCCTGATTCCCACCTACCGAACGCCCCCTTAGGGGTATGGATCGCTATAAATACTTAGGGCACGTTTGGTGGTCTTAATTGTTGGGCGTGGAATTGGAAACATGCTTTACACTCCGTTTGAGTATAATTGGTGGCAATTTTTTTTTTATGATTTTTCATTACCCCAATAGTTGGAAACAACTCCAATTTTGTTTCCCTCAAAATTGACGGGGAAACAAATTCCATTCCCATGAGAATCACCAGTACTCCCTAGCATTCTGTCTTCCTTCATGGATCTCTGGCCACTTTCTTTTACCCTACCTACACACACTCCCTCTTACCGCATCGAAGGAGCTCGAACAAGGAAGAACGGCCGCGGATCTAGTCTCTCCCCTCTTGTTTTTTGATCTCTTCTATCCTTCTGAACCTCATCAATCATCATTGTCGTACTTCCTCGACCTCGCTATCGTTGGGACATTGTCAACCTTGCCATCACCACCTCCTCCCTCCTCACATCATCTAACGACTGCCATTGACTCTGCCTCCCTCATTGGCCTTCGCCGTCTTCACCGTTGTCGACGGCTTGAAAACTTCCTTTTGAAAACCTCGTCAACCTCACTATCGTCGACGGATTCATCAACGTCGCCTTCACTTCGTCAACCTCACTATCATCGACGACTTGAAAGTTTTGATTGAAATTTGGGATAAAATTTCCAGATCTAGGGAGTAATGTAATGAAATTGAAAAACTCTTCAATTTAATAAAATTAAAGATTATTGAAAACCTATATGGAATTGGGAGTAAGTTTTGCTAAATCAAAACCCTAAATTTTCGATTCTAAATTCGGGGAAAGCTAAACTGGATTCGATTCCGTTTCTTTGTAGAAACCAAACAATTTTGTGCTTGGTTTTTTTCCACCTTCTTTTCAATACATTTACGTTTACGTTTCCCTTTTTATTGTTGATTCATTTCGTCATGTGTGTTCCGTTCCGCTCATGTCCGATCCGGTTCTAAAGAACCTCATTCACAAGGATGCTCTAGAATATTTTCTCCCTTTGTTGAAACTAGTCTAATTTCTTTTTTTATTGAAACTAGTCTAATTTCTTTCTTTGTATCAAAAAAAATAAAAATAGGGGCGATCAGGTGATTGATTTTCTGCCACTTTAGGCGGATCTTGGACATCAACCCTCACATCCTATTATAAAACCAAATTTAAATCTATTATATATATTTAAAAGCACTAAGGATTAAAACCACCACATTAAGACACATCAGCATTTGCCACATGTCACTTCTATATTATGCCACATAGGATTTGTACACGTGTCATTGTATTATTAAGCCACATCATATTATAGTTAAATTTTAGTTAAGCCATGTCATTTACATTTGTCCACATCATTTACAACTTTTGAATTAGATTTGGATATAAAAGGAAAAGTAGTTATGACTTTTTTGGCAGTTTAGATACAAATCAAAATCCCTACATATTTGTTTCAATTAACGTACATATTGAGAAATTTGAAATAATCATAGAAAGATTTGGTATAATTTTTATCTTTTTAAAAAATATATTATATCTTCTTCGTTTTGTACAATTATTTTTACAAAAATCAACCAATAAAAGATGTTACAATCACTTTGCATATCGATCTTTTTCTTATTTCCTTTCTTTCATGATCCATATTCTTTAATTTCTACCCCATATCTTTATGGTTTTGTTATTCATATTGACTCGGGCAAAGTCGTTGTTCCCTTATCAAAAATAAATCCCAAACATGCAAACAAAGTATAGTAGGCAAGCAAGGGGTCGAACCCAAAGGAATCAGTTTCTATTCAGATTTTAGTGGTTTTCATGCAAAAATTCAAAGGGGGTTTTGAAAGTCGGTTTCAATCAAAGGTTATCAAGTAGAGTTTATCCAATCAATTCCACTTTATTAATCCGTTGATCATGAATTCATCCACCTCTTTATATGCCTAGGTCAATTCCAATCCCAATCATTAGCAATCGCAAGTCCACGGTCCAAGCAATTCTATAACCCTAGGCAAGGACGCTTAACCTAGAATTAGCATAGAGCACAGGGATAATAGGAAATCAAATCATGCAATCAAGTTACGAGTCTCATGCACAACTTAACCATTGAATACTCTTCCCTAAACTAGTCCACGGTCCTAGAATAGAGTTGTTTCGAGAAATAGGAAAGATGCATAGACAACAACCAATCCTAAATCAAACAATAGATCTAAGTCAATCAAACAAGTTGATCAGGCTCATAAAATCAAACATAGATCATGGGATGAAGCACAAGAGTATCAATAAAGACCTAGGGATAAAGAGATTACCAGAATTTCACAACTTCATAATAAAGCTTCCTTGATTGAATAAACTCAAGAGGAGAGTTAGCTCTCCATTACAAAGAAAACTCTAATCTTTATTGAAAGACAATTGATTGACAAGTAAGTTGTATCTCCTAAAACCTAGAAAGGTTCCCCTTATATAGCCCCAAGGATCAACCTTTTCGGACTAAATAAGATAGGAAACCGAAAGATAAGAAAGGAAACAAGATAGAAACGGTGAAATCTCGTCCGCGTGAAAGTCGGTCGCACCGCGACCGCGGCACCACAACCGCGCCCGCGGCGGTCTTCTTCGGTCAAGGACTGAGTCGGCTTCTACCGCGACCGCGCACAGGCAGCGCGACCGCGGCCTTCATAGGTCTTCATGGTTCGCTCCTTCACGCCACCGCGCCCGCGTCCTAGACAACGCGACCGCGATATCCATGCAGTGGCGAATCTTCGTCTTTAAGCTCTTTAACTCTTGATTCTTCATACTTTGTGTCTTCGGTCTTCATATTACAATAACGCTCAAAACTAACCTAAACACTCTCTAAATCATCTCAAAATACAAGAGTTATCCTATACAAAATAGCCTGAATCACATATCTATAAAGTTTATAACCAATATCTATAGTTTTCTCCAAAATTAATTCAAGGAATAATCAACTATAATCAAGATATCTAAACAAATTAATACGACCAAGATATACTATACATTTTAAAAATTAAAACAACCTATTTAAGGGTTTATTAAATATTTTTGTAAACTTTTTAAATTGTGGGTTAAATTTGTTGGATGTCTAATTTATTTAAATGGAGGGAACATTAATTAACTATTACAATAAGATGTAAATAGCAAACTCATTGATTTATTTTTCGTATTTTTAAAATATACATAAATGTTAAGTTAACTTAATACTAAGTAAAACCGATTGTTTTCGAGCCACCACATTGATTCTACCCCCGCTTTATTAACAATTTTATATATTTCTTAATTGTTTAATTTTAATTTTATCTTTTTTCTTACTTATCTAATATTTACCTTTAAAATTTCCTTATTTATCTTATATTGTTATGAAAAGATTAAGACTAAGGCACTCTAATCTTCTTGAAAAAGACACTTAAATTACTTTGGAAACACTCTTGATTATTAGAAGGGAGAGAGGGAGAGTAAGAACTTTAGAGATGTATTTCTTACTCTACTTTGGTGCAAGTTTTACAATGGTAGATGACCTCCTTTTATAGGAGAAAGTGAGGTAAAAAAACCTAGGTTAATTTCCATGATTTAACCATGGTAATAAGGAGGTGAAGAAGGTGAATAATTCACCTTGTACAATTTACCTCCAATCATACATAATACAAACAATACATGTTCAATCATCTACTCATACAAATAATGGAGATGTAAGAAGGTTAACTTGTAGATGTGTATAAAAGGGTGATTAGTAGATGATGTAGATTATGGCTATAATCATGCATTCATAACACTCCCCCTTGAATATTCACCTTCTTTCATGTTGTAGGAGATGGGTGTGCGTTGCCTCGTTAAAAACCTTGTCAGGAAAAACCCAGTGGGATAAAAACCTGAACGAAGGGAAAAAGAGTGCAACTTGAAACCCATTGTACGCTTTAGAGCTGCCTCATTAAAAACCTTGTCAAGTAAAACCCAGTGGGAAAAAACTTGATCGAAGGGAAAAAGAGTGTAGCGCGTATGATGCTCCCCCTGACCTTAACATAGATCTCGAAGTCTGCACATTCCAATTCTGGATACTAGCTCTCCGAATTTCTTAGGGATCAAAGACTTTGTGAATAGGTCAGCCAAATTGTCATTTGATCGAATTTGTTGGACGTTCACTTCACCAGCTTCTTCCAAATCTCGAGTAGAAAAGAACTTTGGAGATATGTGCTTTGTGCGGTCTCCTTTGATGTAGCCTTTCTTCATTTGAGCAACACATGCAGAGTTGTCCTCAAATAATGTTGTTGGATCGTCAGTGATCGGCCGCATCCCACTTTCTTTCTGGATGAATTGGATCATTGCTCGTAGAGATACACATTCTCTTCCTGCCTCATACAAAGCAATCAACTCGGCTTGGTTCGATGATGTGGCAGTCACGGTTTGCTTCGTTGATCTCCATGAGATAGCAGTGCCTCCATACGTGAACACATAGCCATTTTGTGATTTGGCTTTGTGTGGATCAGACAAGTATCCTGCATCTGCATATCCAACCAGGGTTGCATTTCTTTGGCTACGATAGTACAACCCGAGATCATGTGTACCCCGGAGATAGCGAAATATGTGTTTGATTCCATTCCAATGCCTCCTTGTAGGAGCAACGCTATACCTGGACAACAAGTTCACAGCAAAAGCAATATCTGGTCTTGTATTGTTTGTTAAATACATTAAAGCACCAATTGCACTTAAGTATGGTATTTCTGGACCAAGAATCTCTTCGTCCTCTTCTCGAGGACGGAATTGATCCCTCTCAACATTCAGGGATCGAACTTCCATTGGAGAGGTCAAAGGGTGCGCTTTGTCCATGTAGAACCTCTTAAGGATTTTCTCAGTATAATTAGATTGGTGGACAAAGATTCCATCCTTTAAGTGCTCAATCTGTAGGCCAAGACAAAGCTTTGTTTGTCCAAGGTCTTTCATTTCAAATTCTTTCATCAAATATTTCGCAGTATCTTCAAGTTCATTTGAAGTTCCGAGGATGTTTAGATCGTCAACATAAACTGCGATAATAGCGAATCCCTTTTCGGATCGTTTGATGAAGACGCATGGACAAACAGTATCGTTCTTATACCCTTCTCTCATGAGGTATTCACTGAGACGATTGACCACATTCGCCCAGATTGTTTTAACCCATATAATGACCTTCTCAATTTTATGGAAAACATTTCTTTAGGTCCACGGATATTGGCCTCAGACAATTTTAGTCCCTCTGGGACTCTCATGTAGATGTCTGTATCAAGTGTTCCATATAGGTATGCAGTAACGACATCCATGAGGCGCATTTGTAATTTCTCAAACACAGTCATGCCAATTAGGAATCTCAATGTAGTTGCATCAACTACTGGAGAGTATGTCTCCTCGTAATCGATTCCGGGTATTTGAGAAAAACCTTGCGCAACTAGCCTTGCTTTATATCTTACAATTTCGTTTTTCTCATTACGCTTGCGCACAAATACCCATTTATAGCCGACTGGTTTTACACCATTTGGTGTACGAGCTATGGGTCCAAAAACCTCTCGCTTTTCGAGCGATTTTAGCTCTGCCTGAATAGCCTCTTTCCATTTTGGCCAATCTTTTCTTCGTCGACATTCATCGACTGATTTTGGCTCAAAATCATCATTTTCATTTACAATGTCACTAGCCACTGAGTAGGCAAATGCATCATCGACAATGACTTCCTTTCGATTCCATTGTGTACATGTGGACACATAGTTTATGGAAATCTCATAATTATCGACATTCTCATTCTTGTCGAGGATATCATTTTCTTCTGAGATATTCTCATTCTCAATATCATTGCCTTCATCATCATTATCATGATTGATCGTGGCTTCTTCTACCATGCCCTTTTGTATCCTTGTTTTTCTTGGTTTCAAATCTTTTGAACCGAATGGTCTACCACGCTTACGGCGTATTGTAGACTCACTTGCAATGGATCCATTAGGCAATCCAGTGGGTACTTCAACCCTTGCAGGGGCATTTGCGGCAGGTATATATGACTTAGTTACCCTCTTTGTGTCAGTAAAAGCATCGGGTAACTGATTTGCAATATTTTGCAAATGAATGATCCGTTGTACTTCTTGTTCACACAATTTCGTTCTTGGATCAAGATTAGACAATGCAGTTGCATTCCACGTGATTTCTTTCACATGTGGATTTGCATTTTTGTTTTCTCCCCCTAAGGTTGGGAATGTATTTTCATCAAAATGGCAATCAGCAAATCTTGCTGTAAACAGATCGCCAGTTGTTGGTTCAAGATATTTAATGATTGAGGGAGACTCAAAACCAACATAAATTCCCAATCTTCTTTGGGGACCCATCCTTGTGCGTTGGGGTGGAGCAATAGGAACATAAACCGCGCATCCAAATATCTTGAGATGCGAAATGCTTGGCTCCTTACCAGATACTAGTTGTATCGGGGATTGTTCATCATTAGCACTTGGCCTTAATCTAATTAAGGTTGCTGCATGCAATATTGCATGTCCCCACGCAGATGGTGGCAATTTTGATTTCATCAATAATGGTCTAGCAATTAGCTGCAATCGCTTTATTAAAGATTCAGCGAGACCATTTTGTGTGTGAACATGAGCCACTGGATGCTCAACATCAAGGCCAATTGACATACAATAGTCATTGAACGTTTGAGATGTAAATTCTCCTGCATTATCAAGTCGGATTTTCTTTATTGTATAATCCGGGAATTGGGCTCTCAATCGGATTACTTGAGCAAGGAGTTTAGCGAATGCAACATTTCTTGTTGACAGCAGGCTTACATGTGACCAACGTGTTGATGCATCAATTAGCACCATGAAATATTGAAATGGTCCACATGGTGGGGTAATTGGCCCACATATATCTCCTTGGATTCTTTCTAAGAATGCAGGAGTCTCACTTGCAATTTTGCTTTTAGAAGGCCTGATAATTAGCTTTCCAAGTGAGCAAGCAGTGCAATTAAAATCATTGGTTGAAAGAACCTTAATGTTCTTTAGTGAGTGCCCAAGTGAGCTATTTATGATTTTGTGCATCATCACAAATCCTGGATGACCCAAACGGTCATGCCACAATGTGAATATAGCTTGGTCATTCGACCTTTTACTAGCTGTTGCATTGACCTCAAACGGATAAATGTATGTATGGTATAATCCGGAGGTTTGCGTTGGCATCCTTTCAAGGATTTGTTTATGGCCAAATTCATGTTTTATGATGCACAAATATTCTCTCCCATTTTCATTCATGGTTTCCATATGAAACCCATTTTGACGCACATCTTTAAAGCTCAGCAAATTCCTTCGAGATTTGCTCGAGTATAGTGCATCATTTATCACTAACTTCGTTCCATTGGGGAGTAGAACGAGGGCTCTTCCAAAGCCTTCAATGAGTTTCGACACACCAGATATTGTAGTAACATTGCCTTCAAAGGCCTTTAACTTTGTGAAGTATTCTCTACTTCTTAATATGGTGTGTGTCGTCGCACTGTCTAGAAGACATTGCTCTTTCCCATTGTGCTTCACCTTAGGTGAGCTCATTTTCTATGCATACAAAGAAGCATGATTAAGGCATTAATAATAAAAGCTTCATATATTTCACAAGGATAATTATATTATACAAAGCCTATTATACATAGTCTATTATACAAAGCTTATTATACAACGCCATGCGAGATTTAAAGTGAAGAACAAGCATAGAAGATACTACAATTATTATACAATAACATGGAAGATAGTAGATTTATTTAGAGGCTAGTCATCTAAGCATCAAAGCCAAAGTCATCGCCATTGTCATGGTTAAGGAAGTCGTTAACATCCAAGCTAGTCACTGGTGACCTATTCCCACCATTATTTTCAATGTAATTGGTCTCGGTAGCCTTTTCTTTATCTTTCTCGGCTTTGTATAGCTTCACTAGATGTGGAGCTGTACGGCATACCTTTGACCAGTGACCAGTCATGCCACATCTATAACATGTGGATCTAGCTTTTGGAGAGGATCCTGATGGACCCGTCTGGGCCTTTTGCTTCGCATCCCCCTTGTAGCCATGGTTATCATGGTGGTTATCATGGCCTTTGTTGTAGTTTCGACCACGCTTATTACCACCACTACCACCACGGCTACCTCGGCTCCAATAGTTACCACGACCTCGACCACGCCTATTATTACGGCGTGATCGTTGCCCCCTTTCATTAGCGTTCCCATCATGGAACGCCCTTTTCATAGCATTTGCTTCTGGGGCGGGCGTTGAGCCCGTAGGCCTAAGGTTGTGGTTTCTCATTAGGAGCTCATTATTTTGTTCAGCAACCAACAAGACTTTCAACAACTCGGAGTATTTTGTGAACTTTCTCTCTCGGTATTGTTGTTGCAATAAAATATTGGAGAGATGCATGGTGGAGTAAGTTTTCTCCAACATTTCGCCTTGTGTGATCTCTCGACCACATAGCTTCAACTGAGATGTGATCCTGTGGATCACACTATTATACTCAGTGATGGACTTATAGTCCTGGAACCTTAGAGTGTTCCATTCGTATAGTGCTTGTGGAAGCAATACCTCCTTTTGATGGCCATATCGCTCTTTCAAAGCATCCCACAAATCCTTTGGATCCTCCACAAACAAGTACTCGGTTTTGAGACTTTCATGAATGTGGTGGCGGAGGAACACAATGGCTTTTGCCTTTTCTTGTGGGGTAGTTGTATTCTTATCATCGATTGTTTTCTCAAGGCCATTTGCCTTGAGGTGAGCCATGGCATCGACTTTCCATTCGAGGTACTTTTGGCCCGACAAGTCAAGGATGTCGAACTCCCTTTTGGCGATGTTTGCCATTGGCTACTATGCATAAGAGATGTACATTAAACAATAGTATAATTTATGAATCGTGCATGGGAAGATTGAAGCAATCAATATAGCATGCATGTAGATGATATGCATATTAGATAGATAGCGTATGTAACACAAAAGTAAGTCAATGTAGGCATAGACAATATCATAAGACAAAAGTAAAAATGTAGACATAGGTAATATTGTAAGACAAAAGTAAAGAGTCGTACGAAGTATAATTTAACAATTTTTTTAAGTCTTTAGAGTTTCAAAGTCCTTAGGTCCTTAAAGTCCAAAATGTCCGAAAGAGGTCCTTAAAGTCTTTAGAGTCCGGAAAAAAAATCGGTTCACCTTTTACTCATCTTTTAAACCGGTCACTTTTTCACTTTCTTATCTCTTTCTTTCTCCTCCATTTTCGATCTCCACCACCACAAAAACTCTCGATTCTTCCATGGCCGACGACGAGATTATGCGTCGTCTTAGGGCCGGAAATCAAAGGTTTATAATCGAGCTTTTCATTTGCCTTGTTCTAATCGTGGTTACAAACATCATTCTCATAATCGTTTTGCTTAAGAGTTGTTTTCAAGCCGGTCGGTGAAAATTAGGATTTTCAAGGAGAAATCAAGTTAATCAACGAGTGAGGTAAGCAAATCTAGTTCCTTGTTTTTATCTTATGTAGATCCAAAACATGTGATTATTTTTGGTAAAGAAACGTTTGAAATCTAGGAAGGGAAAACGAGTTTCTGATATAGAAGATCCCAAATTGGGCGACTATAGAGCATACTCCTCAAAACAAATTTTGTAAATAAACTTATTGTATGTTTAAGATTAAGAAGAGTTAGAGTTGGTACCTTAGTACTTAGGAAGCTCGGTTGGTAATTAGAGACTCGTGCTGATAACGTGTTATGAAAAGATTAAGACTAAGGCACTCTAATCTTCTTGAAAAAGACACTTAAATTACTTTGGAAACACTCTTGATTATTAGAAGGGCGAGAGGGAGAGTAAGAACTTTAGAGATGTATTTCTTACTCTACTTTGGTGCAAGTTTTACAATGGTAGATGACCTCCTTTTATAGGAGAAAGTGAGGTAAAAAAACCTAGGTTAATTTCCATGATTTAACCATGGTAATAAGGAGGTGAAGAAGGTGAATAATTCACCTTATACAATTTACCTCCAATCATACATAATACAAACAATACATGTTCAATCATCTACTCATACAAATAATGGAGATGTAAGAAGGTTAACTTGTAGATGTGTATAAAAGGGTGATTAGTAGATGATGTAGATTATGGCTATAATCATGCATTCATAACATATATATAATTTTATCATTTTTCATACACATTTGATGTCCATGTTTGAAGCAATATTATCTATCTTTATATTTTCAATTTATAAAAAACCATGTTAATTCAAAGCATAATACAAATGCAGCTTACATAGCTAGTGTTATAAAATTATAAAATGCGTAATTAAACTAAACCCAAGTTTACACTGAAATCAAGATCAAATGCCCCGTTCCCCGCCCTAAACGGCCGCCGCCGCCGCCGGAGGACCGCCGCCGAACAGTGCGGCTCCGACCACATGCCCAATACTAATGCTGGCAAAGATGCCAGCGTTAAATGAGTTGTAGAGGTAGACGAGGTCCACGATTACCCCCCTCGCCCAGTTAAAGAAGTGGAAACGGAGGAGCCCTCGGACGCCTCCTGCCGCCGGAGGCGGTGGCATATACTCGTATGCCACCGTCAGGAGAAATATGCAAAGTAAATCGATGGCATACTGGCCGGGCCATGGTTTGCCTGGCCAGAATCCTCCGTTATCTAGTTTCGAGAAATAGGAAAGATGCATAGACAACAACCAATCCTAAATCAAACAATAGATCTAAGTCAATCAAACAAGTTGATCAGGCTCATAAAATCAAACATAGATCATGGAATGAAGCACAAGAGTATCAATAAAGACCTAGGGATAAAGAGATTACCAGAATTTCACAACTTCATAATAAAGCTTCCTTGATTGAATAAACTCTAGAGGAGAGTTAGCTCTCCATTACAAAGAAAACTCTAATCTTTATTGAAAGACAATTGATTGACAAGTAAGTTGTATCTCCTAAAAACCTAGAAAGGTTCCCCTTATATAGCCCCAAGGATCAACCTTTTCGGACTAAATAAGATAGGAAACCGAAAGATAAGAAAGGAAACAAGATAGAAACGGTGAAATCTCGTCCGTGTGAAAGTCGGTCGCACCGCGACCGCGGCACCACAAACCGCGCCCGCGGCGGTCTTCTTCGGTCAAGGGTTGAGTCGGCTTCTACTGCGACCGCGCACAGGCAGCGCGACCGCGGCCTTCATAGGTCTTCATGGTTCGCTCCTTCACGCCACCGCGCCCGCGTCCTAGACAACGCGACCGCGATATCCATGCAGTGGCGAATCTTCGTCTTTAAGCTCTTTAACTCTTGATTCTTCATACTTTGTGTCTTCGGTCTTCATATTACAATAACGCTCAAAACTAACCTAAACACTCTCTAAATCATCTCAAAATACAAGAGTTATCCTATACAAAATAGCCTGAATCACATATCTTTAAAGTTTATAACAAATATCTATAGTTTTCTCCAAAAATTAATTCAAGGAATAATCAATTATAATCAAGATATCTAAACAAGATAATACGACCAAGATATACTATAAATTTTAAAAATTAAAACAACCTATTTAAGGGTTTATTAAATATTTTTGTAAACTTTTTAAATTGTGGGTTAAATTTGTTGGATGTCTAATTTATTTAAATGGAGGGAACATTAATTAACTATTACAATAAGATGTAAATAGCAAACTCATTGATTTATTTTTCCTATTTTTAAAATATACATAAATGTTAAGTTAACTTTAATACTAAGTAAAACCGATTGTTTTCGAGCCACCACATTGATTCTAGCCCCGCTTTATTAACAATTTTATATATTTCTGAATTGTTTATTTTAATTTTATCTTTCTTCTTACTTATCTAATATTTTTCATTAAAATTTCCTTATTTATCTTATATATAATTTTATCATTTTTCATACACATTTGATGTCCATGTTTGAAGCAATATTATCTATCTTTATATTTTCCATTTATAAAAAACCATGTTAATTCAAAGCATAATACAAATGCAGCTTACATAGCTAGTGTTATAAAATTATAAAATGCGTAATTAAACTAAACCCAAGTTTACACTGAAATCAAGATCAAATGCCCCATTCCCCGCCCTAAACGGCCGCCGCCGCCGCCGGAGAACCGCCGCCGAACAGTGCGGCTCCGACCACATGCCCAATACTAATGCTGGCAAAGATGCCAGCGTTAAATGAGTTGTAGAGGTAGACGAGGTCCACGATTACCCCCCTCGCCCAGTTAAAGAAGTGGAAACGGAGGAGCCCTCGGACGCCTCCTGCCGCCGGAGGCGGTGGCATATACTCGTATGCCACCGTCAGGAGAAATATGCAAAGTAAATCGATGGCATACTGGCCGGGCCATGGTTTGCCTGGCCAGAATCCTCCGTTATCTAGTTTCGAGAAATAGGAAAGATGCATAGACAACAACCAATCCTAAATCAAACAATAGATCTAAGTCAATCAAGCAAGTTGATCAGGCTCATAAAATCAAACATAGATCATGGAATGAAGCACAAGAGTATCAATAAAGACCTAGGGATAAAGAGATTACCAGAATTTCACAACTTCATAATAAAGCTTCCTTGATTGAATAAACTCTAGAGGAGAGTTAGCTCTCCATTACAAAGAAAACTCTAATCTTTATTGAAAGACAATTGATTGACAAGTAAGTTGTATCTCCTAAAAACCTAGAAAGGTTCCCCTTATATAGCCCCAAGGATCAACCTTTTCGGACTAAATAAGATAGGAAACCGAAAGATAAGAAAGGAAACAAGATAGAAACGGTGAAATCTCGTCCGTGTGAAAGTCGGTCGCACCGCGACCGCGGCACCACAACCGCGCCCGCGGCGGTCTTCTTCGGTCAAGGGCTGAGTCGGCTTCTACCGCGACCGCGCACAGGCAGCGCGACCGCGGCCTTCATAGGTCTTCATGGTTCGCTCCTTCACGCCACCGCACCCGCGTCCTAGACAACGCGACCGCGATATCCATGCAGTGGCGAATCTTCGTCTTTAAGCTCTTTAACTCTTGATTCTTCATACTTTGTGTCTTCGGTCTTCATATTACAATAACGCTCAAAACTAACCTAAACACTCTCTAAATCATCTCAAAATACAAGAGTTATCCTATACAAAATAGCCTGAATCACATATCTTTAAAGTTTATAACCAATATCTATAGTTTTCTCCAAAATTAATTCAAGGAATAATCAATTATAATCAAGATATCTAAACAAGATAATACGACCAAAATATACTATACATTTTAAAAATTAAAACAACCTATTTAAGGGTTTATTAAATATTTTTGTAAACTTTTTAAATTGTGGGTTAAATTTGTTGGATGTCTAATTTATTTAAATGGAGGGAACATTAATTAACTATTACAATAAGATGTAAATAGCAAACTCATTGATTTATTTTTCCTATTTTTAAAATATACATAAATGTTAAGTTAACTTTAATACTAAGTAAAACCGATTGTTTTCGAGCCACCACATTGATTCTAGCCCCGCTTTATTAACAATTTTATATATTTCTGAATTGTTTAATTTTAATTTTATCTTTTTTCTTACTTATCTAATATTTATCTTTAAAATTTCCTTATTTATCTTATATATAATTTTATCATTTTTCATACACATTTGATGTCCATGTTTGAAGCAATATTATCTATCTTTATATTTTCCATTTATAAAAAACCATGTTAATTCAAAGCATAATACAAATGCAGCTTACATAGCTAGTGTTATAAAATTATAAAATGCGTAATTAAACTAAACCCAAGTTTACACCGAAATCAAGATCAAATGCCCCGTTCCCCGCCCTAAATGGCCGCCGCCGCCGCCGGAGGACCGCCGCCGAACAGTGCGGCTCCGACCACATGCCCAATACTAATGCTGGCAAAGATGCCAGCGTTAAATGAGTTGTAGAGGTAGACGAGGTCCACGATTACCCCGCTCGCCCAGTTAAAGAAGTGGAAACGGAGGAGCCCTCGGACGCCTCCTGCCGCCGGAGGCGGTGGCATACGAGTAATACTGGCATACGAGTAATAGTCAAAGTAAATCGATGGCATACTGGCCGGGCCATGGTTTGCCTGGCCAGAATCCTCCGTTATCTAGTTTGAGGTAAAAAACTTCAACTCGGTGGGCGGCTCGGTGGCGGTTTGATGTGAGTTATCTTTGGAGGTTTTAGGGTCCATCGCGTTTGTTTGGATTTGGGGAGGGGGATGAGTTTTGGATTTAGGGAGGGAGAGGAAGGGGTTTTAGGGTCCATCGCGTTTGTTTGGATTTGGGGAGGGGGATGGGTTGGGGCCTAATCCTCATGCTCTTTGGCTGTTATAGTGCCTTTGAGTTGGATATGACCCCTACATCAATTTTGGTGCATTTTAACTATATTCAGTTATGATTGGCACATAACTGAGTTTCAGTTTCAGTTTTCTTTTCTTTTCTTTGGGTCTTTCGGGCGCACCCCCTTTGCGTAAGCCAGGGGTGCCCCATCCTGACCCACTAGATTCCCCGGAAGGGGAACTCTACTGGGTTATAAAGTAAAGTAAAGTAAAGTAAAAAACCATGTTAATTACCTTATTGTTAATTACCTTTTTAATCTATTTATATAAAAAGTAATTTAAAAAATTCAAACTTGAAAAATAATTTTAAAATGAAATCATGTTTTTCTAACCAAATAATTATTTTTATCTTTGATATTAAATCGACTTATATTTATTAATTTTTACTTAACTGATATATTATTATTTCATAACACCTTAGCCCAAGGTTGTCAGGATCGAGATCCTTGGATCGGATCGGAAGGGGGTAGCAGGATCGGATCGTAGAATCGGATCGTTTGGATCGTAAGATCCTACATTATAACTAAAAAATAAGTATACGATAACCTAATATATTGTAAATTTTCTTATATATAAAGTCTGAAATTTTATAAACATTATTAATTTGATGAGTAAAATCATTTTAAGATGAATCGGGTTAATAATTTAATGGAAAAGATACATAAACATTGATCATAGTAATAATATATATATATATATATAATAGTGATCGTTTGGGATCGCAAGAATCGTCGTAGAATCGTTACAGTCGTGTGTAAAATCAAAATCCAATTAGAATTTTATGTTAAATCATTTAAGATCCTAGTTTAATAAGATCCTACTTATGATCGTGGATCGATTTATGACTTTTGAGTCGTAGAATCGTTGGAATCGTAAGATCGAGTCGGGATTCTGATAACCTTGCCTTAGCCTTTATCTCTCCTGTTTAAAACATTAAATTTTATTCATTTTATTTTAATTAATGTAATTACATTATTTACTATCAGTTTATGTAAAAAATATTTCTGAAATTTCTGAAAAGATATTCTATCATTTTTTATATATTATTTATCTTTTTAATCTCATTACGTAAGAAGTAATTTAAAAAAAGCGAATTAAAAATTAATTTAAAATTGAAATCCCTTTTTTGTAAATAAACTATTACTTTTATGTTTGTTATTAAATCCTTTTGTATATATTATGCTTTACTTAACTTATATACTATCACGTTCATGATAGTTTAGCTTTTATCTTTCATAATAATATAGCAATTCAATTAACTTATTTTGTATTATATTGACTTATATCTCTAAATAACTGTTAAAATAGTTCATTTTATATTGTATTGACTTATAATATCTCAAAATTGTGTTAATAATGATAGTGATATGTATAACCATTAGAGACAAACTTTTGAGGATAAAAAAGTAAGTGAATTTTATTTACTAAACTGTTGTATAATTAGAATATGCTCTATAATCAGGTATGTGTAGTAGTACAAATCTGAAAAATAATCTTTTTTATCTAGAAACAAAATAACATTTTCATATCCTAAAATTTTTATTAATTATATGTTTTCACTTATTAATATCTTAGTTATAATAAAAAATAATTTTAAATGTAAAGCTTGAGTCGTAGTGGGTACCTCTAGTTAGACCCTAACCTAATGAGTTAGGTATATATATAAGATGGTGTCGCCTATTAGGGATTAACTGTGCATCCATCCTCCTCCAAGACAGCCGACAAGCACAAGAAGGTGACTTCAAACAAGCAAATTCCGAGGAGCAAATAGCAGAGCAAGGTCGCGCCTGATTCGACGTCGATTTGCCCTTGTCACCGCCGTTCTTACTTCCCGGATCGCCCGTGGTTTGATTCGGCCCTTACGACATAAGGATCATTCGACATGTAAGTTATACGAATTATGAGATTTCTTGATTCGAACTCGTCTGGTTTAATTGAATTGATGATTGCCCGATGCTATAAAGAACTTCTGTGCTCATGCAGATTCGAAATTGACAAATCGGAATCCTTTCAATTGAATTTGGACGCCACAGGTACGTCTTTGTTGGTAATGTACAGCCTAAAGGCACAAGTAAAAGTTTTCATGGCTTGATTGAATGATCTAATTAATGTGTGAGCTCCATGGACTTCGCCTTGGTAGAATTCAAGGGGTAAAGCATGCAAATTAGGTGAAATACTGAAATGGAAATGCTCATTAGGAGAAATGCATGATCATAGGTTGTTGATGTGCAATTGATTGCTTGTGTTGTGTATGTGATGTTTTGGCCAGGAAGGGTTTTGGAAATTGGGTGCTTGTGTGTATTCTCATTAGGGGAAATGCACTTTTATGCCTTACCAATAGCACCAAATCGGTATGACATGACATGTGGAGTCTTGAGTGTAGCAGAAGTAGCTGGATGTGCCTGAAATTACGGCTCGAACAGTAGGATGCTTTTGGTTTTCATTTCTTGATTTGCAAGTTAACCTGATTACCTAAATGAGAAGGCTTTTAATGACGCGGTTTTTTCTAGAAAAGCAGGGTAGCCTGAGTTGCAAAACGACTACCCTAACGGTTTCTTAATCAAGCCCACTGCCTATCCATGTGCTATAATAGCCGCATTATTATGCCTACTACTACTTAATTAGCTGTATGTGGTTCAGTTGCACTTTTAAGGGAGTACCCAATTCATGCTTTTCTGATTAAGTATATCTGTAATGAGCATTGTTTAAAATGGCGTGGCGACGTCCATGACGATGACCCCCTTGGATCGCCATGATGCATGCCTTTATAAACCTGAAATCAATAATGATTTAATTCAATCATAAAACTGATTTGTTAAAAAAATTAGGTTATAAAACTAATATTTTAAAGCAATAAAACTGAAACGTCTTCAAACATAAGAAAGTTAAGTCTTAAAACTAGATACATGATCTTAACTCTTTCCTTTCCTTACCAAATACCAAACGAGTCCAAATCTGTTATGGAAACACTTGGCTCCAGGCGTGCCAAGGCCAAGGCGTGACATTCACTCACATCTTCTAGGCTGACTCGCCATTGAAGAATATGGCGATGGGCTCTCCATGGCATGTCATGGCACGCCCTTTCAAACACTGCTAATGATTAAACTGAGGTCCTTTATTGGTTTATTGCTGCGTTTTGGCAGTCTTGGTGATTTTGTACTGCTAATTTCTTTGAATTATTGTCCCGCTGATATAATAACTCGTTCATAGTTTTATTGATAGAGTTCTCTTGATTAAGGGTTTATTCTTCTTAGGTCAATGATAATAGTTTGGATTCATGTTGTGTTTGGTATTCTCCAAATCTTGCTCATTAGCATTTGTATAACTTTCATGGATTCTGAATTTGTGCAATTGGTAATGGTATTTATATGTACTATGTGATTCTACATTGGCTATCATATTGTTCTTATTATATCTGAATATGTCTAATCATTGGTTTGTCAAACTCTCATGGATTTTGACATGTGATTAATTGATGTACCTGTGAGGCTGCAAGGTGGTATTACAACAGTTTTTCTGTTTCATAAATATATGGGAAAATGATTGTCCAATGGGTTTGTAGAAGTTCTGTTTGGCTTGTCTTAATACATTGCTGGTTACCCTGGAGTCAGTGTTGGTTGCAGCTCAATAATGGTTTGGTTTTGTTATTTCACAGATATGGGCTCTAATGATCCTTTGCCCTTTAATCCACAATCACCATTCCCCAATGATATTGATGCTATAAGACAATGGGAGCAGTTTCCCATGGGCAATGAACAATCTGAATCAAATTTTCAATTTGATCACGCCCCTCCATTCAAAAGGCCTAAAACTTCAAATGATGACTTCCAAACCTCAGCCGCATACCAGCCAATGAATCATCCTAGGATGCCTCGTCCAAACCCTCCAATCAATCCTCCTGGCAAGATCTTCTTCAAGACACGTTTGTGTGCGAAGTTTAGGATGGGCCAATGTCGAAATGGTGAGAATTGCAACTTTGCTCATGGAGAGGAAGACATGAGACAGCCTCCTCCCAATTGGCAAAATCTTGTTTCTGGGCGTGTGGATGATAGAGGAGGGAGTGGTGGCAATTGGGAGGATGATGACAAGATCATTCACAGAATGAAGCTTTGCAAGAAGTTTTATAATGGAGAAGAGTGCCCATATGGAGAGAGGTGCAATTTTCTCCATAAAGAACCACCTAAACAAAGAGGTTCTTCTCCCGGGCTTGTGAGGATTAGAGAGAATCAAAGGGAAAGTTCTGCAATAAGTATTGGCACTTCAAGGCCCCCTGTGGTGCAACAAACAAGCGGGAGTGAACAATTTAGTGCAAACCAAGTTGTTGCTGTGGAACCTGCATTTGATGCTTTGAGGGGAAATATGAAACCGGTTTACTGGAAGACAAGGATCTGCAGCAAGTGGGAGTTAACCGGGCATTGCCCTTTTGGCGAGAGTTGCCATTTTGCTCACGGACACACAGGTATCATTTCCACATTATAACTGTTTAGTGGATCCTGTCTTCTTGATTACTTGCACTTGCCTTTCATGTTATCTGCATGTCAACTCCATTATTTTATTGCTGGATATTCAATATTCAATAGGTTTGTTATAATTGAGATTGTTGATGCGATAGGCAATTTCTGTTTACTTTGTACTGAGATTATTATTGATGCTGGTTTTGCGACTTGGCCAATATATGGGAATCTAGGAATTTGTATGCTTGTAGCATCCTTGGTTTGGTCCATGTATCAAAACAAGCAGCTGATTAATAAACCAAGAAGAGATTGTTCTTTCTTCCATGATACAATGGAGTATGAAGATTCATCTAGCATAGTGTCTTCATGTCTACATGGATGTTATTTCCCCACTTCTTCATAAAGGTCATAATTTTTTTTTTTGGTTGATCATAAAGGTCATAATTTGGATAAACAAGTATGGTAAAACATTTTTACAGGAATTATAGTAAGTGATTATGGTAAAACTTTTTTCCAGGCATCAGGTTAAATGATTATGCTTATTATTGACATATTTTTTGCTTCCTACTGTCTTGGATTCACGTACTGATAATGATGTATGTTTCACCTCCCGTCCGTATGGTTTTGGTATGATTTAAGAAGGCGTTGTACCAAGTCTTTGCTAGGTTCTGATTTCTTGTTTAGTCATCATTTCAAGTCTCTGACTCTGATTCGGTTTTTTAATTTCGTGGATGTGTGATTACTGCTTTCTGTTTTGTTCTTCCAATTGTGCTTGTGATTACTTTTGAATGAGATCTCTTCAACTTTCTTTGGATTCTTAAACCAGCTGAAAAACTCTCCTGGTGAACCTTTGTTTGTCCTATGCTTTGCCCTTCCTTTTATCACTAGAGGCTTTTCTCTGGACTTGATCACACTCTTTGGCCTATGAACAGATATGCAGTTCAATGGGGCACGTGCTGGTGAACCAGATTTAGCGAACTTGATATCTAGTACTCAGAAACCTTTCATTCCAGGTCCTGTCAAGGAAGCTGCTCCAACAAAAGCTGAAACAGTCAAAACTGCATCCAACCAAGAAGGGCATCAGGGGAAGAAGTGCATCTTCAAGTGGAATGCAAATAAGAAGATCAATAGCATTTATGCAGATTGGATAGATGACATGCCTTTGAACTTCCCCAATGAAGTTGAAAGCTGAGTGCATTTATGCAATCAATAAAGATTAACTCCATTTCATGATTACAGGTTTTGTTCTACCTATTCATTTCAATAGTTACTCAGGAAATAAAGAACAATTTTTTTTTCATAATCATATTTTTATATTTCCTTATTAGTACTTTCTCATCTTTGCCAATTGGCTTATGATATAAGTGAATGGTCTTGTGGCTTTTAGACGGAATTTTGTGGCAGATAGATTATTCTTTCTACCTTGTAACATGGAATTATTCGAAAGTATATCCAGTATTCAATTGCTTATGTTTTGCTGAAGACACGCGAAATTATTGCTTTTGTTTTGGTGTTTATTGTGCTATTTTATCTTAAGCACATTCGTAATGCTAGAGGGTTGAAACCACTTGGACTTATGTTTCATTTAAACCACAGAATCTGGTTGTAGTAACTCTTACAGAGCGCAAAGAACCAATATTGAACAATGAACCTAATCAACTAAATAGACTACATGACATAAACGTGTATAAGTTGCGACATCAAGAAGGGAAATTTGAATGTTCATACAATGTATAGTCTGTACATCTAAGGAATACAGGTTACAAACAGCTGGATTCTTGAAAAGGGTCTTTGTTTCCTCTGTACGTGTAGTGCAGTGGCCATCATCAACAATGGGTAAACAAACTAATGAGACATTCCTCCCCAAAACACAACCTGGCTTTTCTTTACTATAGGGCATACATAAGCGATGGCACTAGAAGCTTGATCTCTAGTAGCGTTTTATTGTATCCCATATTTAGGCCTTTCGGAAGCCAGAGCAGCAAGAATCAAATCCATCCAGGTTCTATTCTAGCACTAAGAACTAAGAATTGACTTATTCAATATCCAGTAAGAACAAATTTCTAATGTATGATGTTTACTGTATACCGTTGGACTCTTCTTGGAGTTCCTATCCATGTCTACTTCTTATCCATATACATCATTACATTGCAACTAAACCATACTATAAGCATCCTCGTCACCCCCCTTCTTACTCCGGTTCTTGTAAACCGAAAACCCATTACCACTGGCGAGAAGAGGAGCAACATCGCGTTCACTATTGTCTGCCTTTGGCTTCCTTAAGTCCCCCTCTGATAAGGGGTTAAACCGAAGAAGCATCTGCAAGGCGTCCTTCATGGATGGGCGTGAAGAAGGCAAGGTGCTAGTGCACATCAGCCCCAATTTATAAACATCCACCATTCCTTGTATGTGGCAATCCTTCTTGATCTCTACATCAAGGGCGTCTTCAATTGGCTTCTCATCCTTAAAATGCTTCCATGAGATCTGTGCTAGGTTAAGACAATCCTCTCCATTCGGCTCCTTCCCCGTAGCCAGCTCTAGCAGCACTACCCCAAAGCTGTACACGTCTATTTTCTCGTTCACCTTACTCGTGTAGCGACACTCTGTATGAGGTCCAACATAAGAATACTTGAGCACACATTATACATTATAAGATGTAAATATACAGGTAAAGAATGATTTTTTAAAAAGTTTTTTGGAGCCTTACCAGGAGCCATGTATCCAAAAGACCCTGCAACATCAACTGTGGAAGGAAACTCTCCTTGCTTTCCAGTCATCTTTGCAAGTCCAAAATCAGCAATCTTGGCATTAAACTCAGAATCAAGAAGGATGTTGCTCGACTTAACATCCCGATGAATGATAGGGGGAGAGGAATCATGGTGCATATAGCACAACCCTTGAGCTGCACCAACTGCAATTTTCATCCTCTTAGGCCAATCCAAAACAACTTGTGTAGCTCGTAAACTATCTGATTCCGACCCCAGCCTTTTTCGGTGCAGCCACCTATCAAGGCTATGATTGGCCAAATATTCGTAAACAAGAAGCTTTGTATCCTCGCTACAAACACAGCACAACAACTTCACAATATTGGAGTGCCTTATTGTACCCAAGATCTGAACCTCAGCCAAGAACTGAGAGTCTTCAAGCGTTTCATTGTTCCAAATTTTCTTTACAGCAACTACTTTACCAGAGTGAGCAATAGGGACCCGGTATACCTTCCCTGAACCACCGGATCCTATCACATTGTGCTCAGACAAGCTCGACACAATGCTAGTTTCTGTGAATTCCAACCTCTGGAAAGAGGTCAACTTCCATGATGTCAGCTTGCTCCTGTTCTTTCGCCGTCTCATTTCATTGACCACAAAAATGATGAAGTATAAGCCTACCAAGAAAATGATCATTGCAAGAACCAGGATTATAGCTAGGTACTTTCTGGAATTGTGGTTGGAAGTGGTTTTTGTAGCAGCTGAGCATTTGGGTAGTGATGATATTTGGGTCTCATCAGATGTACACAAGTCGGAGTTGTTTAAGAAGCTGCTGGAATAAGCCTGGTTATCTAGAGAATACGGGATCTCCCCAGTTAGCTCGTTGTTCGAAAGATTGAGGAAATTGAGCTTCAGCTTTCCCAGCTGAAATGGGATTTCACCTGAGAAATCATTGCTCGAAAGATCTAGATAGTTAAGGGTAGATAAGCTGCCAAAAGCGCTAGGAATTGAGCCGGTGAGCCTATTCTGTGCTAGATTAAGCGTCGAAAGGCTTGCCCATGAGTTTATCTTTATAGGAAGCGAACCCGAGAGTTGATTCCCCTCTAAATTAAGCAAGTAGAGATTCGATAGGCTAGTGATTCCGGACGGAATAGTTCCTGATAACATGTTATGACCCGCGATGAACACACGTATGTTTTTCCAAGTGGAGATTCCGGCTGGGATATTTCCGGAGAAGTTGTTGTTGTTGATCTCAATACGGGTCAGATTGGACGATATATGCTGGGGGAGTTGACCTGTGAAGCCATTGAAGCTGAACTGGTAGAGGTAAACATTCGGTAAAGTCCAAATTCCGGGAGGAATCTCGCCTGTGAAGCTATTGTTGTAAAGCATCAGATTGAGGAGGGTGGTGCAATTCGCGAGCGATCTCGGTATCTCCCCGCTCAAACTGTTTGAAAAGGCCGTTACACCTGAAACACATGAATGAATCCAGAAGTTCCATATTACACCATGGACTACAAAATCTCAACCATATATGAATTGAAAAGCAGCCTGACTCTTAACAAAATGATGATATGCATGAATGTTGAAAAATGTGGGACATAGAGACAACACAAACAACATTTACCCAGGGAAATCCCGCATCCGCAAGATCTGGGGTCAGAATGCGCCCACTAAAAAACAAAGAAACAGAGATGTGATGTACCTAGGAAGGCTCCTCTAGAGCAGAGATTCAGCGGGAGTTGACCCTCGAATCGGTTGCCTCCAATCTCGAGCTCTTGTAGGGCGGAGTGAAGGCCGAGGTCAGGAGGCAAAGTACCAGACAAATTGTTATAGAACAGCCTCAAAATCTGCAGCTCAGGGAGCAAGCCGATACTTGTCGGGATCTCGCCATCCAACCCGTTGCTGAACAGGTGCAAGGCTCTCAGCTGTTGGAGCTTCCCAAAATCCGAGGGAATGAAGCCGGTGAGATTATTCTGAGACAAATCAATCTCAGTGAGATTGAGGGACTGAACGACGGTGGGGATGGGGCCAGAGAGGTTGTTTTTGTAGAGATAAAGATAGGTGAGATCCGGGAGGAGGAAGAGGCCGGAAGGAATCTGACCCACAATCCGATTCCCGACCAAATCCAAATGCTCAAGACTGAGGAGTCCACCGAAGCTCGGTGGGATGGCGCCCACCAGATTACACTCGCTCATGTAGAGGAAAGTGAGGCTTGACAGATTCCCCCACTCGGAAGGCAAGGCCATGGGGGCGAACGGGTTGTAGGCCAGCTGTAAACTCTCGAGGTTGGAGAGGTTCCCGATCTCGGAAGGGAACGTCCCGTTGAGGAGATTATAGAGGAGGTTGAGTTCCCGGAGGTTTTGAAGCCGTCCGATGGAGGGGGGAATGTCGCCGGTGAGGTTGTTGTAGGAGAGGTCGAGGTGGCGGAGGGAGGGCGGGAGGAGGGCGTCCACGTGAGCGGGGATGGGGCCCACGAGGCAGTTGCTGGAGAGGTTGAGGTGGGTTAGAGCGGAGCAGTTGAAAAGGAGTACGGAGGGGAGCTCGCCCGGGATGCAGTTGGAGGAGAGGTCGAGGGCGGCCAGGGATTGGAGGTCGCAGATGGACGCCGGGATGGGGGCTGTGATGTTGGAGTCGCGGAGGGTGAGCCCGGTGACCGCGCCCGTGGAGGAGCACGTGACCCCCGCCCAGGAGGGGCAAGGGGGGGTCGAAGCCTGCCACGTGGAGAGGGAGGGTGGGCTGCCCCATTTCTGCTTCAGGGTCAGGAGAGTTGAGCGCTGCGAGTCCGCGGAAGTTGGGGGCAGGGTTGAGAGGACGCCCGCGCATAGTAGGATTAGCCACCGGAACGCAGCCATTTTGGGTTTGGGTTCATTCAGTGGGAACAAGAGCGCCAGAGTTGTTGCATCATATGAACGCAACGACAAGAAGAAGAGGAAGAAGAGGGATTTCCAGCTCTGCTTTTCGGGCTTCTTTGTTGAATGTTCAAACTAATCTCACAATGGCGGGTTCGGACCTCTTTCCTGGACTTTGAAAAGTTTAAAGTAGCGAATCTAGTCCACAACGGGGGTGGAAATTAAAATGTCAACCTTTTCCTCTTTTATTTTTTATTTTTCTGTTCGACAGTGGGCGGATTCAACGTTCAAACTTAGGCTTCGTTCGTTAAATTAGCTGAAAGCTGGAACTGAAAGCTGAATCCGAAAAGTAGCTGAAACTGAATTAGCGGAATGTAGAAAAAATTGAAATGGGTGTTCGGCACGACAACTAGCTGAATCCCGAGAGATGTATGTTCAAAAGACCAAAATGCCCTCACATTTAAAACTAGAATGAACACATAATTTGACAAATTGCTTGAGAGTGAGCCTGATCATGTATCATCTCTGTGGCTTCCTGCTTGTGCTAACTTTGGAGCACTCACCTTAAGATTGCCATTGTATTATTTGCGTGTGTAGATTGCCATTGTATTTTCTTAATTAGTTAAGGTTTGTGCATATGGTATAATACAAGTCTACATAATTCCAATAGCCACACAAAACACATTTCCTCAGTAAACTATCCAATCTGGTATAATACAAGGTGGCAGATGTCAATCCTTGTTTTGACAAGGTTCATTAGTTTACCATGTTCTTAACCAAACAAATATTTTAGCTTGACTTGTATACTTGTCCAAATGGCCTCATGAACATCACAATGTATACCGCACCCTAACAGACTTCTTCAATCCTTCTCTAATAAACTCAAGGTCCTTGGTGAGATCAACATTTGTATATTCTGCATCAATTTCCAGTAAGCATGTAAGAAAGAAAATTCAGTAAGCATGTAAGAATGAATTATTGGCAAGGAAATATTATTGGAACAAGAACATTCGAACAACCAACAGCAATTGAATAATTATGACAGGAGCAACTCAAACAACCAAAATCAACACTTGACTTGAGAGCACGATCATATAAACCATATTGATTGTAACAAGAGATCATTTCTGTCCATGAAGACAAGCTCCTATTAGGTATGCTTTGAAACAGTTTCTCAGCAGAGCTCAGCTCACCACATTTGACATACATCAAAACGAGAGCATTTTCCAGTGACCCATCAACACTTGCAAGCTCTCGCCTCAATGCACAGGCATGGACTGATCTTGCCAAATCCCGACAACCCAGGTCACCAGTAGCTTCAGCTACACTCAACATCGTGACACAATCCACTTTCACCCGATCAAGAACCATCTTACGGAAAAACCCCAGACCTTCACCCACCTGTCTATTCTGCACATGAATCAGAACCATTGAACTCTAGGAGACGACATCTCTCACAGACATTCCATCGAACACCTTGCGAGCACTCCTCACTGACCCGAGCTGCCCATACATGGTCATCAATGCAGTCTCAACAACATCATCACCCTTCTCAAACCCACGTTTCACAGCACTCCCATGAACAACCTCGCCTATTCTCAGATCACCAAACCCAGCACAAGCCCTTAAAACCGAAAGAAAAACATAACCGGTAACCTCTACACCATGGCTGACCATTCCATTGCAAAGCGAAATTGCTTCCTTATAAGAGGCGTTCCAGACCAGGCATTTGACAAGAACACCCCACATGAAGGAATCCGGATTAGGGTAGTAAGAGAACACATTTTGGGCGTACCTGAGATTGCCCAATTGGGCATAGGATTCAATGAATTTGGTGGAGGCTTGTGGGTTCGAGTGAAGACCGGTAACCAAGAGGTGAGCGTGGAGTTGGGTTAGAGATCTCAGAGTTGAACAGGACGGATGGCGTACCTGGAGCTCGGATCTCGTTCGTCGTCGGCCAGATCTGAGATGATGAGCGATGGGGAGGAGCACAGCGAGAGCGAGAGAGCTAGGCCAACAAATCGCAAGGACAAGCGAGGGTATTGCCTGGAATTTGAGATTCCGCTACGTTCGTTACCGTACACATTCCGCTAGCCATTTCATCTTCCCCTAGGGGTGGGTAGGGGAGAGATGACAGCTGAATTGGGTAGCGGAATGGTAGTTCATCTTCAGCTCCCGTTGTCGCCGAACACGCCATTAAACTAGTGTAATCTCTTTCGTTCATCTCCCGCTGGTGGCCTCCGCTACTACCGAACGAGCGCTTACTGTAATTAATCGGCCAAGATTTGCACACTCCATTTTTTCATTTTCGCACACCGATTTATGCGGATCCGCAATCCGCACAAAAAAACCGGGGTTTTCTTGTGCGGATTAAGGATCCGCACAAGGTTTTTTCAAAAACCCGGTTTTCCGTGTGGATACGGAGATCACATAGTTGAACCGGTGTGATCTTGTGCGCATATAATATCCGCACAAGATCTCCGCACAATATATTTAAAAATTAGTGAAAATGCGAATTTTAGAAGACCGCGTAAAAGTTTTGAAATTTACACTTGTGCGGACTCGGGATCCGCACAATTAATGTAACTTAAAAAAAAATTAAAACCTTCTGCGAATATTAGAAGACACGCGGGTGAAATTAAAAAAAAATACAGCTTGTGCGGATTCCCCATCCGCACAAGTGCTGGGCTTCAACTTTGCCTTTCGACCTAGGTTATACTAGTAGATGACCCGTACCTTGTACGAAGATATTATTTATTTATTAATTGCTTTGTATTTGAATTTACTATAACATTTACAAATATTATCATATGCATATTTTGTTAGAATGACATTTATCTTTTGGATTATAAAATGATATAATTTTTGTAAATCATAAAATATTTATATAAAAATAAATTTTATTTATATATTAATTTTTTATACATACATAAACATATATTTAAATAATTGAGAAAGAGTTCCATAAGATAAGATGCATTATCACATTTTATCAAAAATTGATGAATACTGTTTGCATTTAAATAAAATTGCGTAACCTAAGTTATATAACAAAATAAATAATTTTAAGTGAAAACTCCGATTAATATAGTACTACGCTAAATATATAAATAATATTTAATACGATAAAATACAAAAAAAAAAAATTTACATATATTATTGTTTGGGAAAAAATAAATTAAAATAAATATATAAGTATTTAATAAAAAATTAAAGAATCATTATCTTAATCAAGAAATGTATCTTTTTATCTAAATTGTAATCAATATGTAATATTAGTGGAGCTGTCAAAACCTGACCCGACCCAAAAAATCGACTCAAACCGACCGGAAATTTTTGGATTGAAACCCGACTCGAATAGTAGCAAGCAAAGGAAAAAAACCGAACCCAATTAACCCAAACATGATTAGGTTGAAACCCGAACCCGACCCGACCGACCCGATGTTTTATATATATGTAGAATAAATGCATATTTTTTTAAATATTATAACATATTTATTATATAAACTATTATAAATAAAATATTATTATAAAAATAAATTAAAAATAATATATTGTTATTAAATATTATTTTTAATCATAATATTATTTTAATAATCATTAAAAATTCAAATACTTGACATGTTAGGTCGACCCGAACCCGCACAATAACTTGACTAGACCCGACCCGGCTTGACCTATAACCCGAACCCGCGCGCACTCAACCTGAACCCGTAAAAGACCGAACCCGAATCCACCCGACTCGACCCGTTTGACACATCTAAATATTAGAGATATATTTATGGTAAATATTTCATTTAATATTTTTTTATTGAGATTTTAATATGATAGGATAATACAAAAATATATTTAATATATTATTTGAATATAATGAATATTTGGCTTAAATGTAATGGTAGGATATGCTATTGATGAATAGGGTTTAGGGTACAACCCTTAACCCTTAACCCTATGTACTCATCTTGGATCTGCACATAGGGTTTAGGGTTGGACCTAAAACTCTATGTACCCATCCTAGATCTGCACATAGGAATAAGGGTACGGTTTAGGGTTTAAACATTTTCTTTTGAAAAACATTTAATAGAGATCGATCAATGACTTGTCCTACATCGCACATACAATTCTCGTATGTTACATATATAAAAAAATAGAGTAACTCTTCGAGAGACATATCAAGTATGTTAATCTTTGTCTTTATGAGTTAGACGCAAGCTTAAGTGAGGTTTGAATCTATAAAAGTTGGACTCAAGAAACATGTTGTTTATAACAAAATGATACATAGACATAAACTTTCGATATAGATATAATATTGTGAATCATGAAATTTGTCAACACATGGTTGAACATTACGATGATTCGATCGTGTGGATCCTGGCGCCACACAAGAACGACTCCGCAAACCAAATCAAACTCCGCACAAGAACGACTCCGCATAATAGCGAACCTAGGGTTAGGGTCTATGTGCGGCACATAGGGTTTAGGGTTGGACCTAAAACCCTATGTGCTCATCCTGGATCCGCACAAGAACGACAACCAAACTTCGCCCAATAAGCTAGATCTGCACAAGGTGTGGAACCCTAGATTTGTGCGGCACAAGGATCCGCACAAGAGCTAGTTTTTCTCGTGTCCACGTGTGGGCCCACTATGTTTGTTGGGCGGTATTGAAAAGCCAACTTGTGCGGGTTTTAGATGCGCACAAGTGGGCCGGTTTTTTTACAAACCGCTCATCCTTACTTGTGCGGCTTCTCTGTGCGCACATGGTTCATGATAAACCCGGTTTAACTTGTGCGGATCGCAATCCGCACAAGTTGGTGTGCGAAAATGAAAAAACGGAGTGCGCAACGGAACGGCCTAATTAATTTGACGAGCTTCCTTCCTTGAACAAACTTGGGTAGCCACGTGGGAAATTGAAAGAAGGCCAACCAGTTGACCCAACTCTCCTTCTCTCTAGCCTTGCCCGACCTCGCTCGGACTCCTCCCTAATCCTCGTCGGCCACCTGTTGCCCTTTCCAGACCGGTAAGACGAAGGGACGGTGGGACTCGGCGACGTCCGGCAACCACCGGTCGGGACTAAGTACTGGCGGCGTCGCCGAGCTACGTAATAAAAAGGTTTTCTTTTTTATCTTCATTTTTTACAAATACTCCGTAAAACAATATGAGTACTGTATTAAAACCCTAAAACGAAAAGACAATGCAAATGAAGGCTGAAATCTTTTTTTTTTGATCAGAAGTGAAGGCTGAAATCTGACAAGCGCTTCTTCTTGTTCTTTACTTGTTTTTGTCTGACTCACCACCTTCTTGTCTCTTCCAGACGCCACCAGTTGTGAGCTTATTCCTGTTTTTGGAAGTCTTCTCTACTTGAGGTCAGTTGTGTAGAGCTTTTGAGGGGACAAAAATCTCCACTAATGTGGTTGAGGAAACAACAAGGGATCACACAATAGAATCAGGGGATGTTGGATCAGATAAGGTGAAACATAGTCCAAATAATAAAACCTATCCTTAGGTTCCGTCAGTGTCCTCCCAAAATCAAGATTGAAGCGTATAATGGTTGATTTTTTTTCTTCCTTTTATGTCTATTTTGAGAAGATTACTTTCTTACTATGGGTGACTGTATGCTTGCCTTAGCTATCTAGTTTCGTTCTGTACTGGTACAATTTGTGCCTACTGGTTATACTTAGCTTTGTTCTAATATGACTAACAAAACTTGGAGCAGAGGGCCTTAGTACAGGCAAATGAAGCAAAAGTTGAAGGCAATGCTCTATTTAAAGATGGACGGTATGAAGATGCACTTACAAAGTATGACATTGCTTTACTAGTTGCCCCGGAAATTCCATTTGCCATGCAAACCGTGCAGTGTGATTCTTGAAACTGGTATGTGGTTCTCGATGAATTTTTACGAAATGTTTGATTGAAAAGTGCACTAATTTTATGTTGACATTGAGAATTTGCTTAGTCGACTAATATACTAAGACTATTCTATGATTTTGTTGGTGCACTAAATTTAGAATAAATTTGTCTAGGAAGCCTTTATTTTTTTGGTCGAATCTAGGAAGCCTTTATATTGTTACAGTTTCGACTGATAAAGTTCAAGCAACTATTTGCTGAGACAATGTAGCTTCAAGGCAAAATTCTCCATATGTATGCGTATTAAGTTGAGGTGGCAATATGTTTGATATATGATGTGGAATTGAAATATTAGGATCCTTGCTATTGAAATTATAACATTATGTTATCCGTATGGCATGAAAGATACTAAGTTTTCTTATTCAGAGTATAAGGAAGGGATTAAAAACTTTGACAGAGACGATGGATACGGATTCAAATACACGAGGATGTTGGGAAATTGATTAATTATGTGTGTGTAACAAGATATGTTCCACGTTTGCTCTGAAGGGAAAAATACCTTTTGGATGTTTATAATTCTAGGCTTTGCATCTTCTACAGGTCTTCTGGCTTAGTTTAGCTCCACAGACATCTTGTTTTTCTCTGTAACATATCATGCATGTTTTCGAATGTCAACACAGTGTCTGCCTATTTAACATTATTCACAATTTGAACACCAGGAAAAGTATCAAGAAACGGTCAAGGAATGCACAAAATCTTTGGAACTGAATCCCGAGTACACCAAAGCCCTTATAAGAAGAGCAGAGGCTCATGAGAGGCTTGAACATTATGAAGAAGCAATTGCTGGTTTGTACCTAATGCCTGCAATAATTTTGTACAAGATATAGAGTGTGTTTCGTAAACATGCGATGGATGTATAATGCATAACAGCACGTTATTACCCTACCTTATAATGAGGAAGGCTATCGTCACTGCACCAAATTCTCTATATTTATGCTCCATTCTTCTTTCCATGTTTTCTTTCCGTTTTTAATACGTGTTTATTGTGTTTCATTGGAACATGAATCTCGCGCACACAGACAATAAAAAGATTTGGGAGTTGAATCCATCAAATGATCATGCTAGAAGAACAATTGTTCGTGTGGAGCCATTGGCTAAAGAGAAGGCGGAGAAGATGAAAGAAGAGATGATTGGTACGTGCGCATTCTGCCTTTGTGTTTAGGGGTGTGCATCTGGTCGAATGACCCATTTTCTTTCATGTGCTATTTTTAGGAAAATTTGTCTATTCAATTCTGATATTTCCTATAAGAACTTGGCCTTTGATGTTTGTGTTGATTGAAAAAAGTACTCGTAAACCAATCTGGTCTTGCAAAGGAATGAAATTGAACAAAGCATTGCAGCAAAGCACTTCCTACCAAGATCACAACTCATGTTCTCAAGGGTTGAAAAAATATACTAGAACATAATCTTGGAAGTGGTATCTTAAACGCACCTCTTCCCTTCAAGAAGCTAATTTTTAACATCAATGGCTGAAAGCTTTATGCTTTGTGATTTGGTTTCAATAGTTGCTAGCTGTTGCCTGCTGGCTGAGATATATCTATCGTTTGATTAGGCTAGTCTTCTTTATTCCTCGTTTTGTAAGCTATTTGATCAAGTGAGTTGGCTGCATAACCACTGACAATGAATGACACATTGACACCTCAGCACCAGAAGAAAGACTCTAGTATTCTCGAAGCATTTGCATATTGTCTTCTTTTTATGTGTTATTTGGTGGTAGGGAAAATCATTTGTTTCTCATAATCCCATGCCTTTGTCTTTCTTTTAGCGTCTTGTATTATTCATTTCATGCGCTTGCTTGTTCACAGAACTAGAATTTGACAGACTAAAGTGGTCTGACATTGCAGGAAAGCTAAAAGATGTGGGGAATTCTCTGCTAGGAAGATTCGGAATGAGTGTGGACAACTTCAAGGTAGTCAAGGATCCTAACACTGGTTCTTCCACTATTCAGTACCAGCCTTAGTTTCCTCCTCTGTACTACTAGCCTTATTTATCCCTACACTGTTAATCAGCTGTGACAGTTGATGCAATCATTGTGAACTGACATTTTGTGTTGTATGTACAAATGAACCTCGTCATAGAGCTATAAAAGGATGGTATTTTAGAACTCTTGGTAGTTCATTTGGAGGTTTGACTACTTCTGTTGGTTTTATTAAGTACAGTTTACTTTGGCTCACATAAATGTTTGAGAAGGCTCTTGCTCGTTTATGATAGAAAATCGGGTTTTTGTTCCACCGTGCTAAATTATGCTGTTGCGTATTTTGGCAGAACTCGAAATTGCTGGATTGGTTTGGCCTCAAAATGTAGTTTGATTGATCTTATAATTTACCAGAATCAATGAATTAAACAGATGCTTGTGTCCCTCTTCCTCCACAAGGAAAGACTAATGGGGAAGAACATGAGCCATAACCAAATTAACTCAAACACACCTATCAAGAACAAAGTTATTCAAGTGCTTTCTTTGAATTGCAAATAATTTAAGATCATATAAAACTGCATTATAGAGCATGATCTTTATAGTTAATTACCTTGTGCAAATTGCCATTAGTTTTAATATCGGTTCGTTTGCTAAGTAGTCCTGTGAATCTGGTTCGTTCCTTTCGATTTCAGGTTAGGTGCAGTTTGATCATTTGACCAATAACCGGTTCGTATCGTGTGGGTTTGGATTAATTAACGGTCAATAGTATAGTAGTATATTACTTTAAACAGTATACTAGCATATTACTGGATTTTAAAATTATGACATAATAATTCAAGTATATAAAAAATAGGAATTATGAAATTTATTTTGAACCTTTATTTAATGCACTAGGAATCTTTTTATAGCGCATACCTACCGTCCATTAAAAATGAATGAACAGTTTTGGATTGTGCACAGACCATCAATGGACTTATTCAGATTGTCCAGTAAAAAATAATGGACAAGTTTGAGTTTTCAATATGTTCATTTGCACACATGCATTGTCCATACATTTTTAGTGGACACATATAAGATGGTCCGCATCTCCACCGACGATGTTGCTAGGCTGCCGTCGGATTCCGAGCAATAGCCATAATCCCACCACCAAAACCGCCAGCCATCAACGTCAGCCACCAACGACGGAACGGTTTTTCCCTTGCCTTGCTCCTGCTCCGATTCTGATAAGGGTGATTTGTTCCTTCCGTTCGAGTTGCACCACAACCACACCATCGCTGCACTACGAATGCACAACCAACGACTCCAACGAGGTATGTATTATACTTCCTCAACTAGGCTTACATTAAATTTTTTCTAAGATTAAAATTTGCTTAAGATTTTAATAGGGTTACCCCCCTAATCAAGCTACGCTAATATAGGTATTTGAACAGTTTTCCAATAATTAGAGTCGCACCACCACCACACCTTACATGTAGTTTGATTAGTATGGTATGGTTTGATTAGGTTTATATTAAAATTTGCTTAAGATTTAATGTAGTTTTTTTACATTGTACGTGTATGTGGGGTTGTGAATTCGGATCGATCCGATCCGATCCGAATCCGTGGATATCCGAATTTTTTTTGCCTCAAATCATGATCCGTATCCGATCTATTTTTAGTCGGATATCCGAGAAAATATATCCGTTCGGATCGGATATCCGATGGCGGATATCCGAAAAGATCCATTTTAATTAAACTTGCTTAAATAAATTACAAATTATATTTACATATATATATTTTTTAAATATATACATATATATTTTTTGGTAAAAACATGTATTTATTTACATATATATTTTTTAAATATATATATTAATATATATTTAATATATACGGATATTTTCGGATATCCATTTATTTGAGACTCCGATCCGTATCCGATCCAAATATCCGGAAAAAATAGCGGATCGGATCGGATACGGATCGATTTTAGTCGGATTAATTTGGATACGGATAAAAACAGATCGGATCGGCGGATATCTCGGATCGGATCGTCGGATCGGATATCAAATTCACAGCCCTACGTGTATGTTGTTGAGGATTTACTTAAAATCTACTTTGTGTAGTTTGATTAGGGTTACATTAAAATTAACTTAAAATTAATTTTATTTAGTTTGATTATTAAATTTATGTAACAATATTTATGTAAAGAAACTAATGTAATAAAATTTCTATGTATGTAAGGAAGTTCATGTAAACATGTAATTAGTCTATACTAATACACTAAATTAACTTAAATGGCTAGCGTTGATGGATAGGGTCTTAATGGCTGCAATTAAACTATTCAAAGGAAAAAAAGAACGCACCCTTCAATGTGGAAAAGTGGTTTATATTTTGTTGGGGTAGAAAATAGTGTTGAGGAATTCTTACAAAAAGTGATGTATGCAGTGTGCTAAAAAACGGTTTAGGTGGCCGCCAAGGCGGTGGCCCACCGTCCTGAATAACCTCTAGGCGGATGGCTAGGCGGCCAGACGAGCTAGGCGAGGGCCTAGGCGGTTTGACGGGTTAGGAGAAACAGGTGGGCTAGGCGGCCTCCTAGGCGGGTTGAGCGGGCTCTAAATGGGGCTAGTTATGTTTTTAGGCGTCAATTTATATGAAAACATTATAATGAGATTGTTATTTATTCTATATTCTCACCAATTTAAAATAATAATCTTAAAATTTTGAAATCGTACTAATTTGCCTAGGCTCCCGCTTAGACGTCTAGGCGTTAGGCCCCTTCCCACCGCCTAGCGTTTTTTAGAACACTGAACGTAGGATACAAATTCTTACACAGAGTAACGTATGATACAATTAATGCTACAATTAACCCGAAAATTTGAAAGATTGAAAATTGAGACTTAAAAATGGCCAAAAGAAGAATAAAAATGGTTTAACTCTTTTTTTTAGAGGGTTTTTTATTTTAAAAAAAAGTCAAAACGAAATTTTAGGCAAGAATTGAACCTTGACCATAAGGTATATATATCAACAAACATAACTGCCACAAGCTACATTGATTTTTGAGATGTAGTTTAGGGGATGTATATATAAAAAAAGGTGGGAAGATGTAGTAATTAAGACAATAATTGGGGGCAAATCTCATTCTTATATGTATACATAAGAAGATTCTATTAATGAAATAAATTTGATAATTCTCATATCACTGTGTTAAATTACTTTACAAGCTTTGGGTGATTTTGGATGGTAAAATAAAAGGTTAGTGACTATACTAGCCTTATCTTATAAATTGGGGGTAATATAACCTAAGTGAAAATATACAAGCATTTTTTCACGGTCAATTCAAGTGAAAATGCATAGTCATGTTATCAAAAAAGTCACAACCAATGTTAAGTTTTTTGCACGGGCATGATCTCAGACTTTGATATGACACCATCAAATGGGTAATGTCTATTCTCGTTTCTCTCCTTATATTTCATTCTCAAATGATTCATTCCTATAAATTTAGATTCTATATATTGATACACTGGTTTATAATGATAAATAATGGATAATTCTTATATCATTTTTTTTGGTTGGAATAATTCTTATATCATTAGATCTAAACATAATAAATGAATTAGATTTAATTCTGAAATAATAGAGAGAGAAATCAACACAATCTCATAGTTATAGGAAACCAAAATATAGGTACTTATGCATGATTAGAATCTGATTATAATATGTTATATGCATGTTATGTTATTGATTGTGTAGAAATACTTATCCATATTCATGGATCAGATATGCTTTATTACATCATATTATATGCCTAATGATAATATATTTATAAGTTCTTTTTTTAGTTAATTATATTCATGAATTCCAAAAATAATTATAAGTATCTTCAAAATATATGTAATACAATCAATAAAACAACATACGTAAGCGAGAATTGATATTGTCCCCCAGCCGTCGATGCGTTTTAATCTATCGGCGAGGAATGTGATGCGCATGGGACGGTTTAAATGGGAATGCGCTATCCGTCTCGCTTACGTTACACGCACTTTTATATTTCCCTCGTAAAACTACCAACAATCAAATCAGTTTTGCTTTTTTCGTTTCTCTCTCTCTCTCTCTCTCTCTCTGCTTTTTCTCTGTGGCGATTCATCTCCTACTTCCGGCGATTTTTGCTTCGTTTTTCATATCTCACTACGCTCGCCTTCGATTTCGACATGTCTTCGTCTCGTAGTTCAAACAAAAGTGATATCGAGTTCATTGCTAGGGTTTATTTCGTTTTGAATTTGTTCTCCATCGTTATGTTATTACATTTGATTAAGAGTTGAAGTAGGTGTTCGAACTTAGGGTTTTTAGATAATCTAATGTTGTAAATGTTCGTTTTTCTCTTATGTTATGAAGCCGATGCCGCTGAATCGAGCGGTTTTTCGGCTGATAGAGAAAAACGAGCCAGGAGGAGAGAAGATCGTCGGTTGCATACTGAACCAGGTATTGATTTTTGTTTCTTTTTGTGGTATGGTGTTGTGTTGTACATTGTGTTGCATGTCGAATATGTTGTGTTTGTATTATACTAAAGCTAGTATTGAACTCAAGTGAAACTCATGTCTGTGTATTCCAGTTTGAATGTTTGTGCATTCCAGATCAAGTGACTGTGTATTTATTTATAATGTGTTTGTGTAATGTGTGAATCCTTTGGTGTACATATTATATAGTTGCGGTAAGTGTATGTGAGGTTCCTTATGAAGTGTCTGTGTCTTTTTTCACCATTGTATGTGTGTTCCATATAATGTGTTTGTGTATTGTGTTTTTCTAAGCTGTACATAGTAGATCTAATTGTGTTTTTTCGAATTTCATGTCTGTGTATTCCAGATCATGTGTCTGTGTTTTTTAAAGTTGTGTCTGTGTGTTTTCAGAACCGTCCAATGTTGTAGTAATCATTGTTGACGAAGGAGTAATCAAACCTCCAACTGAATCCCAAGTTGTTTTCTACAACTGGGTCGTTGGAGATAATGGGTTGAAAGAGTAGAGAAGATGGAGAACAAATTCAAAACGAAATAAACCTAGCAAGGGACTCGATATTACCTTTGCTTGAACTACGAGACGAAGACATGTCGAAATCGAAGGCGAGCGTAGTGAGATATGAAGAACGAAGCAAAAATCGCCGGAAGTAGGAGACGAATCGCCACAGAGAAATAGCAGAGGGAGAGAGAACGAAAAAAGCAAAACTGATTTGATTGTTGGTGGTTTTACGAGGGAAATTTAAAAGCGCGTGTAATGTAAGCGAGACGGATAGCGCGTTCCCATTTAAACCATCCCACGCGCATCACATTCCTCGCCGTTAGATTGAAACACGTCGACGGCTGGGGAGCATTCTCAATTCTCTCTATAGTAACCGTACGCACTTGATGTGTTTTCTTATATAATACATAATATGTATGCTGTTTTATTGATTGTATTACATAAATTTTGAAGATACTTATAACTATTTTTGGAATTCATGAATATAATTAACTAAAAAAAGCACTTATAAATATATTATCATTAGGTATAGTATGATGTAATAAAGCATATCTGATCCATGAATATGGATAAGTATTTCTATACAATCAATAACATATCATGCATATAACATATTATAATCAGATTCTAATAATGCATAAGTACCTATATTTTGGTTTCCTATAACTATGAGATTGTGTTGATTTCTCTCTCTAGTATTTTAGAATTAAATCTAATTCATTTATTATGTTTAGATCTAATGATATAAGAATTATTCCGACCAAAAAAAAATGATATAAGAGTTATCCATTATTTATCATTATCAACTAGTGTATCAATATATAGAATCTAAATTTATAGGAATGAATCATTTGAGAATGAAATATAAGGAGAGAAACGAGAATAGACATTACCCATTTGATGGTGTCATATCAAAGTCTGAGATCATGCCCGTGCAAAAAACCTAACATTGGCTGTGACTTTTTTGATAACATGACTATGCATTTTCACTTGAATTGACCGTGAAAAAATGCTTATATATTTTCACTTAGGTTATATTACCCCCAATTTAAAAGATAAGGGTAGTATAGTCACTGACCTTTTATTTTACCATCCAAAATCACCCAAAGCTTGTAAAGTAATTTAACACAGTGATATGAGAATTATCAAATTTATTTCATCAATAGAATCTTCTTATCTATACTATATATATATATAATTTTGTGTAAATGGGGATATCTAATACCCCCATGCCACATTAATGAGCATAAAAAGTAACTAAAAAGATGGTTATTTGAAATAATAAATATTGTATTAGAAGTGTATAACAATTAGTATTTTGTTTAATATAGAAAAGTAAAAAGTAAATACAAAAAGTGATTATTTGAAAACTATATTTATGTTGATCGAAAACTATATTTTTTGTCAAAAAGTTATCATTTGAAAGAACACATTATTGTATTAGAAATGTATAAATTCGTATTTTGGTTCACATAGAAAACTAAAAAGTGAATACAAAAAGTGATCATTGGAAAACGATATTGATATTGAAAACTATAAATTTTGTCTTAGAAAAAACTATTGTATTAGAAATGTATAACAATTAGTGTTTTATATCTCATATAAAATATAAAACTCTATTTATAATTTTGTGTTAATAGGGGGTATTTAATGTCATCATGACACAACACATTAATGCCCATAAGTAATTGTTTTAAAAATCCAAACTATTGTATTAGAATTGTATAAATTAGTATTTTGTTTTCTATAGAAAATTAAAAAAATGAACACAAAAGCTGATCATTTGAAAACTATATTTATGTACACTACATATATAAAGTTGTATACATGAGGGAATATTAAATGTCTTCATGATACATTACTGTAAATATTAATATTACTTAATAATGAAAACTACTTTTACATGAGAGCATAAAACATAGAAAAATATTGAGAATGAAAAAAGTAATCAATATGATGTATTTGGTCACAAATGTTTATATACACTTATAGTTAAAAATTATTAATATATTTATGTATAACTTAATGGTTAAAAAGCTTCTAAATTATGAATCTATCACACATGATAATTATTTTTTCACCTTTTAATTATTTCATAGATAATTTTAAAAAAATTAGTTGGTAAGCTAGGTTGTAATGCAAAGGTAGTCAAATATTATTTTTCAAGTTGAATATGATAGATCATTTTTATTTTAAATGTTTTTATGACACATTTATCTTAATAGTAGTATTACATAATAAAGAAAGTCATTTTTGTAAAAGACCATGAAATATAGAAAAATAATGAGAATAAAAAAGTAATCAATATTATAAATTTAGTCACAAATATATATATGTATTATTAAAAAAAACTATAAATTTATATGTAGCTTAGGGTCCGCTCGGCTCTATAGGTAGCGGGTAGCGGAACGAGCGAGACGCTAGCGTAAAGCCAGGCCCCTTAGGGGTACAAGGGAGCAATTTTTTGGTCGATTCCGCTCCATCTAGCTGAACCCGCTCCAAAAAAAGCAAGTACCGAACAAATCCTTAATGGTTAAAACCTTCAAAATTACGCACATATCAAACCTGAATTATTGGTAGGATAGGTTGAATATTATTTTTCACGTTGAATATTATTTTTCACGTTGAATATTATAGATCATTTTAATTTTACCTTGAATATATATATAATAATAATTATTAATCTAAATTATAGTTGGTGCATCATTTTAATTGTATAAAGATAGTCAAATATTATTTTTATATTATAATATTACAAAATTGTAGGAAAGTACCAATATTTTGTGTTCACTTTCAATATTATAGATCATTTAAATTTACGTTTAATATATTACTTATTACTCCAACTGGAAGATTATAACACAAATCTACTAAAATATTATTTTAAACATTAAATATATATATATATCTATAAATCAATAAATAGGCATGTAAACTAGGAAAAAATAACAACAAATATTCATAAGTTTTTATACAAATTATACGATAAAAGAAAGTGATTGTTGAAATTTCAGTAACCTCTTGAAATTGTTCTTCCACTTACTGTCTTTTTCAATTAATTTAAACATAAAGTGCAATTAACTACAATAGAGGTTGTTAAAACAAATAACACAATAAAAATATGTTTTAAAAAATTCAATAATACACTAAAATAAATTATATGTATAATAATTCAATATGCTTAAATTATGTTTAATAAAACAAATAGTTATAAATTTCTATATATAAAATTTGTTTATAATATGAACCCGTGCGTATGGATGGGCCTGAACGCTAGTATTTGCCCAAAAACATGAGGGTTTTATTAACATAGTGAGTCAAATTTTGAAAGTCAAACACCACATAAAATGAATGAAGGCCCTTACACTTGTTATTAAAGAAGAGATTATAGAATGTGAAGAGGAGTTGAAACCTAAACAAGGTATGTGGCTCAAAATTTTGGATCTATTTGAGAAATTGTATAAGACTTATGCTCATCATATTGTCTTTAGTTTGAGGAAAATCCATTGCTAGAAGGCATAAATGGTGAGATTGTGTATTGATACTTTATTTCTTCGAAGGAGAGTTCTAAAGAAGATATAAATAAATCAAAAGGAAAGTAATAGAAGCAAAAATAAATCAAAAGGAAAGTAATTGAAGCAAGTTGATAGGGCTTCGCAAGAATTGACCGAAACTCTAATTTTAGACCGAACCGAACCGTAACCGTATATTTTTGGTTCGGTTTTCGGTTCTCTAATTTTGAGAAATACGATTTCCATTTGGTTCGGTCTAAACCGAATTAAATAAAAAAAAATCATTTTTACATTTTTGTGTTGGGATAATGGGATTAATGGGTTGTGCGCTTTCTTTCTCTTTACCAGTTTATTAACCTAAACCGAAGCGTCTCATTCAGTCCTTTGTGTTTCACACAGACGCCACAACCAAATCTCCTCCGAGTCCCCTCTTTCACTGTCGCCATTTAGGGCTGTTGACTCGGCCTTATGATGACCGATCTCCGGCCGAAGAGCGACGACCCGTTTCTTCTCCAATACAGCGAATCGGAGCCCCGAATCGCCTCGGAGTTTCTCGAAGCCTGGCTCCCTTTCCTCTCTAAGGATCTATGTTGCCGTTGTACTCGGACCCTCTCTGATCGCGTTCATTCTCTCTGTAAAGGTGCCCTCCTATTCTCCCCTTCCTTGATTTCGTAGCCTTACTTGTCTGAAAAGCTAGGGTAAAACTTGTGAGGGTACACGAGTGGGACAAATCAATTTAGGGTAAAGCATGGAGAATATCCTTGAGCGCGGTTCTTTACTCAACCATGAATAATAGCTGGAAGGTTGTTCATCTGGATGAGGATGAGCTCAAAGAGTTGAGGGCCGATCCTGACGGTCCAGCTGTTATCGTAGGTGGAGTGGTTTACTGGATAGCAGAGCGTCAGGCCCGTCCATTTGGTTATGCAAAGAGCCCAATGGAATAGGGCCCCCATATTTTAAGGGCCCTTGACAGGCACATTTGCCAATAGTATGTTTAGACGCTACACTGTTCATAGCTGCTAGAAGAAACTTCACTTTTATGTTATCCCCAACACTGTAATTTATCAACGCTACATCCAATATAATATTTTGGTCAATGAGTCTAAGTGTTAAATCACTCTAATAGGTTTTAGACCCATGACTCTATTATCCCCAGGAAGCGCCCTCCCCTTTTTTGCAAGTTATCTTTAGAAAACTTTCCAACAACTATATTACTCACTAGAAGAGGTGGTGTTATTGGGGTGTGAATGAATTGCCACTAATTGCTATGTAACATAAAGTAAATTATTTTTGTTTTTGGTCGGAGGGTTAATTATTTTTGTAACGGGCTGCTTAATAAGTTTGGACTGGTGTGATTGTTTGTTGTGAATGTGGAGAGGTCAAGGGCCGGCATTCATTGCTCCCATTATTCCCATTGTTTTTGTAACGGGCCAGACTCCGCCAAATATCTCAGACTCCTCCACCACAATTCCTCCCCAAATCTCTATTCTTTACTTTCTCCACCAAGAACCCCAACGCCAAGATCTCCTTCCTCTACGACCCCTTCGGCGGGATCCAAGTCGGCAACGCCACCATTCCGGCCTTCACTCACGTCCCCAGCAACACCACCACCCCCGAGGCTCTGTCGTCGGAGATCCCACCCAAGATCTCAATTCCGACACCGTTAGCGCCCTCGAATCAGATATCGATCCCACCCATGTTTATGACTGAGCGGCGGCGTCGAGGAGGTGGTGGTGTTGGTGGGGCCGCTTGGCGCCGCTTGCAAGGCAGGAGACTTCTGAGATAGTGTCGTCCTTCTTCCAATCGCAGATGGAGAAGCCTCCGCCCTCGGCCAAGTTCGGTCACCATCAAAAAACCTCCCGATCAACTCCAGATGTCGAAGAGAGGTAATTTACCCTTGATTGAAAACTCAAATTCCGAACTCGATCTTCATTTTCCGATCTATTAACCCCCAATTTTCTCTCTGATGAGCGTCTAACAGTCGAAAATGCAATCGACTTCCTCCAATTGTGCCAACGAATAAAGCGATGTGAGATTCTCGAACCTTTGGAATTGGAAGTCCCCCGGGAATTTGCATCTCCCAGAGGTCTGGCCGCCACTGCTGATTGCATATCGCCGGTTTCTGACGAACTCGCCGGCGCACGCTCTCGCCACCAACGTTGTCGCCCTCGATGATTAAGTCGTCGACTCTGGGACCGGTGGAAACGGTCCCAATGGAGATCCGAACTGTGAAGAGGAGGAGGATGGGAAGGATAATGGGGAGAGGGAATCTGGAATCCATTGTTGAGAGAAATGGGAAGGAAGGAGAAATTGGGAGGAAGGGGGTTAGAGAAACTGGGAGAAGGTTTTTCAATTTTATTGCATCAAGTGTGTGAACGTTTCTGCATTTGGGGAGGAGGAAGGGCAAAGGTTTCTGGTTTAATGGGGTCATTAATACATTAGTGAAACGTAAAATTAAAAGAAAATGCCACCACATTTAAGCAGCCTAAAATTTCGGCATTCAACTGTAAATGCCACCACCTTAAAGAGACGTGTTGACCGAAGACCATGTATTTAGAACCGTAAATAGGTGCATGAAAACATTGTTATATATATGAAATACAGGGCATTTATTGCGGCAGGGAACTCTTCTTTATAGTATTAATGAGTTTTGCCCCCAATTATTGTCTTAATTACTGTTAGGCCCAACCAAATTTCTTCCCACGGGTCGGCCCATCGCTGGCGAGGCAAGGCAGCTGGCATGCCCAAATCTATCAAAGTCCAAGATTAATCCCACCAGCTCAAGACCCTTCGGCTGAAGCAATTAAGGAAGGAGATCAAGGTGGAGCCCATGGTGGAAATGAAGAGTTGAATAAACGGTAGGAGGAGGGTTTAATTAACTTAATTGCAATCCCTAATAATGGGTTTTGGATTTTGAAACGTAAGAAGGAAATTGGGATAAAGGAAGGGGGAGCACCATTATAGAGGGGGATTACGATCTGGAAAACTCTCAAGAACACTCTCTTTGTAATTTCTGGCCGGAGATCGGTAAGCCCGATTTTGCTAAATTTAGTTCTTTCTCTTGAACCAATTTTAGCCTAAAGAATTACTACTTCTTCCCACCTTTTTTTATATATACATCCCGATCTAAACTACATCACAAAAATCAATGTAGCTTGTGGTATTTATGTTTGTTGATATACCTTATGGTCAAGGTTCAATTCTTGCCTAAAATTTCGTTTTGACTTTTTTTTTTAAATAAAAAACCCTCATAAAAAAAGAGTTAAACCTTTTTTATTCTTCTTTTGGCCATTTTTAAGTCTTAATTTTCAATCTTTCAAATTTTCGGGTTAACTGTAGCATTAATTGTATCATACGTTACTCTCTGAAAGAATTTGTATCATACGTTCAGTGTTCTAAAAAACGCTAGGCGGTGGCTAGCGGTGGGAAGGGGCCTAACGCTAGACGTCTAAGCGGGAGCCTAGGCGAATTCGTACAATTTTAAAAATTTAAGATTATTATTTTAAATTGGTGAGAATATAGAATAAATAACAATCTCATTATAATGTTTTCATATAAATTGACACCTAAAAACATAACTAGCGCCATTTAGAGCCCGCTCAACCCGCCTAGGAGGCCGCCTATTTCGCCTAACCCGTCAAACCGCCTAGGCCTCCGCCTAGCTCGTCTGGCCACCTAGCCATCCGCCTAGAGGTTATTTAGGACGGTGGGCCACCGTCTAGGCGACCACCTAAACCGTTTTTTAGCACATTGAATACATCACTCTTTGTAAGAATTCCTCAACACTATTTTCTACCCCAACAAAATATAAACCACTTTCCCACACTTAAGGATGCATTCTTTTTTTTCCTTTGAATTGCTAAATTGCAGCCATTAAGACCCTGTCCATCAACGCTAGCCATTTAATTTCAGCCTTCCTTTTATATGTTTTTTCGTAATCTAATATAATAACACGGAAATTTCGTGTGGTACCCCTTAACTTAAGGTAATTTCGCATGGTACCCGGCATGATGTTATATTTCGTCTGGTGACCCTCATGTTTTTTAAAGTTTCACCCCGTTCCCATTCCTTTAAACATAGCAGAAAAATTAGATTGACATAACAATTACTTGCGTTTTTTCTACCTTCGACCTCTTCTTCTCTTTACTCCTCAATTCATTCTCTTTAGCCCGGTAGGAGATATGGTTTGGCACAAGAAGAGCATTGGTATTATTTTATATATTGATTGTGAACTTCTCAATGCCTTCTCAATGAATTGAGTTTTCCTATGAGGTAGTGAGGAGGACAACGACGATGGCGGATTGGAACGACAACGATGACAATGGATTGGGACAGTGATTGTTGGCGCTCTCTGAATAAGTGAGGGGAAAAGGGAGAAGGTGGTGGGAGGTATCAATTTCGTTCTTTCAACTTTCAATTTCGGTGATTTAGGGTTCAAATAGTTTTAGGGTTTCTTCATGTTTCTAATTAGAGATAGAAGTTAATTGTTGGTTGTTTGTAGCAGAATTTTATCTTGAATGGAGCTACTTTTTGGAGCTCCTCACTATACACGCTACAAGCACCTCATATACATGGTTGCAGTTGAGTTTGGTTCCTGTCATAATTTCTCAGTTGATTGAGTTGTTGGTTATTCCTTGAAGCGTTTTGAAAGAAATTTTTGTCCTTGTTATGAAGAATTTGTTCCAATCGTTGCTGCAGTGCTGGATCTGTTCTTTGAAGCCAAAGAAGCTACAAGATGGGAAGTAGGGTCAAGGCATGGAGAAGAGACTTTGACGGAATGTTGATGTTTTAATTATTTTAACGTTTTGGGCAAGGTTAAGAGAATGGGAATGATGCGAAATTTAAAAAACATGAGGGTTACCAAGCAAAATTTTATTTATTATTGGGCACCACGCGAAATTGGCTTAAGTTGAGGGGTACCAGGCGAAATTTCCGATAATACAATATAAAACAAAACCCAAGTCTTTGTTAAACAAAACCTAAACTCAAAAACAACATAAAAAAATCACAATTCTACTTCATGTAGTTAAAGCTAAAACATTTGAACTTAACATCACTCTACGAATTCAAAAACATTAAAAGCTAAAGAAACCTCCGCTAACTTCATCCCATTCAGGAGATTCATTGCACTGATCCGTCGTCCTCGCTTGATCAAAACTGATGAAAGATCGGGCTGTTGATTCTGCCAGTCGTTGCGGATATCGTCGACGCTTTGCATGATCATGTTTACGACGCTCATGTCCTGTACGTATGCGGGAACATTAGCCACATCAAACAGCTTCCGCAAATCGGAAACCGAAACCCAGCCGCCATCCCAGGACACGAAAGCACGGTACATAGTGTGGTCGCTGTTAAAAAAGAGTCATATTGAACCCCCATCGAAGTAGAGTCCGTGTACTCTGACTCCACCCTAGTAACGTGTACGCCAAAGTTTCCCTACGATGGGTTGTACCCATTTTTCGGTTGAGGCATTGTGTCGTGCTACACAAAGAAGATCAAGATGGTGATAGTCCAACAAAAAAATTCTTTAGTAAGACCAGGTTAATATTATTATTATTGCACGATTTATAATTAACAAAATACTGTCACGATTTTAGATGCAAAGACACAATAGCAATATCTGTTTTTTAATAATAGTTTTGTGTATTTCTTTATTAAGACCAGTTTAATAGACGTCATTGTTTTTGAAAGTTACCAAGTAATGCATAATGGTATACATGCATGGACAAATGTGGTTTTCAAAGCATAATGCATTTTTTAAACTGGTATGGCATCACAATGGAATGATAAATTACAGTATCTAAATAGCTGCACAAAGTGTAATCTTATTGCATCATTTTGGATGTTTTTACATTTTACTATTTTGTCGTCCTTCTTTAAATGGTTTTTGTCGTCGCTTTTTTAAGCCATGGTTAATTCACGCATTTTCTTCTTTCGAGACATGTAATTGAATATGTTGTTATCTATTTGACATCCTAATACCATCTCTCTGGCCTAAGTGGTGTCAGTATAAGCGATGTCCGCGTATATTAAAACACAATGCAAAATTGCTAGGATGCATTACTACACGTGGTTTAAAAATAGATATTCCAGTCTTCAGTATAGGAAAAGTTGCGACATGGAGTCGTATGTGCATGTGGGCTCTTATTGTAGATCGTAAGCAACACAGACTCTGAGTACTTTTATAAAAAGGACATTTAGTGATGACCGTCGTCGGGATGGCGTTATTACATTTCTTTGCGAGGCCGGCTGTGATGGGATTGCGGCTATGCACCATTCAACTGGCTACAGTCTGCAATGTCCGATGCGGTATAGATGTTTCTGTCCAAGGTAGTGGACACATAAATGCGTCCTAATAACACAAATATAACAGTCGAAAATAAGTAACTATAGCTTTACAAGGGTACAATATGTTTTAGATACGGTATATGGATAAGGTATGTATAACATAACAACCCAAAGTAAATATTTATGTATTGTACCACCACTGTATCGCTCAACATGCACTGTTGTAAATAGGGGTAGCTATGTTTGATGGTGTGCGAGCCGCCTTTTCGAGGAAGGGTGCACACAGATTTCCACATACCTGGACTTGTAACGCCATTTTTCTTAAGTAAAGTAGAGTTGAGCATTAGTACTAATAAAATAAGAGTTTGATTGGGTTGGAATATTAGGGTAGCGTTACCTTTCATTCATGATCTCGCAATTTAAGTATATGCCCGCCCCAGGACAACGTCGGGTAGGTCCCACTATATAGATGTTTCCGATGACGTCTATATATACAAGGCATAATGACCAACATGCCAGGTGTTTAATTACCCGTTTAACTGTAACAATTAATAATGGCGAACAACTTACCAATCAGGTACTTGTGCTCGATTGTTATATTTGATTTCGTCAAAAGGCATAAATTCAAACGGGTAGCGAATGAAGCCTGTAGTGTCTGTCTTCAACTTTGTTCCGTTTGTGTGACGCAGAAATAAAAGTTGATATTCATTGTCTTTGCGAATCCTGTAGGTGTCCCTGTTTGGTATGAGTAAGAGATCCTTGATGCGATACACTTTTCCTTCACGTAACGTAGGTGCCTCAAAAGTGGCCACTTCTCGACTCGCATAACACTTTAAAATATTACCCTGTCATGACGATGTGAGCATATTAAACGTATATTGTAAGAGATAAGTGGAAAGCAACCGTTATTTGCGTACCTTGCGGTCTGACAAAAGGTAATTAGTGCCGATGTAATCTCCGCTTTTTGTTCTGGCGTCCCATTTTCGGCTTACCATCACATCGACTTTGCTCACAATCCCTTGTTGTGAGGTATATAGTGTCGTAGTCGGTTCGCTGTTGGCCGTGGGTTCTGGGATGACCTGTGGAGTTGAATTGCATGAGGTTAACATTCTCCACGATATAAAAGGTAGTACAGGGCACAAGCATGATTAGCTTAGACATAGGATTGTACCATCCGGGGAACATCATGCGCCATTTTTCCTGACTTGAAGAAGAAATATGAGTTTGCTTTGCACGGGTGTAAATAGATAACAAGACTTCCTTGACCATAAAAAATGCACATTTGTTTTGCACGGAATGGTGTAAGATAGGTGTCCTCCTTCGTTCTCTCAATGCTTTCCACCTTCTTGCTTGCATGTTGCTTTGCTTCTCTGAGCTCCACATCCTCCTTCCTTTTGGACTGGTGTCCCGTGTTGTTCTTATAACGTTCCACCTCCTCTTCCAGTCTCAGTAATAAACCATTGAGCGCGTTGTTATCTCATCCTCCTTTCTTTTGGGCTGGTGTCTCTTCTTCTTCCTTCTCCCGTTGCTCAAAACCTCATATTACCTCTACATCTCTTGCTTGGTTTTTATCTTCCTTATCTCATCCTCCTTACTTATCTCTAAAAATATAAAAGTGATTTTGTTATAGCAGGTTGTTAAGAAGTTTGATAGGAAGGTAAAAAAGCAAAAAAAAGCACGATTTGGTTATATAATACTCCAATCTATATCTATAGCTTATGTTGTTTGGAGTTGGGTAGATAATTTATAAGATGACATCTATGACGCACTACAATAATAGCCATTTACAAGTGTGCAGTAGGTTTTTGTATGGACATACATGTGCTGGTTGTTTATGTTATACGTGTTGTTTGAGGTTGATAAATGTAGGTATTAGTTTTGGCTCATATATAGTGGAATTGTGTATACGTGTATTAGTTACATATAGCATGGGAATTTGGTCCAATAATTTGAGATGTGTGAGACTGAGAATTTTAGTTTTTCTTTATAGAAAGAAGGATCGTTTAAAGATGGGATACAAATATCGATATTTACAACTTCCTATAACATACACATACAAATTTATACCATCATAGATGACATCACACACGTAACCAATCGCTCTTTACCTTTCTATAACTTCTCCAACCTGTGAAAAGCAATCTTCATTTGTTGTTGTGAGCTTAATAAGCATCGAGGGTCACTCCTTTGTTCATCCATCGCAAAAATGCTGCCCTGTATATTTTACGGAGAAAAAGTTTTAAAACATTTCCGAAAATAGAAAAGATGCGGAAAAATATTAGGAAAAACAATCACCCTTCTCTTTCCTCCTCGTACCCTTGTTTTTTCCGGTGAAAACAGTTGCATATTCCTCATAGATTTACCGAATTCTTCAACTTCTAGGCCGTCCATTGAGTCTTCTGAATCTCAGGCTCGTAAATCCTCTTTCAGTTTTAAAAATTGCTTTATTTTGATTCATTCGCTCCTAGTCCAATTCCATATTGCTTGATTGGCTGTTGTATCAATTCCATATTTCGAATCTGGATGAAATTTCTACCGACATAGTAATAATAATAGTAAAATAGGGGTTGAAGCCTTCAATTTGAAACTGAATTGGGTGTAATTTGAATTTACTGTCTTGGGAGGAGGATGCATATTTCTATTAGCTTCTCAACTCAAGGATGAAATCAGGAAATTGAAACTGACTAGAATTCATGAGTTGTTCACAAATTACCGTTTACAGCGTGTTTGCATACTCAATTTGTTGATGGGTAAAAATTGGTAATTGGCCTCAGTCATAATGAATTTTTAATTTGCATAGTTCTTCTGTTGTCATATGTTGTTGAATGCAAATATTGTTCTTCTATTGGTAGCAGATGAAATGTTGCCTATGGTTCTTGAAAATTCAGTGTTGGAAAATGGGGGATGCTCATTGATTACTCAGCCACCCAAGTATAAGCGGCGTAGAGTTTCCGCAGTCCGTGATTTTCCTCCTGGCGGCGGACCAAATGCTCCACGAACCGATACCAATGTTAATGAAGCAAAGTGCTGTTAGGGCTGGGATACTTCGGTTCCTGGCTTTTTTTTGGCCTACCCGCAGGGTAAATTTTTTTTTTAGTTCGGTGCGGTTCCTATGAATTTTCGTTAGGAACCGTAATAACCGTACCCGAACTTTATTCGGTTCGGTTCTTCGGTTAATTTGGTTAACCGATGTTGGCGGAGGCTTGAACGATTGGCGGAGGCTTGAACGACTTGAACGAGATCTGGAAAAGGGAAAAGATGGCGTGAGAAGTGCTGTAAGGGCTTGTTTGTTTGTATACCCCTGGAATAGGGGATCGGGTTAGGAATGAACCATACCTATTTTTGTGTTTGGTATTATCTGGGTTGGGAATGAAATCCATTCCAGGGTATGGCCTATACCAGCCCATTATACTAACTCTCATACCTTCCTAAAACCCAAGGGAATGACTCAAACCTAAAAACAAAACTGGCACTGCCTCCTTCATCTCTCTGGAGAAGTTGTTCTCCTAGCCCTGAGCTCCGATCTCCGCACTTGAATCTCCTCTCTCTCCATACTCTTAACCAGGTTTGTATTTCTACCCCTTTCTATTTCTTCTATGCTCTTCGAAATTGTGGTATCTAGGGTTAAAAGTCCGATTCTGATTTTTGGATTTGGGTGTTCAATTTTACCATTCCTGATTCTAATCACTATTATGGAGATTTGGGTGTTCAATTTTACCATTCATGATTCTAATCTTGACTATTATGGATTTGGGTGTTGGATTTTCATGTACCACCTGTAAGAACATAAAAAAAATCAGTCTGTCGGCTCAAAAAAAAATTGGGGCCTGTACGATTTGCATGTACGTGAAATTGGGTGTTTGATTGCTTGCTTAATAGGTTATTTAATTTGGGTGTTTAGTAGTTTGCTGAATTTTTTTTGGTCAGCAGCTTTTTTTTTATATGTAATATTAGACATAGTTTGTGTTTTTAAGCTTGTTTAATTTTGTTTATTTCTTCTTTGATATGTATATTTGCTTGTAATCAAATTGAGCTTTGATTAAATGAGGAGGAAGACTGATTCCGACAGGATACCAAACACCAAGTTTCAGGAATGACTGATTCCAACAGCATATACCAAACACTAAGTTTCAGGAATGACAGAACCCGATTCCTGATTCCAACCCGATTCCTGATTCCAACCCGATTCTTGGCATACAAACAAACAAGCCCTAAATTGATTTAACAAAGGTGAGGTGGTAAACCAATCTATAGTTTTCGATCCTGTCAAACCGATGTCTACAATCAACCTCCACATCAATCGAACGCTGAATCCAATTTCATTCAGACAAACACAATGAAATCCCTAACAAATCCGATAGTCAAAATACAGAAAACAACCCCAAATAAACGCATCGAACAAACAAAACTATGGATTCGAAAAAGAAGGGAATCAATTCGGAATGAACGCAGACATACATTCGAAGACGACAGGGGAAGACGACAGATTCGAAGAAGAAGGAGACCTGCGGGATTCTTCGATTTGGGAAGGCTGCCGGCGAAGTCGTGAGGACGAGGGCGAAGCTGCGGCGACTCGCGGCAGGTGAGGACGATGGCGACGAGGGCGAAGCTGCGAGAGAGGGCGAAGAGGATCTCGAACTCGTGGCAGGTGAGAACTCGCTGCGGTCGGGAGGCGACGAGGGCGAAGTCGGAGAGAGCGGAGGATCTCGAACTGCGGCAGGCTGTGGGACTAGGGCCGGCTATCGAACTGCGGGGCTGCAGTTGGGAGGCGACGAGGGCGGGCGAAGTCTCGAACTTCCGATTTGGGATTTTGGGTATTGACGGGGAAGAAGCAATTAGCAATTGTAAACTAGGGCCGGCTGGCTATTCTAAAACAAAATCAATACAAACTAAGGGTAATATGCAATCTTCGGTTTTTTTTAAGAAAAAAACCGGGAACCGAACCCGAATTTTTTCACATAACCGAACCGCAATATTTTCAATGTTGTTTTTCCAAGAACCGGACCGAACCGAGCCAAACTGCTCGGTTCGGTTCAGTTCTTCGGTTCTTCGGTTCCTAAGTCCCAGTCCTTAGTGTTGTAGTGAGATTGTCAAGGATACTGAGCAATCTGCCCACAATCATCCGGATATTGAGAGCCAGAAAGAGAAAAGGGAGCATGTTGTTGGTGACTCTTCGCAAAATCATGCCTCTTTAGATGGTGTAGATAAGGTGGGATGTGTGCTCAATGGTTGGTAGATTCAATTAGTAAAGGATGGAATATTTGACGATGGGGTGTTGGACTTATCTGATCATATGCCTTTAGAAATGAGGATGAGATCCTACTCTTCGTCCGAGACAATGCAAGGGAATACCGAAGATGGTAGCAAAGAATCTTTGAAAGAAGCTCAAAAACTGTCCAGAGATTTGACTGAAGCGGAGCAAGAAACACCTACCGGTGTGGTGAAGAGTACGGAGGAGATTGAAAGTAAAGAAATCGCCGTTGACAATATTGCGACAGCTCAAGAACTGTCCAAAGATTTGACTGAAGTGGAGCAAGAAACACCTACTGGTGTGTCAAACAGTATGAAGGAGATGGAAAGTAAAGAAATTGCCGTTGACAATATTGTGGCAACGGAAAAAATAGCGGCCGAAGCTAATACATGTCCACATTATCCAAGTTCTTCCACCGTTCTTTGGAACGAGAGGACTTACCCTCCTTGAAGAAGAGTCTCTGTTGTAAGAAACTTCCCGGCTGGGTGCAGAACCAATGTGCCTCTAAATAGCAATATGATACGGACGGTTCAAACCCACCCGAGCCAGCTACGAGACCGAAGAGGACTCGACGTCGTCCGAGTCGCTTTGAAGACTAGATTTTATTATTTGGATTATTAATTTGTTATTTTCGGATTGTTATTTTATTTGTAATTTTTGAACTAGAGCAAAGTCTCTCCTCTCGGGTTTTCTTGTCGGTTCTTTCCTGAGATGCATTTTGTTGAACCGTCTAGGGCTTAGGTATAAAAACCTCCTAATTGTCTCATTGAGAAATTAATCAGAGAAATTAGACCTTTGCCCTAATTCTCTTTGGTGCCTCCTTCCCTCCGCGCTACCAACGCGGACCGCTTGAGTCTTGCGCCCACACCGGACGCAGCTCCCCCCTCCGACCAACGGAGGTTCGGTACGTGACTCACACCGGGTCCGTACCAACTGGTGCTTTCATCCCGTGAACCATGTCTTCCGACGGGAATTCCTCTGCTGATCTCGGTCCCGCCGTCGCGGTGCTGACTTCCTCCGTCGCCGATATAGCGGCGTAGGTGACCGAGGTGCGTGACATGTTGATGAGTGTCACGGCAGATCACGAAACCCTTCGGGCCACGGCTGAGTTGGATCGCCGTCGCGTGGGGCTCGTGTTCGACATCATCAATGACCGAGCCCTGCCGCCTGCCGTGCACGACCCGCCGAACCCTCCACCGCAGGCCGTCGTTCCTCCAACGACGAACCCTAATCCGCCGAACGCACCATCTGCGGTTCACCCACAGCCAGCGAACGCGGCGCCAGGGTTGGAGAACCCTAATCCTCCACCGGCTGGGCTGGCTCTGGCTCAGGTACTTCTGCCGCCACGCCAGCCGCCTGCACAGGACCGCCCACGGGTGGAAATTCGCGCGCCACCGGGCCATGAAACGATACCGAAAATCCGCCTTGATCCGCCTCACTTCAACGGCACGGATCCGCGCGGCTGGGTGTATAAAGTCCAAGGCTATTTTGATTATTACTACACCTCGGACTTTGATCGTCTCCGTTTGGTCAATATGCTGTTTGCCCCACCCGCCTCGGATTGGTTTCGCTATCAGCGCGAGAACCACGCCGCGGAAACCTGGCCGGAATTTTTGTTGTCGGTGCAACAACGATTTGACCCGCATCACTATGAAGATTATGTGAGTCTTCTCAAAGATGTCAAGCAGACGGGATATGTTTTGGACTATCAGGCCGAATTCGAGAAGTTGCTGAATCATGTTCGTGGCCTGACTCAACCGACTTTGATTTCTCTATACAAAGCCGGGTTGAAACAACCGGTCCGGCGGGAACTCAACATGCGTCGTCCAACGACGTTATCCGAGGCATTCGCGCTGGCTAGGGAATTGTCGGCCACATATCAGGTTACCGCCCCGCAGTGGAAACCGGCTGGCCGCCGCCCTTGGCAGACCGGTACAGCCTCGTCCGCAGGCCAGCCGCACCAAGCTCTCGGCGGAGCCCAAACCACCACACCAACAGCTTCCACCGACCGAGCCCCGACATTGCACGGTAACCCGTCTTCTCTTCCTATTAAACGTTTAACTTTAGCTGAACGGGAAGAGTGTTCTAAAAAAGGGTTGTGTTATAATTGTGATGAAGGGTACACCCGTGGACATCGGTGCAAACCCCGCTCCTTGCTGCTCGGGTGTGAAGAGTCCGACGACGAGATTCCTGATGATTTCGGGCCGGAAGATGAGATTGTGGTGCAAGGAGATGTGTCTAGCATCAATTCGATGGAGGGTCTCTCTAGTCCGAAAGCTCTCAAGATTCTGGGCTCTATTGCTGATCTCTCTATTCAGGTGTTGATAGACGGAGGCGGTACACACAGTTTCATTCATCCGTCTATTGCTAAGCATTTACACTTGACTTTGACAGCGGTGCACCCTTTCCGTGTATTCGTCGGAAACGGCGCTTATTTACAGTGCACTCATCAGTGTTCCGGCACTCTTGTTCAGCTACAGGGCCACACTTTTGCTATTGATCTCTTTGTTCTTGAGGTGCACGGACCGCATGTTGTTCTAGGGGTACAGTGGCTACAGACTCTGGGCAAGGTTGCCCACGATTATGCTCAGTTGACTATGGAGTTTCTTTGGCAGGGCAAACAGGTTTTATTACAGGGTGATCGACATTCTCCTAAGCAGATTTCAGCTCACACTTTACCGTATCTATGCGCAGCAGAGCATGTGGCAGAATTCTTTGAGATTGTTTAGGTACAGCCCGACAGCCCTATTTCCATGCCTGACGGGGCTGCCCTATTTCCTGCTGACGTCCACCTGTTATTACGGGACGTTCTTCAGCGTCACGAGCAGGTCTTTCAAGTCCCCACAGCTTTACCGCCACAGCGTATTTGGGGTCACCGCATTCATCTGTTGCCGAACGCCAAGCCTGTCAATGTCCGGCCCTACAGGTACCCATACTTTCAGAAAACTGAGATTGAGCGCCAGGTGCAGGCTATGTTACAGCAGGGTATCATACAACACAGCACGAGTCCTTTTTCTTCGCCGGCCTTATTGGTCAAGAAGAAGGACGGGAGCTTCCGTTTCTGTGTCGATTATAGGGCTTTGAACACTGCTACAGTCGCGGACAAATTTCCGATCCCAACAGCTGATGAGTTATTTGATGAGTTGGGTCGGGCGACATTCTTTGCTCCATATTTGAGGAATTTTGTGATTGTTTTCTTTGATGATATCCTCATTTATAGTCCGACGATAGAGGAGCACGCTCAGCACCTCGCCGTAGCCTTACAGGTCTTACAGGACAATCACTTCTTTGTCAAGAGTTCCAAGTGTTCATTCGGTACATCTCGAGTGGAATACTTGGGCCATATTGTTTCAGGCGGACAGCTCGTCGCTGACCCTGCAAAGCTCTCTGCCATGTCTGAATGGCCGACGCCTAAGTCGGTGAAACAGCTTCGGGGATTCCTCGGTCTTACAGGCTACTACCGCAAATTTATCCGTCATTACGCCTCACTAGCCGCACCACTGACGGCCCTATTGCAGAAGGATAAATTTGTGTGGTCCGACGAAGCGGAAGCAGCCTTTCAGCGGTTGAAACAGGCCATGTTAACGCCACCTATTTTACAGCTTCCGGATTTCACTAAGTCCTTTACAGTGGAGACCGATGCCTCTGATGATGGAGTCGGCGCTGTCCTGCTCCAAGACGAGCTCCCGCTCTCGCTTTTCAGTAAGAAGATCGGCCCGCGCCGACGGGGATCGTCCGCCTATCATAGAGAGTTATTTGCCATTGTTTCTGCGGTTCAAAAATGGCGGCAATATTTTGCTGGGGCGAGAATTCTTAATTAGGAGCGACCAAAAGAGTCTCAAAGAGCTCCTCTCTCAGGTAATCCAAACTCCCGATCAGCAGTTTTTCATGAGGAAATTAATGGGGTATAAGTTTTGGATTGAATACAAAACCGGCGCGAGTAATAAGGTGGCCAATGCGTTGTCGCGCAGCTTGAGCGAAGCCGAGCCCCACTTACGCCAGTTTATGGCGTTTTCAGCCCCCTTGCCCGATCTCATTACGCGGTTGCGTCGGGAGAATGCCACCCGTAATGACCTTATGGCATGGCAGCGCCAAGCCGCCGAGGGCTCCCTTCCGGCTCCGTTCAAGGTTCACGATGGGGTCCTGTATTACAACCACAGGTTGGTAGTCAGCGCTGAGTCAGAGTTGAAAGCTGAAATCCTTACTGAGTTTCATTCCTCACCTTCAGCAGGACACCCAGGAATTGATCGTATTTTTCGGCGCGTGGCCGAGGTCTTTTATTGGACCGGCATGCGTCGTGACGTCAGGCTATTTGTCGCTTCTTGCTTGGTATGTGAGACTACGAAATATAGCACTCAGAAGCCTGCAGGTCTTTTACAGCCCTTACCGGTGCCACAACAGGTTTGGGATGAGGTTGCCATGGATTTTATTACCGGCCTACCGCCTTTAAGGGGCTACACCACCATATTGGTGGTCATTGATCGCCATTCCAAATACGCGCACTTTGGTGCGCTCGGACAGCGGTATGATGCGGCGAAAGTTGCGTCCTTGTTTGTTCAGATGGTCGTACGCCACCATGGGATACCGACAAAGATTGTGTCCGATCGGGATGCCATTTTCACTAGTGCTTTTTGGACCGAGTTGCATAAGTTGAGCGGAACGAAACTCACGCATAGCACGGCGTACCATCCTCAAACCGATGGCCAGTCGGAGGTCCGAAACCGAGGCCTTGAGCAATATCTCCGGGCCTTCACTCATGGCCGGCCTCGACGTTGGTATGATTTTCTTCCTTGGGCTGAATTTGCTTTGAATTCTATGTTTCATGAAGGCCTGCAGATGCCGCCATTCCGGGCTCTCTATGGCCGTGAGCCGCCGCCCATCAGCCGGGCAACCATTCTAGCCGGGCCCCCTACACCGGCTTCCGAGGAAATAAAGGACCGCGAGCAAGTACTTAAGTTGTTACGCGCTAACCTTCGGAAGATGCAACAACGCATGACGACTCAAGCCAACAAGCACTGTCGGGACCTTGAGTTTGCGGTCGGTGATAAAGTATTGCTCAAACTTCAGCCGTACCGTCAACACTCCGTGGCGAGACCCGTCTCCGCCAAGCTAGCTCGCAGGTTCTACGGTCCGTTCAAGGTGACCGAACGCATTGGAGCGGTAGCGTACCGACTTGAGCTCCCCACTTCCGCGCGCATCCACAACGTCTTCCATGTCTCACTACTACGGCCCTTCCGGACCGACGAGACTGCCGTTCCAACCGCCACCCTTCCGGCAAAATTTTTGTACGATCGGCCTATCTCCAAGCCGGTGCGTGCAGTGGCGGAACGGACAGTCTTGGTGGACGGAGTCCCGTGCCATGAATGGCAGATTGAGTGGAGCGACGGTGAGCCCGCGGTGACTTCGTGGGAACCGGCTGAAACCATTCAGCAGGCTTTTCCGCACCTACGGCTCGAGGACGAGCCGATTGTCAACCGCGGGGAGATTGGTACGGACGGGTCAAACCCACCCGAGCCAGCTACGAGACCGAAGAGGAATCGACGTCGTCCGAGTCGCTTTGAAGACTAGATTTTATTATTTGGATTATTAATTTGTTATTTTCGGATTGTTATTTTATTTGTAATTTTTGAACTAGAGCAAAGTCTCTCCTCTCGGGTTTTCTTGTCGGTTCTTTCCTGAGATGCATTTTGTTGAACTGTCTAGGGCTTAGGTATAAAAACCTCCTGATTGTCTCTTTGAGAAATTAATCAGAGAAATTAGACCTTTGCCCTAATTCTCTTTGGTGCCTCCTTCCCTCCGCACTACCAACACGGACCGCTTGAGTCTTGCGCCCACACCAGACACGGCTCCCCCCTCCGACCAACGGAGGTTCGGTACGTGACTCACACCGGGTCCGTACCACAATAGCTTTCCGGTGGATGCATCGGATCATAGACAAACCACTGAAGAGAAAATGGGGTCTGAAAGCGGAAATGCTGATGTTGGGGCTGACATAAGAGATCGTACTCATGATGATATTGTTGTTGGTGATGGGACGGCTGAGTTTGCGTGTGGTACAAAGGATCAAGCTCAAGTTGTGGCTGATAAGGATGATTTAGGAGAAACTAATGTTAAATCAGCAGAAATGAAGCCTCCAGCTTCTCCAGAAAAAGCTAATGAAGCTAATGAAGGTGAAAGTCATGAACAGTTGGATGTTGCACATGATAAGATGATAGAATCAGGAGTTTCTAAAGGAAAAGAAAGGAAAAAGTTTATTGTTTACAGAAAAGATAAAGGGGGAAGGAAGAGAGCAACTGTTTTTCGTGGCAGTGATACTGCTTTGCAGGCAAGAAGTGCAGTACATTCACATCAGAAAGAAGGATTAGTGGTTGTGCATGCTCTTATGGCTGCAAGTAATAGTCAGTGGAAGAATATTCGTGGGGCAGATAAGGCTGCTCTATCCTCTGCAGCTGCAAATGCTAAGAGGCAAAAAGATTGCAGTGTTGAGTTGAACAAGAGACAGAAATCGAAGTCAGTTGTTCATGAAGCAATGGAGGATGCTGGACAAAGGCCGGAAAAAGAAAGATTGAGTAAGAGTACATCATCCACTACAGCTGCAAAATATAAGAGGTATAAAAGATGCGCTGTTGGCAAGTCATAGAAATTCAAGTCAGTTGTTAATGAAGCAATAGTAGATGCTAAACAAAGCGAGGAAGAAGACAGAATGAATGAGAGTGGATCTTCTGCGCAGGATCCTGGTGTTGCTCAAGGTGAAATGGCTATATGGGATGAGAGGAACTCTTCAGAGAATGTCCAACAACAGAATCGAACACGTGGTTTTAATGTGAGCGTTATTCCATTTGGCGCTTCAACTTCAAGTGATAGAGGTGCTCGTAATAAGGTTAGGGAGACACTAAGATTGTTTCAAGTTGTTCTTAGAAAGCTTTTGCAAGAACTTGAAACCAAGCCAAAGGAGGAAAGAAATGGCAAGTCCAGAGTTGATCTACAAGCATCCAAGATTCTCAAGAGCAAAGGCAAGTATATTAATACAGGTACACAAATAGTAGGAATGGTTCCCGGAGTGGAAGTTGGGGATGAATTCCACTACCGTGTTGACCTTATGATGATTGGACTGCACCGCCAGCCACAAGCTGGTATAGATTGTGCGAAGCTAGATGGGAAGGTTATTGCAACAAGTATTGTAGCTTCTGGAGGTTATGAAAATGATGTGGAAAATTCTGACACACTGATATTTTCCGGCCAGGGTGGAAATTCGACTGGAGCAGATAAAAAGCCAGAGGACCAGAAGCTTGAGCGGGGCAACTTGGGCTTGAAGAATAGCATAGATGAAAAGAATTTTGTGAGGGTTATCAGAGGAGTCAAAGAGACAAAGCCTAGAGACATTGAAGGAAAACCTCCCAAGGTTATAATGACATATACTTATGATGGACTTTATACTGTGGAGAGATACTGGCAAGAAATTGGGCAGCATGGTAAAAAAGTTTACAAGTTTGAGCTAAAGATAATTGCGGATCAACCTGAACTTGTTTGGAAAGAAAGGAATAAATCGAATAGGTCTAAAGTTAGGGAGGGTCGTTGTGTAAATGATATAGCCGAGGGGAAGGAAAGTTTCCATATTGCTGCTTTCAATAACTTAGATGATGAGAAGCCTCCTCCATTTAAATATGTCACAAAAATGATGTATCCTGACGGGTGCAAACCTTTACCTCTTCGTAACTGCAGAAATGGGTGCTCAGATTCAAGCCGGTGTCCTTGTGTTGTCAAGAACGGAGGTGAGATCCCGTTTAATTTTGACGGGGCCGTTTAATTTTGACGGGGCCATTGTTGAAGCGAAGTCCTTAGTGTTTGAGTGTGTTCCTTCTTGCAGATGCCCTTCTTTTTGTCATAACAGGGTCAGCCAGCATGGTATTAAATTCCCACTCGAGATCTTCAAAACCAAACACAGGGGCTGGGGTGTTAGATCTTCGAGTTCTATCCCTTCAGGAAGCTTCATTTGTGAGTATATTAGTGAGCTTCTTGAGGATAAAGAAGCTGAAAAAAGGACTGGAAATGATGAATACCTATTTTATATTGGACAGGACTACATTGATCATGATCTCTCCCTATGGGAAGGGCTTTCGGGTCTCTTGCCTGATGTGTCGTCAAGTTCTACTGAAGTTGTGGATGTGGGATTTACTGTTGATGCAGCGCAATATGGCAATGTGGGAAGGTTCATTAATCATAGTTGTTCGCCGAACCTGTATGCTCAGAATGTTCTTTATGATCACGACGACAGAAGAATACCCCATTATAATTACACAGTAGGCACAGTTTATGATAGAGATGGAAATGTCAAGGTGAAGAACTGGTATTGTGGCTCTTCAGACTGCTCAGGTCGAATGTATTAACAACGTACCGTTTTCTTTTCGGCTCAAGCAGCTTACATTACTTAAATCATTACCCATCTTCTTTATCTTGTAGTTGTTTTTTCTATATATGCTTGGCATTTTTTACAGAACGTCAGTACGAGGTAGTTCGATTCTGGCTTTGTGCTCGTGATCCATGAAGATGAGGTCTTTTTTACCATTATAATGGCAACATTGTGACTCCATCTATGGTCAGTGACTGTTGGGATGGTGGTTAGTCCCGACAATCGACCCCAATAGGTTTTGATGATGATTGAACACTTGAGAAACATTTGATATAGTTTGCTACATGTTTCAGGATCAAACAGATTGGATTGAGCATGAAACAGAGAAGGAACATCCGATGGGATCAACCGGATCATCAAATAGCTGGCGCGCAAGCAGAAGCTATTTATGGAAGGTGGATCAACGCGCAAAGCTGGAAGCTATATATGGAAACGCGCGTGAAGGGATCGGATGCAACGACTTTCCTATCTTTGAAGGATCTCGAAGATTTGTTAGGTTGTTGGAGATATTATCTTATTCCCTAAGTAAGATATATCTGATTTGGTGATCGATATATTCTAGGATAGAATTTCCTTCTAGCCGGTTAGTATATATAGATCATTGTATTAGGGTTGTTACTTACGCTTTTTCAAGAGAGTTGAGAGAGCTTTGTGCGTGAGTTAAGAACACACGAAGTACTCTGAGCCGAGTTGTGTACGAGGGTTAGAGGTGTGGGTCAAGTCCGTTGAGTCGATTTACAAGTGTGTCCGACGCTGAGGGATCTAGGTCTGGGTAAAAGGTTTTGTGTAAACCTTAAGATCAAGGATTCGCGTTTGTAAGTTCATGCTTGGTAATAACAAAAGGTTGGCTTGATTTGAATCGCTTTTGTGTGAACTTTAACTTGTTTGAACTGTTTGATATTTCCGCTGCCCGGTTTGTTGATCCCTCTGGAGGATCAACATCCGTATTCTAACACACGTAGATCCTACAATTGGTATCAGAGCTTGCGTGCTCTAGTTTGTGTGTTTGTGTCAAACAGGTTTTGAGATGGAGAAACAACTTCAAGAACTTGGTGTCTCTAACTCTAAGCCCCCGTTGCTGCTCCCGGGTCAATACAATCAATGGCAAGACGCTATGTCCGATTGGATCAAGGGAAAGAACTTCCAATCCTGGTTGGCTATTGAACTAGGAGACCTTAAAGTGACTGCTGACAAGAAAGCTAATCCCAGACTCATGGGACCAGACGACTTCAAGGCAATGGAAGCCAACTTCCTTGCTAAGACCTTCATCTCTTGTGGGGTCACCAAGGAGGACAAGAACAAGATTGGCAATCTGAAGAATGCCAAGGCAATGTGGGAAGCTCTGAGTGACATCCACAATGGTACTACTGAAATGAAAGACGATCTGATCCTTGCTACCCAAAAGGAATTCCTCACCTTCAAAATGAGGGATGGGGAAACTGTATCCTCCTATCAGTCTAGATTTACCACTCTTGATACTAAAATGATTAGTCTAGGTCTTAATGAAGAAAAAATTTCGACCAATACTAAAGTTAGGGTGTTAATCAATGGACTTACTGGTGATTGGGAACATAGTCGTCTAACTTTCCATGAAAATGATAAAAACAAATCTCTTAAACTGCATGAGTTCTTTGCTAAGCTAACTAAATATGAAATTGAAAGAAATTGTATCAGGGAAGGAAAGGAGACGCTTAAGTCCCTAGCTCTCAAACTTGAGAAGGCTATTGGGTACATCGTTGAGGAAGGAGAGGAGGACACTGTTGATCCTGATGATCAAACTGCTCTTTTCACTAGAGCAATGAGAAGGCTGTGGAACAAGGGGAAGTTTCCAGGTGGTCGCCCCAACAACTCTGGTGGGCGCCGCGGGAACAATGATGAAGCTAGAGACATCAAGGACGTCACCTGCTATCAGTGTCGTGATAAGGGCCATTATGCTAAGTCCTGCCCTAAAGGACCAGAAGGAGAAAGGTCCAACAAGATGAAGAACAAGGAAAGAGCTTTTGCTGCATGCTGGGGATCAGATGCAGAAGAGGAAGAAGAAGAAGAGCACCACACGTGCAAAATGGCTATTGCTATGCCAGAATCCTCTTCATCTGAGGTACCTGAATCTGAGTTCCTTGATTCTTTGAAAGATCTCTCTAAGGAAAGTTTGATTAGAATGATCACTGAATTGCATAATGACACCATTGATGCTCAAATAGAATTCACTAAAGCTAATGACATGTGCAATGAACTAAAAGAATCTCTTGAAAGTGCTTCAGAAAAATCTGTTGATCCTTGCAAACACTGTCCTGAACTTGAAATCAAAATTCTCAACATGACTTCCACTATTGATGAGCTGAATGATGAAATTATTGCCTTGAATACTGAAACGGGTGTTTTGTTGACTAAACTTGATATTGCTAAAGGTAAACAGGAAGTTGTTGATGTAGGTCCTACCTTTGTTCCCCAGAGATTTGGAATAGGTTACACAGGGGATAAGGAGAAGGATGGGGCTCATAAGAATTTTGATGCTGCTGAGTTGTATGAACAAAGGGGTAGGGAACTACAGAGTCTTAAGGATAGGAACTTGCACTTGACCAAAAGAATTCAGGTTTTAGAGCAAGGTGAGGAGAAAAACCCGAGTGAGGACTCTGAGTGGTATGTAGGTAAACAAGCCCACAAAATGTTCATAAAACAATCTAAGGGAAGTGAGCCTAAGGACCTCAACAAGGATAGGATCAATGAGAGAAGAATCCAGAAACCTCACCCTAAGTATCAATGGGAGCTTACTTTATGACTTGTTGGTACTATGGTGATGGGGGACATAGGAAAGCTGACTGTGAGAAGAGGAAATCCCAAGCTGAGAAGAGTGAGAATAGGACCAATGAAGCTAGTACTTCTCGGGAAGCCCCTAGGAACAGACCTGCTAGGAATAGAGCTTTTAGAAACAATGGACCTAGGAACAATGGACCTAGGAACAATCCTCGTAGAGCCTCTAGGAATGTTCAGCGTGCTAACCAAGGTCCACCTAGGATCAAGAAACTTGCTTCTCAAAATGCATGCAATGTTGTGAATCTGCTTGATTTTTATGAAGCTAGTCCTGAGGAACAAAGAAAGTATCAGTATCTTGCTCGACCTAGTCAAGCGAAGCTTGTCTGGGTCATTAAGGACTAATCTTTTAAATGCAGGGTGTTGTGAGTGAGGAGAACAGGTGGTACTTTGATAGTGGATGCTCGTGCCACATGACCGGTAATAGGAACAACCTCAACTCACTGAACACAAGTGCTAAAGGAGCTGTGTCCTTTGGCAACAAGAATGAAGGCAAAATCTTAGGGACTGGCGTAGTAAGGATCAATGACAGTGTACAAGTGCAGGATGTAAAGCTTGTGAATGATCTTGGATTCAACCTACTTAGCATTGCTCAAATCTGTGATCAAGGAGACAATGAAGTAATTTTCTCATCCAAGGAGTGTCTGGTCAAAGAAAGGAAGAATGGAGAAGTGGTGCTTAAAGGTAACAGGTTCAACAATGTTTACATTCTTGATCCTTCTTTCAAACCACTTCAGGGAATTTGTTTGGTAACAATTGCTGATACTAGTGCCCTATGGCACAAGCGTGTTGGACACGCGAGCTCTCACCTTTTGTTTAAGCTTTTCAAACAGGACCTAGTGACCGGATTACCATGTGTTCAACAAGACCAGGGATCAATCTGTAATGCTTGCGTTACAAGGAAACAATCCCGTAGTTCCTTCAAGTCGAAGAATGTTGTGAGCACATCACGTCCCCTGGAGTTGCTCCATATGGATTTATGTGGACCAATGAGGGTGGCTAGTCATTCCGGAAGTCGATATATCTTTGTTATTATTGATGACTTTTCTAGGTACACTTGGACCATCTTTCTCAAGAACAAGAGCGAGGCGTTCCAAGAGTTTGAGGTGCTTGTCAAACAGCTGGAGGTTCGTGTAGGACAGAAGCTTGGTGCTATCCGGTCAGATCACGGGACAGAGTTTGAGAACGCTTCATTCCTACGATTTTGTAGGACCAATGCAGTTTCTCATAACTTCTCTGCTCCTCACACACCTCAACAAAATGGAGTGGTAGAGCGCAAGAACAGGACCCTGGAAGACATGTCCAGGACCATGCTGATTGATAGTGGACTTCCAAAAGTCTATTGGGCCGAAGCCGTCAACACGGCTTGCTATATCCTTAATAGGGCTATGATTCGTCCAATTCTTTTGAAAACTTCTTATGAATTGCTCAAGGGAAGAAAACCCAATATTGCACATTTGCGAGTCTTTGGTTGCAGGTGCTTTGTACATAATAATGGCAAGGATGCTCTCGGGAAGTTTGATCCCAGGAGTGATGAGGCCATCTCTATGGGATATGCACTAGATAGCAAAGCGTACAGGGTTTTCAACAAGAGAACAAGGAAGATGGAGGAAAGTATACACGTGGTCTTTGATGAAAAGACTATGGCTGGAAACCAACACACCTCATCTCTTGATCCCACCGTGCATCTTCAGCAGGATGATTCAGAAGAAGAAGATGAAGGACCAAGGCGGACAGGTGGAAGTGGAGGAAGCTCAAATGTCAATAATTCCACAGAGTCCAATGAAGGGAGATCCTTTGTACGATGAAGGTCCTGAAGATGGTGTTTCCTCTGATCCCACTCCCAATCCCTCTTCAACCAATGTTGAAGTTGATCCACAAGCTGAGGGGGAACAAGGAGGGGGCACATCAACAGAAGGATCAATTCAAGTCAGGAATTATCAACAGCGAGCTGCTGATCCACTTGATAATCTTCTAACTCCATTAGAGAAGGAAGGTGTAAGTACTCGTTCCCAACTTCGTAGTTTCTTTTCTTTCCATGCGTTTCTCTCTTTTGTAGAACCCAAGACGATCGATGAAGCTCTTCGTGATCCTGATTGGGTTGTGGCAATGCAAGACGAGTTAAACCAGTTTGTGAGAAACAAGGTGTGGGAACTAGTACCAAGACCAAAGCACAAGAAGGCAATTGGAACCAGATGGGTCTTCCGGAACAAACTTGATGATGTTGGAGTTGTAGTGAGGAACAAGGCGCGACTGGTTGCCAAAGGTTATAACCAACAGGAAGGGATCGACTACGATGAAACCTATGCTCCTGTTGCTAGGATTGAGGCAATCCGTTTGCTAATTTCTTTTGCAGCTCACAAAGGCTTCAAACTGTTCCAAATGGATGTGAAGACGGCATTCTTAAATGGGATTCTTCAAGAAGAAGTATATGTGGAACAACCTCCTGGATTTGAAGATGTTGATTGTCCTGACCATGTGTACAGGTTAGACAAGGCGTTGTATGGGCTAAAACAAGCTCCCAGGGCTTGGTATGATAGGCTCACTCAGTTTCTCTTGTCTAATGGGTATAGACGTGGTGCAATCGACAAAACGTTGTTCCTCCTGGAACAACGCGGTGAGATTCTGGTAGTACAGGTGTATGTTGATGATATTGTGTTTGGTTCCACTAACCCAGCTCTTGTAGAAAAGTTCAAATCTCTTATGAGTAGTGAGTTCGACATGAGTATGATAGGGGAACTATCATTTTTTCTTGGTCTTCAATTTTCGCAGGAAAAGGAGGGAACAAGAATCCATCAACAAAAATATATCAAGGAGATGCTTAAGAAATATGGCATGGATAACACAAAACCTATTGATACACCTATTTCTACTAACACTCATTTGGATGCAGATGAAGGTGGGATCAATGTTGATCAAAAGACGTATCGAGGAATGATTGGTTTCTTGTTATATCTAACGGCCAGTCGGCCAGATATTGTGTTTAGTGTTTGTCTATGTGCCAGGTTTCAAGCAAATCCCAAGGAATCTCATCTCAAGGAGGTGAAAAGGATCTTTCGATATCTGAAGGGATCTACCAATCTCTGCCTGTGGTACCCCGGGATCTTCGAGTTTGATCTTCTCGCATACACAGATGCTGATTATGCTGGGCACATTGTGGATAGGAAGAGTACATCGGGGATGGCGCAATTCATAGGACCCTGTCTTATTTCTTGGGGATCTAAGAAACAAAACACTGTTGCTTTGTCCACGGCCGAAGCAGAGTATGTTGCGGCGGCTGCGTGTTGTTCCCAGGTACTATGGCTAAGACAGCAATTGGTGGATTATGGTATGTCTCTTGGAACTACTAGCATTCGATGTGATAACACTAGTGCCATAGATATTTCCAAAAACCCTGTTCATCACTCTCGTACTAAACATATTGAAATTCGCCACCATTTTTTACGAGACAATGTGGATAATGGTTTGGTTAAGTTGGATAATTGCAGGACCGAAAACCAAGTGGCAGACATTTTCACCAAGGCATTGGATAGAAAACCCTTTGAGCATCTGAGGATACTCTTAGGCATGATCACCATGAACTAGTCAAGTCCCGGTCCTCTATTCCCCCAATGACTGGCTAAAATAACTCTTTGATCCAGGGGGAACAACACTATTAAGTGCTATCTTCTTGACTATGTGCGTTCATGATGATTTACTTGTTTTGATTATTGATCCATGCTGCTTTCATTCCATTACTTGAACTATCATTTTTAAAGCATGAAAACCTTTTCTTTGATCCCAAAATAAATAACTTGATCTTGTTATCCCTTGTCATAAGCCGAAATGATAGTTAGTCATACACCGTCCCAAGCCTTGATCCAAGTAAACGTTTCCTATGAGCATATCTTTCTTGATCCTTTCTTTTACGGGATTTACTTATCTGGATCAATCATTGTGGCCTGATTGTGTGAAAATATTTGTTTTGGATATGCGTGTGAGTTTTCTTTGTTACCTATTTGCTATCCGAAACCTGCCCTTTTTATTCACTCAAGTATGTGTGTGGGATCAGTCCAAGGGATCATTCTGAGTTGTGCAGTAGATGGGATCAGTCTGAGGAGCATTGACATCAGGTGTAACGGCTAGTAAAAATTGAGGAGAAGCCTTGTTACTGTTACCGGGTAATTTTGTGCAGATTCTAGCCGTTGGAGGAACAATTATTGCGCAGATTTTGAAAACAGAATTTGCAGGGAGCCGTTGGTGAAAAAATTGTGAACGTTGGGGGACCGATCTGACTTATGGCCATTGGGGAGTCCGTTAGAGGTAAAAATCTTGCCATATCTATCCATATCTTTTTCCCTCTATCCTCTATCCATATATATCTCGCCCAAATCACCCAAAATCCCCTTCACTCTCTCTTGCCTAAAATCTCTCTTGCCTTAACCGAATCCCTGCGTCCTATAATTCTTTGCTTTGCCCCATCTACTTGCCCAAAGTCTCTGAGTCGGCTAAAGTCGTCGTGCCATGATCAAAGATAAATAACCCAAACAAACAAACTAGTATAGCAAGTAAGTAAGGGGTCGAACCCAAGAGAACTAACGGCTTCTAGTATTAATAAATCTATCAACTAAAGATAAGGGGGGAAATCAAAGAGATATCTAAACTAACCTAAGAAACAAATAACAAACAAATAGATAAATAGATAGGAGGTAGGTTCATTCAAAAGATCCACTCTGAAACAATTACTCGATCATAGATTCATCCATTGATTTCATTCACACCTAAGGTTAATTCCTATCCTGATCATTAACAATCGCAAGTCCACGGTCCAAGCAATTCTATAACCCTAGGCAAGGACTCTTAACCTAGAATTAGCATAGAGAACAAGGATATTAGGAAATCAAATCATGCAATCAAGCTACGAGTCTCATGCATAATTAAACCATTGAATACTCTTCCCTAAACTAGTCCACGGTCCTAGAATAGAGTTGTTTCGAGAAATAGGAAAGATGCATAGACAACAACCAATCCTAATTCAAACAATAGATCTAAGTCAATCAAACAAGTTGGCCAGACTCATAAAATCAAACATAGATCATGGGATGAAGCACAAGAGTATCAATATTAACCAAAGGATAGAAATCAATTACCAAAATCTCACGAGTTCATACATCAGAGCTTCTCCCTTGAACAAACCCAAGGAGACTAGCTCTCCATAACTAAACTAAAGAATTAAATGAGAAGAATTGGTAGAAGGTAGAATGTAGAATGTATCTAAAACCTAAGGCAGGCTCAATCCAACCTCTGTAGCTCAAGATATAGCCTTTTCAAGCAAGTGGTGTCGGGAAGACAGCTCAAAACGCCTTAAAACTCTTGATTCTTGAATTCTTGTGTCTTCGGTCTTCTTATTACAATAATGCTCAAATCTAACCTAAACACACTCAATAATAATCCTAAAGTACAAGAGTTAACCTATAGAAAATAGAGCGAATCAAATTCCCCCATACTTAGATCTTGCTCGTCCTCGAGTAAGCTCAAAACAAATATAACAAGAAAGCACATCTAAGATCTCAGGAAATACAAGGAAGATAAAAACACTCAACTCACAACCCGAACCAAAAAATATAGAGAAATCATGAGCATAAAACAATGAAGCTCAAACACACACCTCACCACAAAGATATAACTCTCAAGCTCTAAAAAGATGAAAAAGAGCAACCTAGGATCTACCCAAATCTAATATGTAAGCCCCAAAGTCCCCAAGCGAGAATGATCCTAAACACTCATATTTTTTTCCGCTCAATTCTGCTTAGGCGCCCTTTCGGGTTTTCACCTAACCGCTCTTTTCATTTTTCAAGGTGTGCTCACAAAACTCACAATCACTCATAAACCTCATATTACCCCAGCCTAATGCTGATCCGGGTTACCTGCTTATTACCTGAGCCGCCCTTTCGGGTTTTCGACTCATCCCAGGATTTCATATGCCTTTTTTCAATTTTTTTTTGGCTTTTCCTATCTTTTTCTTTCTTTCTTTATTATGCAAAAATATGGTGCAAGTGCTCCATGAAAAGAAGAAAATCAAAAACCTGAAGCAAATATCTAACTAAGCTAACTAGATAAGCGAATGCGAGTACTCCCTCCCCCATACTTAAATCCTTCATTGTCCTCAATGAAGCAAAGAGAAAGGATAGAAGCAAGGAAGAAGGAAAGTAGAAGACTCACAAACGATGAAGAGAGGTGGAATGGAAGAACTCTTCATAAGTGGTAGAAGAATGGAAGGACTTCGGAATCACCATTCTGTAGGCTAAACGCGGGCGCGGGTGTACGGGCCGCGGGCGCGGATCCAACACCGTAAGCAACATCATCCACCGTGAGCCAACCGTGGGCGCGGCCAGTGTGGCGCGGGCGCGGCCAGTGTGGCGCGGGCGCGGCCAGTGTGGCGCGGGCGCGGCCAGTGTGGCACGGGCGCGGCCTTGAGCGATTGCGAACTTGGACGTCTCCTCGAACATGAATGCTCAATGTGGCTCTCGAATCTTGGGTTCGTCTTCTCATGACATGTGTGAACTCTTGAACTCGAACCTCAATGATGCTATTCGGGGGAACAAAGCTCCCCCATACTTAGACTTTGAACATAGCCAAAAGAATGGAAATCTAAAGATGAATGAAAAGAAAATATAGAAGGTGGAAAGATAGAAGATGGAAAAGAATGGATATAGATAGGTGGAAGATATAGAGATAGAATGGGACCAAAAGTCCTCTTTTTTTTTCTCTTTTTTTCTCCTTTTCTTTTTTCTTTTTTTTTTCTCTTTTTTTTTTCTTTTTTTTTTCCAAGACCAACTGCATCACCACTGCGGACGCGGTTTGTGGACCGCGACCGCGGTGTCTAGTACCTGTACGTCAGGAGTTTCTGTATTCGAAACGCGACCGCGGTTGCGCACCCGCGGGCGCGGTTCAAGCACAGAACGTTCTTGCATGTTAGCCCGATTTTTTTTTAAAATAGTCAATAAAAACTACAATACTAGAAAGAAACCAAAGTTCCCCGGCAACAGCGCCAAAATTTGACTCGGCTAAAGTCGTCGTGCCAAGATCAAAGATAAATAACCCAAACAAACAAACTAGGATAGCAAGTAAGTAAGGGGTCGAACCCAAGAGAACTAACGGCTTCTAGTATTAATAAATCTATCAACTAAAGATAAGGGGGGAAATCAAAGAGATATCTAAACTAACCTAGGAAACAAATAACAAACAAATAGATAAATAGATAGGAGGTAGGTTCATTCAAAAGATCCACTCTGAAACAATTACTCGATCATAGATTCATCCATTGATTTCATTCACACGTAAGGTTAATTCCTATCCTGATCATTAACAATCGCAAGTCCACGGTCCAAGCAATTCTATAACCCTAGGCAAGGACGCTTAACCTAGAATTAGCATAGAGAACAAGGATATTAGGAAATCAAATCATGCAATCAAGCTACGAGTCTCATGCATAATTAAACCATTGAATACTCTTCCCTAAACTAGTCCACGGTCCTAGAATAGAGTTGTTTCGAGAAATAGGAAAGATGCATAGACAACAACCAATCCTAATTCAAACAATAGATCTAAGTCAATCAAACAAGTTGGCCAGACTCATAAAATCAAACATAGATCATGGGATGAAGCACAAGAGTATCAATATTAACCAAAGGATAGAAATCAATTACCAAAATCTCACGAGTTCATACATCAGAGCTTCTCCCTTGAACAAACCCAAGGAGACTAGCTCTCCATAACTAAACTAAAGAATTAACTGAGAAGAATTGGTAGAAGGTAGAATGTAGAATATATCTAAAACCTAAGGCAGGCTCCTCCTTATATAGCCCAAGGAACAAGCTCCACGAGATAGATAAGGAAAGAGGCAAAAAGATAGAAAAGGAAACAAGATAGAAAGATTTCGGCCCACTTCGGATCCGGCATCGCCGCGGTCGCGTCGCCATCACCGCGCCCGCGCTTTTGCAACAGAGAAGAACAAGTCGGTCTCGGCGGCCACCGCGGTCGAGGTGGACAATCCGCGGTCGCGGAATCTTGACAAAACCACTGGCGTCCCTTCGGATGCTGTTTTGACCCTCTTCGGCTTGGAATCTGACTTCGGTGTAAAAAGATGAATTGAAGCCCTTGAAGTAAGCTTTCCAATGGCACCAGAATCAGCTCAATCCAACCTCTGTAGCTCAAGATATAGCCTTTGCAAGCAAGTTGTGTTGGGAAGACAGCTCAAAACGCCTTAAAACTCTTGATTCTTGAATTCTTGTGTCTTCGGTCTTCTTATTACAATAATGCTCAAATCTAACCTAAACACACTCAATAATAATCCTAAAATACAAGAGTTAACCTATAGAAAATAGAGCGAATCAGTCTCCAAACCCTAAATTGCCTACCAAGCTCTAAAGCTCCTCAAAACTCATCCATGGCTTCCCAAGACCGTGATGAAAAGATCGCAGCCCTCCAGGCTCAAATTGCAGAACTCTCCGCCCAGAAGGAGAGTGAGTCCCAACCATCCAAAGCCACGGATCCCTCTGCGGCCAAGGATCAAGAGGATGCTCCCTCCGGGTCCGAGAAGAAGGCTGAAGAGGAGGAGGCGGAAAAGAAAGAGGCCGTTGATATTGCCTCCATGAAAGAAATAGAAGAAAAGCTCGCCTCCCCTGCCAAAAGCAAGTCTCTTTCCAAGAAAAGGGAGAGAGATGAAGAAGAAGACGAGGATGAAATTATGGAGGTGGCCTCGGATCTGAAAACTCCGGTGCCCAAACGGAAAACAAAGAAGCAAAAGGGCCAAACTTCCACTCCTCGTTCCTCCAGCCGCACCACCCGTAGCAAAGCCAAATCCAAGGCAGAAAAGGGCAAGATGATCCTTGCCACAGTAGAGGAGTCCGCAGAGCCTGAGGAGCAGGCCTCTGAGGACCAAAAGGATAGAAAGATCGTCGCTCCACTGATCATCACCGAGGATCTTGCCAAGGAGCATGATCTTGAGAACCTCTGGGAGCTCATTAAGTTCCAAGGCTGGGAACATCTATCCGAAGAAAAGGTAACTGTCGATCTTGAACTTGTCCGATCCTTCTACTCCTCCTTCCAGTGCTATGCCACTCCTGTTTGTCTCTTTGGTGCTGCCAAGATAGGATCAAAGTCTCTCGTCTTCTCTGCTGACGAGATAGCTGACTGGTTGAAGATCCCAAGTGAGGGGATCAGTGAGTTGCCCACAACTGGGGTCTGGCCTGCCGACAAGGACAAGGATGAGCTCATGGAGACTGTGTTTGGGAGCTCTGAGGCGCGGATGGCCACAGCTGATATGCCATTCATGGTGAGGATTGCTCACCAATACTTGGCCAAGGTCCTTCTTCCTCGACAGGAGAAGCGCAACAACCCCACCATAGCTGATGTTGTGCTTCTGGATCAATTTCTGAAGAAGGAGCCTCTCGACCTCTCTAAGCTGATCCTCCTCCACATGGACAAGTGTGCAGGAAAGACTCACTCTCTCCCATATCCAGGGCTCGTGAAGATCATCCTGGAAAAGCGAGGTCTCTACAAGCCTCAGGAGGAACAGTCTTTCGGGTTCCCACTGGCTAAGCACAATCTTGAGAGGATGGTTCATCAGGATCGACCTGCCCCCACTGTCAAGAAAACCCCCAAGAAGAAACCTGCTTCTGATGGCTACAGCTTACAGGGTATTTGTGATGAGTTGACCAGGATCAGAGAGCTCTTCGAGACTTTTGTCAGTTTCTATGTCTCCAGGGCTCAGCTTCAAGATGGTTCCCCACTCCCTGAAGGCAAAGATGAATCCCCCTCCCATGCTTGAGTGAACCCCCATTATGATCCCTAGCCTACTATTATCTGATGTTTTTGAGTGTTTTTTATCTGTTTTTGTGTTTTGATTGTGATAGTTCAGGATCCATCATTTTGTTGCTCCCGATCATGTAATCCAAAACGTTAAACGTAATGAATGAATTGCTATTTTCCTGAAGTGTTATGTGCTTATGTGTTAAATTGTTTCATAAGGATCAAATTGAGTTATTTGATGATGCCAAAAGGGGGAAGTTAGGAAAATTGCAGAGATGCGACTGGTTCTTGGTACAGAGGGATCGACCATATGCTAAGGGGGAACTATGCTAACTAGTGAGTAAGTTCCGTGAAGATCCTACTCAGGGGGAATGTCTTACACTTTGTTATCATTTTTGTTAAATTTTCCCAAGTGTTTGTCATCATCAAAAAGGGAGAAATTGTTGGGATGGTGGTTAGTCCCGACAATCGATCCCAATGGGTTTTGATGATGATTGAACACTTGAGAAACATTTGATATAGTTTGCTACATGTTTCAGGATCAAACAGATTGGATTGAGCATGACACAAAGCAGGGACATCCGATGGGATCAACCGGATCATCAAATAGCTGGCGCGCAAGCAGAAGCTATTTATGGAAGGTGGATCAACGCGCAAAGCTGGAAGCTATATATGGAAACGCGCGTGAAGGGATCGGATGCAACGACTTTCCTATCTTTGAAGGATCTCGAAGATTTGTTAGGTTGTTGGAGATATTATCTTATTCCCTAAGTAAGATATACCTGATTTGGTGATCGGTATATTCTAGGATAGAATTTCCTTCTAGCCGGTTAGTATATATAGATCATTGTATTAGGGTTGTTACTTACGCTTTTTCAAGAGAGTTGAGAGAGCTTTGTACTTGAGTTAAGAACACACGAAGTACTCTGAGCCGAGTTGTGTACGAGGGTTAGAGGTGTGGGTCAAGTCCGTTGAGTCGATTTACAAGTGTGTCCGATGCTGAGGGATCTAGGTCTGGGTAAAAGGTTTTGTGTAAACCTTAAGATCAAGGATTCGCGTTTGTAAGTTCATGCTTGGTAATAACAAAAGGCTGGCTTGATTTGAATCGCTTTTGTGTGAACTTTAACTTGTTTGAACTGTTTGATATTTCCGCTGCCCGGTTTGTTGATCCCTCTGGAGGATCCACATCCGTATTCTAACACACGTAGATCCTACACTGACCTAGAAGTTTTGTTAAGTGGCAATTCATCTTCAAGGATTTGTGATTATATATAGTGGTACACTTTTCGCTTTACATTTTTTTTTCCCCTTGATGAGGCTGTGTATTAGCTTCTCTGTTTGCTATGCACTTTCATTCACTTGTCAGTGTATTTTATTAACCTAAAATGTACAATGTAAAAGCCAAGAAGCCCCAGAAAAGCATGTTGTTGTGAGGGCATGATCAAGGTTTTTGTATTGTGTCCTGATAAAGCATTTGAAAAGAAGGGTTTATGGAGTATTTGATATGTTTTGTAAGGTAGGAATATACATGGATGTTTGGTAAAAACATAAATTATGTAAAAACAAAGAGAAAGTGGTCTTGTTTGACTCTATGAAAGATTATGGTATGCACCTTGCTGTTTCAGTTAATGGACATGTACTTTTTAGCTGTAAAATTGAGATTGGATTCAACATACCATACAATTTACCGGTTGACGAGGGCAATTAACGAGTCTTATTGTCTAGTGGGGCTCATCACTAGAGACATAGAAACCTATTGATTTGGTATGTTGTCTCTAGTGATGAGCCCCATTATCCTGCCGACATATCAAAACCATTGGATTCATGCAAACGAGGAAACTATTAAGGAGCCATTAGTTGCATTTACAAGTTTCAGCATCAACCGCGTAATTATCGTAACTATATACTAAAGCGTTGCTTAAAAATAATATTTAGCACGACACATGTCAATTTATCACTGGTTGCATCACTCATCTTTATTAAAATTATTTAATTTGTTTAATTTGTTGAAATTTTATTGTAGACCCCACATTAAATTGTACACATAATAAATCTATCCAACTCTTTAAAAAATCTATCCAAAATTGTACACATAATGAAAATCCACTCTTTATAATTTTCAATAGATATATTTTTATTTAGTTATATTTTTAACCTAGAACCTATCTAATATGTTATGTATCTAATAATGATGTTAAAACAAATTGTACACATAATGTATCTAATATATTATGTTATTTAGTTATATTAAAATAAATCTCATAAGAAACAAAATAAATAAACTAATGCAATATTTTATATCAAATTATTCTTTTGAATAAACTAAAATTTTAGTTAAATCAAATTCGTGCCTTCAAGGAACGGGATTAATACTAGATATTATAAAGTTGAAAGAAAATAGGAAATGTATGTGTATATATAAAAGAATGGGATTCATATTAGTTGGGTATTTTTTTTGATGAAAATATTAATTGGTATTTGAGTTAGAAATAATGGGTTTATACTTTATAATCATGATAACTGATCACGAGTTAAGAGATATTGTACTTCTAATCGATCTTGGATAGGTATATGTTGTTTTCCTTATTTTTTTTAGGAATTTTGATAAGTATCGGGTTGCTGAAGCGAACCCACTAATCCCACGGGCTTGTGAAGCAAGAGACAATGTTATGACTACGTGGGGCCCAGTGACCAAGTTCGAGGATCGAAGTGATGACCTTTTGATACTACTTCGTCCGTCCCGATATGTTTGTCTCATGACACTATTCACACATAGATTAAGAAAAGAAAAAAGTTTTTTTGTGTAAGAAAAGATTGATGAGTGAAAGAAAGAAAGAGAAATAAAGAAAGAGAAAAAATGTGAGTGTAAGAAGGTTGATAGGTGTAAAAAGTTGATGGATGAAAGAATGAAAGAGAAAAAAGAATAATGAAAAAGTAGGTAGGTAGAATGAAAAGGTGATAAAATGTGGTTGTTAAAAGTGAAAAAGTAGTTGATAGAAAAAGAAAGAGACTATACGACAAACATTTTGGGACGGAATGAGATGAGACAAACATTAAGGGACAGAGGGAGTATAAAGTAGTCGTGCTCAACGGGTCGGGCCGGGTTGACCCACGACCCGCAAAAAAAATAAAGTGAACCGACTCGCAACCTGACCTACGGGTTTGAGGGTCGGATTGCGAGTCGACTGGTTGGCCCGTTTGACTTAGTCAAATCGGTATATTTTATACAATACAAAAAGAAATTGTGGATAGACCCCAAAAAGGGTTAACTTTTCAAAAAAAAGTTTAAAAGTAATAAAAATATAAATATTCTTAAAAGTTCATTTTAATACTAATAAAATTATAAAATATATATATATATATATTCTTACAAATTCATTTTAATACTAATAAAATAATAAAAATATATATTTTCGAAATGTAACGGGTTGCGGGCTGACCCACAAACCCGCAGGTTTAACCCGACCCGACCTGACCCACGACCGGGCCCGTCTCAAACATTTTTGGGGCCCTAGGGCGAGATCAAATTAGAGGCCCTTAATATATATTAAATTTAAAATTTTTGATATATTATTGTAATATAATAAAATATTTTGCAAAAAATACTAACTTAATACAATATAATAAAACCTTGATAATGTTAAGTGGATTCATCCACACCTTTTTTTAAAGCCAAATAATTAGCCGTATTTATTAAAATTTATGTATGTAGAAATCTCTTATGTTGAAAAATAGTATAAACTAAATATGATATTAATGTTTTAGCACAAATTTTTAAAACCATACCTATACAAAAGTTATATATTTAACCTAACATATAAGCAATTCCAAAATTCTATGAACTCATTTGGTTTCCAACAATGGAAATGTAAACGAATGGAAACAAATCTAGTATATATTAGCATTATGATACATCAATCACAAACTTTGAGACCAAAATTTTCATATAAAAATCACCGCATGCCCCTCTACAGTACTCTATTTATTTCCCTAATCTAAGGGTAGGGTAATGTTGTAATCATTTCCCTTGTCTTAACACACAAAATTATATGTTTCAAATTAGGATAACTTTTATTTTGAATGTTTCATGACACATGATTAGACTAGATTCATTTCATTTTCGTTAACATTTCAGGGGTTGGAAACCAACCAGACTATAATTCATCTTCTCTTAAACTTAGAATGAGAACTACAATTTACAAAAATGTATCAAAACTATATGAATAGAAATGATATTATAACTTAAATATATTTTTTAAATTAGAAATTTAAATGAACCTTTTAGTGTTAATAGCTATAATTTTAACATTTTACTAATATAAATTTTTTTCAAAACGGGGCCTAATTTTCGGGGGTCCATGGCGGCCGCCCTACCTTGACAACCCATTTAGCCGGCCCTGCGGGCCACGACCTAACCCGTTATGCCTGTTGAACACCCCTACTATAAGGAGGCTTTTTACCACCACCTACCACATAGACTAAAGAAGCTTGACAATCACCTAAGTAAGGAGGTAGGATTAAGCTTGACAAAACCTTTGGACTGTGTGGGTTAAGCAGAATATTACTAAGACTCATAGCTTCTGGGAGATTGGTGCTAATGGAAATTGTTCCTGGATTTGGAAGGAGCTAATTAGATTAAGAGATAAAGTGGTTGATAAGCTTAATCTCAACAGGTCCATGATCAGGTATCCTGAAGATTTTGTTCCTATTTTGAGAAGTGATGGTAAGATGAATTGTCAAGTCACTTATGATCTTTTGAGAAATCACGTGAATGTTCAGAGTTGGAATGATGATCTGCTTTGGGGTGGCTCTTATGCAAAGAAGTGGCGCTTTATCTGTTGGCTTGCAACTCTAGGGAGACTCCCTACTGCAGACAAGCTATTTCATTGGGGGATCTTCCAGAGTGACGTGTGTGTTTTATGTGGTAATGAGGGGGAAACAGAGATTCATCTTTGGTTCTCTTGTGACTTTGTTCAAAATGTAGCAAATTTAGTCTTTTCTTGGTTGGGGATTGGCATCAGAATGAGCACTTTGAGGGATTGGTGGAGCTGGTTTCTTAGGATCAAAAGCATGAAGAATAACATTTATCAATATAAGCTAATGGGAGTACTTGGTGTTGTGTATCACACCTGGATTTGGCGCAATGAAGTCATATACAACAACAGAAATGTTGATGCTACTGCTTGTGCTAAGGTTGTTATAGATGATTGCAAAAGGAGGCTTCTAGCTACTTTCAATCTTAAAGGAAGAAGAGGCCAAGCTTTGAGAAGAAGATTGGGTTTATAGCTGTGTGTTCTTGTTTGGTGGAAGGGTTAGAGTTTGAGTGCAGAGGTTTGGCTCACTCTCCCTTTGTGCTGAATGTTGGGGCTTAACTTTGACATGAGGATGCATTAAAAGGGTTTGGCCCACGTTTTTTGCATCAAGACCTAGCTATGGCTCCTCTTCTATGGAGATATCATGGTTTGGACCTTGCAGGGTGTCATGGCCCCTCTGGTCTGCTGTGTAGAAGTGAGCTGAGTGTTTGTTTTTTGGGTTGGGTTAGGTGTTTGGGTAGAATTGTGTATGCTCTATTCCCCTGACCTGATCTATCTGAGCTTTGAGGAGGTTCATTGCAATGATGTTAGTGATGGCTTGGTCTTTAGATTTGGCATCGAGTTGTAGGTGAATTTGCCTTGCTTTGAGGCAGTTCATCTATAGCCTTGCTGGGACATTGGAAGTGACCACTTAGGTGCTGTTGTATTTTTGTTTGTTGATGATACTTTGTGTTCTTAAGATTTTGCCTTTGTTTCTAATAAAAATTTTGACCATTTGCGGAAGTTTAGATCAACGTTTTGAATTCGGATTAGAGTTTATTTGGATTATGGTGGAACACTTTTTGGTACAGTCTAGTTATACTAACCACCAAGTAGATGTGAAATATACACATCTATATATAATCATCAGTATATAAAAGTTAGGTGGTGTCCCCATTAAATGCTCCATTTAGTATTGGTTGCAATACTACCTATATAATCATCAGTATATAAAAGTTAGGTGGTGTCCCCATTAAATGCTCCATTTAGTATTGGTTGCAATACTACCTATATAATTATCAGTATGAAAATTAAAATCTAAGAAACATCATTAGCTTAGTGGTAGTGGGGTTGCTTAATAACCCATAGGTCCAAGGTTCAAAACTCTATGGGAACAATGTTTTGAAACAGAGACCAATAATAATTTTTTTGATTCTTTTCTTTCTACTATAGAAAATCTTAATTAATGTCTTTCTCCGCTATAGAAAATCTTAATTAATGTCTTAAAATGATCTAAAAATCTATATATATAAGTTAGGTGGTGTCCCCACTAAATGCTTCATTTAGTGTTGGTTGCAATACTACCTATATAATCATCAGTATATAAAAGTTAGGTGGTGTCCTCATTAAATGCTCTATTTAGTGTTAGTTGCAATACTACCTATATAATCATCATTATGAAAATTAAAATCAAAGAAACATCATTATCTTAATGGTAGTGGAGTAAGGTTCAAAACTCTATGGAAACAATGTTTTGAAACAAATACCAATAATAATTTTTTTGATTCTTTTTTTTTTCTGCTATAGAAAATCTTAATTAATGTCTTTTTTCCGCTATAGAAAATCTTAATTAATCTCTTAAAATGATCTAAAATTAACTTACCAATAATAAAATAAGGCTAATTTATAATATTTTTTTCATCCATCACTATAAATGTGTTAAGAAGACACATTGACTATTTATATTCATTTTTAGTATTTATGATCTTATTCTTATTATATAATATTATAATAAGATATTTTGTTATTATAGGTCCCTAAAGTATGCCATACAAGTATGTTAGATACTATTAATTTGTAATCATGATTATCATTATAAATTAGATGACAAATTTAGACTAACAATAATGCAAGTATAAAAACAAATTGAAGAAATTTCATATATATACATATGCATTCCTATAAGATGACAATTTTCATACTAAATTTGTTAGTTAGTAATTGAAAACTAACAAGATGATCGACAATAAAATAAATTAGAATTTTTCATCGATGGCCGAAAAAATAAAAATCTTTATATTTGTCCTAATTTATAAAATATATTATATCTATTATATAATAATATTGGTTGAAACGATAGAAAAATAATAAACTTCTAACATTATAAAATACAATATTCATGCAAAAAATAGCAAACTATTTTATTAGAACTTAAGAATGTTTCAAAATTATTTTCTATAAATTAAGTAAATGATAATTAAAATAGGAAAAAAAAAATCTCCCATTTGTAGCACGAGAAATCGCTTTAGTTTTATGTAGAAACAAGAAGTAGTGGTACACATAATTAATTGCTACACGTACCCAAAGAATTATCCCACTAAGGCACGTAACAAATTAAGCAAATACACATCTACTTGAAATTGCGTTCACAACGATGATTGGTTCTCTTTACCTGATCTTCCTAGCTTATATATCGAAGTCAGTTCCAAAAAGTTTGAGTACCAAATTAACTTACCGCCAAAGTAATCCATTTACTAGATACAAGGTCGATGACTACTAGGGTTCCAAAGTCCTTCAACTACTTGTATATTTTATCGTCTATCATGATTCTTTTACCTTTCGTTTGCAACTCTCAAGAGACTTACAAGTTTGCCAAGGCCAAGTTCTATCAAATGCCCGATGGTCTTGGCACTCCAAGTACGTACACATATTAGCTAACATGATTATTTATACTTATATGCTTGTAAGTTAATAAATTGAATGTCATTCGATGTATACAAATGTTACATCATGCATGCTTTATGTTGTGACTTTTATTAGTAATATTTTGAGCCTTTGCACATCTTTGATCTTCAATATATATCTACAAACTCTTGCCAAAAGAGTTTGTAATCTTGTTGGGTGCAATTGTTGATTCCAATTATGACTTTATGAGGATTCTAGGCTACTAAATAAGGTTGGTGGATTGCCTTTTCTTTGTCAATTGATTTTAAGATAAAACTTCGTTAGATTTTTTACTTAAATTAAAGGTGGAGTATGTGGATACGGAGAACACCGGAGAAGTGTGTACAATGGCAATGTGGCAGCTGTGTCATCGTGTTCTCTCTACCGATCGAGTACGTGTTGGTTGTGGCGCGTGCTTTCAGGTGACGTTGGGACCATTCATTTCATAATCTAGGATCTATTAAAGAAATATTCCCGGCCTCAACTTTATTTTGATAAAGTAAAATGACTTTAGTTCGGGAATAATCTACATCACTTCCTTTCTGTTGTAATTGTGTTCCATTATATGGAAAACAAAAATTGTTACTCTCGTATCTCTCGCACCAATAGTTACTCATATAAGTAATGAATTCATTAGGGCTAGGAATAAGTTTTTGAAAGCATAACAAGCGGGATTTCTCATGCTATGCACGGATCATCTTTTAGTGATTTATGTTTTAATTTATTATTTATCTAGACAATAATTTCCAAACATTCTTAATGTTTTAATCAAATAATTTGCTATTTTTTGCATGAATGTTGTATTTTGTAATGTTATAAGTTTGTTATTTTTCTATCATTTGAACTAAAACTAGTATATGATACATATAATATTTTTTAAAATTAAGATCAATATGAAGATTTTTAGTTATTTTGGTCAACGATAAAGAATTTTAATTTTCATATATCATATTTTTAGTTTTTATTTATCAACTAACAAATTTAGTATGAAAACTACCCTTCTACATGGATGCATATGTATGTATATATATGTGAAATTTCTTCAATTTGTTTTATACTTGCATTATTATTTGTTCAAATGTTGTCATCTAATTTATAATGTTGATCAAATATAATAAATATCATGATTAGAGGATAAAAGTATCTAATATACTTGTATAACATACCTTAGACATAAACTTGTCAATCGGGTCGGGCGGGTCGGGGTCAGGTTCGGGTTTCAATATTTCGGTTTCGGGTCAACACCGGGTCGGGTCGTTTTGGGTCATAACTTTAACGCGTCCAAACAGGTCGGGTCACTACGGGTTTGTTGCGCGTTCGGATCAACCCAACAGGTTAAAAACCTGCTTTTTCCAATTTATTTTAATAATTTATCTATTGTTTTTTGTTAATATTAATTTAAAACCCGCTACAACAACTTTGATAAGGCTACAACAACTTTACAAATCAATTTAGAACTTAGCCTCTAGTTCAACAAAGCAAAAAACATTCAAACCTTGAGAAGTGTATGTAACACCCCGTCTTTCTGACAAGGCGTTACTCGGTAGTAGACCTCACGAGGCACTACCAAGCTAGTTTGACAACTGAACATCTGGATCTTACCACGCGGGCATGGCGAGAAAACAAGAAAAACATTAACTCGTATTTCATAAAAATTACAGTTTAAGTAAAACATCATGAACCTAACTTATACAACCTCTTAACAACAACAAAGCATCAATGTCAATAAAAGAAAACCATAGCAACAAAGAACACTCGACTAATCTAGGACACGTGCGCCCCTACTCCGCATCACATTTCCGCCAAGGCTCGGTCAAGACATCCTGAGATTACCTGAACTGAAAAAAATAGTGTCCCTGAAGGGTCAGGTCCTACTCTATCAAGCTAGAATAAGCAAAGCAACTACAAGACGTTTCAAAAACAGTTTTTCTAAAGTCAACAACCAAGAGTCCACAAACACACACATAACTTTAGTCCATTCCTAATTAAATCCAGTTAGTCACAAACAAATTCAAAGTTCATATCTAAGCAGTTACTACTACACACGATCACTTAATAACGCACTCAACCAAGTTCATCAATTTAAAACACACACAATCACGAATCCACACATTGACACACACACACACACCATTCTTCACACACGTTTACAAATCCACACATTCACATACACACATACCATCCCATCCTGCTCTTACACACGACCATCTTCACACAACGACATACACTTCTCCACTTACACGCCCATACTCACACAAACATATACCTCCACTCACTGTCCTAGTGAGGCGGAGCTGCAACCCTTCATCTACATTGCACTCCTGACCGTTAGTGCAACCCTTCACCCTCCATTACACTCGGTCTAACGATACAACCCTGCCTCAATCATTGTACGTCTGCCCGTCAATGCAACCCTTCTCCTATCATTGCACCCGGCTTTTCCTTATCATCGAGAACCGCTTACAAGCAATACACATACTCAACAAAGCATATGAAACAACGTTGCACACAATATCACACTTGCACAAGCTACAACACAATCACGTAATCTGTAACAACACACTCAGAGACACCGATCATACAAAGTCATACAAATCATCAAAACATTCATAACAAACTCATAACAAATCAGACTCGCACACAAACTGGCAATCAATGACTACTCATTTTTACTGTCAAATCAAACAATCAATTATAATACAGGCTCACTCATAGCACAATAATCATGAAAAAGCATTTCAAAATCGAACGGGACTAATTCCCAAAACAAATCTCATAATCACAATGCAAACTCTAACAAGCTAGAACAGAACCGAATAAGCCGAAAATCGACTTACCTTTAAAAAGATTGTTTCTTAAAGCCGTCAAGAAGCCCCACGATCGACTAATGCCCTCTTCCTAAGCATGATAACATGAGATTCAGTAATATGACCTCGAGGATTTTGTAAGGCATACTTTAACCCAAGATTATCTTAAACCCATCCTAAACCCTCAAACCGATTACTCACACCCCTATTTAATTTTACAATTTACTTCGAAACACTCAGCCAGCACATAGCTAGCAAATATTTGACAGATCTATATACTAAGACAATATTAATGAACATACTTAAAATTAACCATGGACAACCACTACCGACTACAACCCGCCACTTCACTTAGCCCCGCATGTAGTACCGACCAACCCCGACCACGACCACGGCGGCCCGCCCGACTTCCCGACAGTCCTTCGATCAGCCCCGACTTCCGCTCTCTCTCCCATCACGCCGACTCCAGGAACTTACGCTCCGATTCCGGCCAACTCCCTCAACTTCCTACTTAGCCCACCACGGCCCTGCTCGAGAACGGATCTGCCCGGACCAACCCGACTCCGATGGAACCGACTGCCCTCTACCCTAACCCGACTCGATTGGGACCAAAACAAAAAAGGAAATCACTTGATTACGTACCCGAAAGACGATGACGGCCTCGAGGTGATGGAATGGAACTACACCACGACCTACGGCTACGAGCGGGATGGTTTGGCTTCGGTCGACAAGGAAGGGGCGATAGGAAGGATAAGCGATCAAAGGACGCAACGAAAATGCTATTTTTTGGCAGAGGGTGACGGTACTTGCTGAAGATATGAACAAAGGAAGCGGACAAGTAGAAACCAAAATCCTATTTTGCCTCAGCCTTCCAATATCTAAAGGAATTGGATCGAAATCTTAACACTTAAGGAATATCTTCATACACATCCGAGCATGTAGCTATATCTATATAAACATTTAATTTGTCTTTTCTTTCCCTTTTTCTTTTCTTAATTAATAGAAGAGTTAAAATAATACCCTCATTAGGTAAAATTTAAGTACTTGACCAAAAAGGTAAAATTAATTAACCAAGAATAATAAACTCATAATTTTCTGATCAAGAAATACTACCGACACTAAAATGAGACCGGACATTACAGTGTACATCAATTCAAGAGACACTAACTTAGCACATCTTTAATCAATTGGTATATTTCATGTTCAAAATCAATTCATCTAGTTGATTTTCTTCATAAAGAATCATGTTTCAATCAATCAATTGGAGTCGAGTTCGACTATGGACGAGAGGAAGACACGTCATTACAACCGAACCCAACAAGGTGTGGAATTTTTTCACCATTCCTATATTTCATTTGACCCAACAGGTTAAACAAAACGCAACGGGTTTTGAACCAGAAACTTCTCGGGTCATCGGGTTCGGTTAAAATCGGGTTTCGGGTTTATTTTTTCGGGTTATGACCCAGAAAATTTCGGGCGGGTCGGGTCGGTTTTGCGGTTCGGGTCATAATTTGCCAGGTCTGCTTTAGGCACCTATAATAAAAACACATCGTATTATAATATTATATAATAAGAATGTAATGATAAATACTAAAAATGAATATAAATGGTCAATGTATCTTCTTATAAAATTACATTTATAGTGATGGATATAAAGATAAATCACGTGTATAATTTGAAAAATGTAGTAATGTCATAACTATTATGTTAGAATACAAACAACTTATTTGTAAAACTATAGATTATTAGATATTCTACACCATTCAAATATAATAAAACGCTAAAATTATTTCATTATAAATTAGCCGTACTCTATTATTGGAAAATTAATTTTAAATCGTTTTAAAATATTAATTAAGATTTTCTATAGTTGGAAAAAAAATCATTATATAGATTAACCCTAGTTTATTATTGGTAAATTAAGTATATAACATTCTTGGATGAACTATTTTTTCCCCTCCAAAAAATAGTTGTTCCTTTGGGTTGTTAAACGAAGGGATTACCACTATGCTATTGGTGTTATTTTGATTTTGATTGCATATTGTTAATTATAAAAGAAATTGCAATAAAAGATAACTGGGCATTAAATGAGAACACCTCCTAAGTTTATATTATAAATTAGGCGTACTCTATTATTGGAAAATTAATTTTAAATCATTTTAAAATATTAAGTAAGATTATCTATAATTGGAAAAAATTCATTATATAGATTAGCCCTAGTTTTACTGAACTATGTTTGATTAGTTTAGATGGCATTGAGTAAGTTGAAATTAAAATTTAAAATTATATTCTAACAAAAAAGATGAGCCCTACAAAAAAGTTTGAGAAATAGTGTTCAAAGATTTTAAAAATTGAGCTATTAGATTTGATTTAGATAATACTAATTTTCTGAATTTCTTCTTTGTGATGTACGGAGTATATAAATTATTATAAACTATTACAGTGACATGTGCCCTGCACGAGATTTTTGTTATTGAGAAAGAGATTCGATATATATCCCGAGATTGGAAATATTAACATCGTAATTTTTCTAGTTAGTTAAAAGTTGTTATAGAATAAAATTTTATAGTTATTTCACAATTTAAATTTGAGTGATATACATAAAAATGAGTATACCTGATTTAAAATTTATAATTGCAAAAAATATCATTTAGTTATTATAAAATATACTTTTTTTATTAATATTATAAAACACAAAGGGAAAAAATGAAAAGATGATGTGAGAAGAGGTGGGTAGTTAGTTTTTCAAGAAAGAGGCAGTGGGTAGTTTTTTTATTATTCATAAAAACAATTAGAAAACACATGTTAATATAAAAACAATTAGAAAACACATGTTAATATAAAAACAATTAGAAAACACATGTTAATTGGAGAATGTGCCATGTAGCTCATTCTTTTGTTAAGACATGGTTTCATAGTATATATATATATAGAGATTCATAACGGGAGAGGAGGGGTTGTAACTCCCAACCCAATGACCATAAATTTCATTGCATACCCACTAAAAACCTACTCCCTTCCTTCCACAATGTTTCTTGTTTTAGACATTGTGGAACAAAGGAAAGTATATTGTGGAACAGAGAAAATAACACTTTTTTGAACTTTATTACGGAGTATAGAGTTATTTGTGAACTTCGTGCATCTAATTCAATTAATGTTGTACGGGAAATACATTAGAAAATTAGGAAATTTATAAATGTATTTGACCATAATTTCATAACAATGGTCAGTGTAAAAGCTCCAAACACATGTTGTTAATATGTGATTTCCAAGATGTGAGAAGCTTAAAAGATCACATGGAATAACATAATGTTGTTGATGTTTTGGAGGAAGAGTTTTCTGTATCAGGGGAGATTTGGGGAAGGGTGGAGTGCAAGGATGACATATTGACGTTTAATATGGATTCCAACAAGAGAATCCTTGATCTCCCATTGAAGGATGGTACAGTACAGGCAGCAGGAAGTACTGTTAAGTTGGATTTTGATACAAACCAAGTTCAAGACAATTCAAAAGATGGAGATCAACTAACTGAGATAGTTTTCTAGATTCCCAATAACAACTTAACAAACCAGCTTACGAGAGATATTACTGATGCAAGGAACTCTATTACCTTTGAAGCCGAAGAACATTCAATGTGAAATAGCGAATTTGCGGATGTGCCCCTCCCAATAAAAATGTTTGCAAAAACATCCTTAGAACGACAAAATAGCGAAGCATGTTATTTTGGGCGTTTTTGTAATAAAATTTAAATTATTTTGTCATTCCTAGAAAATAGAATTTTATTAAAAAATCATTATAATTTCATTAAAAATATTCAGACATAAATTCCAAAAATTATTTTTAAATGTAAAATTAAAAAATAGAAAAAGAAAAAGAAAATATAAAATAAGAAAAGATATTGGAAAAAATTAAGACATTGTAGAAGATATGGTTAAGATTTTTATCCAATAATATTGTGAAACATCTATGCATGTGTATTGTTATTATCGTCGTTTCCATATATATGCATGATTTTCGAAGCTATGGTTATCACAAAGCTATGGTTTTCGAAGATTTTCGAGTTTTGCGCTATGGGTGAGATGCATCGTGTCACCCTGACTAGAAAACATGTCATCCACAACAAACTATCATGTCACCCTTTTATAGATACTATCATGTTTTACTGTTAAAAACTTGTCGTGTTTCTTCTAAAAAAATTAATTTTTCTCATCTTTCATTTAAATTTATTTCTAATTACAGAATTGAAAAAAAAAGAAAAAAAAATATAAAACAAGAAAATGTTTTTGAAAAATTAAGATTTTCTTTGGAAACTATAAGATATTATAACTTTCAAAAAATATAAGTTTCAATTAATAGAGACCTCATTCTATTAATTGACCATTTTTATAAGTTAAGGACAATAATTTGTTCTTTTAAATGATCACTTATGAAATAAAGTATGACTTTCGATATAAATATAGTTTTCAAATAATCACTTTTTGTATTTACTTTTTACTTTTCTATATTAAACAAAATACTAATCGTAATACATTTTTAATGCCAAAGTAATATATATTTACATGTAGATAGATATATAGATACATATGTATGATATATAAGATAGATAATATAAAATGATATAATAACATATATACTATAATGTTGGATTTTGGTGTTGATCTCTGCGTTGATACAGCGAGCACTGCTGCGTCCGTCGATCCTTCTTCACTTCAATGCAGAACACCTAGGGAACAATCAATGATATCTGTCTTCGGATAAGATTTGAGTCGTGTAAACACTTTCCGAAATCAGAATTTTGCCCCTTATAAGCCTTAGGGAATCCACAAAATCTCAAGTGAGATAAAACAAATCTACTGATCCTTTCCAAGGCTTATGGTAAGGATCAAATTGTAGAATGATGTATTGATGGATGTATGCCTTCGACTTGGTTGAATCTTTCAAGAGATTATCCAATCAACAAGCCACCAAAGTGACTAACCAAGTAACCACGACCTTATCTCCCTTTCATCCTTATATAGGCCGTAGGAAAAACTTGGGAGCGGTTTCTACAAGTTATGGGCAGTTACTAGGGTGGTTACCAGTGGTAACCGCTGATCCTTTGCCTCCAACGGATCTCTCTTGGAGAGACACATGGCCCATCTGAAACCAATGATAAAAGGAGGTTACTCAAGTAGTTATACAACGGTTATATTGATAGTTAACCCACGTGACCAATATTCAAACCGCTAAATGACTGATCCTGTTGGTACCAGTCAACCAGAACTCTTGTTCTTTAAACTACTGATCCTAGAGTAACATATCCTTAATATTCCTACTAGATCCCAAATATACTTATACAAGCATGTACTCCACACCCCCAGACTTGTGATAAGCTAAATGGAACCTCATAAAGTCGCATGAATTTAGATAGCACTAAATGGTCATTGATCCCTCAAGAACCATCACTGATTCCTCAAAGATCAATCACTGATGACACTAAAATCACCAACAATCCTCCCCCATTTTAGTGTAATCCTTGATTCACAAAATAAGCAAGTCTTCATCCCAAACTCATGCATAAACACAAATGTTGTGACGATTGAATTCGTGTCTTAGTGTAATTACACATTTCATACACCTCGGAATCATGGTGTCCTAAGGATGGAACCAATCAACCTCTTTAGATGTATGAAGATAACACACACATAAGTTACTATACACTTCTATAGTCTAACTTGACTCCATTAATGGTCCTTGAGTCCCTATCCATTCATGAACGTATGTGAAGCCAACCCAAGCTTCATGGAGCGACCAAAAACTCCACGCCCATATAGGTAGATCCTTTAGTCGTACACCTACATTTTAATTTTTCAAAAGAACTATTAAGAAGATAGAATCTTCAACTTTTGATCATGTAGGACAGAGCACACATTGGGGATTGATCCTTTGTGCTCAGAGTTTCTAAGAATGGGTTTTCCGCATTGAATTCTGTCCTAATTTTCATTAGGTAGGAATTGGGTGTCCCACCCCTAGGTAGCTATGCGGGTCTTTCATTCTCATCCCCTTAGGACCAACCACTTCGTCAAGTGATCAGCCAACCTTGTTTTTCACCGATTCAGCCAAAATCACACTATGTGTCATGATTTTACGAACCATGCTATACCTCACATCAAAGATGTGACTTGCTATCAATAAGCATGATCGATCCCCTCTAGCCAGAGTTACTATGCTCACTCAGTTGAAATCAGTTTCAGCCTTAATGAAACATGGCAGATTTACATCCATAGTTGTTTCCTCCATCCAGAATACAACTCACACCACCAGCTTCGATCCCATTGTCAAATTAGAATGCTATCCTTTTCCATAATCGAGGATTTGGAACTGATCCCAAGTAGAAATATCCATCCACTTTTCAAAGAAATATTCTCAAACTTGATCCAACTTGTATTCAACATTTCCTTCATATCTAAGGAAATAATGACATTGCCAAGACCACACACCATGGTCCTTCCCAAGAAATCGAGTACACATCACACACCAATTAACACGGTGTATTAACTCGTAAAGAGAGAAACCAAGAAATGAGGGACACATTTCCATGTAAGAAACAAGTATTCATGTCAAGAGACATTGATCCCAAAGGACACGTTTCTAGTCCTATCCAGGGACATTGATCCCTCAACCTTGTTTTCCAACAATTTCTCAATGTAATGAGATTGGGATAAAGATAAAACTCCTCTTTCCTCCCCTTTTATCTTAATCCCTAAGATAACAAGAACCTCTCTCATGTCTTTCATGGAGAATTGTGATGACAAATATTATTTCACAAGATCTACTTGCCATTGATTCATGAGCAATTAATGATCTACTTGTCCTTGATCCGTGAGCATATAACATATCAAGGAATGAATTTAATTGAGCAATTGATGACAAAAGTTCCAACTTTTGTCAACATGGGAGATTAACACTATTTTGATTTTGATTGCATATTGTTAATTACAAAAAAAAGATTGCAATAAAAGCTAATTGGGCATTAAATGAGAACACCTCCTAAGTTTATATTATATATAGACTAGGTTTCCGGCCCGTGCCGATGGCACGGGGCAATGTCCTTATGATACGGACTTGATGTAGTTTTATGTGAATTTAGAAAGGCAATCGACAATATTGTTGTATCTTATACGGAGTATTTACTTATGCAAGTCATCTATTCTGTCTTACACTACTATTTGGTAACTCATAAATATTATTGTTAAATTTATTTATATTTTCAAGATTGAAAGATACCCGACGTAAATTGGGTAACTAATCCAATATATGACAACTATTCGATAACTGGCAAATTCATCAAATTTCACTATTTTTTTTCCTTAAATAATTTACAATATGGCCTTATTTATTTTCTAAAAGTTGGCAGCATATTATATCAGACCAAATCGTAATAATTCATTTGTCAAATATTGGCACGTTTCAATATATTATGCATTTGACTACATATGCGGTTTTAAGTTTAATCTGTCATCAGTTTCAAAAAAAAGTTTAATCTGTCATCGACCTCAGGTCCTCAACGCCTAGTTTGCAATTGTTTCTCACCGATTTATAAAGAAGAATGGTACAGATCTCGCAAATTGTGCAAAATTTCATCTCGCAATGACGCGGAATGGTCCCACAATTCCCAGCCTTTTAAAAGTCGTAAAAAAAAATAAAATAATTACATCCCAAAAAAAACCATGTCTCCACTTTCCCATAGAAAAGCAAGATCTGGCTTCTTGCCTCCTTCACCCTCCTCATTTCCCTCTCAGCTTGGTACCCAGATCCGGTCGCCGACGGCCTCACTCCGGCCTCCGACGGCCTCGATCCGCCCTCTACCGGCATCGAACCGCCCTCCACCGGCCTCGCTCTGCCCCCCTTGGCCTCGCTCCTCGCTCCGCCCTCCGCCGGTCTCGCTCTGCCCCGTCAGCTCCACCCTCTGTCGGATTAGAGCCGCCCCCGTCGGCCTCGTTTTGCCCCCATGAACCTCGCTAGCTCCGCCCTCTGTGTCGGCTTATATCCGCCCCCGTCGGCCTCACTCTGCCTCCTTCAGCATCGCTCTGCCCCTGTCGGCCTCGATCCGCCTCACCGCTTCTATCTTCGTCAATCCCATGCAAAGAATGATAGAAAGGTAAGTAGTTTCTCGCTTATGGAATTTGCTGTTCTTGCCACTTTCTTGTAGTCATCTTGTATGACTACTAAAATATATGATAGGAAAGAACTTTCAGCTAATGATCTTTGATTTGTAGCAATTAATCTAAGTGGGCATTCAAGGTAATGGTAATGATGTTCAATTACATCTTTTGACTCCATGCTAGTTGTTTGCAGACAGTTGCAACAACTTGTATGTTTCTTGTTGGTAAGGTCGAAGAAAATCCTCATCCATTGAAAGATGTTAGCCTTATTTCTTTTGAGATCATTAATAAAAAAGACCCAGTTGCTGCCCAGACGATTAAACAAAAGGTAATGAATTTCTTTTTCAGCTTTTATAGCATGTACTTGTCCATCTTTCTACGGGTTTTATTCTATCATTATATGCTGAATCTAATACCCATTTCTCATGCTAATTTCTTTTCTTGCTTTTATATGCTTGGATAACATTTAATTAATACGTTGTCAAATTATTCTCTCCTTAAGCATGATAGAATGTTTGTGAAGAACTGTCAGCCTAGAATGTATTGATTCTTTGAAATTCTCTGCTATAAGACCAATGTATCAAGGGTTTTGGGATATCTTTCATGAAGCTGATTATACTTCTTCTTCCTTGATCCATAATTAATTGAGCAGTAAACAAAATTGAAATTCTTTGAAATCAGCTTGCAATATAAACTACACAGTGCTCAATAGTCTATTAATTAATAATAGACTGAGCTATTTGTTGCTCATACACTTCCTGCAACCAAAGTTTGAAACTTATAATACAGAAAATTGGAATGAATTTAGCATAACCGCTTGCCATGTTTGCATACAAACAGAATAGGGACAATTCATCAAGGTCGTGACATACTCAGAATATCTTAATGCCCAACTTAGGCAACAATGACATAAGTAAGAAAAATTGTGCACACAGTGGTTGACTTCCACCACAATTTACAGTATCCACCACATGTCTCCATCTTAATTTTTTAGCTCCAGGCAAAATTCCATAATGTAGCCCAAGCAAATGTATGTGATATAACAAAGATTCCATAGTGTTGAGTAGGATAGTAGTCCCAAATTAGGCTTTTAACTTAGAACGGTATTTTAGATATCCTAATCTTGCTAACCCTTATGTAATAATTCAATGTAGAAGTTGTTCAGATTCTGTTGATTTAATCCTAATCAAACCATTGTTCTAAAAAGTGAATACATAAGGGAAAAAACACAAACCTTGATATAGTCACAACTATGTGGCGATATATTTTGTGCTCTTCTTGATCATCTACCAACTGATCAGCCATCACCCTGCATGCTAAAGGAGGATCATCACTTCCAGCTTCAGAGGCACACATTGGTGATGTCACGAAGTGTATAGATATGTGATAACCAAATAGTTTTCATTATGTGTATAGATATGTGATAACCAAATAGTTTTCATTATGAAAATCATGCTTGTTTTGATGGGATGGGGATAGCATAATACAATTAGAGAGAAAAAACATACTATGGGGATTCTTCCACTTGAAGCTAAATGAAAGCTAGGAAGATCAACCCTGCTATCAATCTGTGGAGAATCGAAATAATATAGAGTACTCCTTAGATGAAAACAAACCTGAAGAAGCAGTTGACATTAGAAGTAACTTGTATAATCTCGATCTGACCTGAAAAAGCTCGTTTAAGTACCTGGTTTGGTTTGGTGAGCCATTTTTGTTCCGGTTATGTTTGCGAACGGTTTGTGCACTGTGCTGATGAGTTGAATCTATTTATAGGTGCAATGCAGTAGTGGAGGCATGTTTATTAATGTGGTTCAAAACCGGCAGGATATGGGTTAAAGCTGGCCGTTCAAATTCTCGAGGGGAAAAGAAGAGCATAACCGTCGAGAACTATGGATACGTTCAGAGTCAACAACCACATTCACTGCCTTTACATTCAATTATCATTACATAGACTGAATTGTACGGATGTAAATCGATTAGGATTGAATGATATAGATGTAATTCAATTGTGCAAGGCGTTACACATTAGAAAATAACATCCAATAGTCATTTATTGTATGAATAGCAAGGCTCTCAAAAAGGCACGAAGTCAAAGGGGTTAGATGGGCTGGAAATAAGGAATTAAGACTATGCACAACATAAATTGGCATTTAATTGCCACTAACTGCACAGCAGCTCAAAAGGCTGGTTTGAATCAAGGTGGAGCCTCTACAATGCTATTCATCAGACGATATAAAATGGCCACATATACCAATTTAATTACATAACGGTTATACTTTTAGAATTGGTTGCATAGGAAATTAAATAGGACAATTAATGGGTGATTATATAGTAAATTATATCTATATAAATTTGTATAAAATGCGTAGCATTAATTACGCTCAAAACCTTTCTTTATAGGTTTATAGATTATTTTGCTATACAAGTTGGTTTTTAATTTAAAACTCAGTCTTAAATATACCTTCCCAAAGTGATTCATAAACACATGAATTTTCACAATTATGATAACAATGAGTATGTCAAACATTACTAACTCAGTTGATAAGCATGATTTGACTCTAATGACATTGAGTTCATATGTTTGAGTTCTCAAAATTTTTAATCTAAGCCCATTACCCATAACCTGTAACCTAGGCCTATTATCCAACCTTAAAATTTGGAGTTCGAGTTTACATGGTATAGGACTATAACTCAATGTAATTTCTCCACGCTTTCGTTTTCTTGGAGGAAAGGTGATATGTAAAGTCCCCGAGTGTAACGAAAGCGGAGTGAGCGTATTGTTGATGGATAATGCAACAAATGACAATGCAACAATCGATGATGATGAGTTCATCTTGAGCTTCCACGCATTCGTGGCAATGGCTAGCCTTGGAAAGGAGAACGATCTTAAGGATTATGGCATTGTAGGCATCATGTATGAGAGGATTCCATGTGAGTATATGGAGGCGGGGAGAATCTTAGGGTGAAGGTGCTTGACTATAGCACTAGCCCTTACTACTTGGCCTTTGTCTTCCTCTATCAAGGCGCCATTTATAGAATCACTACCATAGAGATTTTTTAGGTAAGCCATGTTACTACTAACTTGAGGAAATTCACATCTTACCCAAGTGTAAATTTGTTAGTTTTAGAGTTATTATCGAAATCACTTAGCATCTAAGCTAGCAAGGTTAGTTCAACAATTTAGTACTATACAAACTTGTACTTAAATGAATCCCTATACAGATGATACCTTGTTCATTTGAAGTCCTCTTATATTTTCATGAAAGGCTAAAATTTAATGGAAATTATTTAAAATCAAATAATGGTAGGTGGAAGGCATGTAAAAGATCATTTGGGGCAGTTTGGGAAATCTTAAATCCACCAAAGACCGAAGAAGTCCTAACCATAAGGATGTTCTTGCCTGGTGCTCCTAGATGGGTGATCCTGCCTAAGGCCATCCCTTCTTCTTGGAAGCCTGATGCTACATATCAAACTTCTATTCAAATCTAACAAGTTCTACATAGAAAAATAGTGGATTAAATTTGTTTATCTCCAATAATTATTTGTACATGTGCTTTAATGCTTATAAGCATCATTGTTGTTCGATGTATTTGCTTTCAATTGATGTTATTTACCTTCATTCATGGATATTGGAGTTGGTCCTCAACTTACTAGTAAAAGTGACTCCTTTCTATTTGTAACTTTAAATTTTAAGCATCCTTGTTGGAATATAAAATCTAACGTCAAAGGTTAGGATTAGTAAAAACTAGTTTATAAGGTTGGTAGGTTACTTACTGTATAATCTATTGATTTTTAGATGGAACCTCACTTGATTTATATATTGGGCCACACAAGTGTGCACTCGATTATATGGCTTAATACATACATAAACCTTCATGTTTGTACATTTTTTGCAAATAAACTCATCTATTTAAAAATATCCTATCAAATGATTGCATTGACTTGCCTCTTGTATATTAGACGTGGCAATTTGGGTTGTTCGGGTCAGTTTGGATCGGGTCGTCCGGGTCAGGTTCGTTCGGGTCAAACAGTTATTTCGGGTCTTGTTCGGTTCGGTTCGGGGTCATATGTTGTTCGGGTTTGGGTCTAGTTCAGGTTCGGGTCGTTTCGGATCGTAATATTTCGGATTAGTTCGGATTCGGGTCAATTCAGATCGGATGTTGTTCGATTTTGGGTCTAGTTCAGTTCGGGTCCTTTTCGGATTGATTCGAATCGGATCATTTCGGATCGAGTCAATTCGGATTCGGGTGTTATTAACAAAAACCCAATCAACCGGTAGGTCCAATACACATGATTGTTATTTAAAATTTTAAATAGTGTTATTTCATTTTTGTATATTTATGTTATTTATACGGTTAAAATAATTTATCAGGCTTATCTTGTATCATAAATCATTAATTGTTTTGGATAACATATTATTGACACATTCAAGGTATATCTATATTTATTAACATGCGTCTCAATTTAACCATGCTAATTAGTGTCAGGCCAGGCTAATTACCCGGTTCAACCGGTTAGATGGAGCAGGGCCTCCAAATAATTGGGTTCCCTGATATATCAAATGTTTTACGTAATATTTAGGGATACAACTTGGCTTGGTGGTAGGGGTGAGCAAAAATATCCGATCCATCGGTCCGATCTGCCGATCCGATCCGATAAAATCCAGATAATTTGGATAGTTGTATCTTTTTTTGTTCATAACTTTTCTTATTTTGAATAATATAATTTGAAAAAGAATGCTAAAACGGACAATTTGGATACCCAAAGTATCCAGTCCAAACGGATATTTTTTATCGGACATCCGGCTAATAACGGATTGGATACGGATCGCTAAGACCAAAAAATATTCGGATGTCCGCTATTTCGGATCGGATCGGATAATCCGTTTGCTCACCCCTACTTGGTGGTAGACTGTAGAGCTTAGAAATGTTGTAAATGGTCGGTTGTTCGAAACTCCATCTCTCTCTTTATTTCATTTGTTTTATTTTCTTATGTGTGGGTCATTGCGCCCTAAAGTTTTCTTCTTTCACAATTGAACCTCTAGTATAATAATTGAGGCCTCTTTCTTTATATTGTTTATTCATTTTTTTAAAAAAATTTTGCTTAACTTTTTAATTTTAATTGACTTTTAAAGAATTAATATTTTACTCTTTATTTCCTAATCGTGTTAGTTTTTCTAAACAAGCCCTAATTTAAATATTTTGTTATACAACTATATATAATGATTAATGTTATTTCGGAAAGTATATTCAAATTTATTTATTTTAGTCTTATTTAATTTGAATAAAATTATAGGAATTAGTTCGGGTCGTTTTGGATCGGGTCATTTCGGGTCAGAATTAGTTCGGGTCATTTTGAATCGGGTCATTTCGGGCAAGGTTTAGTTCGGTTCAGTTTGGTTCGGGCATAGTTGGGTTCGGGTCAGTTCGGTTTACATTTTATTCGGGTCATTTCGGTTCAGGTCAGTTTCAGATCGTGTCGGGTTCAGATCGGGTCTAGGTCATGTTCAGATGGTTCATTTTTCGTTGTTCGGGTCAAATTTTAGGTTCGGGTCGGGTCAGTTCGGTTTGGGTTCGGGCCACTTTTTGCCGGGTCTATTGTATATGATGACTGATCGCTGCATTATCCAATTCTATGTCATATAAGACTCCATTATCTACACTAACCACACACTATACCATAATATACCAAGTAGAAGATACAGTTATGTATTAAACCTATTGCATTGTCGAAATTGTACTTAACGGAGTTTTATGTGGCGTAAAATTGGATAGTTTGGCAATTAGTCATCATTTATAGGAGCTAGATCAATGCATGTTTACTTTTACAGAATGAAGGATTATTGATGAGAGGTTCAATGGAACAAATTAACCTGAATAGAGGGGTCTACTAGAACATTTCTAAGTATAAGAGTTTGTTTGTATGAATTGTACAAGTACAGAGATTTGTTTATGTATTAAGGCTCAATTGTATAGTCCATATACATATAGTTTATGAAATATGAGTGAGAGCTTCCAAGTTGTTGAAAAACAAGAAGCAACACTATATAGTTCATATAAATATAGCTTATGAAATATGAGTAAGAGCCAGATTAGTTCATTGGTTGAATTATGATATGGAAAAATCTCTCGATTTGGCTTTGTTTGTAATTTTTGCACAATAAACATCAATGTTTAATTAAACAAAGTTTCTAACTATTACTAGCTCTATATCAAGGGTTCTTTAAAAGGTTAGCCAATGTTTTACCTCTCCACCAAAATTTTTAACCCCGAGTTATTTGGGGTTCGAGTCTCTTCCATTTTTAGAGGATCCACCCGTTTTCTTGGTAGCCCATCTTCTCATCATCAATCCAAATGCTTCTCCAGATGCATTTGTATTTGCAAGCAGCGCATATGTTACAGATTCATCAACATTAATTGGATATCAAGAGAATATAAAGATATACCAATTGCACTACTATAGGTAGGAACCTCGTGTAGCAATTCTCTAAGATTCACTCTTTGGGACAGTGATGCTGCGAAATTCATCATCCTACGATCTCTACGGACAAACCTAGTAGGTTTCCCCAACAATACAAGACCAAACAACAAAATCATTGTAGTGCAAGTATTTTACCCTAAGGAGCTATTTGCTCCATTTTCAACAGTTGAGAGGAGAAGCAACAATTATCTGGGAATAATTGATGGGAAACCCTTACGTACAAGAGAATCTACATTAAAGACTGACTCTCATTCTTAACCTACATAAGATGCAGAAACTAGATTCTTCACTTGACCATTCTATATCAAAAACGTATCCTCCTTAATAAAATACAATCTTGACTTAACCATTTCACAAACTACATATAGATGTTAGCATGAAGGTTTGAGCAAATAGTAGAGAGTGTGATAAGTATACCTAAGATGGTCTGATTATGCACACTGCAGAACTTTAGAAGTTATAGCGGGAAGAACTTGGTAAGGCGATATTTGTAGCATTTCCAAGAAACTCCTTATGGAGGGGCAAAAGGTAAATAAAGCCCTATGGTGAACAACTACATCAAGAAACAGATCCACCTAAGGTGAATCCAATCAAGGAACTCGATTGGAGAGGCTGGCCTAGTGCCTTCCAGGAAGCCTTTCAATGAGACGAATCTATTTATCTCGTCTTGCATGATCGATCCCGTGAAGAGGTTTTAGGGACTAGGACCCCGATTATTGACTGGCATAGTGCCTTCTGGGAAACTATTTGGATTGACCCGATTATTTGTATATGGAGAATAATATATTTTCTTTTAAATATTATCGTACATTTTATTATAAAAAGTTGTTAAATATAATATGTTATTATTAAATATTACTATTTAATCATAATATTATTTTATCAATCATTGGAATTATAAAACGTTTACCTATTAGGTTGACTCGAAGCTGAACAATAACTTACTAAGACCCAACCCGACTTGACTTGTAACCCGGTTAACCCAAACTTGCACTCAACGTTAACCCGAATCCGCCCAATCCGACAAGTTTGACATCTCTACAGCCGATCACTTCAATAGTGTTCAATCCTCGAAAAACAATAATTTCTTATGCATATGTTACTTTTTGATAGGGAAAGGAATTAGGCTAGGCCCACAACTACGATGGGGGCTATCCTAGAGTATCCTTACGAATGCGGAGCTTGGTTCGACCTAGATGTTGCCTAGTTCAAATATGATTTTTCATACAAGTTTCAATTGGAGAGCTTGGTTCATTTCTTCTGCTTTTGCAATGCCTAATCCACCACGTTTTGGTGTCCTATAGATTGATTTACATCTGATCAGTAGCTTGTAGTCATTTTCCTTATTCTAGAAAAAGTTTGTATTAATTATGTCTATGTTTTATGTGGATTGATTTTGAAAGGTAGAATGATTGCATAACGTAATTTGTTATGCAGACAAGCTTGCTTTAATACGAGTTTTCCTCCCTTCTTGAGAAAGGGAGTTGTTTCCATTTCGACAATTGCTAATTTTTTGTGATTGTGAGCGCGTTGAACATGTTTTTTTGTCACCCGTTTAATAGTAATGGAGCATCCGAGATATTTATCTAGAGCAGTAGTGTTGGTTACCTGTAAGATCTGTTTGATTTGATCTTTGGTTAAGTTATTATTGTTTTTCGTAACTTGAAAAGTGGATTTAGGGAAATGAACCTTCTCATGGAAAATCTGGCAATAATTGTTTCTGATATTTTTGATATTTTGACATGCTTATTTATTTGTATCAGCGAATATTATGATATCTTTGACATATGCTAGGAATGGAATTTTAGTTCCGCCTCTATGCCTACTCCACTTTTAGGATTTGAACAAGCACCTTGTAATATCCTTGCAAACCCTTCAGCTGTAATGAAAAAAAGGTATTGCAAAGGGGATCTCCTTGTCGTAGCTTTTTGAACAATCTAAATTTTGTTTGTTGGACCATTTTTAACTATGTCGGAGAATGTGACTATTTCAACACCTTCCCTAATCCAGTTAACAAATTTATTGTCGAAATTGAATTTTTGCAAGACATGGAATAGACCGTCCTAGCTAAGTCGGTCATAAGCTCTCTCAATGTCCAGCTTCATGGCAACTGACTCAGGCAAAATCGTTGTACCCAAAATCAAAGATAACCCAAACACACAAACTAAGTATAGTGAGCAAGTATGGGATCGAACCCTAGAGAACTTAAGGTATTTAGTCTAATAATTATATCAACTGACAATAAAGGGGGAGTTTCAATGAGACAGTTTCAATCACCAAAGCAAGAAGACAAGTCGACAGTTTCACAAGATCAATCAAAGTACTAAAGACATGTTCATTCAACAAATCCACTTTAAAAGAGTCGTTTGATCATTGATTCACACACAATTCCTTTTAATCCAATGGTTAATTCCAATCCTAATCTTGACTAATTTCCTGTCCACGGTCTAGGAAATACTTAACAATGATAGAGGACGCTCAAATCAATATTAGCATTAAGAACAAGGATATATAGGATGCATGCAAGAGAAATCAAGCTACGAGTCAATTTCACAAGCAAACAATCAATTCTCTTCTTAAATCCTAGTTGCATAGACAACAGATCTAGGTTCTAAGTTGTTTTCACAGAATAGGTTTGTCCACGGTCCAAACCCGTTCCAACAATAGAAAACTAATCAATTCAATAGGTTAATTAATCCTAGAGAAACAATCAATAATCATGTAATTAAGCATAAGAGAATCAATAATAACCAAAGGAATAGGAAAAGGATTTAGAATCTCACAAACTAATCAATCAAAGCTTCATTGATGAACAAACCCTAGAGAGGTTTAGTTCTCCATAATCCTCATAAAACTCAAGTCTTCAAAACAAAGGTCAAAGATTCTCAAAACCTAAAAAGACTCCTCCTTAAATAGCCCAAGGAACAAGCTCCACGAGATAGATAAGGAAAGAGGCAAAAGATAAAAAAGGAAACAAGATAGAAAGATTTCGGCCCGCTTCGGATTCGGCATCACCGCGGTCGCGTCACAACCACCGCGCCCGCGCTTTCACAACAGAGAAGAACAAGTCGGTCTCGGCAGCCGCCGCGGTCGCGTCGGCCAGGCCGCGGTCGCGGTATCGGGACAGAACCTCTGGCGTCACTTCGGAGGCTGTTTTGACCATCTTCCGCTTGGAATCTAACTTCGATGTAAAAAGATGAAGCCCTTGAAGTTAGCTTTCCAATGGCACCGGAATCAAGCCAATCCGACCTCTGTAGCTCTAGATATGGCCTTCGGAGGCTGTTTTAATTGATTGTATGTTTAGGTTTTTTTGTCGACCTTCTTTTCTTATTTTAATGTATTATCATTGTATAATAAGAGCTACATAAGTTTAGTACAAGAGGTGAGTATATAGTGTTAGACAATATGGCTTTTTCTGTCGCCTTAAATACAGATTTTTTGTTGGATTTTTTTGATACGGAAAGCAGTTAGGCTAACCTATACTATAGGAACTATCCTAGAGCATCCTTACGGATGAGACCACAAAGGGTCGGATCAGACTCGAGCGGTGAAGTAAAGAAGCCACGAAACGAGACAGCTATGTAGTGAGCAACCACAATTGATTCTCTGAAAATACGGGAGATACACTAACTCTGGAACTGCCTGAGTAGGGACTTAATGTCTGTGCGATAAGCTCCACCTCCCAAGGGCAACTCTAGTTACCCAACACAACATTAATTACCTGCATGTTGTCACCTTGAATACAGAAGCGGGAAAAGCCACGACGAATAGCTTCCAAAATTCCTTGCCGAAGTGCCAGTGCTTCAGACTACATCACGGATCGACAGAAAGCCACCATCCAGCGACACTGGTTGACCCCCGGAGTCCCTACTCACAAAACCAAAAGATGCAGAACCATAAGAATTGACTTCGCCCTCAAAATTTAACTTAACTTTGTTCGTATTTGGTTTAATGCATTTAGATTTTTTTCTTCTAGTTTCATTTCTTGCTTGTTTGTCACTACCTAGTTCATTAGAGAACCCATGGGTGTGTTTCCATTGATCAATTTGTTTCTTAGTAAGCTCTAGTAGTGAGTTAGGGGTTGTTTGTTTCCTCGGGTAGATTTTTTGCTAGATATTGTGCAGGAGGATTTGACTGTTTCAATTCGGTCCTTATATATACACATATTGATTATCCAATGAAGTTATTTTATTTTGTGTAAGATCAATTCTTATAACAAGTATAAACCATGACACCCTCGATTATAGTGATGTGTGGTAGGCTACCACCTAACCCTCAACCGCATGGGGTTGGTTGTAGTACCGGGTTGTCGGAACACGGGGACTATGTAGTAATGGTTTGCATCATTCAACTAGTAGATAGGTCAAGATAAGGAGATATGAAGTGATAAAATGCCTAACAACTAGCAACTATGAAGAACAAGCAAAATAATGTGGAAATAATCATATCCTAGGGCAAGGGTAATCACACAATGATTCCTTGGTAGATGTTGGCCCCTTGCATGATATTCAATTAGATTTCTGTTGAAGGCTATTGCAAATTGTCATTGCCTATTCCTTGTGAGACTTAAGCAATTGTACCTATAACATTGCATCTACTTTTGTGGCTTGCAAGTCCATTAGTAGACCCCTTGGGCTCTGATGTCTACTTATTTGGTGGTGTTTTTTATGTGATTTCCATTGTAAATATGTTTCTTTCTTCCTCTTTTCTTGAGTGTTTTGTTCCTTTTTAGCTTAGTTCCGGTATTTCTACGAGATTCGGAGACTATGCGTGTTTTATGTGTTTTGTAGGCATTTTGGCATGGATCAAGGATCGTTTTGAAGGTGAATCGAGGCAAGGAGCAAGGCCCGAGCTTAAGAGGGAAAGGGAGGAGCAATCCATGAAGAAGAACAAGAGGAAAAGCCAAGAAGAAGAGGCGGAACGAGGTCCGGATCGAGGTACAAGCAATGCCGGACCCGAGATGCGATTTCAACCTCGGACCGACTTGCCCAGTAAGTCGGGCCCGACGTCCCTCCGTGTCGGTCCGAGTCGGTCTCGTGTGGATTGGGCCGCAAGGCATTAAGATGTAGACTTTCACATTTGCCCCTCATATATTAAGGCTCTCTTATTCTTCCAATTGGAGAAGGTTCCGACACTTAGCCACTAACCAACACACAAAACTCTTAAGGGAATACTTGGAGAGCAAGGAGGAAGGAGAGGAGAACGAGAAGAGAGAGAATCGGCTAAGGAGGAGAAGAATTGATAGGTTTGGTTGCTAGATTAGCTTTGATTTGTTTTGATCTTGTGGATTTGGAAACCTTGGATTGGAGTTTGTGGATTGCTTTGATTTGTGAATGAGATTTGGTTTTGATTTGAGATTGATGATGATGATTTGGTTGCTTTGTGATTTTGTTGCTTTCTTTACTTGCCATATGGAGTAGATCTCCTTGATCTTAGGTTATGGGGGAAAACTCTAACTAGGTTGGGCTAGAAACCCCAATTCCATAAGCCTTGAGTGCTTGATCTAGGAACTCACTCTACATAGAGCTACAATTCCTTGTGAAAGCAAGGAATCAAGGCTTGTGATTGGTAAAGTAACGAGAGTGAAAAGTGTCAATCACAAAGACCTTGCTTCGAAGGGGATTTCCCCAATGATCGATGTGTAGAAGTGGTTGGAACGAGATGAAAGCACCTCGATCCTATCCTAATCATCACTTATTGCTTGAATTGGGGTGGAAAAGCCTAAATCTACTAGAGAAGGAACCCAAATGCCCAAGATCTACTTTCAATCTTTGAGTTCCACATACCCAGCAGCATCGGGCCCGACTTGCTCAGTGTCGATCCCGACGTTCTTCCTTCAGCCAACATCGGGCCCAAGTGACCTTGTGTCGGTCCCGATCGTTCTTTACATTTTCCTTTGTTTTAAGTTCTCTATTCTCACTTTCAAGTATTTTGGCATATCAATCGAGTAGATTTCCCGAGCGTTCAACACCCACCACTTGCTACAACGGGGTCGGGTTATAAATTGTATCTCTAGACCCTCGCATCCGTGAGCGATCAAAAGATTGGCGCCGTTGCCGGGGAATTTTAAGTGCATGGAGTGCCAATTTGTTGAGTCTTTTATGTTTTGGTAGTGATTTGGGTGAGGGAATAGCCCAAACCCTTTGTTTGTTTTTGATTGGTTTTGGTTTGTGTCTTTGCTTTGTAGGTGTATGCAAGCTCGTTCCTCCCGAGGAACCCTTGAGCTTAAGTTTGTGAGTGATCCTGAAGTATTCTCAAGGAACACCGAAGAAGGAAAAGGATGGAGAACCAAGCTCTCCATGGTGATGATGAGTTGGCTCGTCTTAGAGCCGAGATGGCTAGGTTGCATGTTGAGAAGGATAACCAAGAGGCGTTGGTAAGGAGAGAACGGGAGCAAAGGATGAGGGCCGAAGCTTAACTCAACGCTCTACCCCGGAATGCATGTCAATATATGCATCCGGAGTTGAGGTACCCGAGCCCGCTATTGTGCTTCCCGAGGTTGCTAAGAATTTTGAGATCAAGACGTAATTCATCTCCCTCATCAAGCGAGATCAATTTGAGGGCCGTCCGCATGAATGTCCCATAGAGCACGTCAAACACTTTGTGGACATGTGTGAGACGATCTCTACCGACGAGGAGACTTTGAAGTATGTGCTTCTAAAGGCGTTCGAATGGTCACTTAGGAGCAAGGCCGCACATTGGCTCGAGAGCCAAGCCCCTAGGTCGATCACTACTTGGCGAGCACTCCATGATGCTTTCTTCATGAAGTTCTTCCCGCCCTCAAAGACTACCGAGCTACGAAGGAAGATTGCTAGCTTCCAACAAGGCCTGAATGAGCCTCTCTTTGAAGCATGGGACCGTTTTAAGGAGATGTTGCGCCAATGTCCTACTCATGGCCAACAACCATATGTGCTTCAAGACATCTTTTTCCAAGGCATCAATCCGGCAACGAAGGACAAGCTCAACCACCACACGGATTGTGGATTTATAGACTTGACACCGGATCAAGCTTCAGAAGTACTTGACAAGCTTTCCGATTATGAGGCCATGTATGGGGGTGAGTCAAGCTAGCAAAGAGGTGAAAGTTCGAGGTGAAGGTGCAAGGAAGTTGTATGATTTGAAGGGAGAAGACATTGCCAAGGATGTTAAGCTCCAATTCCTTTAAGGTGAAGTGAGTAAGCTTAAGAGGCAAGTCCACTACTACAAGCAAAATGCTAGAGCTTGTGAAGAATGTGGAACCCTTGCACACGCGACCCAAGTTTGTCCGAATGAGAGCCAAGTGCGCTTGGCCGAGCAAATTGAGGAGGCAAACTATGTACGTGGGAACTATGGTGGTAGAGGCAATTACAACAATGGTGGTAATGGCCGGTGGAACAACGGGCAAGCTCAAGGCTACAGCAACAACTTCCACCAAAATGAGCCAAGGGTGCCACAACCACCACCATATAGACCACCCGGATTCAATGAGCAACCACCATGTGTTCAACAAATGAGAGATGGTTTCAAGGAGATTAGGACTCAGCTCAATGAGTTTGGTGCATGGAGAATGCAAGTTGACAATCAATTTGCTCAAATAGCAACTCAAGCCCCGAGAGAGCACGGGAGACTTCCGGGCCGCCCCGAGGAGAACCCCCGAGCTCAAAACAATCAAAATGAAGTCCGGGCGATTGGATTGAGAAGTGGCCGAAACCTACCCGAACCACACATGCCCAAGGCGATGAAGAGAGCCGGACCGACTTTTCCAGCAAGTCGGGTCCGACGTGCACAGAAGTCGAACCAGCAGGAAGATCAACTCCTCTGCCCCGGACCGAGGTAGAGAGTGAGTCGGGCCCGACTTGACCTGATGTCGGACCGACTACTCTGCCTCAGCTCTGCCCCAGGACCGTGATGCATGATGTCGGGCCCGACGTGGCACCTAAGTCGGTCCAACCAGGAAATGTTGCAAGTGAAGTGGGGAAGTCTAAGGAGGTTGATCCAAGCAAGATTCAAGGTGCAACAACTCTTCCATATCCCTCAAGAAAGCCGAAAGATGTTGTTGAGAGCAAGTTCAAGCGGTTTCTCAAACTCTTGCAAGGTTTGAACATCACTATCCCGTTCACCGATGCATTGAACGAGATGTCGTCATATGCAAGGTTCTTGAAGGAGATTCTAAGCAAAAAGAGGTCCATTATTGAGATGCAAGATGAAGTGAAGACTTTAGAGCTACCACAAAAGTTAGGAGATCCGGGGCGGTTTGCTATCACCACTGGTGTGGGGTCTCAAAACTTCCAAGCCTTATGTGACCTTGGAGGAAGCACGAGCATCATTCCTTACACCATATGGAAATCCACGTCCATGGGTCTCATAGCTCCAGTGAACATGAGGTTGACCATAACGGATGGGTCTTCCATTGAGCCAATTGGTATTGTTGAGGATTACCCCGTTTGCATAGAAGCCCACTATGTCCCAATCGACTTTGTTGTGTTGGACATGATAGAAGTGCCGGGTGAAGCGATTATACTAGGGAGGCCTTTCCTTGCTACGGTGGGAGCAATCATTGATGTCAAAAAGGGCCATTTGTCTCTTGATATTGGAGGAGAGGAGCTCGAGTTTTCCCTTAGGCAAACTCTAAAAGGATACGTGCATAATGAAGCCAAAATGATCCAAGCTTTTCTAAATGGATTGCAATGGGAAGCCGTTTCTAAGAAGCCAAAGGCAAGAGAGCTTAAATTGAAAGCTATTCCACCACATCGAGGAGTTGAGATAGAGCGCCAAGGTTTAGCCATCAACATGATTGAGCATGAGCAATTGGAGGAAGGGATGTCTTATTTGGAGGTGTTCAAAGCCGAGAAGGAAGAAGTTTAAGCACCACCGGAACCATCTCAAGAGCTCAAGGAGCTTCCTAAAGATTTGAGATACGCATTTCTTGGTCCCAACTCTTCTTTGCTTGTAATCATAAATGCCAACTTGAATGATGAGGAGGAGTCGAAGTTGTTAGAGGTTCTAAGAAAACATAGAGGAGCTTTAGGGTATTCATTGGAGGAACTAAAGGGAATCTCTTCCTCAATTTGCATGCATAGGATTTATATGGAGGACAACCATAAACCCACTATTGAAACACAAAGAAGATTAAATCCCAACATGCAAGAAGTGGTAAAAAGTGAAATACTTAGGATGTTGGATGCGGGAATCATCTTCTTAATTTCCGATAGTAAGTATGTGAGTCTCGTGCATGTAGTTCCTAAGAAAGGAGGACTCACCGTCGTGCAAAACGAAAAGGGAGAAATGATCCCCACGAGAACCACTACAAAATGGCGTATGTGTATCGATTACCGTAAGCTAAATAGTGGTACCCGCAAGGATCATTTCCCTCTTCCTTTCATAGACCAAGTACTTGAAAGGTTAGCACAACATGAATACTTTTGCTACCTCGACGGGTATAGCGGGTTTTGGCAAATCCCTATTCATCCCGATGATTAAGAGAAGACGACATTTACATGTCCCTATGGAACGTTTGCCTATAGACGCATGCCTTTTGGCTTGTGTAATGCTCCAGCTATGTTTCAAAGGTGCATGATGTCCATCTTCTCTGACATGGTTGAAGATATAGTGGAAGTATTCATGGATGATTTCTCCGTCTATGGTTCCTCATTGGATGTTTGCTTAGCTAACTTAGACAAGGTTTTGACTAAATGTGAGGAGACTAGCTTGGTGCTTAATTGGGAGAAACGCCACTTCATGGTAAAGGAGGGCATAGTTCTAGGACACCTCGTTTTTAGTAGGGGGATAGAAGTTGATAAAGCTAAAGTTGAAATAATTGAAAAACTTCCCCCTCCTTCTTGTGTGCGTGATGTTAGGAGTTTCCTAGGTCATGCGGGATTTTATAGACGGTTCATCAGGGAGTTTTCTAAGATTGCAAAACCATTGTCTAACCTCTTAATGAAGGATGTTCCCTTCGAATTTTCCGAGGATTGCATGAGTTCTTTTTGTAGGTTAAGGGATGCCTTGATTTCGGCTCCAATAATGGCGGCACCCGATTGGAATCTTCCATTCGAGGTGATGTGTGATGCAAGTGATTTCGCCGTTACGGCCGTCCTTGGGCAAAGGAAGGATGGAAAGTTGCATTCCATCTACTACGCTGATGCGATTCCCTTCTCGGGACTCCCGATAAGGACTCGCTTTGGCCAAGGATCTAGGTTACGAGTTGTGCCTTTATCCTACTATTGAGGGGACTATAGTGTAAACGGGGCGGAAGCTGAGTAAGGGACGGGTGAATAGTTCCAACGGACGGAAGAACTCGCCGGAGGTCGAGGAAGGTCGGCGTTGGCCGGAGAAAAGGAGGGCGTCGGAGAAGAGGGTTAGAAGGGGTGACGTCAGCGGTTTTGGGGAAGAGACAATCTCGATTCAGCCAAAACTCATTTAATGCAAACGTAAGGATTACAAAAGAGAGAGCTCCTTATATAGTGGAGGCTCTTAACACAAAAGAGGAAAACCTAGCATTTATGGGTTGGGCCTAAAAACATGCAAGTCTTGGCCCAAATCCCTAAACATACTATAAATGGCCAGACAACTAATCTGACCTAACATTCTTGTCCTTACTACAAAAGGTAATACTTATCCATCAGCTAGCTAGGAAAAAGGAAAGACAAGGACTTAGAATAACAAAGGAGTCCTGAGGACTCTGCTGAGGACTCTAACAAAGGAGTCTTGGGGACTCTGCTGAGGACTCTGCTTATGAGCTGAGGGACTCTGCTGGAGGACTCTACTCAAGAGCTGAGGGACTCTGCTGAAGGACGCTGGTGCAGCTGAAAGGATGCTGCTTAAGGACGCTGGCTAAGGACGTTGGTGCAAAGCTGAGGACGCTGCTTAGGGACGCTAGTGCAAAGCTGAGGACGCTGGTTAAGAGCTAGGGACGCTGGTGATGGGGACGCCAAGGCAAGAGGAAGTCTTCCCCGGATAGGGACTCTCTTGTATCGTCACTAGAGTTGGCCTAGGCAGAAGGAAGCCTTCCCCGGATGGGGATGCCAAGGCCTTTTCACCAGGACTGTCCTCAAGGATGCTCAGCACCCAAGTAGCTGGTTCTTCAGGGACTATGCTAATGGACTGAGAGGCTCGCCATACAAATGACGCCGTTGCTCGGGCGATGGCTTTAGCGCGAGCTCAAGTAATGGGTCCGTCCGAATGCATTGTCATGGCGTCTCCCTCTTCCTTGGGAGTAAGGGAAGGGATCGCATCATCCTCCCCCCCCCTTGAGTGGGAAGCGTCCCCGCTTCCTCCAAAAGGTGTTCATCTTCCGGTTCCACATATGGAGTCAAGTCCGCTACATTGAATGTGGCATGGACGGCTCCATAGGAGTCCGGAAGCTCAAGCTTGTAAGCATTTGGTCCAATCCGTTCAAGGACGCGAAAGGGGCCATCCCCCCGGTGATGGAGCTTAGTCTTCCGGGCTTGAGGGAAGCGACTCTTGCGCAAGTGGAGCCAAACCAAGTCCCCAGGCTCAAAGATGAGTTGTTGGCGTCCTTGGTTATGTTGGTTGGCATATTGTTGGGCATGACGCTCAAGGCGGTCCCTCGTCCTCATGTGCAGCTTCTTGATGTAGTCCGCGCGGTTGGCTGCATCGAAGTGTTCTCCTTGCTGCAAGGGACGGGGTGAGAGGTCCATGAGAGTAAGCGGATTACGCCCATAGACGACCTCGAAGGGACTCATGTTGTGCGCCGAGTGTTTGGACCTGTTATAGCAAAATTCTACAGTAGAGAGTAAGTCCTCCCACCGGCGTGGGTTGTTCTTTAGCATCACTCGAAGGAGTGAGCCTAAGGTCCGATTGGTGACTTCCGTCTGGCCATCGGTTTGGGGATGGAAGGAAGTAGAGAATAGTAGTTTGGTGCCTAACTTTCCCTAAAGTGTTCTCCAAAAATGCCCCACAAACTTGGAGTCCCTATCACTTATGATTGTGCGGGGAATGCCATGGTACTTCACTACGTGCTCAAAGAAGAGACAAGCCACGTCCGTAGCATTGTTCGTCGTAGTACACGCAATGAAATGGGCCATTTTTGAGAAGCGACACACTACTACAAAGATAGAGTCCTTACCCTTCTTGGGCCTAGGCAGTCCCGTGATGAAGTCCATAGAAAGGTCTTCCCACGGAGCATGCGGAATAGGCAAAGGAGAGTAAAGTCCATGATTATGGCTAGTGGACTTGGCCTTTTGGCAAGTAATACAACTCTTGCAAAACTGCGTGACATGATGAGCCATGTGAGGCCAAAAGAAGTGTTCACGCAAGGCAGCAAGGGTTTTATTAACGCCAAAATGACCACGACCCTCATGCGCTTCCTTTATCAAAAGAGTCCTTATGGAAGACTTAGGGACGCATAGCTTCCCAACCTTGAATAAGTACCCTTCATCTAGAAAGTAGCCATCAATGGCATGAGAAGGCGTGGCCTTTTCCATGATGGGACCAAAGAAGGAGTCCGAAGCATAAAGCTCCTTTAACATGGAAAAGCCAAGTAAGCGAACTTGAAGGGAAGAAAGGAGGGTGTACCTGCGAGAAAGGGCATCCGCAACCACATTCTCCTTACCTTTCTTGTGATGGACGACGTAAGGGAACGTCTCCAAGAACTCGACCCAGCGTGCGTGTCTTCTATTGAGGTGTGCTTGGCTCTTGAGGTAAGACAATGCCGCATGGTCACTGTGGATGATGAAATCCCGTGGCCACAAGTAATGTTGCCAAGTCTTGAGGACTCTAATGAGAGCATACAGCTCTTTGTCGTATGTGGGGTAGTTCAACTGAGCTCCAGTGAGCTTCTCACTATAGTAGGCAATTGGCTTGCGTTCCTGATGGAGGACGCTGCCTATGCCAACATTTGATGCATCACACTCGATCTCAAAGGGCTTAGTGAAGTCCGGAAGCTGGAGGAGTGGAGCATTACAAAGGGAGTCCTTAAGGCTTTGGAACGCCTATTCACGATGCTGCTTCCATTCTATTATTGTGCCTTTCTTGGTTAAGGCATGCAATGGGGCAGCAAGGACGCTGAAGTGATGGACAAAACGGCGGTAGAAACCGGCAAGTCCTAAGAAGGAGCGGACTTCTGTTGCACTCTTGGGAGTAGGCCAGTCCTTGATAGCTTTGATCTTTTCCTCGTCCACTTGTAAACCAACACTAGAGACCACAAAGCCAAGGAAGATAGTGGACGTCTTGCAAAAAGTACACTTTGCCAAGTTGGCATAGAGTGTTTCACGGCGTAAGCGTGCCAATACCAACTTACTGTGCTCCGTGTGGTCAGTGAGATTCATTGAATAAATCAAGATATCATCAAAGTAGACCACAAGGAACTTACCAATGAAGTCCCTAAGGACATGGTTCATAAGCCTCATGAAGGTGCTTGGGGCGTTGGTGAGACCAAAGGGCATGATGAGCCACTCATAGAGACCAAATTTGGTCTTGAAGGCTGTCTTCCATTCATCGCCTTCCTTCATGCGGATTTGGTGGTAGCCACTCTTCAAGTCTATTTTTGTGAACAAGGTGGCACCATGGAGCTCGTCCAGCATATCATCGAGTCGAGGAATTGGATGCCGGTATTTGATGGTGATGTTGTTGATTGCACGGCAGTCCATACACATGCGCCAAGAGCCATCCTTTTTGGGGACTAGAATGACAGGCACGGCACAAGGACTTAAGGACTCTCTTACATATCCACGTTGAAGGAGTTCTTGCACTTGCTTTTGGAGTTCCTTGGTTTCATCTGGGCCAGCTTTGTAAGGAGCTCTATTTGGAAGAGAAGCCCCGGGCATCAAGTCAATTTGATGCTCAATTCCACGTAGTGGAGGGAGTCCTGGGGGAAGGTCGTCAGGGAAGACGTCCTTGAAGTCCTCTAGAAGGAAAGCCACGGCGCTAGGGACGGCCGGATCATTAGGGACTGTGGTAGAAGATGTGAGGGACATCGGCACCATCAAGAAGCAATGGGCACGTCCTGAGGGTGGTGGTTGAGATGGGGACGGCCTTGTTACCAACCCACGGGGCTCAACCGTGCCTTGAAGGGACGCACTTGATTTGGGTGTTGGGGACGCTGGGTCTGAGGGACTCCTTTTGGGGACGGCTTTGGGACGCTGTTGTTGGCCATCAAATAGGGACGGCTTTGCATCCGAGTGGCGTTCCTTGCGCGCCCGTTCCTCTTCAATTGCCTTAGCACGGTCGCGTTGTACCTGATCCTACAATATTTCACTAGGCAACATGGGTAAGAGTTTGAAGCGCTTCCCGTGGTACGTGAACACATAAGTGTTCAAGAAGCCATCGTGAAGGACGCGCCGGTCGAAAGCCCATGGGCGTCCCAACAACAAGTGTGTGACGTCCATAGCAACGACATCACAAAGTAAGGTGTCCGTGTAAGGACCAATGGAAAAGGTGATCATGCATTGATGAGTGATTTGGGTACCTGTGGAGTTCAACCATTGTAGTCCATAAGTGGCAGGGTGGGGAGTTGTTTCGAAGTTAAGGTGTTTGACTACCTTTTCGTTGAAAAGGTTGGTGCAACTCCCTGAGTCAATAATTACACTAAGGCTCGTGGAACCAACCAAAGCGCGAGTGTGGAAGAGATTTTCACGTTGGTCTTGTAAGGATCCTTTCAAAATGAGAGCCTTCCTAGCAACCAATCCAAGGCAATGACCGGAGTCCGCTGGTGCTGGGGCACAATCAAACTCTTCCTATTGAGGAACAGCATAGGAGTCCTCATATAATGGCTCTGGGGGGACTTCTTCCTCATCGAAGGACTCATAACCCCCTGTGGTTGTGGAGAATAACACTTTCTTCCTGTTGGGGCAATCCTTTTGATAGTGTCCTCGTCCGCCACAAGAGAAACACTCAATGTCCCGGGAACGCTCAAGTGGAGTCCCTTGTTGGGAAGGACGCCCTTGTTGAGGACGGCTTGTGGAGTTCGTTCCATGTGGATGGGAAGGACGTTGGGATGGGGACTGCTTTGAAGAAAAACCCTGTCCCTGCATACTAGGAGATGAATTAGTGGAAGCATAAGGACGCGAGTTAGAGGAAGCATACCTATTCGGCCGAGATTGATAAGAACACAATTCTTGTTGGTTCTTATAGATGGTCATGGCGGTATGCATCAAGTTGTTCAAATCTGTGATGGGCAAAGGCTCAAGCTGGTGCCTAAGGGACTGATTCAATCCAAAGATAAACCTAGTTTTCAAGGTGGAGGGGGCAACTGAAATGCCAGCCTTGTAATACATATCCTCCAACTTAGAGAAGAACTCAATGGGAGTCATGCTTCCTTGGCGAAGTGTTGCAATGTCCATCCTCATTTGGTTCTTATAGTCCTTAGGAACATACTTTTGGGTCATGACGTACACAAGTTGATCCCAAGTGGTTACCGGTGTCTTGTCTAGCCTTAAACGGTTGTCCACAAAGCGTTGCCACCACACTCGTGCTTGACCACGAAAATGGAGCGTAGCTAAATGGACCCATTCATGGGAAGGAGTCCGACAATAGCGCAAAGTGTGCGCTGTGGCGGCAATCCACTCAAGGAAGGCAGCTGCATCGTAATGCCCTTCAAATTGTTCAATTCGGACTTTGACCTCATGACGGTTTGTAGCTGGGAGGTCATAGTCCCCACGGTCTTCACGCAAGTTCAAACCGCAATCAATGGGACTCTAAGGTCTTGGTGGTATCGCTCTAGGGGCATTACCGCGCCGTTCACCTTGATGTCGACGGGGACGCTCTTGGTGCCGGTTGGCATTATGGCGTCCTTCCCTCCTAGGGACTTCTTCATGGCGACGTTCTAAAGGCGGAGCCGGGGGAATCCAGTCCGCGGGACGGTCGTCCAATTCAGGTGGATCACCCAAAGGTGGGAAGTTGTGAGGGTTGGGTAAGCCCGAGTCTTCATATTCTTCATCGTCGAAGTCATTAAACTCGTCTTCCCAAATTGTAGTATCGGACGATTGGCCTAAGGACGCTTGTGCTGGAGGTAGGGACGGCTCCCTTCCTTGTGCCATGCGCCTTTCATGCCGTTGTGTTCGTCGTAAGGGGTGCTCATCAAAGCGTTGGTCACGCCTATTGTACACCCGACAGTCCCGGTCCCTAGTACCTGGGTCTTAGGGATGCCTTTGATAACGTGGAGGGGACGTTGCCTGGCGACCATCTCTCCTGGGTCATAGCGATCATTGAAACGGAAAGAGGAAGGGTACATACCTTGGCCTTCGGACTCATGGCCTGAGGAAGCATCGTAAGCATGCGGATCACTCCGCAAGACTTGGCCTTGAGGACGGAGGGGCTCAATGGTGGACTGGGGACGCCTTTGTTGATGGGCGTCTCGTGAGGAAGTCCTGTTGGGAAGCACATGGTGAGAAGTTTGACCGTTCAGCTGACTTAGGCCAGCTTGGTCGGAGAGATTGATGGGTAGTCCTTGAGTAGATCTGGAAGGAAGGACTTGAGGCGGGGCGTTCACAAGAGAAACTCGAGTTGCCGCTTGGGCTTGGAGAAGGGACGCCACTTGGCGTTTCAACTCTGCTATCTCTTGTTGTTCTTGTGTGAGTTGGGAAGGGTTGAGGTCCTCGTGTGAGAGTCCTTGGTTGAGGACTTGGGGTGGATTATTTCCATTGTTAGCCTCGTCGGAAGGGTTTCCTATCATAACATTAGAGTCCATGGCGAGTAAAAATGGAACAGGGATTAACAAGTACAAGCACTAGAAACAGCTCTTTAGACGGACTATGCACACACAAAGGTTAAGGAAGGCTTTATGTGCGAGAGGCGGCTAAAGGCTACACGATGCAACTCAAACACGCAAGGATGAATGCAATTACAAGCAACAGTATTGACGTGCTAAGTGCTAAGGACTGCTTTGTTGAGGACGCGCCTCTGGTCTGAGGACTGCTTCCTAAAGAGTTGTTCGGGACTCTCTTGAATCCAAAGTAGTTGCCTTATTTTGGCTTTCTACTTGGACTTCTTTGTTTTTTTTTTGTTTTTTGTTTTTTTTTTAGCGGTTACTAACCGAAAGAGAGTCCTTGGAGGGAAGCAAGTAGCACAAAATAGGTTACTAACCTAAGCACGACTGAAATCAATATGCAACAAGTAATTGAAATCACCAAGCATGTAAGGACTGCAATTATAATTGGGTAGTAACTTTTTTTTTTTTTTTAAGGACTATAGTAGTAGAAACTTGTTCTACTACCAAGGTTGGGCTAAAAAAAAATTTTTTTTTTCGGATTTTTTATAAGGACGGATTCAAGGAAACACAAAGGGAAGCAAGTGTGATATGCAATAGTCCGAATAAAAAGGCTTACGTAACCTGGGCTCTGATACCAGTTGATGCGATTCCCTTCTCGGGACTCCCGATAAGGACTCGCTTTGGCCAAGGATCTAGGTTACGAGTTGTGCCTTTATCCTACTATTGAGGGGACTATAGTGTAAACGGGGCGGAAGCTGAGTAAGGGACGGGTGAATAGTTCCAACGGACGGAAGAACTCGCCGGAGGTCGAGGAAGGTCGGCGTTGGCCGGAGAAAAGGAGGGCGTCGGAGAAGAGGGTTAGAAGGGGTGACGTCAGCGGTTTTGGGGAAGAGACAATCTCGATTCAGTCAAAACTCATTTAATGCAAACGTAAGGATTACAAAAGAGAGAGCTCCTTATATAGTGGAGGCTCTTAACACAAAAGAGGAAAACCTAGCATTTATGGGTTGGGCCTAAAAACATGCAAGTCTTGGCCCAAATCCCTAAACATACTATAAATGGCCAGACAACTAATCTGACCTAACATTCTTGTCCTTACTACAAAAGGTAATACTTATCCATAAGCTAGCTAGGAAAAAGGAAAGACAAGGACTTAGAATAACAAAGGAGTCCTGAGGACTCTGCTGAGGACTCTAACAAAGGAGTCCTGGGGACTCTGCTGAGGACTCTGCTTATGAGCTGAGGGACTCTGCTGGAGGACTCTACTCAAGAGCTGAGGGACTCTGCTGAAGGACGCTGGTGCAGCTGAAAGGACGCTGCTTAAGGACGCTGGCTAAGGACGCTGGTGCAAAGCTGAGGACGCTGCTTAGGGACGCTAGTGCAAAGCTGAGGACGCTGGTTAAGAGCTAGGGACGCTGGTAATGGGGACGCCAAGGCAAGAGGAAGTCTTCCCCGGATAGGGACTCTCTTGTATCGTCCCTAGAGTTGGCCTAGGCAGAAGGAAGCCTTCCCCGGATGGGGACGCCAAGGCCTTTTCACCAGGACTGTCCTCAAGGATGCTCAGCACCCAAGTAGCTGGTTCTTCAGGGCCTATGCTAATGGACTGAGAGGCTCGCCATACAAATGACGCCGTTGCTCGGGCGATGGCTTTAGCGCGAGCTCGAGTAATGGGTCCGTCCGAACGCATTGTCATGGCGTCTTCCTCTTCCTTGGGAGTAAGGGAAGGGATCGCATCATACGTAAGCAAAACTTTGGACGAAACTCAGTGCAAATACACAACGGAGAAAGAAATTCTTGCGGTAGTGTTTGCATTTGAGAAATTCCGTTCATATCTTGTGGGATCAAAGGTGGTAGTCTTCACGGACCATGCGGCAATCAAATACCTCATGAAGAAGAAAGATGCAAAGCCGAGGCTTCTAAGGTGGATGCTTCTTCTCTAAGAGTTCGATCATGAGATCAAGGACAAGACCGGTGCGGAAAATATGGTACCCGATCATCTATCCCATTTGCCCATTAAGTACATGTTGGAGTTGGAGGATGGTTTGACTATACATGATTCGAGGGCAGATGAAGTTCTCATGAGTGGAAAGGAGGGAAGGAAAGATGGATCGACGAACCCAACACATCGGGCCCGAAGTCCAGAAAGTCAGACCGAAGCATGGCTAGTGCCAGTGAGTCGAGACCGAGATCCTCAAAGTCGGTCCCGAGGTATTTGTGTGTCTGCAAAGCTAGACCGACGTCCAACCATGTCGGGCTCGGTACACTTCAATGTCGGTCCGCGGAAGAAAGTAAGTTTTCCAACTCGATTTCCATTCCTTCTCATTCTCAATTGATTAATTCTTTCTCTCCCACTTGCCTTCTTTCTATTTGTGCCGTAAAACGATGGGTTTCCCCTTGGTTTACGGACTTTGCTAACTTTTCCGTAGGGGGAGCGATCCCACCAAATTTGTCTTATCAAGCCAGGAAGAAATTCTTACATGATGCTAGACAGTATTTTTGGGATGATCCATATCTCTACAAGGAAGGGAGTGATCAAATCTATAGACAGTGTGTGCCAAGTGAAGAGGTTGAGAGCATCATTCGCCATTGTCATTCCTTGCCCACGGGAGGACAAGACCGGTGCGGCAATCAAATACCTCATGAAGAAGAAAGATGCAAAGCCGAGGCTTCTAAGGTGAATGCTTCTTCTCTAAGAGTTCGATCATGAGATCAAGGACAAGACTGGTGCGGAAAATATGGTACCCGATCATCTATCCCATTTGCCCATTGAGTACATGTTGGAGTTGGAGGATGGTTTGACTATACATGATTCGAGGGCAGATGAAGTTTTCATGAGTGGAAAGGAGGGAAGGAATGATGGATCGACGAACCCAACACATCGGGCCCGAAGTCCAGAAAGTCAGACCGAAGCATGACTAGTGCCAGTGAGTCGAGACCGAGATCCTCAAAGTCGGTCCCGAGGTATTTGTGTGTCTGCAAAGCTAGACCGACGTCCAACCATGTCGGGCTCGGTACACTTCAATGTCGGTCCGCGGAAGAAAGTAAGTTTTCCAACTCGATTTCCATTCCTTCTCATTCTCAATTGATTAATTCTTTCTCTCCCACTTGCCTTCTTTCTATTTGTGCCGTAAACCGATGGGTTTCCCCTTGGTTTACGGACTTTGCTAACTTTGCCGTAGGGGGAGCGATCCCACCAAATTTGTCTTATCAAGCCAGGAAGAAATTCTTACATGATGCTAGACAGTATTTTTGGGATGATCCATATCTCTACAAGGAAGGGAGTGATCAAATCTATAGACAGTGTGGGCCAAGTGAAGAGGTTGAGAGCATCATTCGCCTTTGTCATTCCTTGCCCACGGGAGGTCACGCCAAGAGTTCCAAAACCACTTCAAAAATTCGTCAATGTGGTTATTATTGGCCAACCATGTTCAAGGATGTGCATGATTATGTGAGGAAGTGTGAGGAGTGCCAAAGAGAGGGGAACCTATCAAGGAGGAATGAGACTCCTCAAACCGGCATTCTAGAATTTGAGTTATTTGATGTATGGGGTATCGATTTCAAGGGACCATTTCCAACATCGGGGCCTTACAAGTTGATGTCATGCCTTTTAGTTGATTTTCTTAGGTTGTTTTCCCTTTTGTTTTGCATGTTTTCCTTGTTGTTTGTATGCTTTGCATAAGATTTCACCTCTCTTTCGAGAGTTGGAGTCGTTTGTGTGTCGTTTTATGTTGTGTAGGTATTTGGAGCCGTTTGGAGGAGTTTTTCTTGCATTTTCGGATCTTTCTAGGAACCGATAGTTTTCGGGAGTCAAGATGTCAAGGCCCAAAAATCCAAAGTTGCAACCAAGTGAGCCTCAAAGGAGTCAAGAAACTCAAGGAATCCAAGGAGAAAGAGTGGAGAAACGCCACGCAAAAGCCCAACCATTTGAAGCAAGACCGAAGCAAAACGCGAGAAAGTCCACGTCCTGCAGAAGGTCGGCGCCGACCCCCATATGGTCGCGGCCGACCCCTCTCAGCATCCGAAAGTAACTCCGTGCGCTGCAAGTAATGCCTTTTGGCGGGATTTTCGAAACCCGAAAAGCAGGCGGCTGTGGCAGGCGTGTGGCAGAGATGTGGCAGTGGAGGAAGCTTCCCTCCCTTGCTTTTGTGGGCTGCTAAAAACCCATTTTGTCTCACTTTCTAAGCAGCTTTTCCAAGGAAGGAAAAGGCTCAGGAGAGGGAAGAGAGAGTGGGCTGGAGGAAGAAGAAGAAGAGGAGTTTGAAGAAGAAGCACGTGTAGGAGAAGAAGAGGAGTGTGAGTGTGAGAGAGAACTTGTGTAAAGGAGAGGTGGTAGAGAAGAAAGCTCGGTTTAGTTAATGTTCTAGGAAGAAGAAGACAATGGTGTTTGGAAGAAACTTGTGGGTTTGCTTTAGTTTGTAAGTTGGATCTTTGATTTATTGAACTTGTTTGTTTGTGATGATGATTTCCTCTTCCCTTTTCTTGTTTGTGTGTTTGATTATGTGTGAGTAGTTAGCTTGCTAGGGTTGGGGTGAAACCCACCATGAAAGTGCATTTGAAACCTTGATTGCTTGGATCCATGCTTAACTTGAAATCTCTACCCATAAATCCCTCTTGTGTGCTTAAAACCCTTGAAGAAGGGGGAATGTTCTTGTTTGCAACCTAATTGAAGAGTTTTGTTTGTGAACGTGGACTATCCGGGTTAGACGAAAGTCGAACCCTCCGAAGAACGAGTTGGATTGCATGTTAGATCCTTCATGTAAGTGTAGGCGTTTGATGCGTTCCTTTGTGACGAAGGTCACCCATGAGATTGTGAGTCAAGTTGATCCTTTATCATTGTTTAAATGCATGCTTGTGATGTGATGAATCCCCTCCCCTAGTTATTTTTCCTTGATTTTACAAAACCCATTTTCGTGCCCAGAAAGGTCGGCCGCGACCAGTTACAGGGTCGGCCGCGACCTCCTCTGTGTTGTTTTCCGTGTGTTTTGTTGTGTTCTGTGGTGGGTCGGCATCGACCTCCCTAGGGTCGGCCCCGACCTATTCCTGAGACGTGTGTTTTGCGTTTGTTTGCTTATTTTGCCTAGCTTTGGTTCCCTTTTGTTTTCGTAGTATGATTGTTAGACTATAGAACTACTAACTCCCGTGGACGATCCTGACTTCGCTATACTCAGCGGGGTCTTGACAAAATTATTTGCTCGAGATTCGCATCGCGACAAATTGGCGTTGTTGCCGGGGAGTTAGTTTAGTTTCCAAGTCTAGCTTTCTTTTGGGTGAGGGACTAGCCCGAACCCCTATTTTGTTACTAATCCGTTTCTTTAGTGCTTTGAACGCAGGTGTATGCCCTCTAGTTCGCAAAGGGTGATTGACCATTTCCCCTTTGATCCCGAAATAGAGAGAACCCTTCGCCGAAGACTAAGTGAACGAAAAGCAATGGCCGACGCTGAGGCTCTGGCTCATCAAATGGCTGAACTCCGTGCTCAAATGGAGCGCATGCAAATGGAGCGCGATGCTCAAGCCGCAGCTGCGCGGGAAGAAAGAGATGAGGCTGCTCGCCTCCGAGAACAACTTGATGCTATTCCGAGGAACGCTAAGCAATACATGCATCCTGAGCTTAGGGTTCCCGAGTCCGCTATTGTGCTCCCGGCAATAGAGCGTGCTTTTGAGATCAAGTCCCACTTCATCACTCTTATCAAAAGATCTCAATATGAAGGCAAGCCCACCGAATGCCCCATGGAGCACATCAAGAACTTCACCGATTTATGCGACACTATCGCCGCCGATGGTGTCTCACTTGAGTATGTTCTCCTCAAGGCATTCAAGTGGTCCTTATGTGGGAAGGCTCTTCATTGGCTCGAAAGTTTGCCCGCTAGATCCATCACTACATGGAAGGCTTTGCACGACTTGTTCATGACAAAGTTCTTTCCACCGGCCAAGACCACCGAGCTAAGGAAGCGCATCACCTCCTACCATCAACTTCCCAATGAGACCTTTGTTGAAACGTGGGAGAGATTCAAGGAGCTTCTTCGGCAATGTCCAACCCATGGACAACCTCCTTATGTTCTTCAAGAGATATTCTTTCAAGGGATAAATGCCGCAACGAAAGACCGTATCAACCTCCACACCGATTGCGGTTTCATTGAGATGGATCCCGACGAGGCATGGGGTCTCATGGACAAACTCACCAACTATGATGCCATGTACGGGACCCAACATGCCGTCCGGATTCCACCAAGAAAGCTCTATGATCCTAATAGTGAGCCCATTGATCAAGATGTGAAGTTCCAATTTATGCAAGATGAGATCAACAAGCTCAAGAAGCAAGTGAGCTACTTCAAGTCCGCCGCCCCCCCCCCCCCCCCTTGTCAAGAGTGCGGTTCTCAATCACACACCGCCGCCTCTTGTACTAATGTGGAGCAAGTCCGGGCCGCCGAGGCTTATGCGGAGGCAAACTATATGAGAGGACCCTACCAAGGCCAAAACAATGTTTATGCGGGGAGGAACAACAACTATCCTCAATGGAATAATCATGGCCAAGGTCAAGGTTATCCACCTCCCCCGCAAGAACAAAGGGGCCCTCCTTATAGACCTCCCGGTTATCAAGCGGAGCCATCATGGGTCCAAGAGTTGCAAGAAGGATTGATGCAAGGGGTGAGAACCGAGCTCACCACTCAGTTGAAAGGTGTCCACACGAGATTGGGAGATCTTGACACATGGAGAAAGAACGTTGACTCCCAACTCGGTGATCTTGCGGCTCAAATCCCACGACCTCAAGGGCGCTTACCGGGCCACCCCAATGAGAACCCAAGAGGCCATATTGCCGCCGTTCACCTAAGAAGCGGGAAGAAGTTGCCGGACCGAGTTATAAGTGAAGAATCGGCGAACAAAGAGGACGAGACTCCCTTGGAACAGGTCGAGGCCGACCCCCCCTTGGTCTCCACCGACCCTGTCCCAGCTGCAGAGGAGGTCGCAGCCGACCACCCCCAGGTCGATGCCGACCCTCCTCAAAGAATCCCGATTTCCGTCCCCTTGCCTCCAACAACGAAGGTACTTCCCTTCCCGTCCAAAAAGGCTAATGATTTCACGGAGGGAAAGTTCAAACGCTTTGTGAAGGTCCTCCAAGGCCTCAACATCACCATTCCCTTTGCCGAAGCGTTGAACGAGATGCCCGCCTACACCAAATTTCTCAAAGAAATCTTGTCAAAGAAGCGGTCAATGTCCGAATTGACCAATGAAGTGAGGTCTATTGAGCTCCCGGAAAAACTTGGTGATCCGGGTAAGTTTTTTATTACCATTGGCATAGGTGCTCACCGATTCAAAGCTCTATGTGACCTTGGTGCAAGTGCTAGTCTCCTCCCTCTTTCTATATGGTCCAAGACCAACATGGGTCCCTTGGTCCCGGTGAACATGAGGCTCTACATGGCGGATGGCTCTTGTGTGCAACCCACCGGCATTGTCGACGACTTTCCTATCCAAGTCGGCAAGTTCTTTGTGCCCAATGACTTTATTGTGATGGAAATGCTGGAGGATCCCGTCGTCCCAATCATTCTTGGACGGCCGTTCCTTGCCACCGCCGGTGCCGTGATAGATGTGAAGAAGGGTCTCCTCACTTTTGAGATTGGAGAAGAAGTGGTAGAGTTCCGATTCAACCCTACCATGAAGGAGACCGGTGAAGTTATGGAGGTCAAAGCGTTGCTTGGAGAATACACAAGTGAAGATGACGAAGAAGAGGACCTCCCCTGTGATAGGTCGGAGCCGACCACCCCTAGGTCGCCCGCGACCTCCGACAGGATCTCACCCACTTGCTTGATTGAAGATGAAGATGGTGAAGTGAAGGAGTTTCTGAAGGCGGATGAAGACGATGACATTATCACGCCACCACCGCCTACTCCGGAGCTTAAGACTCTCCCTGAGTCTTTGAGGTATGAGTTTCTTGGCCCAAATTCCACTTTTCCGGTTATTGTAAATGCAAATCTAAATGCGGAAGAAGTTGGAAAGTTGCTTGATGTTCTTAGGATTCATAGGAAAGCCATTGGGTACTTGCTTGAGGACTTGAGTGGACTTTCACCTTCCTTGTGCATGCATCGAATTTTTCTTGAGGAAGGGCATAGGCCAACCATTGAGCATCAACGACGCCTCAATCCAAACATGAAGGAAGTGGTGAAGAAGGAGATTTTGAGGATGCTTGATTCGGGAATCATATTCCCAATCTCGGATAGCAAATGGGTGAGCCCGGTTCATGTAGTTCCAAAGAAGAGTGGTCTCACCGTTGTGGAGAATGAGAAGGGCGAATTGATTCCTACGACAACTACTACTAGTTGGCGCATGTGCATTGATTATAGGAAACTCAATAGTGCCACTAGGAAAGATCATTTTCCTTTGCCCTTTATTGACCAAGTGTTAGAGAGATTAGCTCTTCATGACTACTTTTGTTATCTCGATGGCTATAGTGGTTTTTGGCAGGTTCCCATACACCCCGATGACCAAGAGAAGACAACTTTCACATGCCCTTATGGAACGTTTGCTTATAGGAGGATGCCATTCGGACTGTGCAATGCACCCGCCACCTTCCAACGGTGCATGATGGCCATCTTCTCCGACATGATTGAGGACATTGTGGAGGTGTTTATGGATGACTTCTCGGTGTACGGTACCACTTTTGACTCTTGCCTTGCTAATCTTTCTAGAGTGCTTAAGAGATGTGAAGAAACCAACCTAGTGCTAAATTGGGAAAAATGCCACTTCATGGTTAGAGAAGGGATTGTCCTAGGTCATGTGGTGTCTAAAAGGGGAATTGAAGTGGATCAAGCTAAAATTGAATTAATTGAAAAATTGCCACCCCCCACCTCCGTAAGAGGAATTAGAAGCTTTCTAGGACATGCCGGGTTTTATAGGAGGTTCATTCAAGATTTTTCAAAGATTTCCAAGCCATTGACTAACCTCCTCATGAAAGATGTTGTGTTTGAGTTTTCTTCCGAGTGTCTTGAAGCTTTTCATAGGATCCGGGATGCACTTGTGTCGGCTCCTATCATGCAACCGCCGGATTGGACACTTCCCTTCGAGATCATGTGTGATGCAAGTGATTATGCCATAGGTGCGGTTCTTGGGCAAAGAAAGGAGAAGAAGCTTCATGCCATCTACTATGCAAGCGAGACGCTTGATGAGGCCCAAGGCAAGTACACAACAACGGAGAAAGAGTTTCTAGCCGTGGTGTTCGCATTTGAGAAGTTCCGTTCTTACTTGGTTGGTTCGAAAGTGATAGTCTACACCGACCACGCGGCCATCCGTTACCTCATGGACAAGAAGGATGCTAAACCGCGCTTGCTCCGGTGGATGCTCCTCCTTCAAGAATTTGATCTAGAGATACGAGACAAGAAAGGAGCGGAGAACCTTGTGGCGGATCACCTTTCAAGACTACCCATTGAGCACATTACGGAGTCCGGAATCATGGTTCCCATCAACGACTCCCGCCCGGACGAAACTCTCCTATGCTATGAAGTATCGCGAGAAGAAGGCTCCTGGAGTAGGTCGGCCACGACCCCCTGTTGGTCGGCCACGACCTCCTCTGCCCCTTCTCCGGTTGTTGATGATGGTCGAGGCGGTATGCAAGCGGCCCCAAGCGAGGTCGCCTAAGGTCACATCTTTTACCTCTCTTGTGTACTTCCTAATCCTCCTTCCCCTTCTCCCATTTTGCACTCAATAGATGCTATTAAGGGGGTGAAAGCCCCGTGGTTTGCGGATTTTGCCAATTATGTTGTAGGTGGCATTGTTCCGGATGGATTGACTTCCCAAGCCAAGAAGAAATTCCTCCACGACGTCAAGCGCTACTATTGGGACGACCCTTACTTATTCAAACAAGGAAGTGATCACATCTTTAGACGTTGTGTGCCGGATGAAGAGATAGAGGGAGTGGTCTGTCATTGCCACACTCTTCCGACGGGAGGCCACGCTAAGGGATTCAAGACCACCGCGAAGATTCTTCAAAGTTGGTTTTATTGGCCTACCATCTTCAAGGATGTGCAAGCTTATGTGACCACTTGTGGTGAATGCCAAAGAGCGGGCAACATTACATGGAGAAACGAGAACCCGCTCACCGGAATCTTGGAGGTGGAACTATTTGATGTTTGGGGTATAGACTTCATGGGACCCTTCCCCTCTTCGGGTCCCTATAAGTACATACTCGTGGCGGTTGATTATGTTTCCAAATGGGTTGAAGCCGTAGCCACAAGAACAAATGATGCAAGAGTGGTGGCTAAGTTCATGAGACAAACATCTTCCCCCGGTTTGGTGTACCCCGAGTTCTCATTAGTGATGGTGGCTCACATTTCATTGAGAGGAGCTTTGAATCTCTTTTGACCAAGTATGGGGTTTCTCATAGGGTGGCCACACCCTACCATCCTCAAACTAGTGGTCAAGTGGAGGTCTCTAACCGGCAAATCAAGGCCATTCTTGAAAAGACGGTGTCTCGCTCAAGGAAAGATTGGTCCTCCAAGCTAGATGATGCCTTGTGGGCATACCGCACCGCCTACAAGACCCCACTCCGCACCACTCCTTTCAACCTAGTGTATGGCAAGTCGTGTCACTTGCCCGTCGAGCTTGAACATAAGGCTTTATGGGCCCTCAAGGAGCTCAACATGGACCTCGACGTGGCCGGAGCAAAAAGATTCATGAACTTGCAAGAGTTGGAGGAATTGAGGCTTAAGGCATATGAGAACTCAAAGATCTACAAGGAGAAGACAAAGAAGTGGCATGATAGGAAGCTTGTGCCCAAAAGCATTAAGGAAGGTGACCGAGTACTTCTCTTCAACTCTAGGCTTCGCCTCTTTCCCGGGAAGTTGAGAAACCGGTGGAGTGGACCTTTCACGGTTCATCGTATGTACCCTCACGGAGCGGCCGACCTCATAGATAACAAGGGAGGAATTTTCAAGGTCAATGGCCACCGGTTGAAGAGGTACTATGAGAAGGTGGACCCCGATGAGGAAATCCGAGCCACTTGGGCTCTCACCACCGTCATCTAGCCAAGGTACCCCACGTCTAGCTCAAAGACGTTAAAGAATGCGCTTTCCGGGAGGCAACCCGTTGTTTCCTTTTCTTAGTCTAGATAGGTAGTTTGCTTTGCATTTCCATAAGTATTTTGTAGGAACCCGAGGCTTTGGTCGGGTGCAAGAAGTTGGAGACGAAAGAACAAAGTGGTGGAAAGTCCCCTGGAACTGGTCGGCGCCGACCCCCTCCGGTGCAAGGACAATGGCATCATCTTCAAGGGCAACCAAGAAGCAAAAGAAGGGCACGAATGTAGCGGCAATGGATGACGTGGTGATCCGAGACGAAGGGCAAATGCAACTTTATGTAGACATGATGGTGGAGACGGTGAAGGCGAGGTCCTACTATCCCGATTCGCATGTGAGCCTTCATATGCACTCGGCGGTGGAGGAAGCGTTCCGCTTACTTGGAGCCGAACGACTCCTTGAGGACCCCGTCCCGAGACATTACCCGGCGCTTACTTGTGAATTCGCCGCCACTCTCACCATCACGGGGCCACACTCGGCGGATTTTGGCAAGACCAAGATTGAATTTCAAATGGGCGGGAAGAAGCATTCCACCACCATCACCAAGCTCAACAAGATGCTAGGCCTCCCTTCACCATCGGGAACCTATGCCATAAAAGACTTCCCCGTCCAAAAGATGTGGTCTTACATCGCCGGCAAAAGTGAAACCACAAGCAACCCTCATGCTCGGGACATTGCTAGCCCGGTTTTCAAGGTGATTTTGCGCATTCTCGGTGCCGCCATTTGGTGCAAGTACGAGCTCTCCCGCCCCACCTTGCGAGAGCTCGCGTGCTTGACCTCCATCCTCTTCACCAATGCCCCCACAATGAACTTTGCCTATGAGTTCGTCCACAACATCATCAACCAACGAAGGAACCCGAAATTTACTATGTGTGGTTGGTTGGTGGTCCTCCTTGCCCAAGCTCTCAAGGTTGATCTTGCCCGCTACAAATCCAAGTCCGTGACCCGCATGGATGTCCGGTACTACTTGAATGCCCGAGTGGTTGAGTGGACTGAGGCGATTGGCTACCACAACAACTTCATCGATCCCACCGGGGCCACTCACAAGGTCCACCTCAACGACGAAAATTGTGAGTTATTCCACCTCCCCAATTGGTATGATGCTTGGGCACCTTCGGAAGATCCCTCCCCCTACTATCAACTCCTCTTGGAAGATGAGCACGTACGAAGACAGCCGAGTCGGTTCCCGAGAGACGGCCCAACCCCGCGCACAAGGCAAAAACGTGGAAGACGTGACTCCCTGGAAGGGGTCGGCGCCGACCATCCTGAGGTCGCCCACGACCACTTCCAGGAAGGTGGAGTTGCGCATGATGGGGTCGGCTTCGGGCAGATCCAGGTCGGCGGCGAGGCAGGGCAGAGCCACAATGATCCTATGGACTACACGATGGGTCCCCAACCCGGGTTGTTCCCGTACTCCTCCAATCCTTCGGGATTCGGGTGGTCAAGTGGTCCTCAATTCGAGCCTCAAGGCGGCGAGTCTAGCACCCAAGTCCCCCCCACCATGGAGATGCTCAGCGACAAGATGGACGCCCTCGGCATTCAACAAAACTTCTTGTATTCCCAAATCCAACATCACCACGATCAAAATTTGGCCCGTTTCCAAGATGCAACTAGAGGCTTTGACAACTTCCGGGATGAGTACTATGAAGACCGCCAAGCTCAATTTGCTTACAATGCTTGGCTTGCCCAAGAGATGTTCCCGGACTCCCCGTTCCCTCAACCTCCTCAAAGGTGAACTTTCTCCAACGATGCTCCAAACCCAAGTTAGTTTCTCTTTTCCCTCTCTTTACTTTTTAATCAATGGGGACATTGATGTTTAAGTATGGGGTGGTTTGGGAGATGCTACTTGTTTGTGTTATGTGTTTTTGTTTGTGTGTGCATTCGCGTGTTTGAATGTGTGTGTTTGCATGATTGAGTCTTTTTGTTTTGATTTTATGATGGAAAAATACCCTTGCTAAGATGTCCTAGGATAGTGATTACAAGCATCATCATGTAATTCCTTGTAACCTGCTTTGTAAGATTGCCCACCATGACTTTGATTTTTGAATTTTGAGCTTATAATGAAAATTGAGCATGCATGATTCTAAGTGAAAAGCAATCCAACAATTTGAACCTAAGTGAGAAATGTTTTGGCCACAAGGAATGTATGTGTTATTCCTTGTTCTTTCATGTGTGATTTTTACTCTTCCAAATGCATTTATCACTTGACAATGGCATGCTTATTCTTGATTTGAAACCAATGGAGATGTATTCATGACTTGTTAGATCAAATGATATTGAACTTATTTTCATTAGCCTTTTTCTCCCTTTCTATCCTACCTATGCATGATCCCTTGATTTGAAGCCCCTTGTTTGAGCCTAAAAGCCTTATTTCTAGCTCCACAAAAGTACCCTAACCATTATAAGCTTGACCCCCTTAATCCGGGATTAGGACTTAGAGTGGTGGTGATGTTGATGTGGATGAAGGGGTGAAGATGAAGAGATTGTGAAGGTGGAAGTGGAAGGAGTTGTCTTAAGAAGAGAACCAAGAAAAGATGAAGTGTTGGCGAATTATGCACAAGTGTAGGAAATTGTCCCTCTGCCGTGGGTCTCGGCCGACCATCTAGAGGTCGTGGCCGACCCCCACCAGGCTCTCTAAAAAAAATCATCAAAAAGAGAGGGTATTGTGTGAATAAGTGCTAGAGCCAATGCTTCTTCATAAGGAAAGACAAGGAAATAGGTGAAGTGAAGTGTGCTTGAAAGATAAATGTGTTAGGTGTTTGGAGGAAGAATGAAGAGTTGGTTGAGTGTTGAAGAGTTGAAGTCTAGGAGTCTAGGTTCCCGGATTCGCTAGCACCACAAGACCAAATCTTTCCACACCCTCTGAATTACCGAGCCCCATTACAACCCGGTCGAATGAAACTTCTTTGAAGTCTTCATTGAGCCACCCTAAGTTCTTTTGATGATTAAACATGTTTTGATTTCTTCGGTGGAAGATTTTGAATATAATTTCCATTGACTATGAGGTTTTGCATTTGGAATTGAGATTGAGTGCTCATTGACATATCCTAAACATTTGAAAGATGAGTGAAACACATTGCCCTTGTGAGGTTGGATTGTTATTTCTTAGAATGCATACATGCGTGTTATGATATTGAAGTTGTTTGCTCATTATTCTACTTGTGCTTATTTTCCTTAGAGGCATTCTTTGAGCTTGTTGCTTGGTATTGATGCATGAAAGGTATTGCTTGAGGACAAGTAAGCTTAAGTATGGGGTATTTTGATGTCATGCCTTTTAGTTGATTTTCTTAGGTTGTTTTCCCTTTTGTTTTGCATGTTTTCCTTGTTGTTTGTATGCTTTGCATAAGATTTCACCTCTCTTTCGAGAGTTGGAGTCGTTTGTGTGTCGTTTTATGTTGTGTAGGTATTTGGAGCCGTTTGGAGGAGTTTTTCTTGCATTTTCGGAGCTTTCTAGGAACCGATAGTTTTCGGGAGTCAAGATGTCAAGGCCCAAAAATCCAAAGTTGCAACCAAGTGAGCCTCAAAGGAGTCAAGAAACTCAAGGAATCCAAGGAGAAAGAGCGGAGAAACGCCACGCAAAAGCCCAACCATTTGAAGCAAGACTGAAGCAAAACGCGAGAAAGTCCACGTCCTGCAGAAGGTCGGCGCCGACCCCCATATGGTCGCGGCCGACCCCTCTCAGCATCCGAAAGTAACTCCGTGCGCTGCAAGTAATGCCTTTTGGCGGGATTTTCGAAACCCGAAAAGCAGGCGGCTGTGGCAGGCGTGTGGCAGTGGAGGAAGCTTCCCTCCCTTGCTTTTGTGGGCTGCTAAAAACCCATTTTGTCTCACTTTCTAAGCAGCTTTTCCAAGGAAGGAAAAGGCTCAGGAGAGGGAAGAGAAAGTGGGCTGGAGGAAGAAGAAGAAGAGGAGTTTGATGAAGAAGCACGTGTAGGAGAAGAAGAAGAGTGTGAGTGTGAGAGAGAACTTGTGTAAAGGAGAGTTGGTAGAGAAGAAAGCTTGGTTTAGTTAATGTTCTAGGAAGAAGAAGACAATGGTGTTTGGAAGAAACTTGTGGGTTTGCTTTAGTTTGTAAGTTGGATCTTTGATTTATTGAAGTTGTTTGTTTGTGATGATGATTTCCTCTTCCCTTTTCTTGTTTGTGTGTTTGATTATGTGTGAGTAATTAGCTTGCTAGGGTTGGGGTGAAACCCACCATGAAAGTGCATTTGAAACCTTGATTGCTTGGATCCATGCTTAACTTGAAATCTCTACCCATAAATCCCTCTTGTGTGCTTAAAACCCTTGAAGAAGGGGGAATGTTCTTGTTTGCAACCTAATTGAAGAGTTTTGTTTGTGAACGTGGACTATCCGGGTTAGACGAAAGTCGAACCCTCCGAAGAACGAGTTGGATTGCATGTTAGATCCTTCATGTAAGTGTAGGCGTTTGATGCGTTCCTTTGTGACGAAGGTCACCCATGAGATTGTGAGTCAAGTTGATCCTTTATCATTGTTTAAATGCATGCTTGTGGTGTGGTGAATCCCCTCCCTTAGTTGTTTTTCCTTGATTTTACAAAACCCATTTTCGTGCCCAGAAAGGTCGGCCGCGACCAGTTACAAGGTCGGCCGCGACCTCCTCTGTGTTGTTTTCCGTGTGTTTTGTTGTGTTCTGTGGTGGGCCGGCATCGACCTCCCTAGGGTCGGCCCCGACCTATTCCTGAGACGTGTGTTTTGCGTTTGTTTGCTTGTTTTTCCTAGCTTTGTTTCCCTTTTGTTTTCGTAGTATGATTGTTAGACTATAGAACTACTAACTCCCGTGGACGATCCTGACTTCGCTATACTCAGCGGGGTCTTGACAAATTTATTTGATCGAGATTCGCATCGCGACACAAGTACATCTTGGTATGCGTGGACTATGTCTCAAAATGGGTGGAGGCCATACCGACAAGAACCAACGATGCTAAGGTGGTAATGAAGTTCTTGAAAAGCAACATTTTTGCAAGGTTTGGTGTGCCTAGGGTTCTCATAAGTGATGGCGGTCCTCATTTCATCGAGAGATGCTTCGAGAATGTGTTGATCAAGTATGGGGTGTCTCACCGAGTTGCTACTCCTTATCATCCTTAAACAAGAGGGCAAGTCGAGGTGTCAAATCGTCAAATCAAGGCTATTTTGGAGAAGACCGTATCTCGATCAAGGAAAGATTGGTTTTGATGGGATGAGTCTTTATTTTTGGTTTTGTAGAGAAATTTTTTGCAAAAATCAATAAAAATTTGAAATATTGAGTTGAAAACAACAAAAGATTTTGTGTTTTGTTGTTTTTGGACTAGAAATCCCCATCTTAGATGCCCAAATGAAAGCTAATGATGTGCGAGCATGTCAACTCCTTTGCATATTTTTGGATGGTTTAGCCTCTAAAATGATGTTGCTTTTGATGTGATCATGATATCTTGCTTGTTTTTATTGAGCATGTGAGTTCTAGGATGAGTCCTTATGCAACTAAGTATGTGTGACCCTTGTGAGATTGATTTTTGGCCATTTTAGGGATGCTTGTTGATATTTGCATATCCTTCATGTTTCTTGTGTGATTAGCTCATGCATGCTTAGTAAAACATGCTATTGCGGTGTTTATCTATTTTCCGAGACCGTCATGAGATTTGTCTTAACATTGTCACATTGATTTGAACTTTATTCTTTTAGTCACAAAATGTTCCATATCCTACCATGAAGTAAATCCTTTGTTTGTAGCCCCGTTCTAGCCTAGGCCTTTGTTTGAAACTCCTCAAAAATATTATCCCTAGCCTTATATGACTTGACCCTTATGAGATTGGACTTTAGAAGAGAGGTTTGGAGTGTATTTGAAGAGTTGAGATTCTCTTGGGTTTAAGGGCAAAGAGTGGTGTTATGAATCATGTGGGTAGTGCATCGTTGTTTTGCATAAAAGAAAAGTGCAAGAAAAGAGAAAAGAAAAGAAAGAAAATGTTGGAAATGGAAAGTGGAATGAAGGTGTAAAGCTTAAGTGAAAGAAAAGGGTCCGACCGAGGTTAAGCCTACATCGGGCCCGAGTTGTTCAAAGTCGGTCGTAGTGAGGAAAGTGTGGAAAATCCAACAAAAAGCCTAAGTGCAAAGATGAAGTGGAATGTTAAGTGAAATTTTGGGTTGAGAGGAAAAATCTAGATTTTTTGATGAGTCTAAAGTTGATTGTGGAATTTTGGTGAAGTTGGTGAGAGTTTAGATTGTTCAATCCTCATTGTAAGCACCACAAGACCAAAATGATTCTCACCTTGAGAAATACCAAAAGCCCCATTACAACCCGGCCGCATGGAACCTCTTTGAGGATCTCCATTGAGCCAAGTTCGAATTCTTTCTATACTTTGTAATAAGCATCTCTAGGTGGAGGATTTGGTGATATTAGCTTCAATAGTAAAGTCTTTACTTGCATGATGTTTGAGCTTGAGAGTTCATTGCTATACCTATACACATGATGAGTGATTCACGCTTACATATCCCTAAAGCGAGGCTTAGTTGCATTGACTCTATTCCTTTGAGCACTTGATCATGTGTGATGATGTAATCTTGCTTGAATATCTATCACTTGTGCTTAAATGTTTTTTCATACGAGGCTTTACTTGAAGATTATGTTTCGGTCTTGCTTACATTGTTATCGCTTGAGGACAAGCAAGCTTAAGTATGGGGTATTTTGATGTCTACTTATTTGGTGGTGTTTTATATGTGATTTCCATTGTAAATATGTTTCTTTCTTCCTCTTTTCTTGAGTATTTTGTTCCGTTTTAGCTTAGTTCCCGTATTTCTACGAGATTCGAAGACTAAGCGTGTTTTCTGTGTTTTGTAGGCATTTTGGAATGGATCAAGGGTCGTTTTGACGGTGAATCGAGGCAAGGAGCAAGGCCCGAGCTTAAGAGGGAAAGAGAGGAGCAAGCCATGAAGAAGAACAAGAGGAAAAGCCAAGAAGAAGAGGCGGAACGAGGTCCGGATCGAGGTACAAGCAACGCCGGACCCGAGATGCGATTTCAACCTCGGACCGACTTGCCCAGTAAGTCGGGCCCGACGTCCCTCCGTGTCGGTCCGAGTCGGTTACGTGTGGATTGGGCAGCAAGGCATTAAGATGTAGACTTCCAATTTTTGCCCCTCATCTATTAAAGGCTCTCTTATTCTTCTAATTGGAGAAGGTTCCGACACTTAGCCACTAACCAACACACAAAACTCTCAAAGGAATACTTGGAGAGCAAGGAGGAAGGAGAGGAGAAGGAGAAGAGAGAGAATCGGCCAAGGAGGAGAAGAATTGATACGTTTGGTTGCTAGATTAGCTTTGCTTTGTTTTGATCTTGTGGATTTGGAGACCTTGGATTGGAGTTTGTGGATTGCTTTGATTTGTGAATGAAATTTGGTTTTGATTTGAGATTGATGATGATGATTTGGATGCTTTGTGATTTTCTTGCTTTCTTTACTTGCCATACGGAGTAGATCTCCTTGATCTTGGGTTATGGGGGAAACTCTAGCTAGGTTGGGCTAGAAACTCCAATTCATAAGCCTTGAGTGCTTGATCTAGGAACCCACTCTACATAGAGCTACAATTCCTTGTGAAAGCAAGGAATCAAGGCTTATGATTGGTAAAGTAACGAGAGTGAAAAGTGTCAATCACAAAGACCTTGCTTCGAAGGGGATTTCCCCAATGATCGATGTGTAGAAGTGGTTGGAACGAGACGAAAGCACCTCGATCCTATCCTGATCATCACTTATTGCTTGAATTGGGGTGGAAAAGCCTAAATCTACTAGAGAAGGAACCCAAATGCCCAAGATCTACTTTCAATCTTTGAGTTCCACATACCCAGCAGCATCGGGCCCGACTTGCTCAGTGTCGGTCCCGGCGTTCTTCTTCCAGCCAACATCGGGCCCGAGTGACCTTGTGTCGGTCCCGATCGTTCTTTGCATTTTCCTTTGTTCTAAGTTCTCTTTTCTCACTTTCAAGTATTTTGGCATATCAATCGAGTAGATTTCCCGAGCGTTCGACACCCACCATGTGCTACAACGGGGTCGGGTTATAAATTGTATCTCTAGACCCTCGCATCCGTGAGCGATCAGGCTCTATAGAGTTTAGGATTGATTTGAACTTAATCCACTTTCATGGCTTGAGAGATCACCCAATCTCAAATCTCTATTGAAAATTGTGCTCCTCTTCAGAGAAATCCAATCAACTTTCGTTGTATTGGACCCTCAAGTTCAACCCTAACGATCCGGTGAAAGAAAGGATCTTTCAACCTTAATCTCCCACCTAAATCCCTACCAAAACCATCACCTTTCGGTCTCAAGCATTGATAGGATCCAAATTCATCATCAAACTTGGGCATGAGCTCCTGGGATTGAATCAAACCTAAATCAAACCTCAAATCATGCAAACAATTAGATATCTACTTCAAAATCATTGGTTTTCCCCAAACCCTAGGATTAAAGGTTTTAGCTAGACATGAAAATCAATGAAAATAGAGAAATCAAGAGAGAAATCATACCCAAATTCATCAATAGTGACAATAGAAGTAGAATCCACAAATGACATATCTACAATCCAAAAGTCTCCAAAATCCTCCAATCTAAAGCAAAACTTGATCCCCAAGCAAATGTGTTTCTAAAATGAGTGTCCCCCTTCTCAAAATACAACTCAAGGTTTATATAGTTGCCCCTAAAAATAGATAAACATAGAATCCAAAAGAAGCAGGTCGCCGAACTACCCGGTCGGGTGCTCCCTTGAGTTTCACGCTAGAGAATGATGGGAAGGGAGTTTATCCCGCCAACTATCTGGCCACGTACCCGATTGGGTACTCTCCTACTTTCATGGCCAGAAAGTGTTGGGAAGGGAGTTTACCCGGCCAACTACCAGGCCACGTACCCTTAGGCAAGAATTGTTAAAATAAGACAACTATGCACAAACACATCTTATATGATTTTAAGTTCGACCCTAATCTGTATATCCATATAACTTCGATAAAAATACAGACGTTGAAATAATATAAGGTTGGTGTTTTTGAGATTTTGGTTTTGGGGTTGAATTCCAGGCATTAAAGAAACGAGCCTAAACCCACCTTCTAGGAAGGGTTGTCGAAGCTCTGTAAACTCTCATCTATCTGCATCGTGTGAAAAACATTTATCCCCATCTTCTATAAAGGGTTGTCTAAAATTCCCACTAGGATTGTGCTTTTTGATTTGGGTGTGCCTAACTCCGATATTCATTTTTTTTCTTGAGTCTTGACGTTCGAAAGACACTTTTGGGTTTTGAGGGTGTGATTGAACTCGACGAGCATTTGCTATATGTCACGTTTTCTACGTACCCCAATAAAGAGAATCAAATCGTACGTAGTTCTAAGTAAGTGTTTGACTTTGATTCTGGGACATGTGAGTGAATCCGGGGCTCGCTTGGATTTACACCAAATTTCTTACGTATCCATTTAAGACGGAATCAAGTCTACGTAGTTCTTGATAAGTGTTGGACTTTTGATTTGAGATTTGGCAACTGTACTCGATATATGGCATCGAGCTACCTACGTCACCTTTTAAATGGCGTCAGGTCTGTACGTAGTTCTTCCTTGGAAAATGAAATTTGGTTTGGAGTATGAGACTGAATTCGAGGCTAATTTGAGCTTGATCTCGAAATTCCTACGTATCCGTTTGAGACGGAATCAAGCCTAGTGGTTCTTGAAAAGTGTTGTTTTGGTTTTGAACCAATTTTGATCTAAATGACTGAATTCGGGACTTGTTTTGAATTTGAAGCCGAAATTCCTACGTATCCTTTGAGACAAAATTAAGTCTATGTAGTTCATCATAGGTTGACTTTTTCACTTTGAGATTTGACGACTCTACTCGATATATGTATCACTTGATCCAGCTACCTACGTAGCCTTTCACCAAGTCTTTACGTAGTTCTTCGTAGCTGTTTGCTGGAATTTGATTACTCGCATGTCATCCTTGGTTATATCCACATGTAGACCTGGCAATTCGGGTTGTTCGGGTCCATTCGGATCGGGTCGTTCGGGTCGGGTCCGTTCGGGTCAAACAGTCATTTCGGGTCTTGTTCAGGTTCGGTTCGGGTCGTAATATTTCGGGTTAGTTCGGGTTCGGGTCGTTTCAGATCGGATGTTGTTCGGTTCGGGTCTAGTTCGGTTTGGGTCCTTTCCGGATTGCTTCGAATCGGATCATTTCGGGTCGGGTCAATTCGGATTTGGGTGTTATTTGGATTCAACTTTTTTTTACAGAAATTACGGATATATTTTCACCGCATCTACTCGTCTAGTCGATGACCCGTACGGCCGTACGTACCTTTTACGGAATTACGGATATATTTTCACCGTTTACATATAGCGATATAAAGAATAATTATTATATCGTAGCCTTTATCTAATTTATTATTTATTTATTAAAAGTATTTCATAATCGTAATTTTTTTAAATGCAAACTTAATTCCGTATGTTTTTAAATCAATTTCTTGATTTGACCAATCAGATAGTTAACACGTTTGATAACGTTGTTTTGGATGGAGACATCATTCTTAATAAGTTAACAACAAATTCGTTTGAGTAATAATGTCAATGTTTTTCTGTAAAACATAGGTCGGTTTCTGAATAAATTATTTTAAGATGGTTTCTTAGGAGAATTTAATGAGGGATCGAGTTCAGTTTAGACTTTAGAGTGACAATATCTCCGAGACCTCGACCCGATCTGACACGCTTACCTGATCCGCACACGGCACACGCGACAATTTAATCCATTTTAATAAATATAATATATTATATTATGTATTAAATTAATGTATAATATATTATATGTACAGAATATAATATTCGGGTCATTTCGGATCGGGTTATTTCGGGTCAAGTTTAGTTCGGGTCAGTTCGGTTCGGGTCAGTTCGGGTTCAGGTCAGTTCGGGTTCGGATCAGTTCGGATTCCGGTCAGTTCGGGTTCGGGTCAGTTCGGTTTACATTTTATTCGGGTCATTTCGGTTCGGTTCGTGTTCAGATCGGGTTTGGGTCATGTTCGGATGATTCATTTTTCGTTGTTCGGGTCAAATTTCGGATTCGGATTGGGTCAGTTCGGTTCGGGTTTCGGGTCCGGGTCACTCTCTGCCGGGTCTATCCACGTGCACATGCAAACTATATCAATTTGAGCAGCCACACACGGGTCGGTTCATGCATGATGATCATTGATTTTCCCACTGCTATATAGTAAGTCACCTTGTGCTTTCTCTTTTTTTTTTGCTTGTGAATTTGCATACGGAATGCATGCACATATATATATGTACACAAGAGTGAATTTGATTACTACGTACATACATATATCCACATAGCCACCGATTTAACACCTATTAACTAGTGTAAGCAAATGCAATAGGAGACCATTGATTTCACTAATTAACTAGCGGTAGGATCGGGTCTGTCAATGGGGCACTTAAGCTGTTAGGAAATATATATCATATTCTGTATATCTAGGAGCCTAAGCATTTTGGCTCTATATATATTGTACATTCTTTCATCTATTCCGTTAGGGAAATTCCCATACGTATTTGCGCCTCTCTGGTTTCTCATGGCATCAGAGCCAGAACCCTAAAAACCCTTGCGTTTTTTCCCCACAATCTCCATTTTTTTCTTCTTGTTCATCGTTCATTGTTGAGTTACTAACAATGTCTGATGATGCTTCCCAGTTGGTTGCTGCTCAGGCAGAAGCCTCCAATTACGCTGCTCAACTTGCAGCTTCTCAGGAAGAGTCTCAACAGTTGGCTGCTTCTCGTGATGAGATGCTTCGCCTTCTCATGTCTCTACAAACTCAATCTTCCTCTTCAGATTCTGCTCTTACTTCTTTGGGTGAGCCCAAACAGGGTGCTTTGAATGTTACGTCCCCCTATTACCTCCATCCATCCGATCATACTGGCATGAATATTAGTCATGTTCTCTTGAAAGGGGACAACTATCAAGAGTGGGAGAAGGGAATTCTCCATGCTTTTCGTGCAAGGCGCACACTTGGCTTTATTGATGGCACTATTCAGCAACCCTTGCCTAACACTGATGAATATGAAGACTGGTAGAGTGTAAATTTGATGATGGTGGGATGGACTTTGCAATCCATTGATCTATCTCTCCGGTCATCGATCACTTATTTCGATTCTGTCAAGACTCTTTGGGATGATATCAAGCAGCGTTTTTCCATTGGAAACGCGCGTCGCATTCATCAACTTCGTAATGAGATTGCTCGTTGTCAACAAAACGGACAATCTTTTGCTGCATATTATGGACGTTTGAAGGCGTTACAGGAAGAGTTGTCTACATATATTCCGACTCAAGCCGGTACATGTGGCTTGTGTACTTGTTCCTGGACGAAAACCTTACAGAAGACTCGTGATGATGAAATTCTGCATCAAATCCTCATGGGTCTTGATGATAGTTACAACACTGTTCGATCCAAAATCTTGGCGCAAGATCCACCTCCGGGTATGCATCGAACCTATTGCACCATTGTTGAGGTCAAACTGTTGTTACTTCTGTTGCACGTCCTGAGCTTATGCATAAAAGGATGGGTCATCCTTCTTATCAGTCTATCTCTAGCTTGCCTGGAGTTTCTTCTATTTCAAAGCATATTACAGACCCTTATTCTATTTATATTAGATCCACACAAACACGTGATGTTTTTCCATCAAGCATTAATAAAGCTACTGCATTTTTTAAGCTTATACACGCTGATGTCTGGGGTCCTTATAGTGTTCCATCAAGTTATGGTGCTCACTATTTCTTGACAATGTTGATGATTTTTCCATATGTGTTTGGATCTATCTGATCAGCACAAAAATTGATGTGCCATGGCTGATTGAAATTTTTTTTAGCTATGTTTCGACTGAGTTTCAGACACAGGTTAAACGATTTAGGTTTGACAATGGGACGAAATTTCTTCCTCTCAAATCTTTTTTGCCCGATCTGGAATTTTGTTTGAGACCTCCTGTGTGGCCACTCCACAACAAAACGGTCGGGTTGAGCGTAAACATCGTCGCTTGTTGAATGTTGCTCGTGCTCTTCGTTTTCAAGCCTCTTTGCCTCTTAAATATTGGGACGAGTGTGTTCTCACCGCCGCTTATTTGATCAATCGAACTCCGTCCAAGATGCTTTCCAATAAGATGTCGTTCGAACTGCTTTCTGGTAAGGTGCCTTTGTGTGATCATTTATGTATATTTCGATGTCTTTGTTTTGCATCCACACAGCCCCGCAGTCGAGATAAATTCGCTCCTCGTAGTCGATGTTGTCTCCTTCTCGGTTATCCTTCAGGCAAAAAGGCTTGGCGACTACTTGATTTGGAAACTAAAACTTTCTTTGACTCCCGTGATATCGTCTTTGATGAAAGTAATTTTCCGTTTAGATGCACTACTGATGAGCCCTCATCTGCACATCAAGCTCTTGACTTGCACCCGACTATTTTTGATGATTTAACACCTACTGCTCCCACGCCTCCAGCCAGGGGGAGCAGCCTTACTTCGTCTCCACCCTCTGACGCACTGCCTTCGTCTCCTTAAAATTCTAATTTTTTGGATCAACAACCCTCCGATTCTGCTCGTAGGACAGTGACTCTCCGGCGCCAGTTCAGCCACCTCTTCGGCGTAGTGCACGCCCTCGCCAACCCTCCACTCGTCTTCGAGATCTCATATGCAATACAACTTGCCACCAAGACCCCCCCTCCGCTCCATCGTCACTCATTCCCGTACCTTCCTCATTTTACCCCTTAACCCTTAGCAAATTTTGTTAATTGTGATAAATTTTCTAAGCCTCATGTTTAGTTCCTAGTAGCTGTGACATCTACTTTTGAGCCTCGCTCATACACGGAGGTAGTTGCTCACCCTGAATGGCGTGACACTATGAATGCGGAGCTTGCCGCTCTTGAAGCTAATGGCACTTGGACATATGCTGATCTTCCCTCTAGCAAAAAGCCCATTGGTTGCAAATGGTTATTCCGGATTAAATACAATTCCGACGGCTCTATTGAAAGATATAAGGCTCGCCTCGTTGTCTTGGGAAACAAACTGGTCGAAGGGGTTGATTTTAATGAAACCTTCGTACTTGTCGCCAAGATGACTTCTGTCCGACTTTTCTTGTCGATGGCTGTTATTTGCAAATGGGAGCTCCATCAAATGGATGTGCATAATGCTTTTCTACATGGTGACCTTGACGAGGAAGTATATATGAAGCCGCCACCCGAGTTTTCAGTTCCCTCTAGAAAACTATGTAAGCTGTAAAAATCTCTTTATGGTCTTCGTCAGGCTAAGCTCGCTTCCACACTCACTCAGTGTGGCTTCTCTCAATCCTGGGCTGATTATTCTCTTTTCTCTCTTCGTCGCCATGGTATCATATTGCAAGTTCTTGTATATGTTGATGACTTGATCATTGCCGGAAACGACTCTCCTGCCATTGCTCGCTTTAAAGCATATTTGAGATCTTGCTTTCACATGAAGGATCTCGGTACTCTTAAATATTATTTGGGGCTGGAAGTTGCTCATGGCCCAGCTAGTATGTACCTCAGTCAGCGCAAATATGCGCTTGAAATTCTAGAAGAAGTGGGACTGCTCGGCGCAAAACCTGCTGATTTTCCCATGTTGCAGAATCACGATTTGCGCATCGCTTTAGGGCTAGACTTTGCACATCCAGACCGTTATCGGCGTTTGATGGGTCGACTTATTTATTTGACCATCACTCGCCCCGAGTTGATTTATTCCATTCATATTTAGTCTCAATATATGCAGGCCCGAAAAGATGCTCATTGGCAGGCCGCCCTTCGTGTTTTGCATTACATAAAGGGTCATCCTGACCAAGTATTCTGTATATCTGGGAGCCCAAGCATTTTGGCTCTATATATATTGTACATTCTATCATCAATAACATGAGGGAAATTCCCATACGTATTTGCGCCTCTCTGGTTTCTCATAAGCCATAGAGTTTTGGCATAACTTAAGACTCCAATGAGGGGTCAACATGGCTTGGATGATCGTGTATGATCAGTCCGAGCAACAACTCGATCGAGGCAAGTTTGTTCATTGTCATTGTTTCTTTGATATGCACACTTGACATGTCCCTCCCATGGTCACAACGTTGAGGTGTAACCCGATGACATTGCTTCCATAATATATATATATATGGCAGAGACTTGCAACGTTTTTGCGGGTTGAAATATGTACCCGATCAAATTTCTATCGCCATCTCTTCCTCATAGTAGATAGTACTAGCTGGCTTGCAACCCTCCGCTTAATTTTTTTTTTCTTTTGTTATGATTTGAATTTATGTCAAACAAAATTATGGGACGTGTGACTTGGAAGATTGAACTCTGAGTGCATGCTTATATATTTAGCATACTTTGCATCAAAGAATCTCCATATTTGTTTAATTCCTCTTACACACACATGAAACTTAATTTGGCTTTTGTAGGGTTAACACCAGTAGCTATGCATTATGTACTGTACATCCCTTTGCTTTAGTTATGCCCTTTGAATTGAATTGTCCCCCAAATTTTGACTTGTATGGGTGGTCTTAGATATGTGTTTTGATGCTCAAAACATGTTGACCTCCAAGTTTCTTGTTCATCACGTCAATAAAAAATCTTGAATTACACAACCTGCCTAACCATGTTGATTTGTACGTTTTGAATCTTCATCAATGCACCACGCATAACTTCTTTATGGACTTGATAAACTCTATATGAATGACATTCAACATGGATGACGCTCAACCTGGAGCAACGTTAGATCGGGGTCATAAAACACTCCATTTAGGCTGCAAAAAATCCAACCATATAGCCACGGCCGGTACCCGCCTTGGTGCAATGCGATCCGTCACGGACAAAGCAGGGGCTATCGTTTTACACACGATCACCCCTAAGAGGCACGAAACGGAATGTTTCTCTTCAAAACGGGTGACGTCCACTCATCTTGGTGGCCCTCGAGGGTAGCTTCTTTGTCGCAAGTGCTTTTCCAATGAGCTGTTTGGTCTCCTCCATGGCTACCTTTTTTGTGGTGGGAAGAGCAACCTCCGTTGTAGCGGCGAAATGGAATGTTTCCAGCCAACCACCATTGGTGCAGAACAAGCTCTCAAAATGGCCTTGTATCAAGCCTTCGGTATGGCATCAAGTAGTCGATCATGGACGCGGGAGGTGACATCGAACCACTGGACCTCGATCCAAAAATGGTCTTTGAATGTTTTGATCGAACGAGCATACAACCCGAAAAAGAAAACAAAATGCTTAGCATACAAATAGAGTTTAAGATGATATCATTACCTAATTTGTGGTTTTGATCGTGAAACACTTCCTTTGATTGTTGTTGGTTTGGCAGATCACTTATATGCTTTGTACTTCTTTATTTCTTGTACTTTGTTTGGCTTTTTTTTTTGTGTGTGTGAAGCTATCCTCCTCCTTCTTCCGTCCCAAAAAGTCAGTTCCTTGATCCTTATATAATGGAGACTAAAACCCAATCCAATCAAGAGGGTTTAATTTTTGAGCGTTTCCCCACACTTTTAATTTGAACTAGTTGTACCTGTCGTGCCATGCACGACTCGTGTTTCAGAATTTTTTGAATATATTACAAATAGAATATTAGTGTGAAAATGTATAATAAAAAATTTGACATAATCTAATTTCATCGAATATTATAAGTCTTTAATTGTTCTATAACCGATTACCAATATATTGTTATGCAAATCACGCACTTATATTTTATAGTCAATAATTTACATTATTTTGTAAATTATATTTACTTATATTTTAGTATGCAAATTGCCAATTTGATATAACCAAAGTAAACATGTAGCTGCTTTAATCATAATATTTAATGAACAAATTTTTTCCTCTATATGCGTGAATATACAAAAAATATCTTATTAAAATATAATATATTTAAAAAATCATTATATTTTGAATCTAAAAAACAATGGGTTTAGAAAATATTAGGAAATTAATAGAAACTGTTAAAAACAATTTCTTAAAATTATAAGGTCGGTGAATTTTTATATAAATTATAAAATTTTATGAGTCCATAATTAATTAAATAAATGTTAGTTATATGAACGAAAATCATATAACATTTAGTGTACGACTATTATAAATGTTAGGAAATCAATGTTAGTTATGCTAGTATCTATTTATATTATAATCCAAAATTAATTGTACGTAGACTTTAGAATCAGATCCATTAAAATATAATGTAGTAAATCAAACATACATATGTATATTTTATAATAACATAGTAACTTTTTATTAGACCAAATTGAACCGTATGTATGATCAATTCTTGAATGACCATATTATGTGTATGTATGAATTTGACGACGCAAAACACAGAATAAAATCATTTCTTGAATGGTGTATGTGAATGCATATTGGATATCTTTTATAGAAGAAAATTAAAGATAAAATTATTTAAAGAATATAAAATTAAAGATAGATAGTATGGCTTTAAAGATAAAATTGAGGATTAGATAATTAAGAAAAATAAAAGATATAGAATTGTTATTATCTATGTGAGTTGAAATAAAATTAAAATCAAGCGGGTCCAGAATCAACATGGTGACTCGAAATCGGCCGTCTTTTATACTATTAAGGGAAAAAACTTACATGTTTAAATTTACTAAAAGATCTTCCGTACAAACAATTATTTTGTTTTTTTGTGGAAACACAAATAAATTATAGTGGTCTATCTAACATATCATTCTAGTTAAAATTATGTAAATGATAAATAATATAATTTATTCAGGTTTTTTTATGAAAGATAAGATACTTCCATGATTAGATTAGTATGGCAAAGTTAGAGTTTTAAAATGTACTTCTTATATAAATAGATTAGGACTAAGATTATATTCAACCGTATAATATAAAGTTTTTGCCCTTAGGACATATGTTAAGGATATTAAATCAAGAAACTAAAACCATAAATGGAAATTAATAAACCCGTCATAGAATATCATTAATTATAAATAAATACAAATTACAAATACATTTTTAAGAAGTTTAACCTATGTCGTTAAAAAATCAACTTGTTAGTATTTTTCTATTTAGGGCATAGGTTAGAAAAATCAATTTTTATAATATGATGAGATCTTGTGATCTTGTACTTATAATTATCACAAAAAAAAAAGTGTGGCTATATTAGTTATATGATCTTATCTCTTTCGAAGGGGAAGTTTTAAAAACAGTTCAAAAAGATAATTATTACAAAGAAAGATAGATATATGAAAAAGTAAAAATATTGATAGTGGGAGGTTGTGATCTTGTACGTATAATTAAGAAAAATGTGTGGTTATATTAGCTATACTAGTTGAAGACCCGTAGCATGTACGGGTAATGATAATTTTTTTTCATTAATTTGTGTATCTACTATCATCTATACTATATATGAATTCTTATATATAAACAGATTAAAATGGGAATTGAAAAGCTAAGTTAATTAATATTTATCTTTTATAGAAGAAAATTTTAAAGATAGATAATATTGTTTCAAAGATAGATATTAGATGAGTAAGAAAAAGGATAAATTAAAGATTAGATAATTAAAGAAATTTTAAAGATAAATAATATGCCTTTAAAGATAGATATTTGATGGGTAAGAAAAAAGATAAAGTTAAAGATTAGATAATTAGGAAAAATAAAACATATAAAATTGTTAATAAAGTGGGGCCAGAATTAACGTGGAGGCTCGAAATTCTCCGAATTTAATATATAGTATAGATGATCTTTTCAAGGGAAAGTTGTAAAAAATAGTTGAAAAAGATAGTTATATACTAAGTGTTAAAAAGATAAATATTAGGAAAAAGTGCAAAATATTGATAATAGGTAATTAACTAAAAGAGTTTAATTTTTTTTGGTAAATATAAGGTGGATAGATCAAAAGAGTTTAGGAAAAATCAAAGTGGTTGAAAATTTACGTAGAATCAAAATATTAATATATATATGGTGGGGCCATAATATGGATTGTAATATGCAATGTTGGAAATTATGTACGTACATAGCAAAATTAAAAGCTAGCTATTAAAAATTTACGTACTATATTTTATGGATAGATATTGTATATGGATAGATATTGTATATGGTTTATTTACGTACTATATTTTCGGCTAGATATTGTATGGATAGATATTGTTGATAAGGTAGTTAATTACAAGATTGAAAATTTGCGTAGCAAAATTATGGTAGTTAACTAAACAACTTTAAAAATTATTTTGGTTAAATATATGGTGGGGCCAGAATCAACGTGATGGCTCGATAACGGTCGGCTTTTATAATATATATATTGATGTTACTCAGTGGATTGAATGGATTGAATATCGTTCATTTTGACGCTACACTATATAATCACTAGCGGTACCCGTCGTGCCATACACGACTTGAATTTTTAAATTTACTTTAGGATATATAATAAATACAATATTAATGTGAAAATGTATAATAAAAGTTTTAACATAATTTGGTGTCATTAGAATTTTTTAAACGTTAAATGATTGATTGAGAATATGTTATTGTACAAACCACGTACTTATATTTTATGGTCAATAAAATACATTATTATACAAATTATATTTACTTATATTTTAATTATTGATTTCAAATTATTGTTTGTATAATTTTGCCTAGAACTTTTTAAATCGTGTAACAATAATAAATTTACACGTTACATATAGCTATGATGGTTTGTATTATAGAGATATGCGAATAAGCTAATTAATTTTCATAATTAAAAGTCTGTATATATAAATAATTATGTTTCTTAATTAGAAGAGCCAAACCCTAATATAATCGTGACTCCAATATAGATTTTGAGAAATTGAGAATCACGAGACCAAAATTCTACCAAATCGAGTTGTTGCATGTTAATTTGGATAGTGTATAAATATAGGATATTATTTTGATATATCAATGTACGGTAAATAGATAGATACATATGAGAATAGATAATATGAGGTAGGGCCAGAATTAACGTGGATGCTCGAAATTCTCCGGCTGTAATATATAGTATAGATACTGACTTAATTTGGGATTAGCCCCACTAGTTTTCCACCACTTATGAAATAAGCTAAGTAAAACAATGAGATTAGTGATCGAACACCCATGACCTCCTTTATTAATGGGCTTCTCATATATGCATAAGCACGTACATGTCAAGCATATGCTATTATTGTACACACACGTACATATATTAACTTTGCCCATCATGCATATATTGAATTAAGTTTAAAATTTTCATTCAACATACCAGACCACGTACTCTCCTGCATTGGCCCGAGTCTCTTCTCCTCATTCCCGCCTTTTTTCCTCTTGACTTGGCTTTTGGAGACTTTTCTTAAATCCTCCATTAAGGCTTCTCCTAAGCTCCTTGCTCGTGCTCTTGAATTCCTTGACCTCCTTATTTCCCAAATCAATCGGATTTCCTCCTCTTTTGTTGGAAATCCTATCCCATATCTAAATTCATAATCTAAATCGCATACCATATAAGTACATTAGCTACTCCTATTGTCAATTGGTTTTAGGATGGAACCCCATGAGCTTATGTGGTTAGGCCCATTCGCGCATATGCGTACGACGGTCACCCCGTCCATCATCATCTGTCCGATATCGGGCCCACCGGATTCCGACATGGTATCAGAGCCTTGTTCGTTCATGGGTCCCCTGGGTTTGATCGGGTCAGGCCAGGTTGCCCCCACCTGTTGTTGTCTTGTCATGTCAAGTGTCAAAACTGGGTCAGGCCAATTGCCACTTGAGAGGGCGTGTTTGGGAACCCTATCCCACATCTAAATTCATAATGTAAATCGCCTACCATATAAGTACATGGGCTATTTGCCAATTGATTTTATGATGGAACCAGTGGCGGAACCAGGATTTCATGTGAGAGGGGGCTAAATATCAATGGGGGCAAAATATCAAAAGTACTGAAATTACATTAGTCTGTTTCTTACAATAACATGCGTCGATTTGTCATATCTTGAAATCGTACAATAATGTCTTCAGTTTTAATGGACCTTACAATATCTTTCTCAATAGTATATATGTCATATCTCAATATCGTATAAGTAGCAACTAGCAAGTAGCAACATCATCACAAAAAATACAATCTCCTGTTGTATGAAAACCAATTGAATTGGCAACTCAGATACAACAAGATTAGATAAATTAACTTTAATTCAGATAGACAGCAAGAGTAACTCCAACAACATCATACATAATTCTAACAGACCCTTAATTGTAATCAGATATATCACACAAACACAAACAATGTTTGAACTTCCAACAACATACATATTTCTAATAACTAACAGTACAAGGACAATGCAAACAGGGGAACTGAGATTCAAAACACCACAATCATGACAAATGCAACCTGCAATTGTATCAAAACACAACCTGCAATTGAGTAAAATCTGATTTTAGTAATTGCTGATTTTAGTGAATCAGATTCATTATTCATTGAAACTCATGACATTAGAGCAAGATTACCTCAATTAACAATAACAACCAGCAATTACTAATAACTAACAGCAGCAGCCAACAATTAACAATAACAACCTCAATTTGGAGGGAATTAGAGCAGCAGCAGCCAGCATTTACCTCGATTTGGAGGAGCCGAACAGCAGGCAGCAACCAGCAGCAGTGGCGCAACCAGCAGGGCGGCGAAATGCAGCGGCCAGGCAGGCGGAGAGCAGCAGCAGCGAGGCGGCGAGCAGTAGCGAGGCGGCGAGTACAAGTGAGGCAGCGAGCAACAGCGAGGCGGAAGAAGAGTGAGGCGTTGCAGCAGCGGTAGGCGATGCGTGGGCAGGAGGCGACAACGCAGGCGGTGCAACGGCGAGCCGGCGACAGGCGACAACGAAACGGACGGGGTTGGCCGCGGCTCGTCGTGTGGGTGTGAAGAGAAGCGATGTGGGGCTCGTCGTATGGGTCGGTTACCTTTCTACATACCTAATCTAAAAAATAATATTTTTTTTTTAAAACCCAGTGGGGCCTACAGCACCCGCTGGGCACACAGTGGTTCCGCCCCTGGATGGAACCCCATGGAGTTATGTGGTTAAGCCCATTCGTACATATGCGCACAACGGTCACCCCCTCTGTCATCATCTGTCCAGTATCAGACCCAGCGGATTCCGACAACTAAACTAGAGAAATGCAAAACAAAATACAACCAAACATGACCTAAAAATATAATCTAGGCATATACACTAAATACAAGCCAATGAGGTAACTACTAAGTTTAGTGAAGTGTAATGCCAAAAAAAAAACAAAAGGTAGGCCGAGTAAGTGAGTAACGGAGACAGGGGGATTGAAGGTTTGAGACGCATGCAATGCGTTGTATTATTTTGTCCTATTGCCAGTTTGCCACTACCTTTTTTTCTTGTTTGAGATTTGGGTTTTGAGATTCTTTCTTTCTTTTACTGATTTGTTCCTTAAAATGGAGAAAAGGAAAATCCACCAACCACTAATGCCCCCACCAGACTCAGGCATGGCAAAGCTTTTTGCAACTTTATTGTTCGCCCTAGTGCTTCTAATAATCACCTACTAATTAATTTTACTATAGTTCTTGCCACAGTCTTGTAATAATATACTCCCTCTGTTTCAAAATACATGATCATTTGGACATTGCACATATATTAAGAAAAAAATGTGATTCCTATATTACCCCTTTCATATGTAGAGTTAATTATTTGTTTGGAGAAATATGAAAATGTCTAATGATTATGATAAAGATAATTATTAGGGGTATAAATGGAAAGAGATGGGAAAAAAATGTGAAATGATCAAGTATTATGAAACAAGAAAAAGTGAGTATATGGTCATGTATTTTGAAACGGAGGGAGTAGTATATATATATACATACACGATTTCATATCAAAGTCAACTTGTTCATTGATTTGCATTATATGACCCAAAAATTACTTAGTGTGCCGATAGCTAAAAGTTGGCCGGCCGTTCACAAGCATGACTCCGTCAAAAAGTTTGCTCAATAAATTGTCATAGAGTAATTAAAAGGGCCATTTCGACCAAAAAAAAATCAAAAGGGCCATAACTTTTGGAATGTTAAATGACTGAAAACAGAACTGTGCCTAAATGCCGAAGTCAATTCAGGAGAGAATTAATACTCTCTTTGACTCCAAGTCTCCAAGGCGTAGCCCGTCCGAACAAAAGTATATAGGGAATTCACAAATATTTTTGGCATATAATTATGTATTAGTATTACATGTTAATGTTTTAGAATATGCTATTGAAATGTTGTGCTTTCAATGTTTGTTATTGGATCTATGTGTTACATGTAGAGTCGTTAACTTGGTTCATTTATTCGTGTTTAGGTTAAGGTCATTTTGGAATCAAGATGAGTTTACGTACAAATTGAGTGCACATAAGGATCTTGTAAAATCCATGCTTACGGTGAAATCAATGAACTAATTATAAGTATTCAATTAGCTTAATTGAATGGTTGAGATTTAATTAAAATGGTTGCAAATTATTCTACTAGATAAAATCCTTAATAGATATTTTTGGAAAAAATCAATAACAACAAATCTCTATCTCCTAATTTCTATACACGTATCAAAATCACCTCAAAATCTCACCTCCATCAAATCTCCTCTATTGACGAGTCTTCTCCCCACAAACGTTTTCCATCATCATATTCTTTCTCCTGCTATCTTCTTCGAGCAACCACCACGCTCATGAGCTGCTCTAATTTTCGATGTCGTCATGCTTAGGTTTGAACCTGATATCTCTAGTTTAGCCTGGAAGGGCAATAGTACATACTACTTTAAAGCCTATTAAATTCAAATGAGTGGTTAATTGTTTCTATAATTAATCAACCATTGATCAATCAAGATTTGAGTTTTGATTTGAACAATTATGATTTCAGTCACGTCTGATTTACATAAGTTTTGAATTGTGAATATATGTGATATACTCTATTTAGGTTATGTTAACTCTTGTATTTTAGGACTTTAGTGAGTGTGTTTAGGTTAGAGTTTGAGCTTTTTGTAATATGAAGATTGAAGACACAAGACATGAAGATACGAGAGTCTTCCGGGCCAAGTTTCAAGAGAAGTTCGCCACTAACCCAGATCCGCAGGTGCGGTGTCCGAGCCGCGGTCGCGGTAAAGCAAGGTGACAACAATCCATTTCCGAGAAGGCCGCAGGTGCGCCACCATGGCCGCAGCCGCGGTAGTAGCCCCCTTAGAGAACCCGAAGACTGATACGCCGCGGGCGCAGTGGAGGTGTTGCGGATGCGGTGATGTCCGATCCGGAGCCGAACGAGATTCTTTCTATCTTATTTCCTTTTCTATCTTTTTCCTCTTTCCTTATCTATCCCGGGGAGCCTGTTCCCTTGGCCTATATAAGGAGGAGCCTACCTTAGGTTTTAGATATCTTTTATCATCCATTATTCTTAGAACATTATTGTATTTTGCTCTCTTGTTATGGAGAACTAATCTTCTTTTGGAGTTTACTCAATCAAGGAAGCTTTATTATAAAGTCGTGAAATTCTGGTAACTTCTTTATCCTTAGGTCTTTATTGATACTCTTATGCTTCATCCCATGATCTTTGTTTGATTATATAAGCCTGATCAACTTGTTTAATTGACTTATATCTATTATTTGAATTAGGATTGCTTGTTGTCTATGCATCTGTCCTGTTCTCAAAACAACTTTATTCTAGGATCGTGGACTAGATTAGGGAAGAGTATTCAATTGTTGTTTTGTGCATGAGACTCGTAGATTGATTGAATGATTCAATTTCCTATTATCCTTGTGTTCATTGCATGATTTGAATTAAGTGTCTTTGTTCATATCACAGTTTTGCTAGGACCGTGGACTAGCGAATAATTAAGATAAGGATTGAAATTGACCTAGGAATATAAAGAAGTGGATAAATTGATGATCGATGAATTGATAAAAGTGGAATTGATTGGATGAACTCTGCTTGCTAATATTGATAGAAAACCTCCTTCAACCCCCCTTTGATTGTGTTGCAAGATTGAACTAAAATCCACATAAGACCTAGATTCTCTTGGGTTCGACCACTTACTTACTTGCTATACTTGCTTTGTTTGTTTGGGTTTTTATCTTTGATTTTGGGAACAATGACTTTTCCCGAGTCAAATTTTGGCGCCGTTGCAGGGGAATCTTCTTTCTTGTGTGATTTGTGTTCGATCTCGGTTTATGTGCCGAAACCGCGCCCGTGGCCCCCTCGGCGTGTCGTGCCCAGATTCCTCCTTAGGGTGCGGACCTATCTTATGGTCCGTACCCGGTCTACTAATACTTCTCCTATTCGCTTTGACCCAGAAATTGACAGGACTCTTCGGAAGATAAGGAGTGCGCCCAGAGCCTCTGCATCATACGACCTTCTGAACCCTCTTTCTCTCTCTGATTCTTAACCAAAAGAAGCTATGGGGGATCAAACTATTCGTCAATTGACCGTGCCAAATCTACAAAAACAACAGTTGGTTGTTCTACTCCCTGATGTTGGGGAAGGTGTGAAGTTTGAGCTCAAGTCCGGGCTAATCCACCACATACCCACCTTCCACGGGTTGAGCAGGGAGGACCCGAACAAGCATCTTACAGAGTTCTATGTCGTCTATGTGAGCATGAAGCCAACCGATGTCACTGAGGATCAAATAAAGCTTCGAGCTTTCCCTTTCTCATTGGCGGACTCTGCAAAAGAATGACTCCTTTATTTGGTGCCCGACTCAATGACTACATGGGCCGAGATGAAGAAGGAATTTCTAGAAAAGTACTTCCCTACTTCCAAACAAACATCTATTAAGAAGCAGCTCAGTAGTTTGGAGCAAGGGGAGGACGAAAATCTCTACGATTACTATGAGCGCTACAAGAGGCTCATCGCTAGCTGTCCCTACCATGGCTATCTTGCCAAGGACCTCATATGCTATATTATTGAGGGACTCTACGACGCTGACAAACGCCTTGTGAATGCATCTTGTGGAGGCAGTTACGAGAACTTGACTCCAGCACAAGCGTTCGAGAAAATTGAGATTCTGGCTTAGCAAGCTCACAATTAGCGAGCACGGACTATTGTGAGGTTTGTGAATGTGGTGAATGAGTCCCTGAATGCTGAAGTAAGGAAGCTCAAGGATCTAATGAAGCAGCTACTCGTAAAGAAAGGTACGGAACAGGTGAATGCTTGTGGGCTATGTTATCATGCAAGCCACCACACCGACTAGTGCCCTACTATTCAGGAACCCGAGGCATCGGTGAATGTCGTCGGGAATTATGGTGCGCCCCGCCCCCGGAATGATCCCTCTTCCAACACCTACAATCCGGGGTGGGCAAACCATCCTAACTTTCGGTGGAACAACCAGCAACAATAAGAGCCACAACAGCAGTAGCAACAGTTCACTCCTCAGGGCCAACAACAACAATTCAGATCTAACAATTATGCCCCGAGAGCCCCTGCACCGTCTCCATGGGACAACGCCATCAATGCTCTTATCAAGGAGAACCAAGAGACGAGAGCTGCTGTGAAGAATCTTGAGATTCAGCTGAGTCAGCTTGTTACTATGATCAACAAGCTTGAATCCAAAGACTCCGGGAAACTCCCTTCTCAACCTCTTAATCATAAAGAGAATGTGAGTTCATGCAATTGAGGAGCGGAAGAGCCATTGCAAGTCGAAACCTAGCCTCTGTAGGAAATCCGCGCTCATGCTCTCCTTTCCGCTCCCGCGGAAACCTAACAACGACGAGGAGCTAGCTTTTGTCGAAGATCCGCGCCCGTGCTCACCCATCTACGCCCGCGGAACCTCGACAGAACCTATGGAGCATTCTTCGGATGAAGAGCCGCGCCCGCGGTCCCCACGTCGCACCCACGGTAACCGTCCAGGGGCAAACTTCAAGGCGTTGCTCGACCATGCTTACAAGAACTACCGACCTCACTAGCCGCGTCCGCGTTCCCCTGAGCGCACCTGCAGAACTACCCCAGAAGAGGATGACGGTTATATTCAATCTCAGCTCCCGCCTCTTAGCTCTCTCAAGCCACCTCCACATTTTCCTACTGCACTTCAAGACACGAGGAAGCCTGCCCACGACAAGGAGCTCTTCGAGACCTTCGCCAATTGCCAGGTTAATGTTCCTCTCCTCAATCTCATTTAGGGAATTCCTTGGTTTGCTAAATTCATGAAAGGAAACAAAGATCCAAATCTAAAATTGAAAAAGTAGCTCTAGTTGAAAAAACTCAGGATAATAGCAACACCGAAACGGTTATCACTTCTCCAAACCCAACTTCCTAAAAAATGTGGAGACCCAGGTAGATTCACCGTCCATGTCACTATAGGAGAAACTAAAATTGAGCATGTTATGCTAGATTTAGGTGCTTCTATTAATGTTTTTCCTACTTGCATATATGAGAAGGTAGGCTTAGGTCCGTTACAAGACACTGATATTACTATTGAATTGGCTGACCACTCTAATGTGTACCCGAAAGGGTTAGTAGAGGATGTTTTAGTGCAGGTCGATGGCTTGATTCTCCCTGCAGATTTCTACGTGATGGAGATAGGTGAAGGGCGCTACAATCCGGTTCTCTTATTGGGTCGCCCGTTCATGAAAACCGCCAGGACGGTTATTGATGTTGCCAACAGAATATTTTCCATATCACATGGCGCCAATGAGGTCCGATTTCATCTTGATGAGGACCCATTTTGAGTTGAAGACCGTCGAGCTATTGACGTTAAACAATGGCGCTGCTTGGGAGGCAACCCAAGGACTAGATAGATTGTTTTTCCATTCCTAGCTTAGGATTTGATTCGTTTTCAGACTAACTTGTAAGTACTAGGTCCGAAAGGACATCCTAGTGTAAAACCGTGCCCGCGCCACCTTGGCCGCGGCCGCGGTGGACCACCGGTGACGCCCCGACGAACAGGTACTAGCCGGTGCTCGCAGCAACCATACTGCGTCCCGGTTTTGCTTGTTTGTGCGCTTTATTATGGAAAAAAAAAGAAAAAAAGAGGACTAATTAGTCCCATTCTATATCTATATCTTCCATCCATCTATATCATTCTATTGCATCTTATATCTTTCCACCCGTTCTATTTATTTCCTTCCATCCACCTTTAGAATTCCACTCTTTTGGCTATGTGCAAAGCCTAAGTATGGGGGAGCTTTGCTCCCCCGAGTCTTCATCTTCATGGCTCAAGTTCAAGTATTCATCCATCTTCCGAGAGACGAGACAAGATACGAAAGTTGTTTGCACATCACCCAGTTCGAGAGAAGTCACGAGCTCCTCACTGCTCACGATCCGCGCCCGTGCCTCACCGGCCGCACCCGCGGTGATCCACCCGACGTCGACTTTGCTCTCTGCCTTGTTTCCGCGCCCGTGCCACCCATAACACGCCTGCGGTTTTCCATCAGAATGATATTCCGAAGTCCCTTTCTTCCATTCTTTCTACACCTTTGAAGAGTTCTTTCATTTCACCTCTCTTCTTCATTTGTGAGTCTTATGATTTCCTTCTTCCTTGCTCTTAGCTTCATTGAGGACAATGAAGGATTTAAGTATGGGGGAGGGAGTACTCGCACTCGCTTATCCTAGATAGTGTAAATAGCGATTTGCTTCAGATTTTTTATTTTCTTCTTTTCATGGAGCACTTGCACCATATTTTTTGCATAAAAAACAAGAAAGAAAAAAAGAAAAAGATAGAAAAAGGCATATAAGTCCTGGGATGAGTCGAAAACCCGAAAAAGCAGCTCAGGTAATAAGCAAATAACCTGGACCAGCATTAGGCTGGGGTAATAAGAGGTTTATGAGTAATTGTGAGTTTTGTGAGCACACCTTTGAGAAAAATGAAAAAAAACGGTTAGGTGAAAACCCGAAAGGGCACCTAAGCAGAATTGAGCGGAAAAATACGTGTTTAGAATCATTCTTGCTTAGGGACTTTGGGGCTTACATATTAGATTTGGGTAGATCCTAGGTTGCTCTACATTCTTTTTAGAGCTTGAGTGTTTTATCATTGTAGTGAGGTGTGTGTTTGAGCGTTATTGTTTTATGCTCATGACTTCTCTATTTTGGGTTCGGTTTGAGAGTTGAGTGTTTTTGTCTTCCTTTATATTTCCTAAGATCTATGATGTGCTTGATTGTCATATTTAGGATGAGCTTACTCGAAGACATGCAAGATCTAAGTATGGGGGAATTTGATATACTCTCTTTAGGCTATGTTAACTCTTGTATTTTAGGAATTTAGTGAGTGTGTTTAGGTTAGACTTTGAGCTTTATTGTAATATGTAGACCGAAGACACAAGACATGAAGATACGAGAGTTTTCCGGGCTAAGTTTCAAGAGAAGTTCGCCACTGACCCAAATCTGCATGTCCGGTGTCCGAGCCGCGGTTGCGGTAAAGCAAGGTAACAATGATCCATTCCCGAGAAGGCCGCAGGTGCGCCGCCATGGCTGCAGCCGCGGTAGTAGCCGCCTTAGAGAACCCGAAGACCGATACGCCGCGGGCGCGGTGATGTCCGATCCGGAGCCGAACGAGATCCTTTCTATCTTGTTTCCTTTTCTATCTTTTGCCTCTTTCCTTATCTATCTCGGGGAGCATGTTCCCTTAGCTTATATAAGGAGGAGCCTGCCTTAGGTTTTAGATATCTTTTATCATCCATTATTCTTAGAACATCATTGTATTTTGTTCTCTTGTTATGGAGAACTAATCTCCTTTGGAGTTTATTCAATCAAGGAAGCTTTATTATGAAGTCGTGAAATTCTGGTAACTTCTTTATCCTTAGGTCTTTATTGATAATCTTGTGCTTCATCCCATGATCTTTGTTTGATTGTATAAGCCTGATCAACTTGTTTAATTGACTTAGATCTATTATTTGAATTAGGATTGCTTGTTGTTTATGCATCTTTCTTGTTCTCAAAACAACTCTATTCTAGGACCTTGGACTAGATTAGGGAAGCGTATTCAATGGTTGTTTTGTACATGAGACTCGTAGCTTGATTGTATGATTCAATTTCCTATTATCCTTGTGTTCATTGCATGATTTGAATTAAGCGTCCTTGTTCATATCATAGTTTTGCTAGGACCTTGGACAAGAGAATAATTAAGATAATTAAGGATTGGAATTGACCTAGGAATATAAAGAAGTGGATGTATTGATGATCGATGAATTGATAAGGTGGAATTGATTGGATGAACTCTGCTTGCTAATATTGATAGAAAACCTCCTTCAAAACCCCCCTTGATTATGTTGCATGATTGAACTAAAATCCACATAAGAACTATATTTTCTTGGGTTTGACCTCTTACTTACTTGCTTTGTTTGTTTGGGTTTTTATCTTTGATTTGGGAACAATGACTTTAACCGAGTCAATATGATTTTTGAATGCAATGTTTTATGAATATATGTTTTGGATTATGGTCATTTTACTCTGAATGTTTACGTGTTGTTTGTGGAATATACAATCTTGAAGGTTGAAATATATCAAGATGATTGAAGAATATGAAGAAGCTTAAAGAAAATGGAAGTTGTATAAAAGGGGGTCAAAGATGACAATGAACACTAAATAAGCAACTATTATTCATCTTTATTTACGATGTATTCATATGCAATGTTTGATGTATTTATATTTAGTGTAGTTTTACCTCAAATGAGATAATATGTAAGATAAAAAGGATCACTGCGGGACGAATGTAGGCCAACAAATTGATGTGTAGCGGGACGAATCGCTGTGTCGTGGTAAACCACTGCCTTAGAAGCAAAAACGCCCTGACAACGGTGCAAGTCAGAGATCGGCGTTCAGCCCCCCAAGGTTAGCACAGCACTCTACGAACCGGTGCACTCCGGTAAGAAGAGTTGGGAACGGAGACCTCAGAACATCAAGAGAGTTACGGGATTTTAGTTTTGAAAAACAGAGAAGAGAGATTTCGGATGTGTAGAGAAGAAACTGATGAGGAGCCTTTATAGAAGGATTCTCAACAGTCACGTTCAACATTTACTCCACAATCCCTAAAATCTCTCTTCAGTTGAAAACAAATTGATAAAATCAATTGACCAAATCTTATTCAAACACGTTTAAAATCGGAGGAAGTTACGGAAGAATATCGGACAATTAATCCGCAACTTCTTTGGCCCATAAATTTCGGAAATAGTTAAAACATCCCGTAAAAAGATACGCCCCAGCACCACACCGCGCACGTGTCACGAACACGAGCCGGACGGACGGCGGCGGCGGCGCGCGCGCGAGGGGGCATTCCTCTCTTGACTCACTAACACATGGTATACCATTAGACTTTATAAGGGGAACAAAATCCCCCCATGTGTCCGATGTGGGACAACACTCCCCCATGTGCCATGTACTGCATTTCTCTTGGAATTGAATATTTCCAACAATCCCCCACAAAATGCAGTACTACTCATCTGAGCTATGTTCTGAGTATAATGTAGGTTCGGTGCTTAAGTGGAGGGTATCTTTCGATTTGAACCAACCACTTTAGTGAACTCAGGAATGCTCTCAAGTTAGGAAGTGAAACCAGTCTTGAACTTCTAACTATGTAACGGAGAGCGTTACTTGAGAACACACTCCTTACCAATATGTTCTCCATTCCCGCAATAGAGATCTCACTATATGAGTCTCTCACACTTGGGATGCTCATGAGTGTAAATATAAGGGCTTCTCAAGACCTTTTTATTCAAAGCACTCACGTAGGTAATCTCATCAAGCTTGTCTCAATACAAGCCACCCTTTTCGGGCTATAAGATTATTAAGAGCCTTAGCGCTCAACCTCTCCTTTTATGTTACACTTCGCCATAGGATTAAGAAAGTATATCACTTTCATACAGGCCTCAAGTCCATTCCCCTCGACGAGTCCAGGACCATTTTCCTGTTTAACCCTTTTGTTAAGGGATCTGCAAGGTTCCTTTCGGACCTTATGTATTCCATGGTGATCACACCATTTAGAATGAGATGTTTCACAGCCTCATGTCTAATGCGTATGTGCCTTTTCTTCCCATTGTAGGCACTACTCTTTGCCACGCATATTGCTGATTGAGAATCACAGTGTAGGCAAACGGGAGGTGTAGGCCTCCCCCACAATGGAATGTCAGCCATTAAGCTTCTCAGCCACTCAGCCTCTTGTCCTGCAAGATCAAGAGCCACAAACTCTGACTCCATAGTGGAGCGAGCTATTACAGATTGCTTGGCAGATTTCCAAGATATAGCTACACCACATAGAGTAAATACATATCCACTAGTAGAGTTCACTTCATCATTATCAGATACCCAATTAGCATCACAATAGACCTCTAGCACATTTGGTAATTTTACATAATGTAAACTCCAATCAATGGTACCTCTCAAGTACTTTAAAAGCCTTTTTAGAGCATGCCAATGATCATTATTGGGACTATGAGTGTATCTGCTTAATCTACTAACTGCATATGCAATATCAGGCCGAGTATAGTTCATTAAGAACATCAAACTACCTATTATCTTAGCATATTCAGATTGAGAAACACTATTCCCTTTGTTTTTCTTCAAGTGTATGCTAGAGTCATAAGAAGTTCTTACAGGCATGACATCATACGAATCAAATTTCTTAAGTATTTTCTCTACATAATGAGATTGTGATAAGGTGAACCCTTGTTGAGTTTTTGTTACTTTGACACCCAAAATAACATCAACTTCACCTAAGTCTTTCATCTCAAATTTTGACGATAAGAAATCTTTAGTCTGATTAACAATATCTATGTGTGTACCCATGATTAGCATGTCATCAACATACAAGCAAATAATCACACATTTTCCATGATTCATTTTAGAATACACACATGCATCTGAACCATTCACAGAGAAACCAAAGCTCAAAATTGTTTTATGAAATTTTTCATACCATTGCTTCGGTGCTTGTTTCAGACCATAAAGCGATTTCCTGAGCTTACACACCTTGTGCTCCTGACCAGATATTGCAAAACCCGGTGGTTGTTGCATATAAATTTCTTCCTCCAAATCGCCATTCAAAAAAGCTGTCTTAACATCCATCTGATGCACAATTAGATCATGAGTGGAAGCTAGAGCAATTAATGCACGTATAATGGCGATTTTTGTCACAGGTGAGTAAGTGTCAAAATAATCTATTCCATATTTTTGAGTGAACCCCTTGATCACTAGTCTTGCCTTATATCTATCAATTGAGCCATCAGTTTTCAATTTCTTTTTGAAAATCCACTTACAACCAATAGCTTTACTACCTCTTGGCAAGTCAGTTATTTCCCATGTTTGATTTGACATGATCGATTCTAATTCGCTATCTATAGCCTCTTTCCAGAAACTAGCATCTATAGAACTCATAGCCTCTTCATATGTTTTAGGGTCATCGTCAATCATATGAATGCAAACAATTGATTCATCTATTATATCAACATTCTTGAGTTCTATCAAAAAAGAAGTCACAAAGTCAGGACCAAAGCTAGTTTCAGTTCTATGTCTCTTACTCTTCCTAGGTTCAAAGGAATTAATTGATTCTTTACGAGAAGCAGACATAGAAGTAGATGCAGGAGTTTCAACATTAGGCATAGCATGATTTTTCAATGGATAAACATGCTCAAAAAATTTAGCATCACGATACTCACATATAGAACGATCATTTAATCTCATGAATCTATACGCTGAACTGTTGTCAGCATAACCTATGAACACACAATCAAAAGTTCTAGGTCCAACAGTTTCACGTTTAAACACAGGAAAAGCAACCTTAGCTAGACACCCCCACACTTTCAGGTATGACAAGTTCGGTGCAAAGCCTCTCCATAATTCATAAGGGGTTACATTTAATTTCTTATGAGGTACTCTATTGAAGATATGATTAGCCGACAAAACAGCTTCCCCCCACATATTATCAAGCAAACCCGAACTAATAAGCATAGCATTCATCATCTCTTTTAAAGTTCGGTTTTTCCTTTCCGCTATACCATTTTGTTGGGGAGTATACGGGGCTGTTGTCTCATGAATAATACCATTATCCTCACAAATTTTTTTAAGAGAATCTGTCCCATATTCTCCACCTCTATCAGACCTAAGGCGTTTTATTTTCCGGTCTAATTGATTTTCAACTTCTGCTTTATACACCAAAAAAGTTCTTTCAGCTTCATCTTTTGCTCTCAACAAATAAACTTTGGTGTAACGAGAGTAATCATCCACGAAAGTGATGTAGTACCTTTTCCCACCTTTACTTTCAAAATTCTTAAAATCAGCCAAGTCAGAATGCACTAATTCTAATAGTTCTGATTTTCGTTCGGTTACAGTTTTGAAAGGCTTTTTGGTGAATTTTGACTCGGTACAAACATCACATTTTTTAATAACATGCAAATTCAGATTAGGAATTAAACCACTTTTATGCAATCTTTCTATCGCATTCACATTCACATGTCCTAATTTCGCATTCCATAAATCAATGGACTCAGTCAAGTAAGCAGAAGAGGATGCAATCTTATTAATTTCAACAGCAACAGATTCAAGCATGATCAAGCCACTAGCAGTCATAAAGCCCTTACCCACAAATTCACCATTCTTAGAGATTACTAGCTTTCCTCCATCAAAGAGGAGCCTAAAACCAGCTTTCATCAATAAACCCCCAGAAATTAAATTCTTGCGTAAAGAAGGTACAAACAGCACATTGATCAAACACAACTTTTTGCCAGAATTTAACTTAAGAAGAATTTTCCCTTTACCGAGCATAGGAGCGGTGCTGGAGTTTCCCATGAAGACCTGCTCGCCCTCTTCAGCTGGCTCAAACTCAGACATGAGTTCTTTGTTGGCGCAGAAGTGTCGGGTTGCTCCAGTATCGACCATCCACTTGGTTAGGTCGACCATGTTCACCTCGGAGATGACGGCGATTAGGTCCTTCTCAGTCAGGTTCGCCTGCCCCTTGTCTTGATTTGGGTTGGGATCATTCTTCTGGGCATCATTCCTGTGGTGACATTGCGCAGCCCTATGTCCAGGCTTTCCGCACACAAAACAGCCTCCTTTGAATTTCTCGGTTTTGCCACCTTTCTTGAAATTCTGCCCCTTCTTCTGCAAGGCCTTCAGGTGAAAGGGTTTTTTGCCCTGAGATTCACCAGATTGCTTCTTCTTGAATCTGTCAAATTTTCCAGAAGCCTCAACATAGTTAGCTTTGGCCGAAGATGAATCAGAGGGTTTAGAGGGCTTATCCTTGAGGCGATTCGCCTCTTCAATCTTCATGTGACTAACGAGTTCCTCCAGAGTCATGTTCTTCTTCTTGTGCTTGAGATGATTTCTGTAGGTGGACCATGACTCTGGAAGCTTCTCGATCAGGAAGTTCACCTGAAGATATTCGCACATCTCCATGCCTTCTGCAAGGATATCCGCCACCAGGTTTTCGTACTCATGAACTTCTTCCATGATCGGCTTGTCATCGACGATCTGGAACCTCAGAAACTGTCCAGCAACATATTTCTTTTTCCCTGCGTCATCTGAACCATATTTCTTCTCCAGGGTGTCCCAGATAGACTTGGTAGACTTGTTAGTTAAGAACAAATCGAACAGAGAATTGGACATATGATTCAGAAGGATACCCCTTACAGTTTTGTTATCCTGTTCGTACTTCTCTGTAGCAGAGGCGATCTCAGCAGCCACCTTTGCAGCGTCAGCATTAGCGGTCTCGTCAGGAGACGACTGCGTTTCCGAGCCAGCCGGAGGAAGCGCCTTGACAGGAGCCGCCGGAGGATCCTTGAGCAACACATAGTCGATTTTGAGTTGCTCAAAGACGATCAGAAGCTTCTGAGACCACCGCTTGAAATTCGTCCCGTCCAGAGGTTCAAGCTTGGACAGATCCAGCAACTTGATGAGATGATGGCCCTCCATTGCAGTGAATATTTTTGCTTCTAATTTGTAAGATAAAAAGGATCACTGCGGGACGAATGTAGGCCAATAAATTGATGTGTAGCGGGACGAATCGCTGTGTCGTGGTAAACCACTGCCTTAGAAGCAAAAACGCCCTGACAACGGTGCAAGTCAGAGATCGGCGTTCAGCCCCCCAAGGTTAGCACAACACTCTACGAATGTGTAGAGAAGAAACTGATGAGGAGCCTTTATAGAAGGATTCTCAACAGTCATGTTCAGCATTTACTCCACAATCCCTAAAATCTCTCTTCAGTTGAAGACAAATTGATAAAATCAATTGACCAAATCTTATTCAAACACGTTTAAAATCGGAGGAAGTTACGAAAGAATATCGGACAATTAATCCGCAACTTCTTTGGCCCATAAATTGTCCGAAACTTCTTTGGCCCATAAATTTCGGAAATAGTTAAAACATCCCGTAAAAAGATACGCCCCAGCACCACACCGCGCACGTGTCACGAACACGAACACGAACACGAGCCGAGCCGGACGGACGGCGGCGGCGGCGCGCGCGCGAGGGGGCATTCCTCTCTTGACTCACTAACACATGGTATACCATTAGACTTTATAAGGGGAACAAAATCCCCCCATGTGTCCGATGTGGGACAACACTCCCCCATGTGCCAAGTACTGCATTTCTCTTGGAATTGAATATTTCCAACATAATATAACTCGAATTCAACAAACTCGACTACATATTCAAACCACGCCAAATTAGAATAACCTTTGAATAATATTAAAAAAATATTAAATCATATTCCAGCATGTACTTGATAAATTCAACTATTTTGTTTAGTCGAATTGGGTCAATAATAATAATTTTTGAAGTAGTACGGTCGAATTTGTAATGATTGATGAATGCATATATGAGATTTATGTGTTTTTCCCTAAAATATGGTTCTAATTTTGAAAAAAATCAGTATTTGAATATGAATTACAAAATCTTTTTTTATGAATCTTAATAATTTCTAATGTCTTTTTCTTTCCAATATTTATTAGGCTATAAATCCCTTAATTTCAAGCCCGGCTAATACCCTAGTCTAGGTAGGGCGGTGGCCCTGGGCCCCCGAATTATAGAGGCCCCATGTAGTAAATTAGTAGGCCTATAATTAAGCCCAATTTAAAAAAAGGTCCATGAAATTTTGTAAAGGTAACTGAAACATAAGTCATTACATTGGGCTAGTGCCGGTTTCATTAACTTTAGTGATTACAATGGGCTGGGGCATCAACTGTTGGCTGGCCTCATAATTCAAGATGGTAGGGCCTGCTTTTTCGTTTCATTGCATCTTTCAGGTCCTCTTTCTCCATCATGCAACGTCTAACCAAAAGTTTCTAAATTATCCGACCAAAAAAAAAAGTTTCTAAATTAATTCCAAAAAAAGCGTATTAATTTTTTTTTTGTTCGAAAAAAAGAGCGTATTAGTTAATCGATTTTTCTATTGTGTAAGGGCACACGATAAGCAGCCAATAATGGAAATATTTGGTAAAATTTAAATTTTTTATTTTTAATATTCTTTTGTGACGGGTTCACTTTTTTCCTTTTAGGGTTTTAGTTTCTGTTTTTGGTATGCTTATCATGTACCCTTAGGGCACACAATAGAAAAACCGTTAATTAAAACATCACCATTGTACTCGATCGGAGCGTGACGGTTCAAGTCCAAACTCAACCCAAGCTCTGCCGAGCCACCGCCAGTCTAAACGTGATAGAGCCGGTTGAAGTCCAAACTCAGCCCAATTTTCACAAAGCACAAGTTGTAGGAACAGGAAGCCCACTGTCCACCGGCACCAGGCCACCACTTCCCCGCCGCCTACAGCCGAAAGCTTCGGCGGCTCTGCAGACTGACGAGGCGACGACTCACCGGCAGCGACAAAATTTTGTAAAGGGCCCCAAAATTTTGTCTCGCCCTAAGGCCCCCGAAATGATTGAGACGGCCCTGCTTAATTTTAGGAGTTTCCAAAATCATTAGTAGCAGTTAGAATTAGATATATTCAGCCCATTGTTACTAGTATAAGTCATCAATCTTAGCCCTCCATCTATTTTAATCTAACACTCTAAGATTGTTCTCCGGTTTCACCATAGCAAGTGTTTTACCTGAGCCTAACCTTATAGTGCTTTTAAAGGTGTTGTGTGTATTTAACCGGTTAGTAAGTTAGAAGGAAGAAGGAATGAAAGTTCATAATGTGGCTTTACTATATATAGTCACATTCGAATAATTATTGAGGAATTCAAGAGTTTAAATGCACCTAAAATTAAGATTAATGTTTAGAATTTCAAATGGGGAATATCAATAGTTGATTTTACATGTATTAATTTTGATGAGTTGAGTTGTATAATAAAATTATGTTTAATGGTTAAAATTCTAGTAGGTGAAATATTAATAAATGATTTTATATGTAAAAAAGTCATTTTAGTGTTTATGTTTTAGTTCTAATGTGTTACCACTTCAATATTTGTGTAATAAAAATTTAAGTACTTGAGGTGTGTAACAATTTAAAAAATGTGTCTTTTAATCTTGTATCCAATGGATCGATGGTGTAATTCATGAAATATGGTGTGTAAACTATAGCTCATTACTCTCAAGTATTTAATTTTTTTTTATTCTTTTTTTTATAAGCAAAGAATTAGGTTAGACCCTAATACAAGAGGCTATTCTAGAGCATCTACATGGATGATGTCCCTAAGGACCGACTCGCACTTTAGCGAGCGAGACGAGGCGCGACGAAACGAGTCAACAATGTAGTCATCGGCCGTGTTAGCTTCTCTAAAGACATGAGAGATGCGCCAACTCTAATACTGTCGAAGCAAAGATTGGATGTCTATATGCAGAAGCTCCATGTCCCAAGGACAACTCCAATCCTCTAGCACTGCATTAATGAGCTGCATGTTGTCACCTTTAATAAGCAAATGGGGAATACCACTCCGAGTGGCCTCCAAGATCCCCTGTCGTCGGACTGTAGCATAGACCTATGTCCAAGAAAGCCATTGTCCAAAGACAAGGGTCGACCCCGCGAATCCTAACCAGAAGTAACAATACTATCAGAGTTAACAACACCATCAGAATTCAGTTTGACATAATTGTCAGGGGGTGAGTCCCATTTAGCCTTTTTTCTTTTGTAGGGATGGTCAGCAAATTAAAATAAGCTTCAGAAATCATCGGCGCAAAGTTCCTATCCGGGCGCACTGCACGAAAAAAAGACACAAGGAAAACTATTAATCAAGAAGACCGTTCGAAAGCAAAAGAAAAAAAGGACCTTACAACTAAAGTTACAATGGTCAAGAAAGACAAATCCGAATTATTCTCTGATGACACTTAGAGATTTTCGGTTAACAAAGAAGAATCGGGAAGCCCATCTCGGAGAATCCACCTTAGGCTTGGAAAATAGGGGGTTTTCCCATGTCGGGCTTGTAAGGTAACCCGTCCACGTCACTAAGTACGAATCTCGTACGCATGAACTAGATCCTTAAGAGTAAAGGTGACATCCAATTCGTCGACATCTTGTGGATGCATGTCGAGATCTTCCATGTCGACGACATCACTTGGGACGGGGACACTTTTAACTCCTCCCAGAAGCTCCTCACTAGTGGAGGGAAAGGGAACTTCAGCCCGATGGTGAACGAAAAATCTAGAAAGCATATCCACCCCGATCGAAACCAATCGAGGAGCTCAATTGTTGGTTGGATCGCTAAGGTTCCAGAAGGGAACCCGCAAGTAGCGATATAATCCTCCACCTTTTGATGAGACATGAAGCAAGTGTGTAGATCTTGGGCACCCAAGGAGCCCGATGATGAGAACCTATACTTACTTGCCATGGCATGAGAGAAAGGAAGGTGAAAGGGTGTGGGTTTGCCTTCAGAAGGGAAGGAGGGAGAACAAAAGCAAGTTATGAGTAACTCAGGGTTAATTTAAAAAGGATATGTAGGCGTCAGTTTTCAAGAGCAAAACCCAATTTCTTCCTTTGAACCGTCATATCAAAACATGTAAGGCCAAGGTGGGTGAGAATGATTTCACTTGTCTCTATACAAAATTCGAAATTGCTACTGGATACTATCATTCTCAGGGGTATTGTTGGGCCTCCAAGTAACAATTTTTGAGCCCAGAAAGCGATGACCCAAGATGAAAGATCTACCAACGAAGCCGTTGTTGATGAAATCCACACCCATCCCTATAACCGAGCGAAAGACTAGTTGGAAGTCGGAAGAATCACGAGGAGGAAGCTCTAGAAGCAGTTGAAGATATCCCGAAGATCTCGGAGAAGGGACGTTGGATTTCAAGGCTTGAAAGATGGATAGAAAAAAATCTCAACCAACACTATCCAATCGCATGAACAATTTCTTATCTTGTGCTTCATCAAAATCAATAAAAGATTCGTCGATTCAATCTTTGTGTTCATTATTCGTATTCTGAGTTTTCTCAAGGATGTATTAGCGATCGAATCATTTTTCACCCATAACAACGACTTACCATTGGTATTGATACCATATTTACCTTTATATTCCATAGGGGAGATATCCTTATTAAAATGGTAAAGCACCAATAATGGGAAAATCTTAGTATAATTTTATAACTTGGAAAAAAAGACAAAATCATAAAAATAAATTTTCTATCGCTTTACTCTTTTTGTAAAATTTGCATTGACACGTAATAACAACTTTTTTGGGAAAAAACTTTGATTATACGGAGTAATTGATTTTTCATTTTTCCTTTTTAACTTAAAAATTTTTCCAGTTTTTTTTATTATGAGTAATAAATATGCATCAAAAACAGACATGCGAGCACGCGCAAGACAGCGTATGCAGGAATCCAAAAATCCTTAAAAACTTAGCCCAGAATTCTGCAGCTTTTTAGGTCCAAATTGTCGGAAGTGGGACGACCAGAAATTTGGAAAAAGCAAAAAGAAAGCAATAAGCAGTAGTAAGAATGAAGAAAAGGAGGGAGTAAGCCGGAAAAACCCATCGCATTTTCTCACACCCCACAACCAACAAAGCACACTTTTGCATCCCACTCAACAAAAGCAGAAAAAGGAGGAGTCCCCATCACACTCTCTCCACCAAGAAGAAATTGAAAAGAAAAGCCTTTTTTCCATTTTCTTATGTGTCTGTCAATTTCTGGGGCCTCCTTTCTGACGTCTAAAAACTGCACGCCGCTTGGGGTATGGGGTTTTCCATACAAGTTTGATACTAGTACTAGTACCACGGAGTAGAAATCTTTTGCCTTGTCTGCTTGTCTCTTCTCCCTTTTCTCGTCTTTCGGTGTCTGTAAATTGTGCTGATGCGCACTCTCATCACTCTCTCGCTCTCTGTATGTGTGCATATTTAAGTAGTAGTGCGCAAGAAGACAAGCAATTCCTCCTCGTACTGTAGTATTTGGCCTGCTTGCCCTTTTCAAAAGTCCATCTCTCTCCACACTACGAGTAAATTGAGCTTCACGCAAAGTCTTTTCTCCCTAGTATATACTTGCTCGGTTGGAGTCTAGTGCAAGAATTCCTTCATTGCTAGCTATGTTGAGCACATCTTCAGTGGGCATGTTCAAGGTTAGAGATAAAAGCTTCCCCCTTTTGCAATTCTCAATCTCAATTTGATGATAATAGTAGTGGGTATCTGGTGGGTTTTAGTTCCACTGTGATTCTGTGTCCAAAAAAACTTAAGGAGCTAGTTTGAATTTCCTTAAGTTTTTTTACTTTGAGTTCCTGTTCTGTTTTAGTTTCTTTTTGGAGTTTCCTGGCTTGTTGGTTGTAGTCTTGGATGGTTTCGAGCGTTTGTGTTGGCTTATTTTGGGCGTATTCCATCCAGATCCTGTATTCCACGGGACTACCTTGATAAATGTTGTTGCTGTTGCGATTCTGTGTCCATTCCCTACCCAGATCTCATGTTTGAGTTTTTGTCTTCCATTTGAATTTCCTGTCCTTTTCTTTGTTTTCCCTTTCCTTCTGGTTACTGTGCGCTTTTCCTTTTTTTTTCCTTGATTTGTGGTGTGGGTATTCTGTAGATCTCATCACATTTGGGTTGCTGTCTAACATTTGTCTTGCCATTTGCTGTTTTCAGGGAGTTTGGAATTGAAAATTCCTGCAAGCATAAGGAAGAAATTGAATCTGTTGGAGTTTTAGGAGTTAAAAAGGATGATGGGTGTTTCGTCTGGGTGCAAGAACGATGGGGTTTACAAACTGGGGAGCGGAGCAGACGCCGGGAAGTACGTGAGGTACACTCCGGAGCAAGTGGACGCCCTTGAGAGGCTCTACAATGACTGCCCTAAGCCCAGCTCCCTTCGCCGCCAACAGCTCATCAGGGAGTGCCCTATTCTTTCCAACATTGAGCCCAAGCAGATCAAAGTCTGGTTTCAGAACAGAAGGTCTCTTACTTCTTTGCCCTACTTTAGATCTTGCAAAGTTTTAATTCTTGTTCTCACCATGTTTTCCATAAGAGTGGCTGTCATGGTTGTATTTGGGATTAGAAAGTTAAGGGCCCGTTTGGTATCATGCCGGGAATCGGGTTGGGATAGGTATGAGTCATACCTTGGTGTAGAGGTGGGTTTGAAATTATGTGTAAAAGTTGGGAATGGGTGATTCCAAGGTGTCACTCATTCCTAATCCCATTCTTAACCAAACATAAAAATAAGTTTTACTCATTCCTAACCCCATTCCTTATACCCAAGGTATTGAAACAAACAAGTCCTAAGAATTATTTTTTACCAATTCAGAGAAGTAATAGTAATTCCCGGATGGTAATGTTCAAAGGATGCAAACTATTGCAATTTGAAAAACTCTCATCTGATCCTCAAACTGTAGTGATTTTGACTTTTGGGTGGAGCACTGAGGGCAAGAATTTCTAGGAGAAATAAGGTCACCTTCATGCCTTTGGATTGTGAAAAGTAGACTGATAGTTTCTTAGAACAAGGAATTGCCAGAGCCTTTGTATTAGTATTTGCTTGCCTATATTGATGGAAATGGTTGTTAATGTGAAGTTTCTAAATGATTCATTATCAGATGCCGAGAAAAGCAGAGAATAGAGGCATCACGGCTTCAAGCTGTGAACAGAAAGTTGACGGCAATGAACAAGCTCCTGATGGAGGAAAATGACAGGTTACAGAAGCAAGTGGGGCAGCTAGTTTATGAGAACAGCTACTTTCGCCAACAGAACCAAAATGTAAGATTTGAAGTATTTTCTTACTGTGGTGAATGTCGGATTCGTTTTATGTACTTTTGATGGTTATTTTTAGAGGGTACATAGTTGGAGAGCAACTGAATTATCTTCTTATGTGACGATTTTGGGGCTTTTTATTAGCAATTGCCTGATTCTTTTTGTTCCTAACCTGAGCTATATTGAAAGTCTTGTGTTTTCACTATTGTAGGTCACAGGACTGGCCACTACTGACACTAGTTGTGAATCGGTGGTGACAGTCGGTCAACAAAAGTCAACCTCTCAGCGTCCCTTAAGGGATGCTAGCCCTCCAGGGTAGGTCTAAATAAACATTTTAGTTGTTAGAGATATCTATATTTTTGTCTAGATTGGTTTTGCTTATGCTACTCCAGCTCTTAATGCCTCTCTGTCATGTTTCTTTGTAGACTTATGTCCATTGCAGAGGAAACTTTAGCAGAGTTTCTATCTAAGGCAACTGGAACCGCTGTAGAGTGGATCCAAATGCCTGGGATGAAGGTGAGTTATATATTTCAAAACCTGTTTCGAATACTAACAGTATAATCAAATGCTATATACAATTTTACAAACATGGTAAATATTATATACAATTGTACACAGCCTGGTCCGGATTCCATTGGAATCATCGCAATTTCTCACGGTTGCTCTGGAGTAGCAGCTCGTGCGTGTGGCCTTGTCAGCCTCGAGCCCACAAGAGTAAGCATCTTGCTTGTATTACTATACATTCACTCTTTTATTTCCATTGTGGTTGATAGTAGTCAACAAGATATTCACGTGCTCATATCTTTTGCAGGTTGCTGAAATCCTAAAAGATCGCCCTTCTTGGTGTCATGATTGCCGAGCTATAGATGTTGTGAACGTACTGCCCACTGGAAATGGTGGAACTATTGAGCTGCTATACATGCAGGTACACATACTTTCCACATGAACAAATTGCAAACCCATGTTAAGAAGTTTAAATCGCACTTTGTCATTGACACTGCTTGCTTACTTTTTTTTTTAATTACTTTGCTCTTTAGCTCTATGCACTCACAACATTGGCCCCAGCACGAGATTTCTGGTTGATGCGCTATACTTCTGTTCTGGAAGATGGAAGCATTGTGGTATGTGAATTGAAGAATATAATACTCCCTCCGTTTCACAATAAGTGTCGTTTTAGCTCTTAACACAGTTTTTAAGAAAAGCAATCATTCACTTTAAAACTTACAACTTTTACTTAATCTTACCACTCATTACATTTTTTTGGCCAATAATGAACAACTTTAGTCAACAAATACACATTCCAATAAAAATTATCATCATTCACCCCTATTAAATCACTTTGAAAACCTAAAACGACACATATTATGAAACAAATTTTAAGTGCTAAAACGACACTTATTATGAAACGGAGGGAGTATTTTATATCTAAATGTGGTATGCATGAATTGAGGATTCATCTTTTCATTGCATTAATTCTGGCTTTGTATGTTGAAGTTATGCCTTATATTTTATGATGTGTTAGGTTTGTGAGAGGTCCCTAAACAACACTCAGAATGGTGCAAGTATTCCTCCGGTTAACAACTTTGTAAGAGGAGAAATATTGGCCAGTGGATATCTCATAAGACCCTGTGATGGGGGTGGATCCATCATCCATGTTGTCGATCATTTAGATCTAGAGGTTTGTTGATTGCATTGTTTACTTATGTGCAATTCCTTATTTGAGAAACTCTATCACTAACTCTTAACTTCTGTTTTTCAATCCATGAGCCAGCCATGGAATGTGCCTGAAGTTATACGCCCCCTTTACGAGTCATCAGTCTTGCTTGCTCAGCGAACAACAATGGCTGTAAGAATCTAAACACGAATCCATTAATGTTATTATAAATATTTCTTAAAATGTGCACCTTTCTAAATTGAAATATAAATATACTTTTGAATAGGCTTTGAGACAGTTGAGGCAGGTTTCATTGGAGATCTCTCAACCAAATGTCTCTGGCTGGGGAAGACGGCCAGCTGCATTACGAGCGCTTGGCCAGAGATTAAGCAAGTATGTCCATGAAAACTGGATTTTTGGCATTTGATTGACCATAATGGGCATAGAAACTAACTCAGTGTTTGTCTGCTGAATAATCCCAGGGGTTTCAATGAAGCTGTCAATGGATTTTTGGATGAAGGCTGGTCTGTGATGGAAAATGATGGTGTGGATGACGTAACCATTTTGGTTAATTCATCTCCTGGGAAAATTCTTGGTGCAAATTGCTGCTATGATAACGGATTCTCTTCCCTGACTAGTGGATTCCTTTGTGCTAGAGCATCCATGCTGTTACAGGTTCGTATCTTACATCTTATGAGAAGTTACATATTCTGATCATTTGTGACGGTTGGCCCGGACTTGAATGTGGCATTCTTTGTTTACTTATTGTTTTGGTGTTGCTGAATGGAGAACTTGTTTGCAACTTGCTTCATGGCTCTTCTTACCGTATTTTTGCTTGTACAGAATGTGCCCCCAGCCTTACTCCTGCGTTTTTTGAGAGAGCATCGATCAGAATGGGCAGATAACAGCATCGACGCTTATGCAGCTGCTGCTATCAAGGCTGCTCCTTGTAGCTTGCCAGGCATTCGAACTGGAAGCATTGGCGGTCAGATCATCCTTCCCTTGGCTCATACCATAGAGAATGAAGAGGCAAGTAAAACCATGAATAAATTCTAACATCTTATTTCTTTTTAGTTGTTTCTTCTATGAAGTGACATAAACCTACATTTGCAGTTCATGGAGGTTGTTCGTCTTGAGAACATTGGCTACCGAGAAGATATGTATGCACCAGGAGACATATTTCTGCTCCAAGTAATATATGTACTCTTTGAATGTTTCTGTTTACCTTTTTGCTTCTATCAAAGTGTTTACTCAGATTCTCCTGTCACTCAGCTTTGCGGTGGAGTGGATGAAAATGCGTCTGGAACATGCGCAGAGCTTATTTTTGCTCCAATCGATGCATCCTTTTCAGAGGACGCGCCCCTCCTATCATCCGGCTTCCGCGTTGTCCCAATCGATTCCTTGAAGGTTTTGAATATTTCCTTTCAAATCCGATAAACTGGAAGGGTCTGTTTGGATTGCACTTGATAATGCATTATAAAGCACCCTCAAGTGTAATCCAAAAGAGTCCTCCTAAATAATCCCTACAATTCGTTATTATCTCTTATGCTATAGTTCCTCTCTTAAAATGTGATGAGATGATGCGTGCAGGATGTGTCAAGCCCAAAATGCACACTTGATCTCGCGTCTGCACTTGAAGGTGGGCCACCAGGTAGCAAGACGTATGATAATTCAGGAAGCAATAAGTCAGTGATGACGATAGCATTTCAGTTTGCTTTTGAGCCCCATCTTCAGGATGGAGTGGCTTCCATGGCTAGACAGTACGTTAGAAGCATCGTGTCCTCTGTTCAAAGGCTGGCCTCTGCCCTTTCCCCTTCCCAGTTTAGCCCTCTTTCTCGTTCAGCAATGTGGCCGCCAAATCCTGAGGCCCAAACTCTTGCCCGTTGGATCACTCAAAGCTACAGGTTTGCATAGAATTAAATCGGATATTGCTTCGTATAAATATCGGCAGCTTGCCAGATTCTTTTTGAGTGTTGATTTGTGATCCTGAGTATTGATGATGCAGGTGTTATTTGGGGGCCGACTTGCTTAAGCCAGATAGCGGAGGGACAGAGCCACTCCTTAAGACACTCTGGCTGCACTCGGATGCTGTCCTGTGTTGCTCCTTGAAGGTAGTACTAAATGATGCACCATTTCTAATAAAATGAAACCCTTGAAAGATTTCTGGCATTATTTGCAAACCCTTCAGAGAATAACTTGTGTCTACATTTGGGGGTTAATATGGTTGCAGGGGATGCCGGTCTTCACATTTGCAAACCAAGCGGGACTAGACATGCTGGAGACGACAATGGTAGCACTGCAGGACATCACCCTTGAAAGCATCTTTGATGAGCACGGCAAGAAGGCCCTCTTTGCTGAGCTTCCGCAGATAATGCAGCAGGTTATGTATTGATTTCTCCTTCGTCCATGCATTGCCTTAAAGCTCGAACCGTGTCTCATGTATTTGTTTTGTTGTGTGGGCTGCAGGGATTTGTATGCCTTCAGGGAGGGATGTGCTTGTCGAGCATGGGAAGATCAGCGTCGTACGAGAGAGCAGTCGGTTGGAAGGTGATGAATGAGGCCAACGACGCTCAGTGCATTTGTTTCATGTTCATAAACTGGTCGTTCGTATGATCATCAACTTTTAGAGAAGATAGTTGAAGCTTAGAACCGGTTTGTTAGAAGACTTGTCTCTTTTGCCCCCCTCTTTTTCTTTTTCTTTTTGCACAATTCAGCCGCCTTTTCAACATAGAGTTTAGTCAGCCTTGTATCTTTTGTTGTAGGAGTCGGACGGAATTTGGAAACAATCGGGTTTTTTTTACGCAAATCATATTATCTATCTATCTATTCCACATCAGGTGTGTTGATGTAATCGATCTAACCCAAAGAATGACCGACTTGTCTTCGCTTAGAGTTTAGTCAGCAACTCAGCATTGGCGTTGATGCCATATGCTTGAAAATGAGCTCAACTCATAGTTTCTGCCAAAATATGTCATGAACTGTATATTTCCATGTGGTAACTTCTATTATGAACCGCAACAGCTAAGTACACCAAAAGTTACACCTGTTACAAGTTGTTTCCATGAAACAGTTTCTTACAAAGCAGAATGCCTCCTGCAGCTAGGAAAGCAATGGCCAAGAAAACACCTTGCCTAGAACGCACATTTTCACGCCATGTCAACGGTCTTGTCACCAAATGTATTACTTTCTGAACTTGCTGGTTTAGGTCCTCTAGTGTTCCATTATTGTCTATAACAAGGTCAGCCTTACTTCTTTTTAAATCAAGGGGCATTTGAGCATTTATTTTGTTCTGTGCCTCTTCATCTGATATCCCATCTCTAGCCTTCAGTCGTTCAAGCTGCGTCTCATGATCAACCCATACAACAACAACGGGATTTGTCCATTTGTCAAGTTTGGCCTCGAACAATAGAGGAACATCAAGAACTATAGCTTTAGATCCCTTGATCCACAGCTTGAAAACCTCTTGAAAAATGGCAGATGATATATAAGGTGCCAGTAGGCTGCAACATATTTCGTGATAATGTGCAGTTAGAATTCCCTAGGAACCACAAAACAAAACTCAGGGCAATAACTTCAAGATGTATATGTCAAGATGTATATGTTAACTACTTAAATCTACAACATAAACTGCTAACAAGCTTCGGTACTGATCTTTCCTCTGATATAATAGAACAGAGCCACACGCCAAAAGGAACACCTGAAGTTCAAGGCAAGCAAATAACTAGATGATCCCAACACAAAATACAGAACTCAGATTTTAAAGAACCTTCTCTATTACATCAACAGGGTCATTATTTTATAGGACGAGAAGCCTAAGCTACTATAGCACAGACAGACAATAATTCTTTAGATAACATGGAAGACATAGTAAAAGTATAAGAAGATGAATCAAAATACTCGAAATTCAAAAAGCAAAAGGCAAGGAGAAGTTTATTTAGCATCCAAGTTGTCAAGTTGACCTCTACAAATGTGTCAGTCTTGATAACAACGGGTAGGTATGCAAGTTAAAGACTGGCTTGGAATCAAAATGAGGCATTTCTCAACCAGTTAGCACCACAAACTCACCAGAAAATTGACTAAAGCCGATTCAACCTGACAAGTCTACATGCAACAACACAGTTAGTTGGGTCTAAACTAATGCTATCAAGCATATAAGCTGTTATTCCCTAATCCTAAAACCAAATCAGCATTTCCATAATCTGTAGCCATATAATCACAAAAAGGTACTGTCACTAATCTTGGGCTGCAGCTCGACTCTACATCCAAGCTTACATGAAGACCCTCCAACTTGCTGTGAGCGAGCATCCAAAAAAGGTGCAATCAGAATCCACAAATTCAAGTTCAATTGGGTACCTTTTCACCCTTTCTTGCTTTGATAGTGTTTGAAATGCTGGTTTGAGACATCTCAGGCAGCAAAAGCTGGAGGAATGCGAGGCACAAGCGCGTGCTGGCTGCTGGATGGGCCCTCCACGTCACGGGCGAGATGCTTTTCACGCAAAATCAGCGAGACATATAGCATTTCTCTTAAACAAATGGCTTAGAAAACGTAACTTCTCGTAATAGCCGTACATCGTACTCATCTACTATAATATCAGAACCGTCGATTCCCCTTTCGTCTTCTCTGACTTTCAAACCAAGGAAGAAAAAACCCAAAAACCCAGAGAGTAAAAAACAGATACTGGTGGTGACGAAAACACCGAAAAAAAAAAACAAACAAACAAAATTTCCCAATCAAAGCGAGGGAAGCAATTATTGATGTTTTTCTCCCAATAAAGATTCTAAATTGGGGAGTAAAAGATGGGTTTGAGAAGAATTGGTTTGATAGGTTTGTGGATATGGCAGGTGTTTCTTGTTCAGATAGTCTCGGGGAATCCGATGTTCAGAGTAGAGCATAAATTCAAGGGAAAAGAGAGGTCTCTGAGTGCTTTAAAAGCTCACGATACTCGCCGCCATGGGAGAAGGCTCAGCAACATCGATCTGCCACTTGGTGGAAACGGCAACCCCTCTGATCCCGGGTGTGTTAATCTTAGTTTTCTTGAATTTGGTGGAATTATCTATATTGTTATTTTTGTAAAATTTGGTCATTCCTTTATGGTGTTGAAGTTCCATAAACTCATTTCAGACAAGTGCAAGGCCTATTAGTAGCTATGAATTGTTCTAAATATGACTTTATGAGTGATAAGTTTGACTACAATTTCATGAACGGTGAGTTTGAATACAATTTCATTAACGGTGAGTTTGAATACAATTTCATGAATGCTGAGTCTGAATACAATTTCATGATTGGTGAGTTTGAACACGATTTTCAATTTGCAGTGGGAGCTGGAATCTTATCGGGTTGATGTACTTGTGTAATTGTGTTTATATCATATGCAGCTTATACCGAAACTAATACAAAGAGAACTGAAAGAATGAAATGCCAATTTCAGTTAGGATACAAGTATTTGTAGACTTTTGTCTTTTGTCTATGGTAACAATTTAATCTGGGTCCTTTGGTACTTTATAGTAAGTGGTTGTGTAAATATTAGATTTCTCCTACATGTTTATTAATTGCATAGATGCCTCAGAATTCAATTTGTTTTTCCCATGTTAGGGAATCAGTAACTTAAAAGGTCTGAAGTTTTTTTGGGTTTTACGAAACAGAGTTATTTTACATCACTGTCCTGAAGTTTTTTGGTAGCAAAGTAGAGACTTGCTGAAGTTATGTGGTTAAGTTTGTAGCTCTTGTTTCAATTGGGAGAGTCTTTGTTAAATGCAAAGTATTTAATAAATATTTTAATGCATATGTTTTTTTATGGCTTAGCCTGTATTTCACCAAAATTCAGCTTGGGAATCCTACCAAGGACTATTATGTGCAAGTTGACACAGGAAGCGACGTTCTTTGGGTAAACTGTGCTGGCTGTGAGGCATGCCCTGAGAAAAGTGACCTAGGGGTAAAAGTTTCTATCTATATGTTTCATTCTGCAGTTAAAAGTTGTAGTACCCTTCTATTTATGGCTGTTTTGCTTCTTTTTTTCTTCCCTTATCTGACCAAGATCACTTTTATATTTGATTAAATTCAGCTAAACAGACTGATTCATTTCAACTAAACAAGGCTGATTATCTGCTGTAGGTGAAGTTGACACATTATGATCCAAAAGGGTCTTCCACATCTAAAGCGGTTCACTGTAATGCTGAAGCATGCTTAGCTGTATACTCTGGTGTCCTATCTGGATGCTTACCTGAAATGCTTTGCTATTATCAAGTTAGTTATGGCGATGGAAGTGCAACCTCTGGATACTTTGTTCAAGATTATATGTATTATGACGAAGTGTCTGGAAACCTTCAGACATCATTAGGAAACGGCAGTGTATTTTTTGGGTAAGCGGTAGTTATTCAATGGTTCAGTACAATTTATGTGATGAGAATCATGAGATGATACGTTTTTCCGAAATCACCGTTTAGTTATCAGATAATTTTAGTAATAATGCTATGGAATGGTGTACTGTATTATGGAAATATTAACAAATTAAGATTGCAAAATAACTGCTGCCATCTTTAATGTTATGTTCACTGTTATTTGGATGGTCTTTGTATGATATTCAAACTCTTATGGCATGATCATGTTCTTCTACAGTACAGTTGGGAGGATCCATCTTATTTTATGGAAGAGGGCTCCAAAAGGCAATCTTGATTACTATTGTTCTTTTTGGTGTTTCTGCTTTAGCTAACTAATAGTGTGTGTTTACCATGTATATATTCTATTCTCCATTAGACATTTCTGAAGCCTCCTCTGATACCCTTCATGTTTTATACCTAATTTGCACCTTCATTGTTCTATAGCAGTGATCATGACGTTCAATATACTTTTGGTATTAAAATATATTTTCTTGTTTCTAGGTGTTGTGGCTATTTCTTACATTGCATTTACTTACAGATGTGGATCTAAACAAGAAGGACTCCTCAGTGCATCAAATGAAGCACTTGACGGCATAATGGGCTTTGGGCCAGCTAATTCATCTGTGTTGTCACAGCTTTCTCGAGCTAAAAAGGTAAGGAAAATGTTTTCACACTGCTTGGATGGCAAGGCTGGAGGAGGGATCTTTGCAATTGGTGAAATTGTGGAGCCGAAGCTAAACACAGTTCCATTGGTTCCAAATCAGTAAGTATCCATTGGTTCTAAATCTAAATCTTCAATTGTCGATAAATTAACACAAAATTATCCCTAGCCCTGCCTACTAATAGGAAAAGATGATTGCCAGCAAGGAAATTAAATACTTTTGGTCTTGTTGGTGTTGTAATTAGGGTAATTTAATTTCCATGTTAGGTCACACTACAATGTTGTCATGAAAAGTGTAGAGGTGGCCGGCCATGTCATTCAACTTTCCCCGGGTTCTCAAGCAGCTATAATAGACAGTGGTACAACTCTGGCCTATGTTCCGGATAAAGTTTATCAACTCATTATAAAAGGAGTATGTGGCTTGTCTTGAAGTCTGATCATTGCAAAGTTTTTTTTGATTTCAAACAGTTTTGACTTTTTGTAATTTACTTGCTATTTTCTCTTTGGCTGTTCAGATTGCTTCTCAGCAACCTAAGTTAAAACTCTTCACAATGGAGGATCAATTCAAATGTTTTAAGTACACTGAAAAGTAAGCATTTTCACACTCTCTGGAAAAAATTATAGCAGCTGTTAATTGAAATAGCAATCTGCTGTATACTTGCCGTCATGACTAACCAATTTGTCGGCTTATTTGAATATTTCATATTGTGTGTATTTGCATGCTCACATGTGCACTTATTTTTGAGCAAACACTACAGAAAATTCAAATTTTGGACATTGTAATTTAAGAATGATTGACGTTTGGGACATCATAATATTTGAGATTGAGAAGTATGGTCTGCCGGGTGCTCTTCCAACTTTGCCTCACTATGAAATAAACCTGATTTGTCATAGGGAAGAAGTTAAAGAAACCGATAGTTAATATTATTGCTTCACATCTAGTTAAGGTGCTCTAATAAGAATCTTTTCATTGTATAAAGTATGGCTCAAGTTTATATCACAGGCTAGTCTTGCAGTGTGAATTGATTGTCTAATTCACATACTTTTCCTATGTAATAGATCAACGGTTTATCTCCGTGATCAATTCAATGCTTTTGATGCATCAGAGTTGATGTGCTTTATTATTGACATGGCTCTCACTGTATATCTTCACTCAACGTCTCTGTAAATTTTGTTTGCATAATTTGATGCAATTTTTGCCGGTGCTACAATTTGTTTGATTATATTCTTTCCAGTCTTGATAAGGGGTTCCCTTCAGTCAAATTCCACTTCACAGAATCATTAAGCCTTGCTGTACATCCTCACGAATATCTCTTTGAGATGCATGTAAGTTCTGTACTCTGAGAGTTGCTACCTTACGCGGTCCATGTCGCTTGAAAAAGGATTTTGTATGTACAGGATTCTGTGAATGCAAAGTAAAGCTGCAATGAATCATGTTAAGGGGTCTTTTCAATTAGGTTTTATATTTATGTTCTACTGAAATGGCTCATTGGTTTGTTAAAGTTCTGACACATGAGAAACGTTGTATGAGCAGGATGGTACCTGGTGCATTGGTTGGCAAAACACCGGAAATCAATCCAAGACTGGAAGTAATTCCATTCTCTTGGGAGGTAAAGATTCAAGAATGAAGATCCCTATCCATCCTAGCAACTACCAATAATGTTTGTTGAATTTTGCTATACTCAAACCTTGATTTCTGTGTGTAGATCTAGTGCTGTCCAATAAGCTAGTGCTGTATGATCTCGAAAACCAAGCTCTTGGATGGACAGAGTACAACTGTGAGCCCTCCTCTTTAGCCTTTATAATATATATAATGGTTCTTTATAAGATGAGAATTTCAGTTCCTGTCCATCTCTCTAGATTCTATGTATTTATCTTATACTGTTGTGCTTTGTTTTCAGGCTCATCGAGCATCAAAGTGAAGGATGATGTGTCCGAAACTCCAGACAGCTTAGGGGCGCACGCGATCTCCTCAGCTTGCCATTCAGTAGCAGGAAGCGGTGTCATACTTGTGTTTGTGCTAGTAGTCACACTTACACTGTATGTAGTTTTAAATTTCTCTGAATTGACGTGATACCGCTGTATGTTGGCCATTCTTACCACGCCTTACATCTGTATGCATGTAGGTGTAATGTTTTCTTTTCATAGAACATCAGGACATTGACTGTAATGCATGCTTCCCTGTCATGTTTTTGGCTGGCTTATGGTAGCAGCGTAAGTTAAATAGAGAGGTTTTTTGCTTCCTTTTTTTTGGCTAAAGTGGGGATAAATTCGGGGTTTAACTCATAGCAAGGGGTAAATTTGCTATTCGTGATTGGTATCTGTCCTTGAGACAATGAATTGTCCTATGTAGGTCCTTAAATTTTGTACCCTCACAGTACCCCAAAATTTATCCATAAAACATATTTGCATGGGAATTAATAAAAAGTAAAAAAGTTGATCATATTCCAAAATTTGTCCATAAAACACATTTGTATAGGAATTAATAAAAAGTGAAAAAGTTGATAGGAAAATTGGATAAGAGAGATAATATATAAGATTAGATAAATATGATTTTTTTAATGAGTAAATTACACCCTTGGTCCTTTTACATTGATATATTTTTTTTATTGGTCCTTAAACTTTGCCTTGTTCTAAACAAGTCGTTATAGCTTAAAACATTTTTTTATTAGTCTCTAAACTTTATATTGTTCTAAAGGGATATCTAAACTATGAATTTTTTTACATATCTGATCCTTTCATCATAAGCACTTTAAACAACCATCAATATGCTCATGCGATAAGATGCTTATGGGAGGGTCATCCAAAATAAAATTCTCGAAAGTTAATCATTCATGAAATTAATTGAAACAAGTATGTTTTGAGAGGTAGTACAAATAAGACGTCGTACTATTCGGTTTATTGATATGATTGCACTCACAAGATCGAGTAGCGTAGACTAATGAGTGATTAGAATTCGGGTTCGCCGAATGCTGGTTCCTCGAGCCAAAACCAATTAAGGGCATGCTACACTTGATTTCAAAAAGTACTTTTTGAATAAAGGCATCTTTAATGGTAAAAAGTAGGTTTAAGGAAAAAAGATATCCCTAAAATTTTCTTTTTCTTTCCAAAAAACAATCCCACCTTTTTATGTGGTAAAGCTCGAATTCCTATCCCAAAACACAACATTCATACAACTTTTTTTACATTGGCCAATAACGATGCTTTTGCCATCCGAACAACCTTTTCAAGAAAAAGTAGACTTTTTTTTTTGCAAAAAATACTTTTTAAAATCAAGTGTAGCAGGTCCTAAATGAGAGCGAATATGTTGGAAGTGAGTATAAGGTTGAGTTGTAGAGGAAAAGTGAATGTCGGAAGAAGAACCTGTATAATAATAATAATAACAATAATAACAATAATAATAATAATAATAACAATAATAATAATAGCAATAATAACAATAATAATAATAATAATAATAATAATAATAATAATAATAATAATAATAATAATAATAATAATAGGGTCCGGATCCGGTAGGAATGATTATTATGGTAGGAAATAGGAATGAATCATAGCCATTGGATGAGGAGAGATCAAGGGCTCAAGAAAAAAAAGGGAAAAAACGGCACGGGCCGAATTTTCGGAAAACGGCACGGGCGTCTAGATTTGTGCAACCATATGGCCTATTTGTGCAACCGTATTTGTGCAACTCTATAGCCGATTTGTGCAACTCTATGACCGATTTGTGCAACCATATTTGTGCAACTCTATTGCTTATTTGTGCAACTCTATGATCAATTTTGCATTCATGTTATATTTTATAGCAGTCGAAATTCGTATAGTTTGTTTCGCTTTGGCAATTTGTGCAAGTCTATTGCCAATGTGCTGAATTCTATGGTCAATTTGTTCATCAATATTTGTGCAACTCAATGGTCAAATTTGTGCAACTCAATGGTCAAGTTTGTGCAACTCAATGGTCAATTTGTTCATTCATATTTGTTCAACTCTATTGCCAATGTGTTGAATTCTCTGGTCAATTTGTTCATCAATATTTGTGCAACTCAAAAGTCAAGTTTGTGCAACTCAATGGTCAAGTTTGTGCAACTCAATGGTCAATTTGTTCATTCATATTTGTTCAACTCTATTGTCAATGTGTTGAATTCTATGGTCAATTTGTTCATCAATATTTGTGCAACTCAGTGGTCAAATTTGTGCAACCCAATGGTCAAGTTTGTGCAACTCAATGGTCAATTTGTTCATTCATATTTGTTCAACTCTATTGCCAATGTGTTGAATTCTATGGTCAATTTATTCATTAATACTTGTGCAACTCAATGGTCAAATTTGTGCAACTCAATGGTCAAGTTTGTGCAACTCAATAGTCAATTTGTTCATTCATATTTATCAACTCTATTGCCAATGTGTTGAATTATATGGTCAATTTGTTCATCAATATTTGTGCAACTCAATGGTCAAGTTTGTGCAACTCAATGGTCAATTTGTTCATTCATATTTGTTCAACTCTATTGTCAATGTGTTGAATTCTATGGTCAATTTGTTCATCAATATTTGTGCAACTCAATGGTCAAATTTGTGCAACTCAATGGTCAATTTGTTCATTCATATTTGTTCAACTCTATTGCCAATGTGTTGAATTCTATGGTCAATTTGTTCATCAATATTTGTGCAACTCAATGGTCAAATTTGTGCAACTCAATGGTCAATTTGTTCATTCATATTTGTTCAACTTTATTGCCAATGTGTTGAATTCTATGATCAATTTGTTCATCAATATTTGTGCAACTCAATGGTCAAATTTGTGTAACTCAATGGTCAAATTTGTACAAATTAACCAACATAATCATTCATTATATATCTACTTACACTTGGCAAAGTTCTAACCGTCAGAATATCAGAAATCAAATTAAAATTTTAGATTGCTGTAGTATCACAGTGATTAACATATGCATTATCTCCCATGCAAGTTACCTCATACATGAAATCCTTGCATTATGATCGCTTGAAGTGACAAGGGAATCTTTCCCACTTAACAAACAATCAATCTTCAATCTCTGAACCGTAGATCCCTGGTTACAAAACACACCAACTTCTGATAAGGTAGAGATAAAGTTTGACAAACACATATAATGTGCATAAACTAAAAAATTGCAGGACTGTTTCATGTGCAATGAAATAGATCAGAATTCAAGACAAAACAACATCTTAGACTGATAAGATGGCATATTTCAACTTCAGTGAGTTTAGTGAGAAAAATTGCCATACAGCAACTTACATCATGCAATGCTACTAATTCTAGAAAGTAGCATTGTGTCCATATCCTACTCTTACATGTGAATGTCTACGAATCGTTCAACGTACAGCATAATAATTCCTAATGTGACTAGCAAGTGTTAAAGAATCTCTTGTATTTGTATTCTAGCTTTTGCCAATACCTCATAATAATTCCTAATGTCCATATACTAATTCTAGAAAAATTGCCAATACCTCCAAATCGAACCCTAAAACCGAGCTAGCACTACTCGAACCAGGGAATTCTTCCTCATACCGCTCAAACTCACATCTCGCTAGTCTCCTCTTCCTATCAGCCTGGTTTTCTAGCTGAGGCACAAGATTTCTGAACATTTGCTTCTGCTTTTGCTCCATCTGATGCAAATGATCCCTCAATCTCTGCGCCTCAGATTCGATTTGCTTCTTTTCCTCTTCCTGTCTCTGCAACTCGTCAAGAAGTGATTCTCGCTCGTTTCTCAGCCTAACTACTTGTTCCGCACACGCTCGCCTTTCGGATTCCGTAATCGAGCTGGAGCTTCCTTGCACATGGAGACTCTGAGCTGAGTGGGTGTGAACAGGCTTCCGCCTGTGAATATTCGCGAGGAGTTGAGGCTGGCCTCTGATGAAATCGTCATTCGCAAACTCCCATTGCTCTGGATCGGTCTTTTTGAAGCCCTATTTCACCATCGCAATCACGAATTTCAACAAACAGGCACAAGGAAAGAGACGGATATGAACTGATTACAGATGAATGAAAGAGAATGGAGGCAAATCGCTTACATATGTGTTGAGCTTAAAGGTGAGAGAAACTCATAGTAACATCAAATTTCCGCCATTGACAACCATCCGAAGCCAAATTTTGCCTCATCACAGCAGAATGCACAAATTCGTTGATAAACAGTGGTGAATACATAGTAACATCAAATTCTGAAACTGAAACCATAATTCCCCAATTACAGTGGTGAATGCATGCAATTGATTCAAAATCCTCACTAAATTTCACAACAGAAGTTCAAATGCTCGCAAATCCGACACAGAAACCGTAATTCCGCAACATCAGTTTCAGAATGAAGGCGAAGAAGACGGAGATGAGTGAGACCACGATTTCTCCAGCGCTGATGTCGGAGAGGGAGATCCGGAGGAGTTCGTGGAAACGCAAAACGCAAAACTCCGGTTCCAGACCTGGAAGCTGCCATGGATTGAACTTATAGAGGTCGATTTCAGCGCCGGAGAGAGGTCGGCGGACAGTGTCTTCGGGAGATTTGCCGGAACGGTAGTGGTTGCCTCCACAGGGACCGGATCTAGGGTTTGTGGCCGTTAACGGCGAGAATTGGCTCAGCTCCGCCGCCGCCTTGCTGTCGGGAGGTGGAGGAGTGGAGGAAGAAGGCGGCGGTGGCTCGCGGCGAAGACCATGTCGGAGGAGAGGATGAGGAAGACGGAGGTCGAGCGACGTCGCTTGTTTTATTTTTCATTATCACAGAGATCGGGAGCGTTTATTTACAGAGTTATATAAACCGTACGATCTATTGTAATCCAAGGGTGGAGAAACAGAGATCGGGAGCGTTTATTTAAGAGTCATTCTTATATGACTCTTTCTCAATAATAATAATAATAATAATAATAATGTTGTTGTTTAGGGATCCATTTAGAACGATATAAAGTTTAGGGACCAATATGAAAGATACTTTAAAGCTTAAGGGGCCATTTAGAACAATGTAAAGTTTAAGGACCAATAAGAAAAATATCTCAAAGATCAAGGACTAATGAGTGTAATATATAAGATTGTATGATGATAAGATTGTAAAAGTATAATGATATAAATGGAAAATATGACAACATGGACAAATTTTCACAGACACTAAAAAAGGAACAATGGACAAACTTCTGGGACGGAGGGAGTATATTTTCTATCTTTCTCATAACTTCAGTGTACTGATAGTTTGTAATTAAAAAAAGGGGAAATTTCATGTGGTGACCCCATAGTTTTGCAAATTCCACATGGTACACTAACCCTTCCGGAATTCCACTCATTACCTCGAGCTTTTGCACATTTCGTGTGGCAGCCTCAGATGTTAAAAGTATATAAAATGTGACTACATTATTTGGTTTAATTGAATAAACGACATATAATTTAGTTTTTTAAAACTATCTAATCTATTTTATAAAAATTATGAATAACAAACATCCCTTAATAGTTAATACACATATTTTTTTATTAGGTGAATTTTATAACTTGGAAAACACACTATATATGTTTATGTAATATAACTTTATAAAATCTAATTGTTTACACATATTTCATGACAAATATATTTTTATATTTATAAATCCTTGGTATTTTCATTTAAAAGCAAACTTTTTAATTAATGCAAAAAAAACAACTTTCTTAAAATATTTTTTTTATATAAAAATTACAAGTTTATTTTTTTGTAGAAATATTAAAATGGTGGAAAATATTTTGAAATTACATGTGATTTTCATCATTTAAAAGGGTATTATTTTACCATATAAATTGAGAATATGTAGTTTCATGGAAAAAAAAACTTTATATAACTTATAAGACATTGATTTAGAATTTGGGTCATTTACTCAATTAATTAAGTTATGCGCCTATATATTGAATACTTTTAATGATTTATAATACCTCGAGGCTACCATGCAGAATATGCAAAACTTCAAGGTTGCCACACGGAATTCCAAAAAAGGTTTGTATACAACGCGAAATTTGTAATTCATCGGGATCACCAAGCGGAATCTGTACTCTTAGTTGTTGCCAGCGTCACATTGCTGATATGTTTGGATTTATAGCTCTTTGGTCAATGGAACAAAAAATTTTAACTTTCGAAATTGGAAGTTTTTTTTGGTTAAGGGTGGGCACCGGTCCAAGACCGGACCGGACTGGCACCGGATTGCCCGATAAAACTTTTGTAGAGACAACTTTAGTAGCTTTTCTTGTAGAGGCAGCTTTAGTAGGTCTTAATGTCGATGCAACTTTGGTAGGTTTTTTTGTGGATGCAATTAGGGTAGCTTGAGATGGTGGTGGGATGGTGTATGTCATGTTCTCTTGGATTGGTTGAGATGGAGTAAGAGTTGGGCTTGTTACTGGGCTTGGGTATCCACTCTCAACTGGGCCTTTGCTTCTTAGAACGGTTGGGCTAACCTCATTCTCCCCAACTAACATACATACACATGAACAAGCCTATCATTTCCAGCTCTTGAGACAACCTCTATCATTTCTGCATCTCCATTTATGTGCTTCAAACCATTTTGAGTAGTCTGTCCAGGTGATAAGAACCAAAACTTACACACACTGACTACCTCTACATCTTCTTTCAACATTTATAAAACTTTTGACACACAATCTGTATCCACTGTTTCATACACATAACTTTCCCCTTCTTGTAGCATAAGTGTCCTATTCTTGACTTGTAGACCTGACCCTCGTACATGAATTTGAAATTTACCTCCATCTGTAACAATAAAGAACACATTAATGGCTGGAGTGAGCATGAAAATTGCCCCCGCCATTCATCCAATCCAGATTTGGATTGCCTACAGTTCAAAGACTTTAATAATGATAAAAGACGAATCTTTGCATTTTTTTAGCCATTTATGCAATTTGTTCAGACATGTGCTAGAAAGGGACCTCATCCTAACCATATTTTGTCCTAGTCTATTTAATTACATGCTTAGTCACGCCAACTATTCGAATTTCTCACATAAAAAACAGATATAATCGTAACAAAATGGAGAATCACATATACACACCAACAAACAGGCTCACAGATAATTTTGATCAAGAAATTGTCAGTTGGGGAGATTCTGAACTGGGGATTTACAAATTTGAGCCCTAGAAATCGCACAAGTCAGTCGAGGGAGAAAGAATCCAAATTTGGCTGTAACTTGGGGGGAAATAGAGGGGCTTTTCGGTCATTGTACTAGTTAAAGGGAAATCAAACAAATTTTTTTAATTGGGTGGTAAAAAGATAACGAAGTGCATTGTAGGGGTAGTTCACGGTAATTAGCCATTGAAAGAATGGTTTATCCGAATATGACAGATTGTAAGGGTGATTTCCGATAGAAAAGGCCCAATATAAATCAACACTCTAGAAAAGTGCATTGTAAAGACTGTATAGTACATTTTTAAGCTGTAAAAGTATCTTCCTTGTTTAGAGACAAACGATGATTCGACTGAAAATTAAGTAGCCGAACTTCCATGTTTCGTTATTTCAATAGTCCAATAGCTAGAAATTGGAGTGAAGCATTATAACGGCGAATTCATCCAAATTAAGTACAGGTCCAGAGTCAATATCAAATTTGGCTAACCATTTATGTACAGAATTCATCATGAATTCATCATCAATTTCACCATCAATTCATCCAATTATTCATCAATTACTTCTACTATACATTACCAATTTCAAGCACCATGTAGGAATTTTAAGATCTTAGCAACAGATTGAAGACAAACTAATTGAATAAACGAAAATAAACACGATTGAGAGAAAGTAAACACGATCAAGAGAGCTAGAAGAACAAAGCGACCAGTTGAAGGTCGTGCATTGGGAAATCACCGAGAAATCAACACGAACAGAGAGGTACTGAAGGGGATGAATATCACCGACATAACCAGAGAATGAGATAAGGAACACAACTTAGGTTGAAAGACAAAATTACCCTGGCTCATAAAAAAAAAATTGATAAAAGAACAACCTTTAGATCTACCCAATCCGATGGGTGAAGGAACGCCTCATATTTCACTGTATATATATAGTATATATGATCCAGGGTTTAGTGCTGGTGTAATCTTGTAATGAAAATGGAACATGCTATGCAACTTTAGAAACCTTCAACTGTGCATTATTGCTGAGATGGGAATACCCCAACATGATCTGATTCCGTACCAGTAAACAACTGCTAAGCATAAGAAGATTTTAATTAGTTCTTTGTCAACCCCCTCTCTAGGTTCCCCTCCCTACCTCCGTCCTTCCTCATTTTTGATCTTGCATATCTGCAAGGCATAAGAAGGTTTTGGTTAGCTATGTTAATGCACACTCTCTGCACATACAATTTAAAGATGATGAAATAAATCAAGATTGTTACTCAATATGCATTCCGCCTCTGTCGGATGACGACAAATTGCTTTCTTGGAGAGAGTTCATGGCATTTGTTGCTTGCTCTACCTCCTGACAGATATTATCATGATAAAAACAGGTTAGCTTTTGTCATCCTTGATGGAATCAACCATTAATTAGAGCCCAAAAACTACATATGAGTTACAGAATAGAAGTAAAACAACAGAGAAAGAGCTGGAAACAGAAATACTGTTTAATTAAAATCATGTCTTCACCTGTAAGACACGCAGAAAAGAATGCTTTTGATATCAATATGATAGGAAGTTCAAACTTTGGACTGGAGGCATGGGGAGACATGGTTATATACAAACATCAAGGAAATCCAAGTGAAAAAGATGTAATCAGGAATAACGCAACAGCACAGATAAACTAGTGGGAAAAAGGAAACCCCGGAAATTATTCCCCAACTGGTAGCCCTTAGGCAACAACAACAAATTCCAATTTAGGATGACACAACCTGCTTCTGCTGTATTGCTCTTATTTATACTAAAGCTAACCCTAGGGTCAACCCCTCTGTGACTCAAACAAAACTAGTCTCACAGCTTGGATGTCTCCCCTTTGAACATTTATGCCTCAAGCCTGAAGTATTCTTGAAGCTTCCAAAACTTTCTATAATGTGCATAAAAATATTTGATTACTATCTTATCAGAGGACACTAGCTTTCGCCATGACCACATAGTGTATATATTCTGATCAAAATTTTCCTAAAATTGCACCAATATTACCACAATCACCTAGTAGAAGATTCCAGTCAATCAGATAATAGCTAATCATGTTGTGATCATTTATGAACCGTATTCTACTGACTTGTTTCATTTTTCATTCCAAAACATTTACCCTTAAAACTACATTTGCATCTAAGAAATATCTCTTGAACTTTTTACATTTATCAGGACAAACTTTTCATCCAAAAACTCATTTTTACCCCCAAACAAAGCAAGCCCTACCTCAAAATCAACAAATGCTACTGGCATTCCACCTCTAACTCGCAGCTTCAAAATATTAAAACCTGGATACCTAGCATCAAACACATAAAAAAAAATGTTATTTAAGAATAAAGTAATAGAACAAATAAAAAAAATATATTAAATCTATAGGTAATGCACTATACTATCTTGGACAAGCTACTTACAGTGAAAAAGCTTCTCTCAACTCCTCCTCGGTGCAATTGGGGCCTAGATTTGCGATAAATAAGGTGGAACATTGTCGAGGATCACCTTTAGTATTCCTTTCTATATGTTCATGAGAAGTCTGAACATAAACAGAACATAATCATGGAGAAGCAACAGAACAAACAAAGCTAATTGACAGAAAAGTTTATTCAGGAACACAACAGAATATACAATAAACTGCAAGGGGGATTAACTGTAAGGAATAAAAGAACTAATACAACAACTACCAAATTATATACGATCCATTGTAAGGAGGGTTAACTAACATGATGAAGAAAAGAATGTTAACTAGAATGAGCCCACCATGCAAATATAAGCATATCAAGGAATAAAATGAACAAACTCTGGAATAAATTTATGTCAAACTGAAAAGAAATAAGAGAACAAATTATGAGAAGAGTATGAATGATAAGATTTGCATCATTATAATGCCTATTTGTCTAATTTACTTCATTTAACAAATTTCGAATTTCTTCAATTTTTAATCATTCAACTTCAAGAAGAATGTGTGCAATTCTATTGTCTGCATGAAAGTTGAAATAAGCCCATCAAGATGAACAATCCTATAACCTATAGGTCCCATAGAGTTGAGCGGATTTGGACAGAAAAAGTTAAGGGTTCCTCATATATCATTAGCTAGAAAGCACAAATACTCCTTCAAATTTTAAATGCTAATTCAAATTATCATTATCACTAACATTTGCAAACAAGTGTGAAGCACGAAGAAAAATTAATAAATAAAGAAAGCACCCACATTTGATTTGGTACTGTCAGGAACTGCTGTAAACTTGCCACTGAACGATATCACAATAAGTTGATTTAGTCATAGTTGAAGGTGGCAGACATAGATACCAACTTTAAAGTAGAAGCATAGGCATACAGAATCTAGGGTTCAAAACCTTTCTGCTGATGTTTGAGCACCATCCTGTGGACTTTCATGTTCACTGTCTCCTTCAACAATAAACAAGTTCACCACAAATGATAAGTGAAGTCAAGGATGAAACTGCCTCGCTTAAAAAGGAAAGAAATGTTGAGCTAACGCATTTGATATGAAATTGGATCCTGTGAAGCTTACCATCCTCACTAGATGTGTCTTGGCCCTTTTGGGTAGCATCTTTTGTCAGTTTCCATTTATCAATTACAACATAGGGTCCACCACCTATAAACAAAATAAAAATAAGGAAATTAAACTTTCCGCAAGTGATGAATCAAAGGTTTACTAATGATATGATCTTACAGACATTATATGTAAATACCTGGCGTGCGTTTCCTCCTTGAGTTCGACCTAGCTAGCTCAACATGCAGAACTGAGCCAGCCTCAGGATCAAATTTAACACCCTGCACAAACATTACTAATTTATGATATAACATATTACACACAGTGATCAGGTTTAAAGATGTGACATCGATATATATGCATCAGTGATTAGGAAAGTAAATCATCTTAGCAGAAAATAATTCTACTACAGTGTCCAATTTACTCCTCAATCAGATACAGAACTAAATTTCACACTTTTTTGACATTTCTCTTATGTTTCACCAATGGTTCATGCAGAAGTAATTGAACACACATATCATGAACTTGAGCAATAACGTCACAATGAGATATTTAGGCATGCATTCAATCATAGATGGTAATTAAGCCTGGCAGCTCAAATGATTCAAAGTTTCGGGTTCAAAGTTCAAATGTAAAAGAGAAACAGTAGGCTAGCTCCTTCAAGAAAGGGTTTGGTAATTTATACACTTCCTATAGTGCAACTACCATGATGAAATAGGTATATTGGGCTCTATGTGAAAGGTCATACAAACAACTTAAATTCATTTACAGGCCAATAGGCTATCCTTAGCTTATGAATCAAATACTATAAAGCACTATAATTGAGAAATGTAGACAAATTCTAAAACATTGCCATTCACAAATGCTTTAAGTGTACTTATCACATGATCGTATAAACTAAACACCGCTATGCAGTTGTATTTGCAAGATGATATAAGGTAAGGAAAGAAGAGCGGCATGCACATATAAACAATAACCCCAAAAGGGATGCACATCATGGCAGAACAAACAACTATCTTCGATACAGTAACAGATGAAAAAAAAATCTTACATCTAAAGTGTTCAATGATGCCACAGCTGACTCATGATTAAAAAATGTCACAAACGCAACAACCTGCAGACAAAAAATAGCCCTCAGCTTATGAACAAGTGAACAACTAAGTTTTAATGTTCAGAATCATGTTCCAAAAAATAAAAAGGTGATCTATATCAATTATAAAGATAAGGTGCAAATATATTTCTCAAGAACTATTTTCTAAAATCTTCAATTGGAACTGAATCCTCGAACCAAAACCTTGATAATATAATCCACCTGAACTGAATCCTTGGAATAAACTTCCATAGGATCTGAACGCTTGAAACAGAATTCTGATGTTCAGCCTAACTAGCTCTTGTTCACATTCAATGGTGTATTACTTTGACCTAGAGAGTAAAAAAAATGACTTGATAATGCATACATCTCCTTCCATGGCCAAGAGCCCACTAAAGATCCGAAAATGCTAACATATTCAGCTCAAACTATCTCTAAGAAGCCAAAGTGTCAACACTCTATATGGATACTTGATTTTGAGGTTGAAGTAGACAATCAATTGGCTCAATCCAAACGTAAACAAAAAATGAGATAACAAAGCCATTTACGGATTGAAAGAAATGAGGTATGGAAACTTGACAAAGCAAATATGTGCTAGAGCCGAGTCATTAAACAAGCATGAACTTGGATTAATACAAGTACATAGATGTATATACAATGTTTAGCCAGATATGATAAGAGCAAATGAAAGTGATAGACTGATAGGATAAACAGAATGTGAATGTTCCTGCAGCATTGCAAGGAGGCAGATAGAGTAAGGCTACACCTTTCTATTTACGAAGGGACTATATCTTCCTCCTGAAACATACAGCAGTAACTAGTCTTCCATAAAAAATGAACGTCCCTAAATCTTTCTCTGAAAATGAAATGTTGGTTAGAGTGGCAGAAAATTTTATTCTTCTGCTGTAGTAAATGCCTACATGTGTAGAAACTTTCCCATGGATGTGTTGAATTGACAGAACCGTGATGAAAAGAGGCAGAAAAACTCATTTTGATACCTTACTTTCGCATTGCAAGCATCTAACAATACATTTATCAATTTCAAAAGCAAGAACGAAAAGCCATCTAACAATGCAACAGGAGCCACAGTATTCCCAATAAGATGAGAAACAGTCCACTTGTACAAGCAGGTTCGCATTTCCTTCATAGCCTTGGTAGCTCCATAGAAAAAGGCAGACCAAACAAGCATTGATGTATGAAACACAATGAGAAATTGAAATACAATTCCGTGGAACAACGAAAACCTAGTAGTAGCGTGATTATAACTTGATATAGGCAACAACTCGGCGAATTGGGAAGAGGAACACATGAAACAGAAGAGAACCGATTGAGAATTCAGGAGAATTCGTGATACCTGGTGGCCGCGGCCAGTGTACTTGAGCTGGCAGGAGTCGAAGCCAGGGCGGCGGCGGAAGAGGTTGTGGATTTCGCGGGGCTTAACGTCGTCGGGGAGGCCGGAGATGAAGAGAGTGTTGATAGATCGGTCTTTCGAGTCATAATCCTTGTGGAGTTGGTGGAGGTAGTAAACCTCCATTTTCACTCTGCGCACCACAAAAATCAATTAAAACTCAAGACATAAAAGGCCTCGTCGTCGTCGGACTGGACCCTCCACGGGACACCTCCGTGGACCAAATGCGGACGCTATTTGCGCTCTTTAATTAAGCTATTTGCACTCGTAAAATGGGGTCGTATGAGAATCTCGTGGTTTAATGAGCCTCTCCATATTGGAAAAAAAACTCCAAGATTTTTTATTTTTTTTTATCAAGAAACGGGGTTCCCCTGCGTAAATTTTATTGCTTAAACGAAAATATGCTCAACATGAGCTACACAATGCTCATGGAGGAGGTCAATAATAGGATCCGGAGGAAACGAAAATAACATAAAATCAGAAGTGAACTCTAAAGCTAAATTGGCAAGGGAATCGGCAACTTTATTAGCAGATCTCCAAAAGTGGGTGCGTTGGAGGTGGTCTCGACGAGCTTGGAGCATAGTACGGCATTGACTGATGAGGAGCATATCCTTGTGAGGAGAAGGCTGAGCTTCAGTTAACAACTTGTACGCCACAAGCGAGTCAGTACACAGCATGAAGGAGTCCGCAGGCCTTCGAGCAGCAGCTTCATGGCCATGGAAAAGAGCCAGCAATTCAACCCAAGTACTATCACAACTCCCACATTTGAAAGTAAAGGCTTCATGAAAAGTACCATGGGCGCCACGAAGAACTCCCGCACCCCCAGCAAGGCCTGGATTTCCTTTAGAGACACCGTCGACACAAATTTGAAACCAGCCCGGAGATGGAGGACGCCAAAGAGTCATAGGCTGAGCTTAGGTTTCCGCAACATTTGATTGGTGGCCAACCGACAGCAGCTGGGCTTTCGCGGCTCTATAGGCACTAGAAACCGAAATGACCACATGTGATAGGCTAACGTGTTCATCCCGGTGATCAAAAACAAGACTGTTTCGGGCTTTCCATGTGTACCAAACCATGGTAGTGAAAATCGAACTCCAATTATCCAACCAACGAATATTATCAAAGATCCAATCTTTAACATCAGTGGTCGAGAAGAAAGGGCCGGTAAGATTGTTGCCAGCAAGAGCACGCCACACCAGCTGAATGGCAGCGCAATCACGGAGGAGGTGCAGCGGCGTCTCGAGTTGAGCACAACGACGACAGGAGCTGTCGGAAGCTATATGCCGGCGAACTCGAACCGAGTTATAGAGGATAGCCCCATGAGCAGCGAGAAAAAGGAAGAATCTCGCCCGCTGTTGCACGTCTACCTTCCAAATGTAACGCCACACACCATGTTGAGCCATTGGTACAAACTCATCCTGCAACATCTTCATAGCCGACTGACTGGTGAAGGACCCTGAGTGATTCAGGTGCCAGTAAAAAGAATCATTGTCGTCTGGGTTGTCTGAGAGAGTCACAGAAGCAAGCCTGCACAAAACGGTAGCCGGAAGACTCCCATCCAACGCAGCCCAATTCCAAGAACCCCCGGTCCAACAATCTGCCACAGTGGCGTCTAATTCTTCATCTGTCAAGGCAGAGAGTGCCTCCGAGATGAGCGGTTTTGGAAGGAGCCAACAATGATCCCAAAAGAAAGTGGCCATGCCATTCCCAACCGTCATTCCTATCCCTGGGCTCAAAACTTGGGAGCCATGGACAAGCCCTTTCCAAGTAATAGAAGAAAGAGGTCGTTGTGGGAAGATATCTACATCGAGGCGATGACCACAAAACTTCCCACGAACCACTTGAATCCATAGGGCATTCGGTTCCTGTAAAACCCTCCATCCAAGCTTGGCCAAAAGGATATTGTTTTGGTTCCGCATTGTACGAAGACTAAGCCCATCGTGACTCTTCGGGGCTGTGAGTTTTTCCCATGCCACCAACTGCATCTTCTTAGATTTAGGAGTCGAACCCCATATGAAGTTCCGAATCACCTGATCAAGGTTGTCACAAATCGCTCGTGGCACCAAACACCAACACATATTTCACTAAATGTTTTGTTTAGATCAGGTATACTATTGTAATTTAAAAATAACTGCAATAATTGATTAAATAATTAATTGTACTATAGGTATATATTAAATTTTAAACTAATTAAGTGTTTATTTATATTTGGCGTTTAATTCATGGATATAAAAAAACCTAATTATGCTTTCATATGAGGACCACATCATTCATGATTGAAGTTTTAATTAAAAAATAAGTAAATCTTGTAGGACACTAGTTGAATATTCAAGTGATTGAAGAATTAATTTCAGTATCAGAATAATTTGTAAATTTTAAACTAAGTGATTCTTATTATTTATTGTTTATCTCAAGTGTATAAAGAACTTATACGACAATATGCCACTAGTTCAAGTATTTGATGTTAATTTTTTGTTTTATATATGCTTTTTATGTATCATACTCCAAAGAAATTATAGCTGTTTATTTGTTATATTGTAAAGCATATTTTTAATTGAACTATTTCTTGTTTCTATTCTTGTTTACTTCATATTTTTATGTTTCGTTTTGTAAATCATGATTATGTTTTATATTGTAAAGTATTGTTATGAATTATATGCTAGCAATGAAAAAGTGTGTATATACATATATATATTTTTGGTATGTTAGTTGTATATGACTTTATGTCTTCTTATTTGGTGGTGTTTTAAGTGTGTTTTTCTTAGTAGTTTTATCCCTTTTCTCATCTTTTCTTGAGTGTTTTGTTCCCTTTTAGCTTAGTTCCCGCATTTCTATGAGATTCGAAGACTATGCGTTTTTTATGTGTTTTGTAGTATTTTGGCAAGGATCAAGGATCATTTTGAAGGGGAATCAAGGCATGAAGCAAGGCTTGAGGTAAAGAAGGAAGAAGAGGAGCAAGCCATGAAGAAAGCAAGAGGGAAAGCCAAGAAGAAGAGGTGAAATGAGGTCTGGATCGAGGTAGATGCAAAGCCGGGCTCGAGATGGGATTTCAACCTCGGACCGAGTTGCCCAGTACCTCGGGCTCGAGATGGGATTTCAACCTCGGACCGAGTTGCCCAGTACCTCGGGCCCGAGGTCCCCTCCATGTCGGTCCATGTCGGTTTCGTGTGGATTGGGCAGCAAGGCATTAAGATGTAGACTTTCACATTTGCTCCTCATCTAAAAAGGCTCTCTTATTCTTCTAATTGGGGGTTCCCACACTAACCAACACACAATTCTCTCAAGAGAATACTTAGAGAGCAAGGAGAAAGGAGAGGAGGAGGAGAAGAGAGAGGATCGGCCAAGGAGAGGAAGGGATTGCTAGGTTGGATTGTTAGTTTAGCTTTGCTTTGATTTGATCTTTTGGATTTGGCAACTTTGGTTTTGAATTTGTGGATTGAACTTGAGATTGTGAATGAAATTTGCCTTTGATTGGAAATCGATGATGATGATTGTGATGTCTTGTGATTTTGTTGCTTTTGCTACTTGCTACATGGAGTAGATCTCCTTGATCTTGGGTTATGGGGGAATGATCTAACTATTTTGGGCTAGAAACCCCAGCTCCATAAGCCTTGAGTGCTTGATCTAGGAATCACTCTACATAGAGCTACAATTCCTTGCGAAAGTAGGGGATCAAGGCTTGTGATTGGCAAAGTAACGAAAGTGAAAAGCATCCATCACGAGACCTTGCATCGAAGGGAAGAAGCGAAAGCCAATCTCTCAATGATCGATGTGTAGAAGTGGTTTGGACAAGGTGAAAGCCTCTCGATCCAACCTCAATCATCACTTATTGCTTGAATTGGGGTAGAATAAGCTCAATCTACTAGAGAAGGAACCCAAAACCCAGGATCTATTTTCAAACCCTTAAGCTCGACATCCCCAGGTACATCGGTCCCGACATTATCCATGTCGGTCCCGACATCCTCTGTCCTTGCCAACATTGGGCCCGACATGACCTTGTGTCGGTCCCGATTGTTCCTTTCATTTTCCTTTGTTTTAAGTTCTCCTTTCCCATTTTCAAGTATTTTGGCATAACAATCGAGTAGACTTCCCGAGTGTTCGACACCCACCACGTACTACATCGGGGTCAGGTTATAAATGTATCTCTAGACCCTCGCATCCGTACGTGAGCGATCATGACTCTAGGGTGTATATATATATACATATATATATACATACCTCCAACTAGGGTGTATATACATACACTTAAACCTCTATAAATTAATAGGGTCGGGATCGGAGTATTTTATTCTTTTATCGAGATATTAATTCATTGATCAATTAATATTTAATAATTTATAGAGATTTTAGTGATAGAAATATTTCCAGTTAAGTAATATCAAGTATTGTTATTGAACCAAAAATAATATCAACTACAAAAATCATAAAAGTATAGTCAAACTATTAACATATTTACTAAAAGTAAAAAATGGATAATTTTAGATGATTGGTATTATTGTACATTTCTTATATAACAATTATTAATTTATGATTTTGTTGGGACCTTATATTTCTATAGTGTTTTTTTTAAATTTATTATCTTATTATCTTATCGAAAATCGACAAATATTACACTAGCCCAAGTTAGGACCGAGGAAAAATATTAATTTACCGTGTTTATTAATTTATCGAGTATTAGTTTATAGGGGTTCCACTGTATATATTTTTTGGTATGTTAGTCGTATATGACTCTATGTAGTTATTGTTTTTATGAACATCGGAATTAGTTTTTATGAATACTGAATGATTTTATGTTTAATATTTAGAGGAAAGTTAATATATACATTAAATACAATATAAAAGTATTATGAATAAATTTCTTTTTTTTCTAAGAAAACGTTCATTGAAAACGAAGGTAGAAATACTTGAATCAAAACACAATTTAAAAGCATACATTAAACTTAATGTAAAAGTACTTAAAAAATAAATAAAGGTAGAAATACATGTTGGGACATACATCACATTCAACCTAGAAAAAACTAGGACCTTGACTTGAATCTCCTGGTTGATAGTCTAACCTAAATTATGTATTGTGTCAGTGTGGTTCTTCAGCCCCTTGAATTGACTCCCTGAATGGGTAACCACCATTATGGTAACTGCTATGATGGTGGGGATGTAGCATTCTTGACATTGTGACGAATCTTGAGTGTACAGTTGGAACTGTGAGGTTCTATGATGAGTTGACATTGTCGAACTTTAGTACGCGGTAGCGACTGTGTTGGAACTTGAGGAGTCGGCGGAATGGGTTCGTGAGGTAAAGCATCATAAATATGTATACACATAGGGTTCACCTCTTGATACCGATCAAATACCACCATATTATCCATTACATATCCCTTATAGTAGTTGACACTCTATAAAATTCATAGAAAAGAGAAAAATATTATGCAAGATTGCTCATTATTAATATGTAACAAAAAATGACAGAGAAATTCATGATATGAGTAAAATGTAAAGTATAATTACGTACCGCAATAGGGTTTTGGCCTGGTTGAGAAAGCATAGGGAGTTGTTAGTTTGGCCTGAATCGGTTATCATTAGACACTCTAAGAACCTTAATGTGTGAGCATGGTTCAAACCAATCCATGTATCTCGGGGCCACTTCCCATCCTCTGGTAGTGCAGGGCAAGTTGAAAATATCATCCTCAATGGGGTAAGAGTGGGTAACCCAGTTACAATGATTTTGATTGTACGTGCGGTCCACTTATAGCCTTTAAGGGCTAAATGGGATTCTGCGATATTTGTTATACAAACCTATATTGTCGAGTGACCCGCAAAGGCATGAACGCCTTTATACTGCATCACACCATGATACAGGGAGTAACCGTAGTTCACATGAAAATCAGTTGATGGATGTTATGGTATCAAGTTAACCTATAAGTAAAATTGTGAATGGTAATCATGTGAATAAATAATTAAAAACAAATAAATATGTAAAGAGTCAATTATTATTACCCCAGTCAACTAGATAATGGTCCAGATTTCTCTGAATACCTTCAATCTACTCTCAAATGTGGTATGTGACCGGGTAGGCGGTGCTCGTCAAGTTCGTTGGACCCTTGCCGTAAATACAAGATCTTGGTTGTGAATGAAATCTGAGTTCATTTCACTTTTGAAATCGATAAAATATAGTTAGATCCAATTCTAAAACACAAGACATGTGTTAATATGGTATGCATACTTGTAGAAGATTTAAAAAAAAAAGTAGTAAGTACAGAATACTCACATATAGCAGACTCAAACAGTCGGACACACACTTTGTTTCGGCACGAGTTGCCTTCCCCATTACCTTGTACAAATGCACGAGGGTCCAAACACCCCAAGCATATTTCTTGAACCCGGCCTGTCCAGTCTTAGGCAAGGCAAACTAAATGATCATCGACTCTTGTTGTTGACTTGTGTCAAGCCAGTCAAAAGACTCATCACGGTAGTAGAGATAGCGGCGACTAGAGTTGCTTCATGCAATTCGTATCTAGTTAGCCAATGTTCCATTACAACTTAGAGGGATTCCTTGGTGGCATATTTCTTCCTTTGTATCATCAAAATCGATGTTGTACAATTTGGAGAAATATAGTGTCGTAAACCAGGGGTGAGCATCGGTTCGAAACCAACCCGAACCGACAATAACCGACCCGAACCGAAACCGATATTTTGGAAATGTGTGAACCGAAAACCGAACCGAACTTTTTCGGTTCGGTTCGGTTCGGCTTCGGCTTAGGTCGGTTCGGCTTCGGCTTAAACCGAATGAACCGAGCTTATTCCAACTTTACTAGTTAATGAGAAGCAATACAGATCGACAATGAGAATTGATGAAAATCGACATATAGGATTCGAGGAGGTCGGGATGGCGGCGAGATTGGAGAGCGGAGTGCCATAGAGATAGATAAAGACGGGGAGGTCTGGTTTGGAGACCGGCGATTGATCGAAGATTGAAGAGGAATCGATGAAGATAAAGACGGTTCGGTTTCAGTAGTCGAGAAGGTCGGGAAGACAACGAGCTTGGAGACTGACGACTAAGAAACCATGGAGATCCGACGGGAGCGAGGCAATTCGTGGCCGCCGACGAGCTGACTACAGGACAGGGAGGTTGGGGAGTGGAGACTCAGAACGGCTAGGGTTTACACAGTGATCGATTGTTTTAGAATTGAGAGGGACACATATCAACGTGTTTGGGTAAGGCAACATGTTGGGTGGGCCAAAATTAGAGGAGTGGTGAAGTGTGCTATTGGGCCAAGAAGGATAACAGATCCAAATCAACTATCAATCTAATAATAAGTGGATAGGGATTTTAATTTTTTTTATACTTCGGTTTAACCGAACCGAACCGTTTCTAAACCGAACCGAATGTACCGAAACCGAAAATTTGAAATTTCCTAAACCGAAAACCGAACCGAAAGTCATCGGTTTCGGTTTGGTTCGGTTCGGTTCGGTCGGTTCGGTCTAAAATTTCGGTTCCGACCGAACCGTGCTCACCCCTACGTAAACCATGTGGAATCTCCGACGTTACTTCTACACCATCAATAGGAATCCAAAAAATAAAGCTGACATTGTGGAGTGTACGTGATTGTCATCTCGGCCCACTGAAAATGAAATCTATTCATTTCCGGATACCATCTATCTAAGAAGGTGAAGATAAGGGGATGGTAGGCATGAGCGAGTGGGACGTCCGCTAGATGTAACAAACCCGACTCAACATCCATGTTGTACCACTCTGTATGTTGGTTCTGTCTAAGAAACTCTGGTAAATCTTTTAAAAATCCTTCTCTATTGTGGAGAATAGTATGCTTCTTGTGCTAGAAAGTTTAAAGAGAAATGATAAATCATTATAGATGGAAATTTAAAATAACATTTTCAACATTATAGGCAAACAAAAAGAGTGTAAGAGCCACATAGTAATAAGAAATGATTAATGAACAGTTATAATCCACGAGCAAATCACGGATGTAAGGACTTCCAGTATCATTATCGTCACCTTCGACCTCATCGCCACCGCCGCCACCTTCATCGTCACCATCGTCATTCTTGTCATCATTGTTTTCGTCATTGGCTCCCTCCTCATTCTCATCATCACACATCGGGCAAGACGGACCCTCACTGTTCATTTGGTTGGATGATCCGGTTAAATAGGCATGAAACGATTCTTTATCCACGCCTATTTCTTCATCTTCACTATCATTTTATTAGATTTGAGATATGTTGACAGATGGGTTGCATATTTCTTTTGTCTAGCAAAATCCCTGTCTTTCTACCAATCGAGATTCGCCGTTGTGTAGTGTTATCTTATCCTCTAAAATTTGAACATAGTTGAATAAGAATATGTAAATAAAAATGAGCTTATATTAAAATATGAAAGGGATAAATAAGAGAAAAAATTCTTATATCTAGCATAATATGGTAATTGAATCAACATTGTACTTTGGCTAGATACTATGCTCAACATAATATGATACTTCATCCAAAAAATTACTAATTCTAAAGTAATATGGTTTGAGAAACAAAATTCTAACGTAATATGGTAATCTTAATTGAGTTTTTTTAGTGATGTTCTAACCTTATTAAAGACAATTTGAACTATTAACCTTAGCAAAATTCCATTTTAAACGGGAACGTATATATTCACTAGTTATATTTGTAAGTTTGAAAGTATATACAATGATTTCTAAAATTATGAATGAGTATGCAACTAATCATTTTAATCAAACGAACTACATGCAATTAATGATTTGCAATATATATATATATATATATATATATATATATAATGACTTGTAAAATTAAGAATGAGTGCAACTAATGACTTGCAATATATATATATATAAAATATATAATGACTTGTAAAATTAAGAAGGAGTGCAACTAATCATTTAATCAACCCAACTACATATAGTTACTAATACAAGGTTGTCCATTTCACACATACATATAATTACTAAATAACAAAGTTTATGAACATTTAAATGTAATCATGATTAGTGTCTTAATTAAAGCTAAATAATATAACAAATTCCTAAAAAAATCAAAGATAATCTAAACTAGTCACATCTATATATATATGTTTAGAAGTATATATAATGACTTCTAAAATTATGAATGAGTATGCAACTAATTATTTAATCAACAAAACTACATTACTAATACCAATATGTCCATTACACACATACATATGATATAACTGATAAATAATTAAGTTTAAGATAAAGTACTTTAATCATGATTAGTGTCTTAATTAAAGCCTAATAATATAACCATAAAAATTCAAAGATAATCTATACTAGTTACATCTATACGTTTAGGAGTATCTATACTGACTTCAATGCTAACATTATGAATGAGTATGAAACTAATTATTTAATCAACCAAACTACATACAATTAGTCATATAAATCTGTCCATTACACACATGCATATAATTACAAAATAACAAAGGTTATGAACAAATTAATTTAATCATGATATAGTGTCTTAATTAAAGCCTAATAATATGAAAAAGAAGAATTACATTATTCAAATTTCTTCTTAACGCCATTGGAATTGATTTAGTATAATTGATAAGGCTAAATCTCCGCACCCTTAGAATTGAGGTTAATAGACAAAAATTTTAGGATTTGGTAATTGAACAGGGGATGAGTTATATAGTGGACGAATGAGTTATATATGGCCTCGGCTGATCCACCAGGTGTAGGGTGCTTGGCGCACCTGATGGGACGGGCATGGCTACGGCGTGACAGACCGGAGGTCTGAAATGGGGGTTGGTCCGGTTTGTGATTAAAATTTCAAAACACATGTGTCAATGGTAAAGAAAGTAATGGTGGGGCCAAAGGAAAAGAAAGGAGAGGATGGGGACCACATGCAGCACACACAAATTCAGAAAGGAATAATTAATTAATTGGAAAGGAGGGGATGGGGCCACTTGAGAAAGTGCATTTCTTCCGTTTCATTGAGAAAGCTCTAATAAAAACACATGCAGCACCAACACACAATTTTCAGCCTGTTCATCTCTCTCTCCACTTTTTCATTGAGAAAGCAATAGTTCCAGCTTCCCAACCCGAACCACCCTCGACGATAGAGCCCTGCCCATCCTATTGTTATCTATCACACCAGAGGCTAGCAAAATAGAACCGGTTCAGCCCTCAACATTTACAAAACCGGAGCTGACAAAGAGGAGAATAAAAGGAGTGACCTAGGGATCAGTGAGCCCCCATTTTGCTTTCCATATAAATAGTCTCTTTTGTAATAAAGTGGAGCGCAGCTTCTGTAATGAAACACACTACACATAAATGAAAAAACCAAAAATGCTCTCTCAATAGAGAGCTACCTAACCTCTGCGTATCTCATCAATTTCATTCCTTTGATCCAAAGTTAGCTACTTTATTGCTCTCCCTACAGATTCTGTTATGGTATCAGAGCCCCTAGTGAGCAGAATCTATTTTTGATGGCTGAAAACGAAGATAACCACAACCTTGTGTTCGAGAACGAGTTTGCTGGTGAGAACCTAGGGTCTGGACTGAATACTGGAGCGAGAAGGATGGAGTCGTTCAACCAGGACAGCAACAACGTGCTCTATCTTCACCACTCCGATCACCCCACCTACGTGTTGTCGACTCAGCTGCTCAACGACCGCAACTACTACCACTGGAGACGCTCCGTTGAGGTATCTCTTAAAGCCAAAAACAAGATAGACTTTGTTAATGGAAAATGTAAAAGGCCAGACCTGGATTCTCCTACTTTAGCTCAATGGGAAAGGTGTAATAGTATGGTCATGTCATGGCTATTACATTCCGTTGAAAAAGATATTGCTGAAACCCTCATATATTGTGATTCTTCTACTGAAATTTGGGAGGACTTGAAGATGAGATTTGGTTTTGCCAACTGTACAAGGCTGTTTAAGGTTCAAAAAGAGCTCTTTAACATCAGCCAGGGCAACTTGTGCATCAGCACATACTACACCAGATTCAAGAAGCTGTGGGACGAATATATCTTGCTTGTGGAAATTCCGACGTGTTCGGGTTGTGGTATTGTTGGAACGCTGCCACAATTTATGTACAACCTGCAAGTGATTCAATTTCTTGTCGGGTTGAATGACACTTACAATCTGGCCAGGGCGAACATCCTGATGATGAAGCCAATGCCCAAACTTGCTGAAGCATATCACATGGTGTCCCAAGATGAAAATCAAAGAGAACTAAAGTCTAGTGCTGGGATTGGAAGCGACTCTAGTGCTTTCAACGCGCAAAGAGGAGGATTTGGAAGAGGAAACTATGGAAACACAAATCAGCAGAGCAGAGGCGGCTATTTTAATCAGTCAAGAGGAGGAGGCAGAGGTCCTTCTAATGCAGGAAATCAGGATAGAAGACTCATGTATTATTGTGAGCATTGCAAAATACATGGGCACACAGTTGATAGATGTTTCAAGATTCACGGCTATCCGAATCAGAGGTATGAAAAAGATCGACCACAACAGCGAGCAAATGCCAATTCCGTTGCAGCAGACACTGGAAATCAGCAAAATTGCTCCTCCTCCAACAGAGCAAATTCAGAAGACAAGGGATCTCTACTGACTCAAGAGCAAGTGAATCAACTTCTGGCGTTGCTTGGAAAGAGTGATATTGGCAGCCCGGGAACGTCCAAATCAGGTATGATGATCAGTAAAGCCCTCTCTTTTTCTGCTTGTAGCGATTTTCAACGATGGATTATTGATAGTGGGGCTACCCACCACATAACCCCTCACCTTGCCTTGTTTGAAACCTATTCTCTTCTTGACAAACCTGAGTATATAACCATGCCAGATGCCAGTAAATCTTTAATAGCACATATGGGAACCGTAAAACTTCATGATGGGATCATTCTTAAAAACGTTCTCCATGTTCCTGATTTTTCTTTTAATCTATTATCCACTTCTCAACTCACCAAAGATTTAAGAATGTACATCCTCTTTACTCCCGATCAATGTTTGCTTCTCCAGGACCCTTCCATGAACAATGCAATGGTTCTTGGTAAGGAGTGCAATGGTCTCTACCTCTCCACCGAAATTCCAGCCAGCTACTCCAGCTTCACTTCTTCAATTCGATCTCACCATGGTTTCAACAACCAATTTTGTCTTGTTTCCCTCAAGCTTTGGCGTGAAGCTTGCTTGAGCCAAGCAGCCTGCACCCGGTGGAGAGTTGAATGTCATCATCACATTAGTTATCATGGTGAAGGCTACTCATTGGGCGAAGATGACATCCATGGTCATACAAAAGCACACCGACACAACATGTACTATTGCTCTAACTGGAGGGTAGAAGAACGATACTCTCAAGGTTCGCCGAAATTCACTCACTCTTTTTATCCAGTGAGGCAAATGCGTACTCAATATACATCACAAGAATAAGTATGTATATATACTACTTCATTGATTTAACTAATCATCAATATTCCACAATAAATATATTTCAGTTTAGATTTATAAGGATATTATACCATGATATTATCGTTCTTTTGTAACACCGTGATGCGATATTTTTTGTCTTTATAGCGGTATAAGCCTCAAAAAAGTTTGTAATGATAAAAATATGTTTGTTCATTAACATTTGCATCAATGGCCAATATAACTTCAAAAAAATCCAAAATATTGTAATGATACTCCAAATCTTAAAATTCACCTATTTTTAAACATAAACTAACCTAGATATTTTTATTTAGTTTTTCCTATTAAAAATGAATTTAATAATGTAAAAATAAATTAGATACAATTTTATCATCACAAGTGATGCTGGTAACAGCATACGGTGTCCTTACTGTGGCACCGCAAGGGCAAACACCATCGACAACTGAGTGTTCAAATACCACATGAACACAAATGCCTCATTACAATGTCACATGTCCAAGCCTAAGTTGGATACAATCTATCACATGTCCAAGCCTCATTACAATGCGATATTCTTAGTATATCACTAGGATATAACGATAATTCTTAGTATATCACTAGTTCATGTGTATTTGTTCAAAAAAATTTTGCATCGCAAGGGCAAACACCATCGACAACTGAGTGTTCAAATGCCACATGAACACAAATGCCTCATTACAATGTCACATGTCCAAGCCTAAGTTGGATACAATCTATCACATGTCCAAGCCTCATTACAATGCGATATTCTTAGTATATCACTAGGATATAACGATAATTCTTAGTATATCACTAGTTCATGTGTATTTGTTCAAAAAAATTTTGCATCGCAAGGGCAAACACCATCGACAACTGAGTGTTCAAATACCACATGAACACAAATGCCTCATTACAATGTCACATGTCCAAGCCTAAGTTGGATACAATCTATCTCAAAAGGATGTCACAAGTTGTGATTAGTCATATGATATGCTCTCAAGAAATGATTACGGGTCGTGATCCTAGTGTACTCTCAAGAGAACATTAATTTCGGATCATGACTCTAGAGTCACGAGTTGTGACCCGTGGCTACGCCCAAAGCTCTTTTATGTTTTAAACGGGTCTAAGACATGCAAGTAAAGTTGGAAGGAAAGTTATAACTTGATAAGATCGCACTTGGAAAATTACCGAATTGGAAAGCGAGCATTGACGAGCTAATCAAAGTTCCATATGTTACACTAAGATTTAAAAGAGGCCATTTAATTAAATCATATCTTTTACCAAAAAAAAAACCGAAGCACACTTAACGTTTGTAGGTTAAAATTTGAATATCATTTATTTTAGCCTATTAAACTACCCACTTAATGAAAGAACCGTTATTTTTCCATGAACCCATTCAAGCCCTGTTGTCCATTCACATTACAAACTGTCGTTAGAGAGCCTTAATTATGGGTCATTAGCGTGTTTTAATCCTCTCCAGTCAAAGGAACGGTTACAAAAGGGATATGTGGCATTCATACTTGGGCAAGTTGGATTTAACTATTTAAGGTGAGACGTTGAACCCTCAATTGGCAAAGCGTCCGGGTACAAAGCCATGCTCAAGCCCTGATTTTGTCGGAACCATCATTCAGGGCATGGTCGGGATCTCAAACGACGCCCTCGCTTTCATCGGATCCTCTTCCGCCGCCGCAGACTTGTGGGTTCGCCAGAATTTACAATCTGGGTTAAGGTTGTGCTGGTAAGTTGCAAGCAAATCTCTGATTAAGTCTCTTTTTTGCTACAACCCGTCTTAGGGGCATGATAGTATTACCAGTTATTGATTTTGTAGAAAGTGAGCATAGGCTGCATAGATAATTGGTTTACAAAAGCAACGGTAATTCTGCATAATTTTTCTCTGTATGATTGAAATGTTCTAAATGTGACCTTTATACTTTCTTCTGCTGATGTTATAGTATTTGAGATAATAGGGTGGTCATATGGGCACGCAGCTTATGTTTTTCGAGATAATTGAGTGCTTATGATCTTCTTCAGGTTCACTGCTCTTTCCCAATCACATTATTGTCAAGTGAGGCGCTACTGTTGTCATGTATTTCAGGACTACTAGACAAAGAAGATATATAATAGGTGGAGGACATGATTTTCAAATCCCATTACTATGCTCATGTTGATTTAAGAATTAGCCTAATCATTATAAGTTTCAGTATATTATTTTAGCTTAAATCTAGATAGCAATCCTTTGCTAGGTACTCTATCATGTTAATATTGTTAGGTTTAGGATTAAGGGAAGCTAGGCTACGACCATCATGTTCCACTTTAGTTTAGGTGAAAGTTGTACTGTGTTATTTGTGTTAGTGCTATAAAATTTGCTTTGAACAGTGAATTAACACCGAAGCCCACTAATCCATTTGGTAAACTCTTTCCTCCCTAAAATCCTTTATATACTAATGAGTTCTCTCTTAGCTCTCTGGATTGTATGCTTGCACGTACAATAGGTTGAATTCAAAGACCTTACGCCGAATAATCAACAACATCATCAAAACATGACATCGGTTAGTTTCGGTACCACATCGAGGGCTTATTCTTAGGACCATATCGATCGAGCACCTATTATGCATCAAGAGTAGTTGGCTTGAAACGTTCGGTTTGCCACCGCAACCCAAAGAGAAGTCGTCGTCATCCATGAAGAGTCGAGCTATATCGATTGTGAGCTATGCGTGGCGAAACACCCGAAACAGAGTGTTTCGCCACGCATATGTTAAGAAAATTTTAATTTAATCAAGATTAAGTATTATTTCCCAAAAAATATGTTGTATATATTTTGGTGTATATATAGTCTATGTATCATATAATTAATTTTTTTTAATTTTCTGGATAGTGATTTTTGTTTACGATTTGTTTAAATATTGTTATTATTTTGCATTTTGTGACTGATTTTAAGATAAGTGTCAAAAATATTCGCTCATTGTATTGTAAATTTTTTTTGGGGTTGTGAGTAATGACTTTTTTATGTTAGATTTCCGTTTGAATTTCCGTTTCTTTATCATGATTATTCTGTATTTCTTGATCGTGATTTTCTGAATAAATCTCTTTTATTATGTTTCAATTTCAAGGTTAAGGGATATGAACGGGTTGGAAAATTGATATGTATATCAACTTAAGGAATTAGCTGGGAGAATAAAAAAATGAATGGTTTAAGAGTGAATTTATTAAATAATTTATTAGGGTGGTTATAAATCATTTTTGTAGTACATTTACTTTATTTTCACCTTTTGATATTCCTATTCTCTTACTATATACTAATATAAACTCTATACTTATTAGTTAACATAATAGTACAAAAAAGTATATTAGTCTTTCAACCAAAAAAGTATATTAGTCTAACTGTATTGAATTTGTTTATAGAATTTTATATATATTATTTATTTATTTTTATCTTTTGATGTCATACATGATATAATTCTTATAACCAAACTGATGTATTGTATTAATTTCTACTTTATTTACAACGAAAGAATTCGGTTGTGGATTTACAAAATTACTTAGAGGATTTTTAATATAGTTATTTTGTTATGCGTTTTTTGAATTTAATTATGTGAATTCATTTATATATGTTAAACTAATTTTATGTTAAATTATTAGAAATTGAATAAGCCAGCAATTACAATGTGACTAAATTAAATTTAGAGAAATTCCTTTTGGTACCCCTGTAGTTTGGACAATTCCTTTTGCTATCCTAGAAAAAAAAGTTATTTCTTTTGGTACCCCTATGGTTTAAACATTTTTATTTTCCTAGCCAAAACTCTATTTAAACCCATTTTTCATCCAAAAAAATATTTTAATGACAAACCCATTTTAAGAGATCAATCATAACAAATTTTCAAGCTATTAATTCAGCGAGTAACTAATTTTATTCATTTATAGTTTCTATAAATTAATAGTATCGGGATTAGAGTATTTTATTACTTTGTAAAGCTATTAATTCAGCGAGTAACTGATTTTTATTAATTTATAGAGATTTTAAGGATAGGAATATTTCCAATGAAATATTATTTTTTGTGACTAAATTAAATTTATTTACTCAAAATAATACCAATTATTGTCATCGAACCCAAAATAATTCCAAATGCAAAATTCATAAAACCATAGCCAAACTCAAAATAATTTCAATTTCCCGACCAAATATTTTAAGGATAGGAATATTTCCATTTATAGTCAATAAAGTAATAACAAATATTTTTTGTAACAAAAAAAACGGAAATTTTGAGAAAAAAACAAAAGTAAGGGCATACGGAAAACTTTTTACAAGTTCAGGGGTACGAGGCGAACTTTTTGAAAAGTTCAAGGGTACCATCCGGAATAAGTTTGTTTCCAGGGTACCATCCGGAAAAGCCAAAAACTCAAGGGTAACAAATGGAATTTCCTAAAAATTTATCGACTTATAAACACTAGACTACTTATAAGCAACCGACAAAATAGGGTATGTTCGGTGTCAGGTAGATTATTGACTGTAAAATCAGAGTGCAGGAAATATGGGCAAAGTTTCTCTCCCGTATATTGATGACAGAGTTACAATATATAGATCAATGACTTGACCTAAAAGATAAAAGATACGATAGAATATTTACTAGAAGATATACAAAGATATTAACTACCAAATCTATCTCTAATACTCCCCCTCAAGTTGGAGCATGCAAATCTCGGATGCCCAACTTGCGGAGAAGATATGTAAACTGTTGTTTGCCCAACGCCTTAGTAAGAATATCGGCCAGCTGCTCCGTCGTACGCACATATGATGTTGCAATCAATCCGGACTGAACATGTTCTCGAACGAAATGAAGATCGATCTCAATGTGCTTAGTCCGTTCATGGAAAACCGGATTAGCGGCAATATGCATTGCTGCTTGACTATCACACATAAGACGCATAGGACCTTGATGGGAGTAGCCAAGAGACGATAGAAAAGACCGAAGCCACAATAACTCACAACAAGCTGCAGCCATTGAACGATACTCTGCCTCAGCTGAAGACCGAGCCACAGTAGGTTGTTTCTTTGTCTTCCAAGAAATGGGAGATTCACCTAAGAAGACAAAGTAGCCTGTCAAAGATCGACGGGTGATTGGGCACGCAGCCCAATCTGAGTCACAAAAGGCTGTCAAGGTCATAGAGCTGTGCCGTGAGAGAACAATGCCTTGGCCAGGTGAGCCCTTTAGATAACGAAGGACATGAGTTGCAGCCTGCCAGTGTGCCTCCTTAGGACTTTGCATGAACTGAGAAAGTGTATGAACAGCATAAGATAGCTCTGGCCGAGTGATTGTAAGGTAGATAAGCCTCCCAACTAAGCGTCGGTATCGTTCTGGCTGCGCAAAATCAGCACCTTCGGCTTTACTCAGCTGATGATTTTGAGGTAAAGGGAATGCTGCAGGCTTGGAAGCCAGAAGTCCAGTTTCAGCCAATATCTCGAGAGTATATTTGCGTTGTGATAGAAATAGACCGTTGTCGCCATGAGCGATTTCAATGCCCAAAAAATATTTCAATGAACCCAAGTCTTTCATATGAAAGCAAGCATGTAGATACTCCTTGAAACGAGAAATAGTAACAGGATCATTCCCGGAAATAATCAAATCGTTGACATATACCAGAACGTGAAGAACGGTGGAGTGTCGATGATAAGAGAAAAGCGAGTAATCTGCCCTGGACTGATAGAAACCATACTTGATCAAGGCGGAAGCTAATTTAGAGAACCAATTTCTAGGAGCCTGACGGAGACCATACAACGATTTCTGTAAGCGACAGAAAGTGCCCGGAGGCGAAGAATAGCCAGAGGGTGGTCGCATGAAGACCTCCTCGTCCAAATCACCGTGCAAAAAAGCATTGTGGACATCCATTTGATGCAAATGCCATCCCTGAATTGCTGCAACAGAGAGAAAGACACGGACGGAAGACATTTTTGCAACAGGGGCAAATGTGTCAGTGAAATCAATACCTTCAACCTGATTGTTACCAAGTACGACAAGTCGAGCTTTATGGCGTTCAATAGACCCGTCCGCTTTGTATTTGATACGATAAACCCATTTGCACCCAATAGGCTTTTTGTTTAGTGGAAGCGGTTGCAAGGTCCAAGTGTGATTTTTCTCAAGAGCTGTAATTTCAACGGCCATGGCCTGGCGCCAAACTGCATGTTTCATGGCTTCGGAAAAGGATTCCGGTTCTTTATTGGCTGTAACAGCAGCTAAAAATCGGGCATGGTTGGTAGAGAAATTATTACAATCAATAAACTGTGCTAAAGGATAAGTGGTACCTGAGGAATTTGACGGAGTGGGTGGTGAAGTTGCTCAGGGTTGTGGGGAGTTTATTTTGGTCGTGGTGTGACAAATAAAGTCACGAAGACGAGTAGATGCTTGTCTGGGTCGTGCACTGCGACGTACAGCTGCAGGTGCTTGTGGAGGAGCGTCTTGAGCTGGATTCTGTGGAGCTACAGGCTGTTCAGCTGGTTCAATAGCAGGCGGAGTTGCAGCTGTTGGAGACGGTAAGTCGGTTGGACTAGCAAGTGGACTTCCCCTGACACATAAGGTAGGTTCGTCGAATGCAGCTGGAGAAGGCCGATCATTATCATCATATGAGTCAGTAGAAGGTGGTGTAGGTATGGAAAATGGAAATTCAGACTCTGAAAATACAACATCTCTTGAAGAAAAGAAGACTTGCTCGTCGAGATCGAACAAGCGCCAGGCCTTCTTTCCAAATGGGTAGCCCATAAAAACACACCGTCGACTTTGAGAGGCGAGTTTATCCTTGGTTCTTGGAATGACAGATGCATAACATAAACAACCGAACACACGGATATGAGAGTAAGACGGAACCTTACCAAAAAGGAGTTCGTAAGGGGTCTTGCCTTTCAAAACCGATGAGGGAGTCCGGTTGATTAAGTACGCAGCAGTTAGAACACATTCGCCCCAAAAGCGGATGGGTAAATGTGCTTGAAACCGAAGAGCACGGGCAACGTTGAGGAGATGTCGGTGCTTACGCTCTACTCGGCCATTTTGCTGCGGAGTAGCAACACACGACGTCTCAAAAAGTATGCCTGCAGAGTCAAAGAATGAGCGGAGTGGCAAAAACTCAGTTCCATTATCGCTGCGAAAGGTCTTTACAGATGTCTGAAATTGAGTCTTGACAAAGGAGTAAAAGTTTTGAACCAACCGAGCTACCTCTGATTTTCGAACCATCAAAAAAACCCAAACACATCGGGAAAAATCGTCTAAGACGGTAAGAAAATAAAAGGCTCCACATGAGGAGGGGGTATTATAAGGACCCCAAACATCAAGATGCACTAAATCAAACAAATTTGTTGCTTTATTCATACTTAAAGGGAATGAATCTCGAGTTTGTTTTGCCCGTAGACAAACATCACAAGGAATTTGAGAATTACAAGTGAAAGAACATAAGCCTGGTAAATGTAAAGTGGAACGAAGAGCAGGATGACCCATTGTCTTGTGCCATAAAGTTGGAGAAACAGACGACGCAGCAGCAAAACCAACTCGATCCGGCGAGATAGACGAGCAGACCGAGCACAACCAATAAACCCCATCCCGAGCTTCACCCACGCCAATCAAAATCCTCGATGTGCGGTCCTGGATAGCACACAAATTGTCAGTAAATGTGACAAGGCACCACAAATCACTATTTAATTTAGCAACAGAAATAAGATTGCAATGAAATTGAGGAATAAGAAGAACATCAGAAATCCTCAAATTTGCGCCAAGAATAATCGATCCAGCCTCAAGGGCTGTAGATTGAGAGCCATCTGGGAGAATAATGGACAGAGCAGGAATAGGGTGGACATCAGTCAAGAGAGATCGATTTCCTGTCATATGGAACGAAGCCCCCGAGTCCAAAATCCAACGAACAGAAGGCTGCTTACCACTTAATTTGTCCTTGCCCGAGAGACGGTATTCATGAAGCATGTTCATCATGTCTGCCCACTGGTTGTCATTGAGAGTGTGGCGAAACGCATCGCGATCGGCAGCATCATCACGAGAGGATACAGAGGCAGTAATTCCGTGAGCAGAGTTAGCAGCAGTAGGACTACGAGAAGCCTGACGATCAGCATCATTAGAGGAGGGTGTGACAGCAGGCTTATCACGACCAGCAGTAGCGGAGCTTGGAGCACCTCGACTTTGACGGTATTCAGCCCACCAATCAGGATAACCATGAAGTTTAAAGCAAGCAGATTTCTCATGACCAACGCGTCCACAGTGTGTGCAAGTTGGTTTCTCTGTAGACGACGAAGAGTCAGGACGAGATTGCACGGAGCGAGATTGTGAGCGTTGTGATTTTGGCTGAGAACGAGCCCCGCGAGCGGGGAGAGCGACAGCATCAGATCGGGCTGCACGTTCGCTAGAGACCAAGCGATGTCTTTCTTCTTGAACAACAAGAGAATAAGCTTGATCAAGGTTAGGAAAAGGATCCCGAGCCAAAATATTAGTACGAAGAGTGCCATATGCATCATCGTCTAGGCCCATCAAGAATTGGTGAACCAAATCAGCATCACGATCCGCTTGAACTTCAGTCGACCAGGTTTGAAGACATTTGCACTGGCCACATTTGCATCCACGGCGTTTAGTATAGTTGGATAGCTCGTCATTCAATAGAGTCATCCGTCCAAAGTATGCAGCCACAGTTTGGCCGTTTTGTTGTAGACGATCAAGTTCAGACTTAAGCTGATGCACTCGTGGAGTATTGCCAATAGAAAACCGTTGCTTGATGGCATCCCAAAGGCTTTTGACAGAATCAGAGTACGGTTAGGATGAACGTAAGGTGGAATCTATGGATTGGAGGATCCACCCTACGAGCATAGAGTTAACGCTACACCAGTCTTCAAATTCATCCGAATCTTCATCAGGTTGCTGAAGAGAACCATCAATGAACGCCAATTTACGACGAGCACGAAAAGCATTCCGGATAGCACGTTCCCATTCTTGGTAATTGTCACCTTTAAGAGTAATAGAGGTGAGCTTCATGCCGGTTGATCAGAAGGATGGAGGTAATAGACAGACCGTTGTTTGGCGGCATCTGCAATGGCCTTGGCGGCGGCATCAGCGGCAGCCTTGGCAATCAATTCAGAAGTAGCATTGGCGGCGGCAGAGGCAGCGGTATCGGCAGCAACTTTGGCTGCGGCCTCTGCGGCGGCTTGAATGGTGGCTGGATCAGTCATGGTGAAGAATCGGTAGAGCAGAGAAAAAAAAATTGACTTTGGTAGGGGATTGCAAAGAAAGTAGCGGAAAATTGATTTTAGGGTTCTGGCTCTGATGCCATGTAAAATCAGAGTGCAGGAAATATGGGCAAAGTTTCTCTCCCGTATATTGATGACAGAGTTACAATATATAGATCAATGACTTGACCTAAAAGATACAAGATACGATAGAATATTTACTAGAAGATATACAAAGATATTAACTACCAAATCTATCTCTAATATTGACAATAATGCCTTATTTTGGAAGAAAGGTCTTGAGTCAAACGAGGAATTACTATAGAAGAGTGGTAATAAATTAATGAATAAAAAACAAGAAGATGCAACTGCAAGTTACCGGAAAAAGTGTTTGGCAGAAAAAGTTGTTTTCCAAAAATAATATATTATAAGCTATTATTTGATTGTTGACGAACAAGGTCATAATCAACTACCACCGTGCTTATCAAAATAAGCACAATTTATCTAAAAAAAATAAGCAAAGTGCTTATCTCCTCTTTTCCACATTACCCTTTCTTCCTACCTCTCTCTCTCACCCATTTCTCTCCATCAGATACCTCCATTTTCAATGAACCAGAAGGAACTCCTCCGCCGGCCAATTGGCCTCCTCCTCCGCCGGCCAATTGGCCTCCTCCTCCGCCGGCCGATCTCCCCTTTGTTTTCACCCGTCCAACTCCTCACTCCCTTTCCACCTTCCACCGCCAAATTCCCTAACCCTCCCTCCCAATTCTTCCGAATTCTGGCCACCGGCATGACTTTCTCCGTGATTGTTGCTGCCGGTTGGGGAACGGAAAGACAGAGAAGGCGAATGTGAGAAGGAACGAGAGGAGCGAGACAAGGAAGGAGAAAGGGGGGGTGGAGTAGATAGATCGGAGGGACCAAAGGAGGATGAAGAGGAACGAGAGGGAGGTACTGTTGTCGGCGTCTACGTCGGCGGAGGCAAGACGGTGCTTGGACGGAGTAGGGGTGGGGGTTAGGGCGGGAGATGGGTGAGGATAGAGAGGGTAGGACCTGGAGGTGGCAGTTTGAGATGCCTTTGGGGGCTGAGATGGCAGCGATCGGAGGCTATTAGGAGGCGGTCAAATCCTCGCTAGAACTCTGGCGTGAGATAAAAATTGGTCCGAGAAGAGCCCTTATTGATTGTTTTTAAATTGTTTTTATTTTTTAAGGGCAAATTGGGCAAAACATATTTAATACATACAAAATCAGTAAACCATCTCACCAAACACTCATTTGCTTATAAAAAAATAAGTTTTTAATTTTAGTAACACTATTAGCAACTAATATCAATATCGGATACAAATCAACATCAGCATCAACACCAAATTGCCAAACAAAGCCTAGGTTAATATTATATGTTTGGGTGTAATTAAGCAAAAATAAAGGGAGGGTAATCTTTATTTAATAAAGAAGAGACTAAGATATCTTCTATAAGTGATTTCGGGTTGATATCTACAATTTTTACTTTCTCATTTTGCCTTAGGGGGAAACTAAAATGAATCATTTATTTAAAATCACAAAACTTCCTATAATTTAATACATCATTGATTTATATTTATTTAAGAAAATTATTTGAATGAAAGTTTTGATAAATTACAACGCAATATAACTCTATGCACTGTGTCTCTATTTTTAAATTAAACCACACAAAGTTCGTAGAAAAAAGAATTTGTCCCGTGCGGTACGCACGTACCAGCATACTAGAAACATAACCGGCTTAGAAGGGGTCACAAATAATCATACACATACGAAGTGAAAATTCTCTTTTTCCGAAAATTACTTATGGTGCTACATACTTTCTTACTTATATATCCAAACAAATTTTCAGTAAAATAATTAGTACATGCAAGGTATCCGTTAGTTATTATTTCTGAGTGGCTTCCATATATACATATAATGTACCGTAATAAGAAAGGTTTAAGACGCAATATAACACTATAAAATGTGTTTCTACATTTAAATTAAATTACATGATCGAAAGCCGTATAAAAAGAGCGTTGCCCCCTGCCGTAGACCGGGGCCGGAAATACTAGTGATAAAAATACGTTTGTTCATTAACATTTGCATCAATGGCCAATATCTTTAAAAAAAATCCAAAATATTGTAATGATACTCCAAATCTTAAAATTCACCTATTTTTAAACATAAACTAACCTAGATATTTTTATTTAGTTTTTCCTATTAAAAATGAATTTAATAATGTAAAAATAAATTAGATACAATTTTACACCTAAAAAATACATGAAAATAAATTTAATTTCATTACTTTTCTACTATCAAATATGTGAAATAGCCATACGATCCCTTTCCTAGAACCCTACAAGTTCAAAACTTCAATACTTTCTTAATTTGGTTTCTTGTACAGTTGTACGTTATATATCCTCAAATCTCCCGATTGCAATTTGATTCCTCATCTTTTGCATCTATCGGTGTTTTTAGTATTATTTCATCAAGTTTTTTTTAGATTCGTGAATGCTTTTGCCGACTATATATGTCTAATTATTTAAGCACTAGCTAGTGACGGTTTTGTCAAGCACATCAATAACAAATTATTTAAGTTTGAGTTGAACAAGACGTTTTTTTTTGAAAGGTAAACAAATATTACGATTTATAACAATATATGAATCTGTAAAGATATCAACATGTAGATCTTGTAGACTATTTTAATCTTATACTTTTTATACAATATTTTTCTTGGTTAAATTAAGGTGTTTATTTCATGTGAATTTTTTTAATTTAAAAACAAATGAAAAACACAAAATTTTAATTGTAAACATTAAATACCTAGAAAGGCCGACTTAACATTTAGCCTAAATGAAGGCATTTTTGTGTTACCAACGTTTTATGCGGCATTCATGTTAATTCAGCTATTTTTATAAATCTTGTCAGGTTCATGATGAAAATGATTATATTCGTTATTTTGAAGTTGACGACGAGTGGGTTACTCGTCAATCCATTATTGAATGGGCACGTGGTGTACTTAAACAAAAGCATTAAAAATTAAAAAAACGAGCCCAATTAAACCAACACGGAAAATGGCCTGAAGTGGAGCCTGACTCAGTTGAGAACTCTGTCAGAACTTAGCCGAGTGACTACTTGTGACGACAACTCAACTTAGTTCTGGTCCAAAAGTTTTGACCCAAGTTTTTCGTCTATTTTATGCACTCAATTTATAGATTTGTTAGTTCTCTCACGTTTTTTTATTGGGTGATAACTTGCTTGATTTCTTCCTTCGGCTCACTCAAATCCATCCTTAACCAAGACGTGTTGATCCATCCTATTGGACAACTTCCTGATGCTGCTTAAATCCTTCAAATTAATCAGCCCCGATTGACCCTAAAATCACGCACAAGTGTATGCACCGAAACTACTAACTCTATAGAAAACAAACAAAACTAAATAAAAAGAAACAAAATCAAACTAAATTAGAGAAAATAAACATGTTCTAAACTAAGCTAAAATACATGATATCGGTGACAAAACTCATCCATGACAAAAGATTTGTTTTTGAAACACAACGATAGGATTGTCGCGAGATGACGAAAAACCAGGACTTGTTTAAACTTTAAGCAACGCTTTGGTCTCACTGTTGGGATGCCTCAATCAATTGTTGTATAATAGTTGATCCAACTAGATTAAGTATATCTCATGTCAATCCCAATTCACGGTTATATACGTGACCACTGTAATAAGGAGGACTTTATACATTAACCATCATTCCCCATAATTTAAAAGAAATGCAAGCATCAAACCAGCAAAAATTGACAACCCATCGACAAAACATCAAACAAGAATTGCCAAACATCTGACAAAATTTTGCCTATCTATCCATTTTGGTCATTTGAACACATGACCTTTGAAACGGACATATTGAACACCCTAACTTGTCAAAGCTTACCTATTAAACACCTCATCCCTGATTACGGAGTTTCGTAATGCGCACGCGCTATTACGTAAACATAATTAAGCAAAAAAAGGGTCATGTAATGCTAGTTAAGGCCTTCTTGTTTAATTAATTGTCACCTAAATTAGTCACTATAGTAGGGACAAATTTGTGTATACATGCAAGCTAAAAAATATGTAGAGTTTGGTTCAAATATAAACTCTTCCTAACCTAAAAACTACGAACAAATAACAACCATCAGATTATGTTGATGGACGGCTACGATTAGAAGATCTTGTCCTTTTAATTTCTAAGGAAACGGGGGCAAAATCGTCCTTTCCCTTTCCATCTTCTCCGCCACATTCATGGTTGGAGTGTTCGAGGCCGAGTTCTCATCGAGCCTCCGCAGCTCGTTGGTCAACAATCCTTGCAGGAATTTCACGATTTCGAAGCCCCGGAAGCTGATTACGGACCTCGATTTGAGCCTGGAAGCCATGACGGATGCGTTTTCCAGAGGCGTTTGAGGATTGGAAGAGAAAGGCCTTGTTTGGGTGAAGAATCTAAGGGCGACATTTCGTGTTGAATTGTTCAGAAATCGGCAACAAGACGACATTGATTGGTTTTGGAGAATGGAAATCAGAAAGCTCTCGAAGGTCAGTGTTGATTAAATAGGTTTGGATTTTGAGAGTGCCTGCCAGATGTTCGACGAAATGTCTATGAGACCTGTGTTCAAAATTTCCTTTGTTGTTTATATATCTCATAGAGCTACTCGTTGCATTGCCTTAATCTACAATGACCATGCACTATGTTTTTTATATATCTCTTAGGCTTCATGTGAGGATTATTTTTTCCCCTTGTGGTGGATTTGCTTAGAAACGTGGTTAGAATTGAGGGAGTTTGTTGCTTGCCTTAATACTTCATATGATCAAACAGGAAGGGCATTACGAGTACAAGTATGCGGTGGACGGTGAGTGGTCGTGCAATAATAATGAGCCTCTCACCAGTCCAGGCAGCGACGGCAATGTCAACAATTTTGTTCAGGTAAATTTCAAAATCTAGTATCTGATGAACTTGCACTGGTTACTACTCAGTCACGCTAGTATATTCTCCCTACCAGCTACATTTTGATTTATCTGTCTAAGATTCGTCTCTCGATTGCTTGCTTTCTCTGATTATCTGCGTCATGCTGCGTGTTCCAGGTACTTACTGATGATTCTGAGGGTGAGAATGCTAAATTGAGGAAGAGGTTGACGGGTGAGGACCCAGATCTTATCGACGAGGAACGCGACAAGATAAGACAATGTCTTGAGGAAATGGCAGGTGAAGCCTGACTTTGCCTAACTTAATAGGATCTTAGGATCGATGTATGATTTTACCACAACGGATCAAATCGATTAGTTCTCGAGACTCTTGAGGTTGCATGACTTTGAAATTCCAATTTAGGTGATGATACCTGAAGATCGATGGATTGATGGATGGGTTGAAATCGATAGCTCGTTTAAGGCACCTCATTTGGAATTTTTCAGACACCATATGTTTGGATGTAGAGAAGGCCAGTGTCATATCAGATGCTGGAATGTGAGTTTTTTTCTGTGTTCTTAGAAATTGATAGACGTATGATTTTTACGTCATAAGGTTATGTACGTGTTTGATTATTGGTTTCACTTGTTGAATTTCTGAGATGTTCAAGGCTAAACTCAAGTATGTACTAATTAAGCTAGTTTACATGTTCATGTACCTAATTTGAATAATTGAATGCAGTTTGTTTGTTCCAATCTGTCAACTTACGTTTATAATTAGAGTCTGAGATTTAAAAACATCATTTTAGATGCATAAAAGCATGGAAGAACGTAAGAGTTTATGCTATCATATTTGTCTGCTTTAGTACAAAGTGGCAGGAAAATGTTATGAAAAGTATATTGCTTTATTTTAACTGATATTTTCCACGCGTAAGCTTTTAAAATACTACCAATTGAGCAACATCAGTTATATATCTGACAATTGTTTATCGCCTTACTATCAGTTTAATTTACTAATTCAAACGTGTACTTGCCTACCAATATATAAAAATCACTCCTTTGTTTATGTCATATGGAAATCCATAGCCGTTTCATGCGTATAAATACATGATCCCTTTTGCCTAAGTTTAGATATCTTCTTCCCTTTATATATAATATATGAGACATGAAATATGTAAACAGAGGTATAATATATGTGAACGAGATTAATATGCATTCATATTCTATCATTACTAATATGCAAATTTGACAACATTAATTTGATCATACATCTAAAATACGTTAACACAACCACTTAATATGTGAACGTACATCTAAAATACGTGAACATGATACTCAAATACGTGAACGGCATCTAAAATACGTGAACATGATACTCAAATACGTGAATATTATACTTAAATATGTGAATGTACATCTAAAATACGTGAACACGATACTCAAATACGTGAGCACAAGTACTTCATATGTGAACATATATCTAAAATACATGAACATGATACTCAAATACGTGAAAACAACTGCTTTATATGTGAACGTACATCTAAACATGATACTCAAATACGTGAACATGATACTCAAATACGACATTATACTCAAATATGTAAACGTACATCTAACATACATGAACATGATACTAAAATATGTAAACACAAGTACTTCATATGTGAACTTACATTTAAAATATGTGAACATGATACTCAGATTCGTGAACACAACTACTTTATATGTGAACGTACATTTAAAATACGTGAACATGCATGATACCCAAATATGTGAACGCAACTACTTTATATGTGAACGTACATCTAAACATGATACTCAAATATGTGAACATGATACTTAAATACATGAACATGATACTCAAATACGTGAACACAAGTATTTCTTATGTGAACGTACGTTTAAAATATGTGAACATGATATATACTCAAATACGTGAATATGATACTCAAATATATGAACACAAGTACTTCATATGTGAACGTACGTCTAAAATACGTGAACATGATACTCAAATACAAGAACACAACTATTTCATATGTGAACATACGTATAAAATACGTGAACATGATGGTTAAATATGTGAACGTACATGTAAATAACTCTCAAAAACTCAAAAACTTCTCGGTAAGGAATACTATTTCTAGAGGAGCTCCCGGTTGTATCCTTCCACACATCATCTAAAATAACTCTAATCCAAACACAAGTACATCATTTCAGTAATAAAAGTTCCAACTCTGATCCTAACACAAGAACATAATTCATATTTGTATGAATTTTTCATAAGCTTGGAATTCCCACATACAAGAATTGTCTCACTAGGCTTCATGAGTCAATGACTGTTTACAGTTTCAACCAACTATACCCTACATGCAATTCATATCTAATACTGTAGTAAGGTATCACTGAAACTTCACTAAACAAAACCAGAGTTTATAAGATCGCCACTTCCTAAACTGCAATCATTTCAGACTCCAGTCTCATGTTTTAATCAAAGCATGTTTTAATCAAGCAAAAGTGGGATCAGACTATCATTCCAACAAAAAGTTTCTTCCAAAGATAGACATCTCCCTCTGACCTTCTACCATAAAGAGAATTTTTACAAATGGCTTCAATATTTCAACGTCAACATTGTAGGAGTAAGCCAGTAGCTACATCAATTATTTCACACTTATACACAAATTACACCAAAAGCATGGCTTTAAAATTGGATGTATAGCTCGAGATCATGCAGCTCTTAGATCAGGTATCAATGAAGCTTGTTCTTCAGGAGCTCATAGATCAGGCAGGCGAAATCACAGTGCAATCCCTCGTCTCGGGAGATGAGCTCGTTCGAGAAGGCCAGGCCAGGCATAAGCCCCCGCTTTTTGAGCCAGAAAATGGCGCAAAAGCTACCGGAGAAGAAGATGCCTTCAACGCAGGCGAAGGCGACGATGCGCTCGGCCAAGGACTCAGCGGAGTCGATCCAGCGCATGGCCCACTCGGCCTTCTTGGTGACAGCGGGGACGGTGTCGATGGCGTGGAAGAGGCGGTGTTTCTCGGCGGAGTCGTGGATTAGGGTTTCCAGGAGGAGGCTGTACATCTCGGAGTGGATGTTCTCGATGGCGATCTGGAAGCCGTAGAAGGCGCGGGCCTCGCCCACCTGGATCTCCGTCATGAACCTCCCGGCGAGGTTCTCGAGCACGATGCCGTCGGAGGTTGTGTTCGCTGTAGCGTGTCTTCACTCGAGGTTGAATGGAAATCGCCCTTGCTTGCTTTCGCTAGAAGTTGGGTTCTCAGACCTTTTTTTGGCATCCAAAAGACGCTTTTGTCCTAATTTTCTCTATAATTACAAAAATGCCACCGTTTCAATTATAACCCCAAATCTCTCCTCTACCTTTCTAATTTAATCTCAACCGTAGATTTGAAGAATCTAACGGTTAATATTTATTTGTAGTTTATATCTTAAGGGCTATTTGTATCTGAGTCAGCCTCAAATATGTAATTGTTAATGAAAACACTCTTATATCAAGAACGAGGTGTTTAATAGGTATGTTTAGACAAGTTAGGCTGCTTAATAAATCCGTTTTAAAAGTCAGGTGTCTAAATAACCAAAAGAGACTAATTTTAGTGTCCGTATATGTTTTTAACCTGTACAAAATAGCAAGGGTGTTCTAATTAAAAACCAAGGTATTGGTTTTGACATGCAGAACAAATAAAGTAGGGATGTCAAACCAAGGCTAAAGATTAAAAAATTGCATTTGTACGGCTGCTATAAGTCATAGAATTCAGAACAAAGATTATGAGCTATCACGAACCCCTGTCAGAAAGACCAACAACTCAGCACAACCCCAATTTTGAGGTTTGAAAAATGGCGCTACTTAAAATGTATAAGAGCAAAAGCAACCCGGCAGAGAGCATGTTCAAATGTTATTGGTCACTCATCTTGTCTGGCTAATAAAAGACGGAACATGTTACGATGAAACTTTCCTTTTTCCTCTAGCTGCAAAAACAAGAGATGTATGTGTGAGGCCGAATTTGGAAAGTTTGGCAGATCCAAATAGAGTTTTTGCTATTTTGTCAAGAAAAAATGACTTGAAATAATTTTAAGTTTGAAAATCATCACCAACGCTACGAACTATCACAAAATTAACCAAAAACGATCTAGAAGCCTAAATCCACGAGTTTTCCGTTGAAACCGATGATGCGGAGATCGAAAATTTAACAGAACAACTTAATACTTTGCATTTGGTTGAAATATTTTCGATCGCCATATCATCAATTCCACCGAAAAACATGTCGGGAAATGGGTATATATCGTTTTTGGTTAACATTATGATAGTTTGTATCGTAGGTGATGTTTTCAAACTTATATTATTTTTGGTTGAAAGTTGATACTTGAGATTACTCTGAGTCATTTTTGCTTTGTTAATAAGAATAACTTTTTCCCTCGAGTAGAGCAGACTCACATTTACGGCCGCTACCCCGGCAGAGATGACTTCCACAGCGACATTGAAAGGCCTCAATGGGATGATTTTTATCGCCAAAGTCAATCTCGTAGTCCTGCAGACAGTTCCACATATTTTACTTCTCTTTAACCAGGCAGCCGTTCCTCTTATGTATAGCCGGTACATAGGAATAGTATGAAAAATATCTCTAATATGAACTCACAGGATATGACAATAGTGATTCTTTCAATAATGATCAAATGACCCTCTCATAATTAGCACGTCTTATTAATTTGTTTTTACGCCATAGTTAACCACTAGACAAGGAAAAATAAACTTACCCAGGTCAGTTCTTCATAGGCATGCACTTCTTTAGTAGTGAAAAAGGCCAGCTGCACAACAAGAACTTAATTCAATGTCATATGTTATGGGTATCTTACATAATATAAGTCATACAAGGAATTTAAAAAAAAAAAAAATGATGTTCATACATGATAATAATGTCGATCAAGGGTCTCCACTTCAACCGGTACATCCAGCAAGTTGGTATCATAACATCTGAATTCAAGAGATTGTATATGAATAAAGGAAGTAGAGGTGAAACACTCAGTAATAGCAAATACACACAGCAAATGGAAAAGGTTATACCTATGGTTTATAAATCTTGCAACATTTCCATGGATTGTAGCATCAAGGCAGAGCGCCTCCTCGTCTCTCAGAATGCTCTCTGATCCCCAGTCAGCATCAAGACAGACCGGGTACGTGTGCCTCTTGTTACCATTTTGCAAATTTCTCTCGTACAGTTCTGTATTTGTCATGATTTCGCCAACATACTCACACACAAACGCCCCCTTGGGCAACTTGTCTGTGCTACGGAGTCCCCATCCTTTCCCTTCAGGCGTCCAAAACACCTGCAATACTGACGCCACTTTCAAACCATATGTATAGGAACTGTAAATATGTGTTTTTAAAACAAAATATGAAATGAGTTTCTCAATTGTCAAAAAGTATTACAGAAAACAGATAAGAAGACTGAAGATGATGAATCCATCATCAAACCCTTCAATATGAAAAGATTGACCTTCACCTGTAAATTCTGTGCAATGCCACGCTGCACGACACGATTGCCACACTGCATGTCACAGCCACATTTGCTCCAACATTCTTTGATGAACCGCTTTACTAAGTGGCCCTTGCAACGGTCAGGCATTATCTCATTTTTCACTCTCTCAAGTGGGCAATCCTGGCAATACACGTAATGGTGCTCCTGAGGATCTCGTTTGAGTGCGATGCATGAATTCAAAAACTTCTCCTTCAGAAGCCCATCGGATGTATAAGCGAACTCTCCCCCAGTTTCTCGTGCACAAGCACAAGGAACAGAGGCCGAAAGGCAATCCCCGGCACATGCTGGACAGCTGTCCTCGTCTGATATGCGAGCTAAAGAAACGCTGACATGGGCATTCTGATAAACAATGTTTTGAGGTATGTAAAAGAATCCAGGAATCTCCCCTTTACCGGAATCATCTACCAATGAGATTTTCACTTTCTCCTTCCCCTTTGATATATCATCAATAAAGTGATGATGGGTTGGCTTTCTGGCATTTATCAGTTTCAAAGCATGGTTTGATGATCCCATCATAGCATCTTGACTGTTCGCATCACACAACATCTCTGTACCGACAAGCCCGTTTTTAGAAACTTTGCACACTTCTGAAAAGGACTCGCAAACTTCCTCCAGTAAGTTCCGTAAAGACAATACAGGGCCTTTACTCGGATGTGATCTGAGAGCTTTCCCCTCCACTTCTTGCAGCACAGACTCCAAGTTCGGAGAAAAAGTATATGATTGGCTAGAGGATCTATCATACATCAATGAGAGCTTCACATCTCCTGCTTTGGAAGAAGCAACGTCCAGACTACAATGCTTCCCACTGGTTCTACAAATAGAGCCAGCTTTCTTTCCAAGATCTTGTTTGACATGATTGGAAGATGTACCAGACAAAAAACTATCCTTTTTCTTTTCAGAACCTGATCCAGCACTTTCCTCTTCCAAGTCTATAAAGTCTGGTTTAGTTTTAACAGCCAGAGACATTGGACCCTCTCGATGATTCACGTTCACTCTACGAGAGACATTGTCCTCATGTGGTGCCAAACACACTTTCTTTGGTTCAGCCTCGATAGTTTCTGTTTGTAAATGGAAAGAATTTTTGCCATTTACCTTGTATGGCTCACCGTTGACCTCTCTTTTGTCTGCGTTTCCCTCTTGTCCCTGATATTTGCAGAAGAATATCAGATCAATAAATGGAGTGAAAATGCATAAGAAACATAGAGAGGAGGTAACCTTGTCCTCAAAAATGGCATCAACAAGAGCACGATAATTTTCTGCCTCAATGAATTCCCAATTTTTATCATATAACTTATACAGCCTTTTAAGTGTTTTCATTGTTTCTTCACGCGAAATTCCTAGTGCAGCCATTTCATTAACAGCCTTGGTAATTCTGGGTTTCATGTTCAATACTCAAAAAAAGGATCCCACAGGTAGATCTGTTGTGTATCTGTCTTTGAAGCTCTGGCAAGTACAGTCAAGGTGCATTCATTGGCTTTATCAGAGAAGCACTCCCACTTCACTTTGTGAATCTGAAATGCGGAAACGCCAAACATTTCAGAAAATATTCCAAGTTAAACAAACAGTGCATATACTGCACAACGTTTACTATAGATGAACAATTTATAAACTCTCTGAAAAACGACATGTAAAGAACACGCAACATATAGCCAAGAAGAGCAAGTTCTGGACTCATTTAGTGCTGCTTAGATATGAATAAAATACATGTTAGGGTCAATCAATGACACAGAATACCACAGATATTGTATACACTGATTTTGCAAGTACTTTTTAACCACCATTAGATATACCTTGCAAATTTACCTGCTAATCTTACAGCTCGCTCCCAGCGTGAAACAGGGGAAACTAGTAACATTAACTGACTCCAAACTAACTAATGAATCTTTTATGGCTTCACTTATCCACAAAAACTCCAAACTCAATCAAAGGCCACCACATGTTCTGGCACTTTTATCTTTGTACTAATAAAGACTGAACAATGCGAAGATGGAAACACCCAAAAGCCGTAGCCATGCCAATGGAAACTTGAAATGACAATGGCAGACTGCAGCTAGTCGTAAACTATTTTGCAGCGGATGGTTTGAATCTAGCTGGTCCCATGCACCTTAATCCTATAGAATTGAATCTCTTATCTGTTTCATTAACATTATTGCATAAACTAGTTACTGAAGAACATGATCCCATTTGAATCTATTTAAAGGAGTCCAGTATGTTAACCAGCATGAGATATTCGTTCCGAAGGTGATATTATGTTGTTATTACTTCAAATATGACATGACTTTATGCCAGTGAAGAATACAAGGACATGCAAGTGGGCGTTTGATCAGTAGCATAAGGCAGGCTAACAATAACAACAACAACATTTGCTCAGCGAAATCCCGCTGCTGCAGGATCACAACAGAGCCTTAAGACACAGCAGAGCCACTGCCACATAACTAAAGCTAAAAGGGAAGTAAAGGACCACAATATTAGCAACCTCTATATGGAGCCTTCCCACAATAAACCCAGTAGAAATCACCAAAATCATGATGATCAAAACCACCAAAATCAGCAAAAGAAAACTACAAAACCCTTGTTCGGAAAATTGAAGACAGAAAAAAGAATGCATTTTGCAGGCTCACCACAACAGATTCCTGGCACTTTGGCGAAATCAAAAGTAAAATAGCAGTGACTTGATCAAGAAAATAGGGCCCAAGTTTGCAACAACTCATCCGCACAGAAGAGAAGACATGACGAAATAGAAGAGAATGCAGGGGTTTATACTAGCTAGTACTACATGATACGGAGTTGTATGTACGGGACACATTGGAGTTTGAAGCACGAACCTCGAAGAAACGTGCGATTTGCGGACGAGCTACTAAGCAACCGTAAAACCAAACCCGCAATTCACAAAGCGCAATTCACAAAGCCCTATAGAAAATCATAATCGGGCGTGGGGTTGCTGATCGGACATGATGGGTGGGGTGCAGAGTTGGAGAGGAATTCGAAACCATAGAGAAGGGAGATTACGCGAGTCTCAGCGCGGGCGCTCAAAAAGTGAAAAAGGAAGGAGGAGACTCGGATTCGTCTGTGTTCGGTATGTAATTTCTGATGTGGCGGAACAACAAAAAAGATGATAAAGAAGAAGAAGAACGCCGGCCCCTCGAACCCTATGAATCCTTATTTTTTATCATTTTTCTCTCATTCATATTATTTTATTATTTTTTAATTTTACTTTTACTATTCAGTAAAATATCAATGAAAGTCATGAACTCTATGGACTCTAAATATAAAATTAATTTTAAAACAATCTAAACATATACAATTTTAGTATTTATGGATATATATATATAAATTGTGATAACATTTATACTTAATTTTATATTACGGTAAATTTGAACTAAATATCCAATTATTACACATTAATACAGTTAACGAATATGAGGATTGAAAGGGGCCCAAAAAATAAACCCCATGATACGAGAATGAGATTAGGAAACTCATGTTAAAGTTTCACGCTCGATAATTTTTTTATCTTTTAGCCATTAAATTTAGCATAAACGAGGGGTGAACCCTCCAACATTCGTGGTCTTATACAGTGTATCACCCACTGCTCTTTTTTTTATAAATACAATTCCAAGTGTGACCGAACCCTACGGAGTTTAGGGTGATCCCGATATATGATCTGCAGCGAATCGATGAGGTTGTTTTGTGTGTGGGGCCAAAGACAAGCTGCCTTCCTCCCTGAGTTTTCTATTAGGGCATTGGATCAAGTGGCAAATCTAGAATATAACAGATGAAATGGATCGGAGTCTCGGCCTCCCACACCACTCGCCACGTAGTTGGTAATCTCGGAGGATTTAAATTAGATGCACAATTGAGAACTTACTAAGTGATTTAGCAGTTTTCATCCTAAGACTAATATAGATGCACAATTGGGAATTTACTAAGTGATTTAGGAATTTTTATCCTAAGAATAACATTCGGATGTTTTTTTTAATATAGAAAAGTTATACTTAGATGAATTTAAATAGAATAAAATATACAAGTCGAGTGATCGAAAACTACCCACATAATATTATTCTAAACCACCCTTTTAATATCAATTTATTTGACAAGGAAAGAAAAATAAGAGTTTATAAAGATGAATGCGTTTATTTGACAAAGAAAGAAACATAAGAGTTTGTAAAGATATTCAAAAACCCCGCATCATCCATGTGATTGGTATAAACACTCTTTACATCATCACTCTTTTTACATGCTCTAAACACTCTTTACATATCACTACAAAAGACTAGGAGAGTTTCTATTTGGTTTGGTTTTAATTTTCTATTTGTTTTGAAGTGTGAGTTTGTATATGTTTTAAGAGCTTCTTCCTTTTATTGAATTGGTGTAATGGGGTTGGAAGCTACAATTTGTTTTCTTCTCGGTGGGAATGTTTGGGATGAGAGGTCAGGTCTAGTTTATTTAAAAGTTATTACAATAGATTGTTGATACAAGTCGGACAAACCTTCCACGCATACTTTATCAAAAAAAAAAAAAAAAAACTTCCAGGCATATGACTTATTCTACGACTTATTCTATGATGCTACAGGTCCAATACGTGTCCCAATCACATCTCTGGTGTGGACTGCAGATACATAGGATACATATTTACATTAGTCTCATTGTGCAACGAACCTAACTTGCACTCGTGTAGATGCTGATGCCATCACGGGCCACGAAATGTCGCTACAGTATCTGTAACGGAAGGTTGCTCATCAGATGCCAGAGGAACATATCCAACCTACAACAAAAATCATTATTTTGGCAATGCATGTATGGTGTCATAAATTATGGGCTACTTGGCTAAATCAACAAACATCAAGAATTGATTCAACTGCAAGTCGGTATATTAATTGCCCAACGAAACTCACCAGTTCTCTGAATTTGAGAATGTAGAACATTTCCAGATATCGACGAGTCTCTCTCCTCTCTAGTTTAGACACGTACTTCCAAAACCCATAAACTCCAGCTAATGTCATCAACCTTTCAGAATAGATTTTCCATGTGTACCTAACATCATTAAATGAGAAATCTTGATCACACTTGATACTGGAATCTTTATATCCGTCAAGGGTAAGTTTTATAACTCAAAAGTACATGCTATTGCTAGGTGGTGCAAACCTTTCCTTGATTCTTCTTAGTCCACCTTCAGAGATCTTCTCCCAAGAACTTGGGTTGCCCTTGCAGTTGTCAAAGAAATCAGCCATCTTTGCAGCAGCCTGATTAGAGTGGTATGGATCTATGTGGAATCCGGATAAACCGTCTTCTATTATCTCCGAAGGACCACCATGGCAGGTGGCAAAGGTAGGTAGTCCGCAGGTCATGGCTTCCACAACTGTCAGTCCAAATGCTTCATAAAATGCCGGCTGCAATCACCACATACATGGGTAGTAAACTAAGACAATGCTAAACATTGAGATTTATAATCACTAGACCTCTCTGAAAAACCTACCTGCACAAAAATGCCCCTTTTGTCAGCAATGTAACGATAAAGTTCACCGTTACGCGCACGGTTAGTCTGAGCCACTATCCACCGAAAATGGCCATGCAACTTGTACTTCTTTATCAGGTCATGCATCTTTTCGATTTCAGCAATCTCTTCTCTGTCATCGGATTTCTTCACATCAATGTAACCAGCTACCACAACAAGGTTTGCTAGCTCTCTTAATTTCCCTTTTTTAGCATAGCACTCAACCAGCCCAGTCATGTTCTTCACATGGTCCAGCCTCGCCATGGAAAATATTATAGGCTTTGACCGATCATCCAATACACCACTGTAATGTCCGAAAAGGGTAAGATAAGATAAGAAACCAACAGTTCTCCAGTGACATGCAACCATTTGCCAGCTACCATATTAAGCATATGTTAAATGACAGATCAAATCTATGGACTAGACCCACCATCTGTATCAATCTTGAACTTGAAGTATGTGCTCTTATTAATTGGAGATTTCCTAGCCCAATGATTGAACCTAAATATTTCTCATGCCAATTGCTTCTCCGCTCTATAAAAAAGGCATATCCCCTTTGTTGAAATTTTATTTATCTCGGGACATACTTTGCAGATGTCAACAGTGTAGCCCTTCGAAAACAAGACATGAGGAACATATAAGTAACTTACAAGGTTTCATCATCCTGCTCGGTGCCAAATAACAGCTTTTCGATCGATGCATGTAGTGCAGTGAGTCGTTTCTCCTTCTCAAAGTACGGGAAATAGATTGACATGTCTGCACCAGGGGAGACAATATTGAATTTGGGATCAAAAACGTCAATTCCATGAACTACTCGGTACAACCCAGGCATGGTAAAAGCTATATGGCTCTCATATTGACCAACAATGTTCTTCCTGAAACAAAATTGACATATAGATTAGCATGTATTGAAGAAAGATAATACATCTTAAGGCTCTAATTAGTTAAAATCCCAAAGAAAAGAAGTAACGCAATTCATTTACATAAATAGCATGTGTTTTTTATTACCAAATTCATCCCTATCCATAATTCAACATCCTGCAGATAAGAGGAGGAAATGAGGGGTCATATGTGATTTCTTCATTAGGTCCTATAGACAGAAATCATTTTAAATTATCCTAAAGTTTGTTAAATTATTTCAGAAGAAGACATGCACTTACGTTCCAGCGATTTCCTGGTAAGTGCTTGTGATGATAAAATCAGCATGGTTCATGGCAATCAAATCAGCCGTAAACTGACTTGAGAAATGGTACTTATCCTCAAAGTTTTTCCAATATATATCAGAATCAGGATACTTTGTCTTTTCCAAAGCATGTGCAATGTTGCACTGCATTCACAAGAGCAGAAAATACATGAAGATGTAACTGGAGCATGAACATACTGGATTATGTACTGTCGTTGAAATATAAGACATCACTAACCTGGGTGACTCCCATTTTGTATGCTAATAAAGAAGCAACAAGGTTCCCATCACTGTAGTTGCCAATGATGAAATCAGGAGGACCTTGCAACTCACCAATAAGTTCACTAGCTGCATCCTGATGATGTCACAGTATACAAACTTGTATCATACAATGAGATTTGTCTAGTCCTTCCGTAATGTACTGGGCATGGAAGATAATCAATCAAATGTTGTCACCATTAGAGAAAACATTAGTTTCCCGATTACCAGTGAGATTAAATTCTCATCCAGAAATGGTACACTTATTATTCCCTTCCCTTGTGATGACCGGCAGATAGCAGCCAATCAAGCTACAAGGCTACAACCTATGATTGATCTACAAAGTATTGTACTTAGGGTCATTACCTCTGCAAACTTCTCCAAATAAGGCCAGATATCGAATCTAGATACCCATTTATGAAATATCCCCTTACCTGATCGAAAGGGAACCCTCAGAATATGAGTGTATTGTGTCCCACTGACTCTTTCCAACCTCTGGCTGCAAGTAGTCCCTTTTGCATCAGGAATTAATCGAGTCACCTAAGGAAATAAGGGAGAAAAAAACCTATTATCAGATAAGCTAAACACTTTCTTATTCATGTTATGCGGAATGGAAACATAAGAGTTGAAGATGTACACTTACAATGAGAATCCGGGGAGTAATATCTAATCCTTGATTTTGTATCCTCAAGAGCATTTCATTCTCCAGAGCACGCACTTGGTCAAGTATATAAACAACCTACATGTATGATAATCACCAATCAATGAATGACAGGCAATGAAAGAATATGCTGATATCCATATTATGTTTGCAAATATGCACTACTCGACATATGATAAAAATATGCTGATACCCGATGAGTGACAGCCAATGAAGGATAAAAAAATTTATACCTGGCCACCAGTGTCGGGCAAGCCTAAAACATTTGCCTGGCCAAAGTATCCATGTACAGACAAAATGACAACATTAAATACCATCGGAATCCTCCCAAGAAAGGTCTCTAGTACAGCAGGATCAGGAGCTTGAAGAATGTCTAAAAGCAGATGCATCATCTCCAATACCCTTGCTGCAGTATCACCCCAACCTCTCTCGAACCCCATTCCTTGGAATCTACAGACAAGTAGTAAATTAGAAATCAAACTATGCACAGGAAAAAGTTAGGAACCGTAAGACAAATAGCAATATGCCTGCCAACTCATAGCCACGTGTACTAGAAGCTCACACATATTCAAACTCATGATAAGGCGTTTCAGGCGGGAGTTTACTGAGATAGTCCTCTGCCTTGCCTAGAGCAGATTGTAGACGGGATACAGATTGTATTCTATCATTCAACATCATGACCTGAAAAGAGTACACCACAGAAGTGGACCTAAGCAAAAGTGAAGTGACGTTGACTCAATTGAAGCTGTATCTATCAAATACTAAAAAGCCATGTAGATCGCAGGACTTACTCGTCCTTTATGATTGTGTACTCTTAGGAAATCAAGTAATGGCTCCAGACATTCCTTACTGCGGAACATGATTGAGGAAAGGTGTCTGTTGAGAAATTGGACACCGTTTCCAATGGAGGAAGAGCGAGTTGGGCGTGGAAATGTCGCATTGAAGGGCTCAAAGTCAAGTTCGAGGAGATATCTCTCATCATACCTGAGGTTTTTATTAACAAAAAGAGTCATACAATGAAATAAGGATTCCATTACTCAACACAGATGGTAAGGGTGTGATGAAATGGGAACTAACTTGTCATCAACAAGTTGCTCTTTGAACTTGAGATATTCAGACACAGTTAACTGCTCCACACTTAATTCATAGACATTGACTCGAACATATTCCCATACACCAGGCCTTGGACGGATGGCTATGGCCACATAGGGAGGTACAACAATAGCCTCCTGCAAAAACTCACAAGTTAATTTGGATCTTTGAGAGAAAAGTACTAGTTTGAGCTTCGAACTCTTCAACATAGCCAGGCATAATATACATACTATAGAATAAGCAGACACAAAAGATGCATATAAAACATAGAAAGAAAACTAAACAAAGAAGACAACCAAAGGCTGCAGGCTCAAAAGGGAGAGATATAGTGAGAATGAACCTGAGCAGACTTGAGAGCTTCACCGAAGGTACCATCACGAAGCAATCGCTTGCCCTCATCGGCGCCGATCACGTTGTCGAGCTCGTCTAGCAGATGGTGTGGCTGCAATATGCCTTTCCCCTGCGCAACATACCTAATTCACAGAACCAATCAATCCAATTAACAAAAACCAATCCACTGAATGTATGTATGATCAGGCAAACAGCAGAATTTGAATAAATATTATAAAGTAAGCATTAATTTGTTGAGAATTTGAATGCAAGAACTGAGCATAAAAGAAAAAAGGTGAAGGAAGAGAAGAAACCTGGAGAGAAGAGAAACGAGCTCGTTCCGGTTAGCGGAAAGAGTGTCTTCCACTCGCTCCCTCAGGCTGGCAACTCTTGTAAGCTTAGGTATCGCCATGATCCCAAACCCAGCCGACTATAGATGCAGATGGGAGCTTTCGTATTTCTGTAGGTTGAAGATAGATGTTCAGCCCAGGAAAGCTCCAGAGGATTTTATGATGGTGTGTTCGTTTTTTTTTTTTGGTCAGATATGATGGTGTGTTCGTGGCAGCCTCTGCGAGTGTCGTCTGTCTGTTGTGTTACTTGCGTGCCTACTTGTGGGCTGGGGGAAGGGAGTGACAGGGCAGATGTAACTTAGTATTGGATTTTGCTGATTGTCTCGCCCATTTTGGCGTGAAATCCGTGAAATTTTTTCGAAATTGGGCACTTTACAATTTTTATTGTGGCAAAGACACTGGACCATCCAGCGTCTAAGGGAAAGACCGATATACTTACAATTTTTATTGTGGCAAAAGTTTAATATCAAATTTTAATAAAATTAGTTTAAATTATATGCCTATCAAATTTAATAATTTTTTTGTTACGGTTTAAGGGAAAGACCGATATACTTACATGTCTGCTTCTCCCGAGATTCTGCACTCATGCTGGTCCGGAAACCGCGAACCCAAGACTCCACCTCGTGGCTTATGTCGAGACCTTCGAAACGACTGCTCACACGCCTCGAACGGATCACCGAGCCAAAAGTTATTGCGTTTCACACCCGTGTTTCAACCCCTACGCACCATCTTACCGCTGGACAGCAAACTCCGGTTTATAGCACAGGCTTAAGCTTTATTTATATATGGTTTCGTATATAACAATGATGCAGCCCGTGGCCCAACGGTGGATCTCACCCCTCCTTCCCTGCAAAGCTATTTTTTTTTAAGTTTAGGCTTTAATAATAATATTACCTGTAACCCGATTGACCCGAACCCACACTCAACCTGAATCCGAACCGGAATCCATCCGACCCGACCCGTTTAACACCTCTGTACATTGACGGTTCTGTTCGTGGCAAAGATCGTGCCAGAAACGAAGGGGAAAACGCTCGAGGAAATTCAGGCGTCTCTCAACTCCAAAGAAGAGTCGCCGCTGGTGTAGATGAGGCGGGCATTGTGAGCTTGGGATCCACGGAGGAGGAAATTTGTTAGCTGTTGTTGTATTGCTTATAGAAGTATGATCTGCAGTTGGATTTGTGTTGTAGAAGTTGGGTATTATAGGGGGGATGTTATACTTTTGGCTATTGAAGTGATTTCTGAAAATTTAGCAATTTGTTCAAGTGTCATTCATGGGTCGAGGCCATGCCAAATTGAAGTGAGATACAGGGAGCATACTGTACGTTATACAACCGTAATTGTGCTTTTCAAGTGTCCACTGCCGGCGGCCGGAGAGAGTCGGGATCGGGAGGACTGAGGAGGGATCGGTCGAGCAGATCTGGAAACCCCTCTTTTTGGATGGGGATAAATTAATTTTATTTTTTTAAATGGTAAAATGCAGATGGTCCCATCTCTTTTTGTCCCATATGGTGCGATACGGATTTCACGCCAAAATGGGCGAGACAAGGAAATTGCTGGTTGTCTCGCCCCATTTGCGTGAAATCCATGTCGCACCATATAAGACAAACTGGCATGGGTCCATTTGCCTTGCTATTATAATTAAAAAAAACAATTCTTTCAAATCTAAAAAGAGGGTGAATCTTCCATATCCCGACCCTCTCTGCCCTCTCGATACTCGCCGGCAGTGGACCGGTTCCGGCCGCCGGCTCCACCCCTCCTCCCCGCCCTCACTCTACCCTCCGCCCCACTTCTGGCTCCGCCCTGGTTGTCTTGACCGGCCCGCTCGGTCAGTCAACGGCGTCCGCCGCCTCCAACGTCATTGCTTGGTCCGGACTCGTCTCTCTCCTCCCTCTGCTCGGTGCCCTCGTCGCCGATTCCTTCCTCGTCCGTTTCCGTACTGTTGTCTTTGCCTCCCTCATTTACATCCTGGCAAGTATTATCCTTCCACTCCTATATGACTTCTTCGTCTTCAATTCTATCTATCTATAGTTGAATTGAGTATGAATGGGAGCTTGTACTTTATGGATGAATGAATGATAGGGTCTGGGATTGTTGACCATGTCTGCTATGTTACCATTTGCAAGTCCTTTAGACTGCCAAAAGTCCACAAAAAGCTCATCATGTCGAGTGTCTATTGTACAACCCATTTTTGTTTTCTGGATTATCAAGTTTGTTTTCATTTTCTGAGGTTGTTTCTTGTTTGAAAGTCTAGGCAAAATTGCTAACTTTGCTGAATTGAATCCTTTATGAAGTTAGATCATGATGTTAACATTTCAGATTTTGAGGGGGCTAGGTAAAATTGCAAACTTTGCTGAATTGAATCCAAAACCTTTTACTAATCTCTATGAGAAACTTACAAGATTGTGTTGATTGTATATATGTTACTTTTGTTCGCTTCCTCAGCACACCAACAGCTAAGGTATGCTTGTAAGCTAGGTACTTCAATATTCTTATACTACTAGTACATTTTGATTCATGTTATAGAGAGTTTTGTGTTCAGAGAAATGCTTTATGCAGGAACTAAGCGACGAGGTTGTCCAATTGCAAAATAGACTTTCGGAACTTCAAGAAAGACTCGGGTTTGTGACTTGTAATTGATTATTTCCGTCATGTTGTTTGTATTCAGGAGGTGAATTATGCTGATCATACATTGTTTTCTCTATACCATTTGAAATCTGCAGCTATTGGACTAACACAGATTCAGTCAATGACATTGAACACCTTAACTCTCAGGTACTTCTTGAATCTTTCGCCTTTTAAAAATTCAACCTTCTGCAGACAAATGCCATATCGGTTTTGTGTTTTGTGTATGTCTGCAGAAAGGAACAAGGATCCCATCGCCAATTGCGCCATCTATGTATAACACGGTGGCGAGTGACCCAAGTAGCATGCTGTATGATCTACTCAATGCCCCATACTAAAGAGTGGTGTGCTTGAGAGGTTTACTGTTTTGTAAAACGTATGAAAGATCTGTTACTGATAGGAAGTCATGGGTTTTGCTTGTAGCGATGTCAAGTGATGATTATGGTTGTATTTGAATGTTTTTATTGTTAAGTAATGATTATGGCTGTAGTTGAATGTTGATATTGTTAAGTAATGATTATTGTGAACATATCAAATTTGGTTTGATGAAACTGTATATTTGGTCTTTGCTTATACAAGCAAAAGTGACCCAAGAATACATGACTAGTTTCAAAAGCTGTAAACTTTAACATAAACATATTCAAAAGAAATTCAAACTCAGGTCTTTGCTTACAAAAGCAATAATGCTAAGAAAACATTGTCACTTTACAATTTACATAATCAGATAGTGCACCAAAAAGTTCAAAAGTTGTCATACTTATCAAACAAACTATGTGCTTGATCAAAAAAAAAAATCAAACAAACTACGTTCATTCAATTGATCCTGAGGATGACAAGGATGCTTGAGGCATCAACTATAGTTTCATGTCTTTAACACTCTCGAATTTCAAACCAATCTCAGGCACGATCAATTCTTTTTCAGCTATATATTCATTCACAACATCAACCTTACTCATTTCAGAACGAGATTCATTATCACTTGAATTTGCATATTCCTCCTCTATCCCTATAAACAATAGAAATAACAGAAACAAAATTTAAAGGAAAGGGATCAGTAAAAAAAAATAGGTATACAAGACCAAATATACAGTTTCATCAACATCAGCTCTGCACAACCAATTTCAAATTTCAAACAGCAGCAATAAGAGTTTATTTTGATCAATCTCATATGCTAAGAACAGATGACCCAATAAGCCTATAGGTATGTTTCTTTCGGAAATCACCTTCTTTCATTTCTCCACGGCTGAAGCAAGGGTCTGCGATTAGTTTTCCACAACCACTGTAATCAATGATTAACATCAGACTGTAATGATATCAACGCAAGCTAGAAAAGAAAACTGAAACAGAAACTCACATTACTCAGCCGGTTTATGGATCGCTCCACGAGCAGCGAAACATCGACAAAGACGGTAAGCACGGATGCAACAGACCAAGTAGGAGGGCGTTGCGAGGAGGGAGGTCGAGGGCGTCGCGACGAAGGAGGGCGAGGGCGTTGCCAGAAGCGGGGCGGAGGGAAGAGGGAGGGCGAAAAGTGAGTGCGGGGCGGAGAGAGTCGGGGTCGGGGAGGAGGGTCGGGGTCGGCGAGAGTCGGGGTCAGGACTCGGGAGGAGGATGAGCGTGCAGATCTGGACTTGAAAGTGAACCGCTCTTTTTGGACGTGGAAGAAATAATTATTTTTTTTAAAATTGTAAAAGGCATTTGGGCCCATCTCACTTTGTCTTATCTGGTGCGACATGGATTTCACGCAAACGGGGGCGAGACAACCAGCAATTTCCTTTGTTTAAACCTGGGTCCATAGGTTCCGGAATCAGAACTGGACCGGCGGTTTCGGTTCTCAAAACGGTCATGGTTCCGGTTCTTCTCCCTTCGGAATTGGGGAATTGATGGTTCTATCTGACTTTGAATCGTCGGCTCCAAACTAGTCCAAATCGTCGGTTTTTCCTCTTTTTCAAAAAAAAAACGCATACTTATACAAAACCTATAAAAAAAATAAAAATAAGTTTATATATAATAACTAGAATCAAATTTATACATATGTCAGCAATAGTGGTCCCATCTCACCGCAAACTTCAAGATGAGAGTCATAACATGTCGATACTTCTTTGAAATACTTGAAAAACATTGGGTATATAAACACTTGAAGAATGCTCCAAAATTGCTACATGAAATGATAAAGATACTTTACTATGGGTAGCCTTAAAGTCGGCAACCGTCTTATCATAGTGACGTTCATCAAGTAATCGTTGAAAGTACTCAAAAAACCTTCTCAAGTTGTGCTGATGACATATTTCTTAATTATACTTTCACTTCTTTGTGTCGTGGTCATGTCAGCGCAAAATGTATCTCACTCATAGGCCAATCCCTAATTTTCTTTTATGTTGAACAATCTCTTCAACCAATCATTGTCGTGCTGCTCATAGTTATTCGACTTATCCCTCCAAGCCTCCAAAAAATCTTCCTCATATTCATACTCATATATACAATTACTAAATCTTTCGAAAAATCTTTATACCTTGAGAAAACAACATGCAAATGAATAGTAGCATTCTGCAATATGTGCCAAATACAAAGTCGATGATATCCAAGTGCTTTTGACATAGCATCATCTTGGTCTACCATGATAATCTTAGGTAGCTTTCCACCCATAGTAGCGTTCTGAAATATGTGTCAAATACAAATTTGTAAACTAGATTCAACCTAAAACTTATTCAAGCACGCAGATCTGACGAATTCAAGAGCAAAACTAAAAGAAAACGAAAACAGTAACGAACACAGGAATTGGTAACCCGGTTCGAGTTAAACTCTACATCCCGGGGATCTCAGACAGGGAGATCTGGCCCAAAGAATGCACTAGTAGAGATAATGGAATTCATAAGTACAAGTCACGAATAAGAATGACAAAGCAATCAGCCTAAGGCTCTAAACAACAAGAACGAAGAAGAACAACAAATCTTTAGAGAAACAAGGCAAGAGAAGAAGACGAAAGGGTTTCAGCCCCCTCTCAAGGCAACTCGTGGCTGGATCAAACACTCTTGACCGCCGTAGGAGCGTCGACGATGAGCTACAACGGAGACCGAGCCTTCATCTCCCTTGAACTCTCTTTTGTTTTTCTGGCTTTCTCACTTTTCTCTCCAGATTTAGGGTTGCCGCTTTTTGAGCTGATTAGAATAAGCTCAAAAACAACTCTATCACAAGCTTATATATTTGGTCCGCACACCTCCAAATATGAGCTCCATTTTGGGCCTTTTCCTTGGTAGAAGCTCACTTCAAAGCTAATGGCCCCAAAAGACAAAAAATGCCGTCCACATCAACACAAGCTGGCGTTGCACATTTGCATCTTTGGCTGGCCATTAACTCCTCACTAATTACTCTACCTAGCTCTTATTACAATGACTTGTACATATATGATATAAATACATATTATGATTATAAAGTACAACAAATGCCCTCCTAATCCAAATATGGATTTACATTCCACTACTCATAACTCAGTGCAAACTTTTAGACCAAATTCCCTTCTTCATCGATTCCAAGCTTCACATCTCAGTGTACGTCATCGATGTGAAGTGGATCCCAGGCACAGTTTTAGTACCAAAATTTACAGGATTCACATCACCAGCAATTTTCACCACATTTATGTTTTGCTTCTCCACCTCATCTTTGATAAAATGGAACCTCACATCTATATGTTTAGTTTTCTCATGATATATAGGATCCTTACACAAATATAAAGCACTCTGACTATCAGTAGAAAACTTAGGAATATAGACATGACCAGTAATATCACGCAATATACCCTTCAACCAGAAAGCTTCCTTAGAAGTTTCAACCACAATAATATATTCAACCTCAGTTGAAGACAAGGCCACTCTTGACTGTTGTTGAGATTTCCAAGAGATGCAGTTACCAGCCCAAGTAAAGTAGTAAGAAGTAATTGACTTCCTATTATCTTTATTACTAGCATAATCAGCATCAACAAATCCCTGAAGTTCAGTTTTAGATTCATGCTCAGCATACACTAAGCCATAGTTTTTAGTCCCAACTATATACCTAAGACAATATTTCATAGCAACCCAATGTTTCTCCCTAAGGTTAGACATGAAACGACTTAAAGTACTAATAACAAAGGCTAAATCAGGTCTAGTGCACAACATTAAATACATAACAGAACCAACAACCACATCATAAGGGATATTCTTCATTTTATCAATTTCTACACTAGAGGTAGGACAATCTTTCTTAGTGAGCTCTAGGTGCCCTCCTAAGGGTATCGAACAGGTTTTGCATTTATCATGGCAAATTTATCAAACACTTTATGCAAATAATCAACTTGAGACAATTTCACTATCCCTTTTGATCTATCTCTTTCAATCTTAACCCCTAAGATTCTTTTTGTAGGCCCTAAGTCTTTCATTTCAAAATGCTTTTTCAGATCATGCTTAACTCCAACTATTTCAACTTTTGAGTTGCTAATTAACAGAATATCATCAACATACATCAACACATACACAGGAGATTTAGTTTTAACATGCTTGAAGTACAAACAAGTATTCCACTTACTTCTAGTAAAGCTCATAGAGAGCATACAAGCATAAATTTCAAGTTCCACTGCCTAGGAGATTGTTTTAGACCATAGATAGACTTGTTTAACAAACAAGAAAAATCAGGCCTAGTTTTATCTACAAACCCCTTAGGCCGTCTAATGTAGATAGTTTCCTTCAAATCCCCATGTAAAAAGGCAGTTTTTACATCCATTTGCTCAATTTCCCAATTATAAACGGTAGCCAAGAAAGAGTCTCATGGTTTTATATTTTACTACAGGGGTGAATATATCATTATAATCAATTCCCTCATTCTGAGTAAAACCCTTAGCTACTAACCTAGCCTTGTACCTAGGAGGCTCTAAATCATCAGCACCTTCCTTAACCTTAAAGATCCATTTATAGTCCACTAACTTGACTTTATCAGGTTTAGGAACAAGGGTCCAAGTTTTATTAACATGCATACTTTGGATTTCCTCATGTATAGCCTTTAAGGCTGAGCATCGGTTCAAAACCGAACCGAACCGAGAAAAACCAAACCGAACCGAAAACCGATATGTGGAAATTTTGGAACCGAAAACCAAACCGAAATGGTTCGGTTTGGTTTCGGTTGAGATCGGTTCGGTTTTGGGTAAAACCGAAAAACAGATCTGAGAGAGTTTGAGCAGCGCCGAGGGAGGAGTGCCGGTCGTCGGCGGGGGCTGGCTCGCCATTGAGTTTGGCCGGCGCGTTGGGGTTCCATCGGGGTTGGGGCTCGGTCAGAATGGGGGTTGGGAAAGGGTAGGCGAGTTGGTGTTCCAACTGAAGTCGAGATTGGGGTTCCAGATCTGAAGTCGAGAGGGCGAGAGAGATGAGTCGAGGGCCGGAGTTGGGTGGTCGTGGGCGGCGTGAGGGGGGCCGGGGTTGCCGTGGATTGTGGCCAGCGAACGATAGGCAGTCGGGAGCGGCGGCCTGCAGCTCCAAGGAAAACAGAGAAGTCGGGCAAGGGGATTGTGTGCGGGTGGGCCGACGAAGACGAGAAGAGACGGGGTGGGGAAGTCAGGGCAGCCGCCAGCGACGAGGAGTCGAGGAGAACTGGAGGAGTCGGGGCAGCGACGAGGAGAACCAGAGAAGTGGAGAAGTGAAGAACTAGAGAGCGGAGAAGCGCCGTACAGGCGGTACAGCGTAAGTCTCATCTCAAACGGAGAGGAGAAGTTGAAGTAGGGTTTTCAGTTAAAAAAATCAAAAAAGTTTTTTTTAAAAAAAAATCGGTTTTAACCAAACCGAACCGAAAAAAACCGAATCGAAACCGAAACCAAAATTTTCGCATTCCTTGAACCGAAACCGAACCGACTAGCATCGGTTTCGGTTCGGTTCGGCTAATTTTTTTGGGTTTTTCGGTTCGATGCTCACCCCTAATAGCCTTTAACCACTCAATACCATGCTTGCAATTTATGTCTTGTTCATAAGTTTCAGGGGTAAAATGAGCAACAACATCAGCTACAAGCAATGCAAACTCAACAATATTTGTAGTGAATCTCTTATTGGGTATTCTAACTCTAGGCTCCCTATCTCTAACCAATTGATAATTGGCAAGATCATGCACATGATATTCATTTTTAGCAGGAATTTCAACATGCATATCAAGGCCATTATCACTATTATTTGCAGAATTCTCAACAGGGGCATTAACATCCAAATTCACAACATGATCATGCACATCATTATTTTCAGAAATAGCATGCATATCAGAATTTGAATGTAAATTTGAGTTAGAAGAGGATTCACTTATTGCCCCACCTAATTGGTGGGTTTGCAGATTGTTTTCAGAGTTACGTAACTTCCCTCTTGAGTAGCTTCATTTTCCACCTCCTCTTGGGCTCCCTCCTTTGATTTTTGTCTTGAGGTGCTTGAGGTGTAGGAGCTGGCATAGCCTATCTCAAACTCCTCGAGCTCTTCAGCTCCTTCCAGTTATGGGTTGAAATCAAAGAAATGCCCCACCTGGGCTTGTATTTCTTGTTATTCGGTACCTGCATTCTCAGTGGGAAGCATTAATTTGACCTTAAAATAAAACTCTCCTTCATTGAAGGTAACATCTCTAGAAACAATTACTTTATTACTTTATATCCATTTGGCTGAATAAGAGGTTATATCCTTTGACACCTTCTAGGTACCCTAACATAACAACTTTTAAGGCCCTAGGTTGCAATTTTCCTTGAGAAGTATGAGTATACGCAGTACAACCAAAGCGTTCAAGTAATTTATGTTAGGCTTCTTCCCACTCCATAATTCTTGTGGTGTTTTAAAGTTTATCACAGAAGAAGTAGATCTATTTATTACGTAAGATGTAGTAGTTATAGCCTTATCACAAAGGGAAGGTTTCATTCCAGCACTTATAAGCATACATCTAGCCTTTTCTAGGAGAGTCCTATTCATTCTTTCAGCTGTCCCATTTTGTTAGGGGGTATAAGGAACAGTTAAATGTCTTTTAATCCCATTTTCTTTGCAGAAGTCATTAAAGGGTTGGTTACAAAACTCTAGGCCATTATCTGTTTTTAAGCATTTTTATTTCAAACTAGTTTGTCTCTCAGTTAAAGTTAACCAATTTTTAAATTCTTCAAAAGCTTCATTTTTATGCCTAAGCAAGTACACCCATACCTTTCTAGAAAGATGATCTACAATAGAGATAAAATAATTTCTACCTTCTATAGTTTTAGTTTGGGCAGGGCCCCACAGATCACTATGCACATACTCTAGAGGCTTACTAGTAGTATACGTAGACTTTGCAAAAGAATGTTTGGTTTTCTTACCAAACACACAATTTTTACAGAACACAACATCAGTCAATTTTTCATTTATTATTCCATTCATGCACAATTTAGACAAACCAGTGTTACTAATGTGACCCATCCTATCATGCCAAAGTTAGACATATCAGTTTTGATAGATTTCCCAGCATCAAGAGACATGTTAATTTCAAGAATAGAAGCTGAAATATGATACAAACCATTCTTTTTAATGCTTCTAGTTAACACAGTGCTATCTCTTTTAACTTCTCTAATGCCTTTGTAGGTAATAATCAGACAATTTAAGTCATCAAACATCGATTCAGATAACAGATTCCTTTTAAGGTTTGGAACCCACCTCACATTTTGGATTATTCTGATTTTATTATCATGCATCTTTCAAGGAACATTTCCAAACCCTCTTATATATAGCTAAGGTTGTATGATCCCCAAACATGACTTCACCCCCATCACACATAGTTAGAGAATCAAAGAAATGCTTACAAAGAGTAACATGCATAGTACAACCAAGATCTAAAATTCAATCAACAAAATTAGCATGATGAGTCACAACAAGTAATTCATGAGAATAAGAAGATTGTCAAAAACAGAGACATACTCTCTCTTTTTCTTTCTTCTGATTTTTCTCATCTCTAGCTTTTTTATGACAATTTTTAGAATAATGTCGCATCTTTTCACAATAGTAGCACTTAATGTTTGACATATCTTTCCCTTCTTTTTCAGAACCTTTGTCATTTTTTTTATGAGAATGTCTCTTACCCTTGCCTCTAGCCATCATCAATTCATTCTTAGTCTCAGTTTTAGAGTCAGATTTATCAGTTTTTGACCCATTCTCTATCTTGAAATAAAACCCTTAGAGTGTCATTTTTCCGATTTACAGCTTCAATCAATTTGCTAACTGTCAAATCATCTCGAGCATACTGAATAGCATCCTTAAGCACATCAAATTGAGAGGGTAAAGAATTTAAAAAAATTACAACTTGCATAAAAAGGTAATACGACTAGGCAAAGATTTGGTCAAATATATTTCATCAAGTGCATCCCATAATTCTTTCGGTTTAGAATGGCTTACAACTTGTCGAGCAACCTCATCAGTCAACCTTAGCATTATTTCAGCATGTGCTAAGGCCTGAATTTCCTCCTTCTCAGCTGTGGTGACATCTGCGTCCTAGACATCAGAAACTGCGTGGTAGCAGTGTTCCTTGGTTAAGATGGCTCGCATCTTCACCTTCCACATCGAGAAGTCCATCGCTCCATCATAAGGTTTAACATCCCTGTACAACTCTGACATTTTTCAAGGCCCTACAACAAACAAATAGTCAATAAAGAGACAAGAAAATTTTCAAAGAAACCAATATAGAGAAAAACAGATCATAACTTATGTTTCAACAAGAAACAAGATTAGGATTTCAAACCTAGACTTCAACCCGAATATAAGCAAAACGAGAAACAAAAAGTCAATACACACGTTCACAAAATCAGATTCATGCTCAAAAATACAAAAAAACGGGAAACAAGAATCTGAGCAACAACAAATACAAACAGATCCACGCTCAAGTATAGAGTTGAGAAACAAGAATCCAGGAAACAACAAAAATAAGCCCTAACCAATAGATTTGAGCGAGAACATGAAAATAAGGTGACAGCGGAAGTAAGAATCGAATCAAAGCAAAAAACCTCGCTTTGATACAACTTTGTAAACTAGATTCGACCTATAACTTATTCAAGCACGCAGATCTGATGAATTCAAGAGCAAAACTAAAAGAAAACGAAAACAGTAACGAACATAAGAATTGGTAACCCGGTTCGAGTTGAACTCTACATCCGGGTGATCTCAGACGGGGAAACCTGGCCCAAAGAATGCACTAGTAGAGATAATGGAGTTCACAAGTACAAGTCACGAATAAGAACGGCAAAGCAATCAGCCTAAGGCACTAAACAACAAGAACGGAGAAGAACAACAGATCTGGAGAGAAACAAGGCAACAGAAGAAGACGAAAGGGTTTCAACCCCCTCTCAAGGCAACTCGTGGCTGGATCAAACACTCTTGACCGTCGTAGGACCATCGACGATGAGCTACACCGACGACCGAGCCTTCATTTCACCTGAACTCTCTTTTTGTTTTTCTGGCTTTCTCACTTTTCTCTCTAGATTTAGGGCTGCCGCTTTTTGAGTTGATTAGAATGAGCTAGAAAACAACTCTATTATTTTTTTTTTTGAAAATGGTGAGAATTCGGAGTGGTACTCCGAGAGGCCAAGAGTCAACAAAAGAGACACTCTATGCTAGCAGAATCGGAAAGGGAAAGTACAAATCTCTAAAAAGAAAGAACAAAGCGTGAGCAGAATCGGGGTGAGTATAGCACTTAAAATCTTAGCGCCGTAGGCAGTAGATCAACCCATTTTAGGGTGTGCGAATCGGACATCTGACGTTCCCTCCACCGAAATGAAGGATCTTTAAATGCCTCAGAGCACCAAACGACCCGGCCTAATACAACTCGGTCCAAAGTCAACCACAACTCCAACTCTTGAAAAGATTAATACATGATTTAGTATACTTACACCTTTCTAATTCTTGAGTTAGCTTAAGAAATCTATCCATGTTTTCATTCAAGGTCGATCATAAACACATCCATTTTAAAATTGAACAGCTTGCATAACAAGGTAATACGATTAGGCAAAGATTTGGTCAAATATATTTCATCAAGTGCATCCCATAATTCTTTCGGTTTAAAATGGCTTACAACTTGTCGAGCAACCTCATCAGTCAACCTTAGCATTATTTCAGCATGTGCTAAGGCCTGAATTTCCTCCTTCTCAGCTGTGGTGACATCTGCGTCCTAGACATCAGAAACTGCGTGGTAGCAGTGTTCCTTGGTTAAGATGGCTCGCATCTTCACCTTCCACTTCGAGAAGTCCATCGCTCCATCATAGGGTTTAACATCCCTGTACAACTCTGGCATTTTTCAAGCCCCTACAACAGACAAATAGTCAATAAAGAGACAAGAAAATTTTCAGAGAAACCAATACAGAGAAAAACAGATCATAACTTATGTTTCAACAAGAAACAAGATCAGGATCTCAAACCTAGACTTCAGCCCGAATATAAGCAAAACGAGAAACAAAAAGTCAATACACACGTTCACAAAATCAGATTCATGCTCGAAAATAAAAAAACGAGAAACAAGAATCTGAGCAACAACAAATACAAACAGATCCATGCTCAAGTATAGAGCTGAGAAACAAGAATCCAGGAAACAACAAAAATAAGCCCTAACCAATAGATCTGAGCAAGAACATGAAAATAAGGTGACAACGGAAGCAAGAATCGAATCAAAGCAAAAAACCTCGCTCTGATACAACTTTGTAAACTAGATTCGACCTATAACTTATTCAAGAACGCAGATCTGACGAATTCAAGAGCAAAACTAAAAGAAAACAAAAACAGTAACGAACATAGGAATTGGTAACCCGGTTCGAGTTGAACTCTACATCCGGGTGATCTCAAACGGGGAGACTTGGCCCAAAGAATGCACTAGTAGAGATAATGGAGTTCATAAGTACAAGTCATGAATAAGAACGGCAAAGCAATCAGCCTAAGGCTCTAAACAACAAGAACGGAGAAGAACAACAGATCTGTAGAGAAACAAGGCAACAGAAGAAGACGAAAGGGTTTCAACCCCCTCTCAAGGAAACTCGTGGCTGGATCAAACACTCTTGACCGTCGTAGGAGCATCGACGATGAGCTACACCGGCGACCGAGCCTTCATCTCCCTTGAACTCTCTTTTTGTTTTTCTGGCTTTCTCACTTTTCTCTTTAGATTTAGGGTTGCCGCTTTTTGAGCTAATTAGAGTGAGCTAGAAAACAACTCTATTATTTTTTTTTTGAAAATGGTGAGAATTCGGAGTACCAAACAAGTTTGGTAGTCCGAGAGGCCGTTTAAAACGACAGCCGTAAACGGCTAAGAGAGTCAACAAAAGAGACACTCTATGCTAGCTGAATCGGAAAGAGAAAGTACAAATCGCTGAAAAGAAAGAACAAAGCGTGAGCAGAATTGGGGTGAGTATAGCACTTAAAATCTTAGCGCCGTAGGCAGCAGATCAACCCATTTTAGGGTGTGCGAAACGGACATCTGACGTTCCCTCCACCGAAATGAAGGATCTTCAAATGCCTCAGAGCACCAAACGACCCGGCCTAATACAACTCGGTCTAAAGTCAACCACAACTCCAACTCTTGAAAAGATTAGTACATGATTTAAAAATGAGCGATCTTGCAAAAAAAATCAGACCTTGCACAACAAGTAATTGATACTTGCAGCGCGAGTAAATCAAACTTGCAAGGCAAGTAGGCCATACTTGCATCGCAAGTAAAGCACAACTTGCCCCGCAAGTAAAATCAAACTTGCCTTGCAAGTAAAAACAAACTTATGTCGCAAGAATCGTCTCAAGAGGTGGGTTGTCGATAAAAACATTGATGGTTGAAACTCAAGGTGGTCGACAAGCCTAAAAATGAAAGAAACTACAATCGACGAAAATAAAATGAGATTTGCTAACCATCAAATGGAATCCAAAGACCGCTATGTCACGATATTGACTACACAACAATACTTAAAAGATCATTTGACATAAGAGATCGATTCGACAAAGAAACAAGCGGCCTTCTCGGCCATGGGTCGGGCGGCCTTCTCAGCCATGGGTCAGGTGGCCTTCTCGGCCATGTTCGAGCGGACTAGAGGGTGAAGATTGATAAAGAAAGGGAGTGAGGTGTATTTGGGTGTTGGTTTTAGAAAACAACTCTATCATAAGCTTATATATTTGGTCCGCACACCTTCAAATACGAGCTCCATTTTGGGCCTTTTCCTTGGTAGTAGCCCACTTCAAAGCTAATGGCCCAAGAAGACAAAAAATTCCATCCACATCAGCACAAGCTGGGGTTGCACATTTGCGTATTTGGCTGGCCATTAACTCCTCACTAATTACTCTACCTAGCTCTTATTACAATGACTTGTACATATATGATATAGATACATATTAGGATTATAAAGTACAACAAAAGTCAATGATAAGAGCATCCATAATCGAGACTTGGAAGAAGAATTTCTTGACAAATTTAAAAAAAAAGATATGTCAGAACAAATCAGAGAAATGTTTCTCTTTTTTTCCTCTTTATTTCTTGCAGAAGAAGTTTCTTCTGTTGTATTCTCTAATTTTGTCTGATTTATTTCTTTTTCTTTTTTTTTCATTTTTAGTTAAGAAATGTTGGGAAATCGACCCTCCCAGGATACTCGTACACCCACTAAAACCCGACCGCCACAAAGACACAATATTACAAAAGTGACTTGGTATTATAAATAGTGGAAATGTACAAGGCTAACTATACGGGTGACTCAAGACTCTTTATTGTTTGGGACACTTCACTCTACCCCACAATTACTCTCACACACAACACACTTGATCGACTCTTCTTGATCGATGCACTAAATGGCTACATCAACCCTTATTTATATATAGAGTAGGTCGGTGCCTATTAGGCTTAAGTGATCACCGACTATCACTTCCTTCTAGGTATGCACACAAAATTTAGACCCTTCTACATGCTAATTAATCTCACTCTAATCTAGAGTTTTCTACATAAAAATCTCTTAGATGAGGTTGTCTTCCACATTTCTAGAAATATCTTGATCTTCCGCCTTTGATTTGAAATTGGGTCATCCGTTATTTTGGGCCTATATTTCCTCTAGCTCATTTGTAAAATGGATTTGGATTATGAATTAATCCTAACATTTCCTCCCTTCATTCATATTCCAAATACCGTAAATTTCACCATCTTCGGCTTCTTAGTTCCAATACCACTACATCCACTCTTGATAGCGTGTTCATCTAAGATGCAGATATTCTTCATGTTCTTCTGACCTCGCATGATCAAGCGTCTCCCTTTGAACACCTTAGACCACTTGTATGTGCCAGCAAGCCTATACCCTTTTGACATCATCGTACCCAATGAGATAATATTAACTTTACTTGAAGGCACGTACCTCACAGCATGAAGAGTATGGCTTGTACCGTTATGAAGCTTCATCGTCACGCTTCAAGTACCTTCAATCTTCAACTTCTCACCTCCAGCTAGGTTTAGATGGCCAAACTCTTCACCCGTCTTCAAGGTGTTGAACATTGCTTGATCTCCACACACGTGCACTGAGGTGGCACTGTCCATCACCCACTCTGGCTTAGCAACCTCATCACTTGTTGCTAAGTACACATCATCATAACCAACGTCATCGACCACATTCGTATTTGAGTCACCAGTTTTCGTCCGTAACTCTCTCAACTTCTTCAAGTTCTCCCTCACTTGAGGACACCTAGACTGCATATGACCCTTCTCCCGACAGTAGTAGCACTCCACGTCACTCCAATCCTTACTCGGACGTGAGCTACCTCCACGTCTCGGGTCATCTCGCCCTCTTGACCGGTTTCTCCCTCGCTTCTGCTCCCTCGCAGCTAGTATGCGATCTCCACCGGCATCATTGCGTCACTCTTCATCACTCTCTCACTCTCCCGTAAAGTGGTAGTCACCTCATCTAAGGTGAGGCTTGTCCTTCCTACAAGTAACGTCTACACTAAAGACTTGTAGGACTTCGGTAGTGATGCTAATAACAGCAACGCCTGCTCCTCATCTTTATATCTTATCTCCTGCATTCATCAGTTGGCATACTAGTTGACTAAATGAGTTAATGTGGTCGTGAAGATTACCTCCTTCCTCCATCTTTAGTGAGTACAACTCCATCTTCAAACACAGCCGATTCGTCAACGACTTCGATGCGTAAATGCTCTCGAGCTTCTCCCACAACGCCTTCGGACTCGTCTCCTTCAACACGTTGAACTTAATTTCGGGAGCTAACGCCAACCGGATTGCACTCACCGCCTTCCTCTCGATTTTGCTCCATTCTTTGTCATTCATGGAGCCAGGCTTCTCGTCCTCTAAAGCCTGATCAAGACCTTGCTGCACCTATAGGTCTTGCATCGTACACTGCCACAACGTGAAGTTCATCTTCCCATCAAAGAGTGGGATCTCGAACGTCTTCGACAAGCCGATCATCATCGCACTAACACGAGATCTTTTCACTAACGAAATCTACCCGTATCTCCAACAACGACACACTCACCAACCTTGGCTCTGATACCACTGTTGGGAAATCGACCCTCATAGGACACTCGTAGACCCACTAAAACCCGACCGCCACAAAGACACAATATTACAAAAGTGACTTTATATTATATATAGTGGAAATGTACAAGGCTAATTATACGGGTGACTCAAGACTCTTTATTGTTTGGGACACTTCACTCTAACTCACAATGACTCTCACACACAACACACTTGATCGACTCTTCTTGATCGATGCACTAAATGGCTACATCAACCCTTATTTATATATAGAGTAGGTCGGTGCCTGTTAGGCGTAAGTGATCACCAACTATCACTTCCTTCTAGGAAGATAATTATGCACACAAAATCTAGAGTTTTCTACGTAAAAATCTCTTAGATGAGGTTGTCTTCCACATTTCTAGAAATGTCTTGATCTTCCGCCTTTAATTTGAAATTGGGTCATCCGTTATTTTGGGCCTATATTTCCTCTAGCCCATTTGTAAAATGGATTTGAATTATGAATTAATCCTAACATTGGCTTAGATCTATTATTTGAATTATGTTTGATTGTTGTCTATGCATCTTTCCTATTCTTGAAACAACTTACTAGAGTTTCACCATTGTGGATGCTCTAAGTATTTAGGTCTTGTTATAATTGTGATTAGAAAGTGCTTTTTAATAAAAACTATATTTTTTTCACCTCAAAAACACGTGAAATCTAGTTATATTTTGCTAATCTCGAGGTAAAAAAAGCATATTTTTTTTTAAAAAGTACTTCTTGAGGAAAAGTATAGTAAGGCCCATTGGAGTATAAGCTTTTGATATAGCAATATCTTGGTTAGTTAGGATTGTCTTAGGTAGCTTTCCACCCATAGCCCTTAAAAAATAATGTTATAATAATGCTGAATTAACTCTGTAAATCTTTTGTTTTTGTAAGACTATGGACACTACTCCACAACACTCATCTAGTCATCGGCGATTAGAATTTGATAATCTTTCTACAAATGATGAAGCAATAGAACAATTGCATTCAAAAAATTCCGAGGAGCTTATTCCAAAAATTGGTTTGGAGTTTAAGACCGAAGATGCGGATTATGATTTCTACCATCCTTATGCTTTAAGAGTTGGATTTGCTATTTGAAGATGTTCCTTTCATAGTCAAAAGAGGATATTGTGAGATAGAATATTATGTTTAGAAATAATTCTTTTTTGGTGGAATAGAAGAGAGGATAATTAGACCAGAGAAAATTTGGAGGAAAACATAAAAACTGTTATAATATTATTATTATCGGATATGGATGTACATGGATAAGCTTAAAACCCTAGATTTGATCTTATCCCATATCTTGTACTCTCTATATAAAGACCCTTATGGGTGACCTAATAATATAGATCTGATCTCTCTTCTCTCCCAATTCTCTCTTTGCTTATGATTTTCTCTAGTTTTATAACACGTTATCAGCACGACTTGCTCCAATTTTTTTTGAATTAAGAATTAAGTCTGCATATAGGCGTGTTTCTGAATGCTTCGATCTACTTCATATTGCATTCGTAGTTTCCTGATCGTTCGGTATAAATGATATGCAAAATAGTGTTTTGATTTATGCCTCTGACTGTTACCTGTTGATTGTTCAATCATTTCATGCTCTCTGTTTAGTTATCATAGCCGGTGATCTACTCTACCTCTAATTGCATGATTAATCTTATTGCTTAATGCTTCTATCTACGCTAGAATGATTCTCGATTGAAAGTGTGATTTTTTTTCGCACATGACCGGCATAAATAAATGGTAAATTATATCTTTTCTGTTTGGATTCCAATCTCAATATATGTACGCACATATATAAGCATGAGGATTTCTTTGTAAACTGATCGCTATTTTAGCTTGAGTCAATTGTATATATTGTTGCTTATTGCTTATAACCACCTAGTGCGTGTACTGCATGTTGAATGTTATATAGTCGCATAGAATGGTTTGATGGTTTGCTAATCCCACATTCACACTTATAGTTTATGATCGGGTTTTTTTTACAGAGTTCATGATTAATTGTTTTGATCTCTGATTGTTTCATGACCTTAGATCGATTGAATTATTGATTTATCTATTTATATAGAAGTGAATGTATTCATAAATAAATTTGTCCTTAAAATGACAAATTATACTTTCATCTCCGGAAGAGATGTACAATTTGATTCAACTCCTGAAGAGTTGGAAAGACTATGATTATATTACCCCTGAAGTGGTAATTAAATATGTAATCCCTGAAGTGATTATTGAATATGATTATATTACCCCTGAAGTGGTAATTAAATATGTAATCCCTGAAGTGATTACTGAATATGATTATCCCTGAAGCGATAATCAATATACTATACTATATCCTAAGTCATAGTTCTCATCCCCCGAAGTGGATGAAACAAATGAATCCATCCCCAGAAGTGGATGAGATAATAAAAGTTTATACTAAGTCATCTCTTGAAGTAGATGACAAATGTTCTGTGACAAATATTATCTCTTGGAGTAGATAATAAAAGACCAATAACAAATATTATCTCTTGAAGTAGATAATAAAAGACCACAAATATTATCTCTTGGAGTAGATAATAAAAGACCAACTCACATCTTGAAGTATGTGATTAAGCAGTCTTATTAAGTCTTATATATCACATCCTGAAGTATGTGATCGATTAAATGGTCTTATATATCACATCCCGAAGTATGTGATTGTTTAAGTGGTCTTATATATCACATCCCGAAGTATATGATTGAAAGGTCTCGAGGTCTGGAAGACTTCACATTCAATCTCATGTCACCAGAAGTTGACAATCTTTTATTATAATTTATTTCTTTATTTATGTTTCTCAATTTAATTATTCATGTTATTATTTACATATATTTTTATTTGTTTTTAAAGTTAAAACGTATCATCCTCCGAAGCGGAAGGATATATGACATTGTCCTCGTTGAGACAATTTTGCAATCATCCTTGAAGAGATGAAATAATAAAGCATATTACTCCCTGAAGTGAGTAATGATAGAAAACATCACTTCCTAAAGAAAGTGATGAGAAGAATTCATCTCTAGAAGTAGATGAATATATCATTTCCCGAAGTAGATGATAAATGGTTCAAGATATATTCTATTTTTTGTCACTTGGAGTTGACAAATAGAATATTTGTGAAAGTTCATTCTTGAACATAATAATGATAAATTATTCATTGTCACCTGAAGTTGACAAATGAGATGTTTGGGAGAATTATGCAGCACTTGAAATTCTATGAGAATTGTGCTAAACAATAATTATAGTTATCATCATCAACTCCATACGAGCCTGAAGACTCGATTTTTGTATAAGAAGAGATCACTGTAAACTCTTGGGGAGTTAGAAGATCTCATACCAGTCATGTACTCCAGAAGTAGTACAAGAAATATGAGTTTATGTTATATTCAGAACTAGTCCTAAATAACCCCATACCTAGCATGAACTAGGAGTTCAAGGTCATGGTTGACCAACCTCTTGCATGCCTAAAGCATGCCGCCTCCGGAAGAGGGTGTGAAAGAGGTCACAATATATTACGCATGCGGCCGCTAGTCATGGTTATGACTTATAGCTAGGATGTTTGGGGTAAATTTGATGTCGAGAAGGACATCTGAGATAAGAGATATCCCATAAGTGATAAGAACCACAACTTATGAGTATAAGTGTGGAGACCGGTCTAATCTAAAGCAAAGTTCTGAATGTACCCATTTTGAGGCATCTATTTCCATTATAAGATCAAAATCAAGATAAATGGTTTATCTGATTTGAGTTGATGAGCTCCCAAATTAATGTATGATCACCGACATGTTCAATGGTAGAAAACCATATTTGTTAATGGTGTCGCAACACCTACTATTTGAAAACCAGAAGTTTTCACAATCATGAGGATGACAAATTTGTTGTGAAGGTTTAGATGACTCTTGAAGAGTATATCCCATTGAACAAGGTAGTATCACTAACCAGAAGTTAGTTGATAATAAAGTATCCTTGTGGCATGATTAACTTGGTCACTCAAGAAAAATAATGGTCCGCATGATTGGTGTAGGACCACCGACCACAAGAACATGAGACCCGAAGTCTCTTTAAGATCGAGTGACCTTGTATCCATGAAAGGCTTGTGCTCTTGGTAAAATAGTAGCAAAGCCAGTATAAATAAAGGAATTTAAAGTCTCCTATGCTCCGTGATTGGGTTCAAGTGATATGTGAGGACCAAACACATCGCCATGTGAACCATTATGGATTATAATATGATTGTTGAAAGATGCCTCAACCCATTAGTTCCATTGAATATTGAGGAGAATGAATAGGTGTAGTGGTTGAGCATTGTGTAGCTCTCACACACATTCACAAAACGACTCAAGTAGAGTCGTCAATAATGCAGTCATAATTGATAGCTAGGTAAGGGCTTATACATGACATACACGACTTGGAAGAGTCGTTGGTCATGAAGTTGTTAATTCAATGTGGAGAGACTGCTTATAGAAAAATTCTCCTACTTGAAGCTTATCTCTATAAGAGATTAACTGCTTCATATGTCCTCCATCTCCCTAGATAATTTTTGAAGTAATGCCACACAAAAGGAAAGTTGGGATTAAACGAGAGGATTGGGTCCTTGTCGTATAAAGAATACCTTGAGCTTATAAGCGGTGATCAATAGTTTGCTTGGTATTAAGGTTGTCACTTTGGCGAGGTGAGAATCCCAACTTTAGGGGGAGAATATAAGTGAGACTAAAAGCCAAAGCGATTGCATGGGATGCAATTTGCTATTTTAGATCCAAAGATAACTAAACTATAAGTTTAGTGGATCGTATAGCTAGTATGCTACCAAATATATGTAATGATATAAATGAAAGTGACAAAGTCAAGTCACATGCATCAGCCTAGGCTGCACCACCTCGTTTGGAGATTCTAGAAGTAACTTCAAACAGAATAAATATTTCTCAATCACACCGGAAGTGTGAAGAGACAATTAGGCTCTAAAGATATCATTCCTTGAAAAAGAAAAGAGCCGATAACATCACAAAAGGGGTGATGATATGTCGACTACACACAAACATGAAGATAGATTTCCTGAAGAAATTCTATCTAAAGACTTTAAAAGCAAAGAGAATAATATTGGTAACAATCTGGGATTGTCGATGACTAATCTAAGTATTGGTATTAAGTGGTACCAAGAAGATGTAATCATTGATATCTTTGCTTGTTCAGTTCGAATCAAATTCGAGCAATAATGATCCTTGAATAAAGGAGGAACGTCGACATTGAAATGGTTAAGAATGCTGGAAAGTAGCTATTTGAGTATAGCTGTATTTTCTATATAAACGAGGTGTTTTTGGGCCTGAAGTTCCAACTCCATAGAGTATACTATCAGTCAACTATATATTGGTGGTTGTTCATAAGAAAATGAAATGAACACAATGAAGTGTTCAGATTCAAAGTTTGACTGATTGTACGAGATTTATAAAGTCTCAAGTGAAGTACATAAAATGTGCTCACACATCATGGATGCAATCACGCTCAAATTCTTGTTGCTTAAGTCGATGGGCGACTTAAGATGCAACTCATGAATGCGGTGAAAAAATCCCATAAGGATTACAATTCCCTAAAGCATTTGCATCAAACCACATCATATGCATCCCATTAAGCTAAAAAGACAACTACATGGATTGAGTCAATCAACAGAATGTAGTATAATCGCCTTAGCGGATATCTACTGCAGAAAAAAGTTTATGAGTGATCAAATGAGTCTTATGCTCATGTAATCATTTTCGTTGATGACTTGATCTCCAGAAGAGGTCTAACTTAACTGATTCCATGAAAAGAGAAGTTGATATGAAGGACTTATGAACCACTAAGTATTGTCTCGGCTTGTAGTTCGAGCGTATATACAATAGGGTAAATGACCCTTTGGATTGGTTGAAGCACAAATGTAAAGTCCACATATAGTAGTAAGATCACTAAGTATGGAAAAGGATTGTCTTCTTCTCTTAGTGGAAAATTGAAGAGATATTAGGTTCTGAAGTACCTTATCTCAAAGCAATATGTGCATTGATGTATCTTGCTTCATTGCCTTAATAAAGTCATTTGAAGTGGCAATGAATTGTTTGTCTCCCCAAACATACAATAAAGATTGTTGGTCCAAAAGTATCAAACCTTCAATGAAGACACATAAGGGTACATATATATGTGTCATATGAAGAATGTATGTTTAATTGAGGGGGAGCATTATTATACGACTGTACTCTTTTTCCCTTGACTTTGGTTTTTATCCCATAGGGTTTTTCCAAGCAAGGTTTTTAACGAGGCAGTTCGTCATACAATGTCCATAATGAGAGACAATCTCGACCTGAAGCTCGAGATATGCGAAAGAATGAGATCTTATATTTGTTATCGAATCAGGTTGAAGAAGATCCAACGGAGGTATATGAAGATAATGAAGCTTGTATTGCTCAAATCAAGAAATGATCATTAAAGGAGATACGACACAAGACATGTCATTGACAAGTTTCTCCAATTTCAAGATTCAACTCAAAGGCTGGATGGATGCTCAATTCAATCAAGCATGGAAGATAAATTTCAAGTCGAGAGAGACACCAACACTGCACTCTTTTTCCCTTCGTCTTGGTTTTGTCCCATTGGGTTTTCCAGACAAGGTTTTTAACGAGGCAGTTAGGGATGTACATCCAAGGGGGAGTGTTATAATATTATTATTATCGGATATGGATGTACATGGATAAGCTTAAAACCCTAGATTTGATCTTATCCCATATCTTGTACTCTATATAAAGACCCTTATGGGTGACCTAATAATATAGATCTGATCTCTCTTCTCTCCCAATTCTCTCTTTGCTTATGAAAGACCCGACCCAAAAAGACCCGATCCAAATTTGGAGGAAAACATAAAAACCGTAATGTGAACCATTTTTATTGACCAGTAAAGCCTCTACAAAAGACCCGACCCAAAAAAAAAAAAAAAAAGCCTCTACAAAAGAAATGCACAGAGCACATTAGTTCAATAAGCACACAAATATTCTATTACCAATATGAAGCCCTAACGAAAAGAAAAAAGATTAAAAAACAATGTTAAACTCATTCTCCATTCCAAACTCGTCATCTTATCCATCCATGCCCAGCTTGGGGAAGACGAGACGGCAAGGACTTGTTCGATGCCTCTAGGAAACCCCGTTCGCCTTCAACTAACCGAAGTGCAAACCGGGTGTTGGTTGTAGAGCCCACCCCCCGCAGCCGTCGCTCCTATATGCTGTCTCGATCTCCTCCTCCTCGCCACCACAATGAACCCTTCTCCGCTCCCCAAGCTGCTCTTATTCACGCTCTTCTCAGCTTCTTCCGCCACTTCCTTGTCTTCATCATTCCCATGACGTACTTCAATGATCGCGCTGTCGTTGGCGATCGGGTCCGAACGATCCACCGAACGCCCTGTGTCGCTGCTCTTCGAACTGCTCTGCACCGACGTCATGATGAAGCTCAGTAGTATCTGCCTGGCCAGCTCTTCCCTGTGGAGCCTCGAGTCGGTTTTCTCCGGCTTTGAATCTTCTTCATTCGGAGGAGTTGTTGTCTGATGCGCTCTCCTGGGGACGAACTCCGGGGCGTGGGGGTTCATGATTCTTGATCCTAGGCTCGTCTGCTTCCTGTAGCTGTTGTGCTTTACGAGGAAGGGATGGCTGCCTCTGTAGTACAGAGGCGACCGCGGTCCGCATGGGACTCGGGCTGCGATGGGCGGGAACTCAACGACCGGCTCTGATGATGCCGCCCTGCTTTGGCTCAGCTGCACGATGGAGCCCGGTTTGAACGGCGGGGCCGACGCCGAGAGCTTCGTCCTGTTCGTCTCCGGGGGCTTCTCAGTGCAGTCTTCTGCTTCAGACGATGCACTCCCGCTCTCTGACTTGCCACCCTCTTCTGGCTTCTCGCTTTCCGAGGAGTTGGGGGTGATCGTGCTCGAAGATGGGTTCGGCTCGGTTTCGGGCTCGGTTTTTGTCTCTTGTTCTTCCTCTAAGGAGGACTTGAGAATGGTGCCTGGGGGCGACACCGCCACTTGTTTGTAGGAGACAGCTTTCGACACCTTTGGACCTGCGAGTGCGTGTGCGTGTGGATGTGGGTTTGCAGCAGCAGCAGCGCGTGGTGTAACCGACATGGACGGTTTGTTCGGAGGCCTAGCAGCCGTCAAGGTGACGGTCTTAGGAGTCGTTTTCTGTGGCACCCTCTGGACGGGATGCTGCACGTTTACCTTCAAATGGCCCGGTTTTCGTCTGCGAAACCTGTGGCTATCGCTGCTGGTGCCTGAACGCGCTTTCGGGTTCGCTTCTTGCCACCCTTCATCCGACAACTCTTCTTGCTCAAGTTGTGTGTTTGTAGATACCATGTTATTGCTGGCTGCAATGTAGGCTTTGGGAGGTTCAATGGAAGCTGAGGATGTCGTTTCATGGGCTTTCTCGTATTGTTCGACGACTGCCTTGTCTTCCGCTTCAGTTTTTACAGTTACAGGAGGAGGTGAGTGCTCCTGCTCCACTTGAACCTGTGTGTTTTCCATAACCTGCATTGTCTAAACAAAAACAAAAACAGTAAATCAGAAGGCAAACGCTTATAAGACATATACTGTATGATGATGGTCCAACATTATTTAACGGCTAGCAGTGTTACAGATTATATAGGCTCCGTACCTTTGCTCGCCTTCGTTTCTTCTGTACTTCTCCCTTTTTCGGGTCATGATCAGGGCTAATGAAATCAAGAAGATCTGACACACTACAAGAAAATTGGTAAACCGTTTATTAATAAACAAGTAACACAGCAAGTAAAAATCCTTAAATTAAACATTCTTCAGAGTTGGAAACTATTGCTTAAAAATCTAAATCCAAATATGTAACAAAACCAAACAAGTATTGTCAGCGGAGGGAGTAGTAGGCACCTAAGATGTCCTTTGCTCGCAATGGTTGCGTCTGGTTTGGGCGTTCCAGTCCGTGCCAATTCCTGTTGCTCTACTACTTTTGATTCGAAATAATCAAGCCATGCTGCTGCATCCTGCATCCAATCAAGAGGATAAAACAATAAGCATATCATTTCCACTCCATATAGGGAATATGCATACAGCATATTTGGTTAGCTTATAAAGAATTAACTAGTTTCTAGTAACATCAACTCCTTAACTTCTAACTCCTAAGAATATGAACTTTTATAGTCAGCACAAACACTTCTCCATCAACCTTGCAATATATAAAAACAAAAGCAGAAATTCCTACAAATCTGTTGTCCAAGGAAACCAAGTTGCACCATGAAGTAGAAAAACTAGGTAGTTCTTTCAGAGGAATGATACCTGCGTACGAATATCGTCAGGCCCAACCTTCTCTTTGAGTATCTTAAGTGTAGTTTGCTCATGTTGGACACTGAGGGAATATGCCTCCATGAGTGACAGAGCAATGGCTATCGCGTGATAGCTAGCAGCAGTCTGAAAATGAAATTAAAAGCTAGCATGATGAAGATGTGAATGAAGAGTTGCGTATGAGAGGAGAGCTGCAAACGAACCTGAATGTGTTCCGCTCCTAATAGTCTCTTATTACATTTCAAGGCTTCGTGGAGATACCTAAGAGCAACATGAGCATTTCCCATGCCCTCTTCCATCATAGCCACATTTATATATGTTGCAGCAGTGTTTGGATGAGAAAGGCCACAGGTGAAATGAAGAAGAAACAATGCCCGGTTGACGTACCTGATTGATTTCAGTGATTACATAATTGAGAATCGTTCACCTTCTAAAAATGAAGAGATATATAGGTATAAGAAAGATTACTTCAAGGCCAACTCATTGTGCTGCAGACGGTAGTAGAACACCGAAAGATCCCCATAGCTTTTTGCGGTATCAGGATGATCAAATCCAAGCTCTCTTTCATTGATATCCAAGGCCTTTTGTTGATAGATGGTTGCCTGACCAGAACCGGAAGAAAAACATATTATCTTTGTAATGAAGCTCATAAATGTATAAAGCCTCGAAGCATGCATGTGTAGAGATAACATGTGTGCACATCACACGATAAACAACACAGCCCAAGTGAGAACAAGAGAAAGCTATGAGTTCAGGTACTCAAGTCTAGTTTCCTTATTTATGCATCTATCTACCTGATTGAAATCTCCAGTGTGGTACAAGACAACAGCCAAAAGACTGTAAGCGCTAGCAGTTATTCGGTGACAGGGCCCACATACCGCTATCATCTTCGCCAGAGCCTGCACATTATATTGAATTAAGAAACTTCTGAATTACATATGCATATAGTATAGAATGTGTTACCAAGATACATACATTTTGGCAGAGACACATACCTTTGTTCCATAATTAACAGCATCCTCTAGCTTGCCTTTGTCCAATGCGACCTTAGATGCCTCCAACAGAGTCCGACCATCAGCAGAGGAGCACACTACATTCTGCACAGTATAAACGAAAGCACCAAATTGGCAAAATATTTACTAAATTCATAATTCAGATTAAACAAATAAAACTGACTGTTACACACAGCTATACCCTTACCTTACAAACTGGTATCATGCTGATTATATCCTGTTTTCTGAAGGGTTTGGGACTTTCCATATCATAATCTCTTGGAATCAACTCGAAACCAACCTGTTGAGAAAACTAGCAATCAAGAACTACTTGATAGGGAAGTGAAGGAAGAGAAAATCAAAGCAGTGATGAGTATGGGACCTTTTGGCATAGCCCCCGAAGAATTGTGATCTTTCTCAAGTGCGTAAACTCGTTGTTTAGCTTCCAACCAAATCTTTTCAACAAAAATGCTCTCAGCCATTGCAATTTCAAATCATAGTCTTCACTGGAACTGTCAGCTGTAGTATCATTGTCATTTGTGAGTCCAGAACCAAACAAAACATTTAAGGAGGTGGCGATTGCCTCAGGAGCTCGTGAAATGCTGACAGAAGCAATGGATGCCCTGACTACATGCTTGAAAGCTCTAGTGACCATTTCATGGACACAAAGGGACTGAATGTGAGGAAGCTTCTCAGCCAATCCAACCTATATAAAGAAACAAATTATGACTCCCCGGGATAAGTGAAAAGAGGTCTAAAGACACTAATTTGAATTTCATACATTGTACATAGATATCAACATTAAGTTACTCACCACGAGGCCTAAAGAACGAACCCTCAATCCCCTCAAATGCATAAAGTCAGTGAGTGTTCGCCCGTCAACAGGTGAGAGTTCAAGAGATGCAAAGTCTGTTATCTAAGGAAACAAAAACTGTAAGTTCAGGGTCAAACGGACATTTTAGTTACCAAAATTACCAGACAGAACATAATGCTACTAACCAGCTTTGGTAAAGCAACTTCATCGTAATACTTGCGCACCATCTTGATCAACTCATCTACTGCCTGTAAAATTAGAAAATGAAGTTTATGGAAGTGTAACATCAGAACAGGTATTTTTTATTCCAAAAACTGTAAGATGAAATACCTTAAGATGAAGACCGGTTCCACTTTCCTTCAACCGTAGGAAGGCGTCATGTGGAAGTAACTTCTCCAATTCAGTCTCTGTAGGTGATTCACCTGATTCAGGACAAGAGTCACTTTCTTGACTTTCTTCCATAGGAGTTTGTTTCTTCTCCCTCTTCTTCAACAATTTAAACTCCTTTCCCAACCCTCTAACAGCATTTTCATCTCGTTCTGATTTTCCATCTGCTGAATCCTTCTTCTGCAGATGTTGGATCCAAGAGGAAGCGAGTTCCCATCTAATGGGAGCTTCATCCTTGGTTTCCTTGTGCTCCTGTAATTTACGTATGCTCTCTTTCATGATTCTTCTAATCATACTTGTAGAGCATTCTAGACCCTCATGTTGAGATGGAGACACCTGCTCTTCAGATTGCTCACCTTTGCAGGGATTGCACAGCAAATACCTCAAGCTGGCAATAACATAGAAATAAAAATTGCTTGAATGAAAAAAGAGGAACAATGTGATAGAAATGCATTAATAGAACAGAAAGAAAGAAAGAAAGCTAGTAAATAGAAATGAAGGCCTGCCCACATATATGTTATTACATTACATCAGGAAAGAAAGATTAGGAAGAATTTGAACACTACTACTAATAATGAGACGTTATTAATTTGCAGAAGGCGGCGTACCTGTTAATGTTCAGAGAATTAGCCCCTCCATCTGGCTGATCATCAACATGAATATCTTGAATCTCAAATTCCTTGACATGACCAACAACTCTCACAGTTGCAGTGTAGCCGCAATATTTGACAACAACCGCAGCTAAAGACGACGTATCCTTAACAGTCACATTCTCATCAGCAGTCAGCCCTTTGAACAGATTTTTCTGATCGATTGCAGCAGCAGATGAGTCTGGCACCTCCCCATTAAACGGATTCTCGCAAGGCGTGAAATTGACGTCCTCTTCATCACGCTTGACTACGACAGAAACGTCCCCAACACGGCTCTCATGAATGATTGAGCCCGGTGTAGAGTTCGACTTGGTTTCAAAGTTGGAGTCCACCAAAGCTCTAATTGCCTTGACAGCGTTGAAGATTGAGACATCAACGAACAAACTGTGGAGTAAGAAAGCTTTTCGGTCACGAAGCAGCCTGTCCTCTTCTGTCTTGCAAGGGAGTCTAGCCAGTATTGCAAACTCAGTGGCCCATGGACGAAGGTCATGCTCACCATTTCTTCCTTGGCCTCCTCCACTTCCTCCCCAATTCTCGTCCTCTGTTGGGAAGGAAGGAAACCTTGATGTAGCATCAACCCCCACAGTAGGAGGTGCAAGCCAGCAGTTTGCACGAAAGCCGTAAGGAAGATTGCCGAACTAAAAAAAATCCAAAACTAACATTAGCACATTTGCATTTCAAAACTCATCAAAATCAGAATGAGAATATGTCTGACCTTGTTATGTTCCAGGTAAGCTTTCATCAATGCATCATAGGCCTGAGTTAGAACATGCGGAAGGGGATGAGAACAGCAACAGCAGCGGAAATGTTAGTTAAAGAAGGGATGAGAAGAAGTAAAAGTGTGGAGGCTGAAGCAACGTACATTTGCGAAAGCTTGGCTGAGCTGGTGGAGCAGGTCAACAAGGGAGTGGCTTTTCAATGACTGCTTGCCCAGAGTATAGAATCCTTTTGCGGAGGCAACCACTTGTATTAACTTGCCATTGCAGATCTTGATCTGTGAGTGAATACATGCATTCAGAATTAATATTAGTATGATAAAACAGGTATTGAGCTGAACTTATGAGTTGATGACCGGCAGACAAATGGAGGAAAGAGAATGATGCACCTGAACAAGGAAATAGTCACCATCCCGTTTGTCTTGCGCCTTCCTTTCACATCTCTTGACGCCTATGCACGAAGAGTTTGAAATTACCAAAGTCAGCAACCCCAGTATGATATTCATTCCATTAGTTCGTTGCGTAAATTAAGCAAAAGTTGATCAAAACTCGAATTCTAGGACAAGGGACGAACTGAGAATTGGCGGAGTGAGGTGGGAGAAGGAGAAGAAGTCGTAGAACTCGGACAGCTTGGGCATGGGATGGAGGGCCGCCATGTCATTCTCGGGCGAGATGATGGACGAGCCATGATCGGACGGCTGAGAGCGAGATGCAGCCGCCACGCCTGATCTTGGTCTGTCCTGTTGCTGTTGCTGCTGTTGTGGCTTGGCCTTTCTGGGTGTGGTGAAGTAGGTTGTGCATGCCACTATGTCCACAAGCCTCCTCACTTGGTCCATGGCTTCACCCTCGTCTTTATAGTCCTCTGTGCCCAACGTAGAATCAAGTCATTGCTAATCATACAAACTTCATACTACAAAATTATACCTATATACATACATACAGTATGTCACACTTATAAGAAAGGGTGGGAAAAATAACTACTGTTTTTTTAATGTGTTTTCAATAATAAGCTAAATTTCTCCCCTGTTACTAAAATAATAGTAAGCTGATTTTAGGGAAAAAAATATTTTAAATTATTCTCTAAAATAAAATTAATGAATACTAAAAGATCAAATTTTACTAAGAAACAAATAGCAGTATAAAGTTCCACACCAAACCCATGATAGAATCCGTGGGTCACTTGATCGAAAATGACAAACATTTGAAATCATCAAAAATGCATGTTGCAGGGATATACTACTACAGCTGCGTGTATTGGTCATTAGTGCAGGTCCTGTGGAAACGTTCAATTGACTGTCTAAATCATGTGAATTTACACGGCTGTAGTACTTTTAGTACTCTAGCTATACACAAGTACTCACTCAGTAGTTCACGAAAAAAAAGTACTCACTCAGTATCTTAACATTTGTTATTTTAACCTTGTTTTTTTTGTCAAAATATTTGTTATTTTATACTTTTTATCACTTACTTTGCACTTATATTTATTGTTACTTTTTTAATAAATGAGGAAATAATGGTTTGTAATGGTATTAGAAAATAAAATTAAATAAAATGATAAATAAGGATATATATACATGTGTGTGTCTAATTTACTTCTTTTCTTAAAAAATGTATAATTATCTAATACCACAAATATTATGATACGGAGAGTAGTAAATGTTGATTGCCACAATGGAATGCCACTGAAATAAATGAAACTCTCCATTTTAGAACACCCATAATGTAGAGTAAGACTTTTTATAGAGAAATGTACAATAAAAGATTTAACCTTTTACTACAAGACTTTTTATAATATCCACTAAATTTCGAAACGAGGTAATTTTACACGTAAGGTAAGGCGTACAAGGATGCATTAATTCATTTTTTTGTTCATTCAATTTTTGAGTGAACAAATCAAACTCTTTCACCCTCGGAAACTCAGCATTAAGGAGATCGATTTAAATAAAAAAAACTAAATCAACCAAAGAAGCTACCTACGTACTTGAAAAAAAAAAAACATTTTCCAATTTTTAAATGGAGAAACAAAAATATTGTTAGAACAGAGAGAAGGAAAGGCCAGAGGGAGAGCCAATGAAATAGTAAATAAAAAGAAAGAACACCAACCTTGAACCATTCTCAAAAGACATGGCTTGAGAGAAGTAATCTCCACTTTGTCGCCTAATCTATGCCCTTTAATCTGAAATCAAGGTATACAATAAGAAGATTAGTAAAAGAATATGACAATAAGTGTTTGTTGCTTGTTAGAGAGGAGGACCTCGTGGGAGAGAGAGAAGTTGGTGAAGTGGCAAGTTTCAACATGGGAGCCAAGCAGCGTCCTCACATCAATCACCTTGTCAGTCGAGATTCCCTTCATACATCATACATAGATAGGCAGCCCCAAACAAGGTCAGTCACTCAATTCAGCACGTACGTTCAATTCAACTTGTTATATATGCATAATAAAAGAGTGTGGGAACATGGTGGTGCATTTACCCGGAGAGAAACACGGAAATCGTAGGGGGTGACGACGGTGATGTCAAGAACAGAGGGCACAGCTGCAATAGTACCAATCAAGAAGAAGAAGGCATGAGATTGAGGGGAATTGAATCCATGTCATCATCATCATCGTCATCATCGCATATTAATTAACAACTGAACTCACCAGGCTTGTCATCTTTCTTCTTGCGGTCGGAGGAGGACTTGGCCTTGTGGGCTTTGCTTTTGCCTGATTTTGGGGCCATTTCAAGAACGTAGCAACCGCATTCACCTCAATCAACAAGCAATGCCCTTGCAAGAATCGGAGTGTGTATTTGTATTTGTAGTTCAGTGTTTGTGCTCTGTTCTTGTATTTGGGGGATACCCGGACAGTGAGAGCAGAATTCTTGTGTGGGTCGATCGTGATAATTATATATTAATAGAGACTGAGGGGGTGGAGGAGGATATCGAGGATAAGGGGGCGAGTTTGGGAGAAATATTTGTGGCCGTTCACTCATCTCTTCTCTGATTACGCACCCACACACACACTCTCTCTCTCTATCTCCCTCTCACTCAGACTGTTTGTAACAAAGGGTGGTGAGTGATACATGTGATGGGGTTGTGTTTTACTTGCGGGCATGGGATATGCCCGTTGGCCCCCCCATGCATCTGAACAAACTGGTGGGACCCTACACCCCCACCGTTCCATTTTAGTTTCCGCCACGTGGCTTCTTCTTCGTCGTTCATTTTCTATTCGTGGTGCAGTTTGCTCTTCAAAGCATTTCCTATATTTCACACATCACATTTTATTAACACTGTTTAATTTATCTTTAATTATTGTTTTGTTTTCTTCCATTTTATTAAAAGCCACTAATATTTACATGTTAATAATTATAAGATAAAATGTACAAGTAGAGATCAAACTAGCTAAATGAACATATATACTATGAAACACATAGATTATTAAAGGGAAATTCTTTATTGGTATTCCTATAATCTTGATAATTTTTTATTTCCAAAAAAAAGTATTTTTTTTATACCTCTGATAGGTATATTTTTCTTTCAGTAACCAAAACTCTATCTAAATTCATTTTCCATTTCAAATACATATTGTTTATGTTAATATTTAACCTATTAAATAATAATTTTAAAAACATCCTCTACTATTACATCCACTCCGAACTTTGCCACCTCCAAAACCTCGTCGTACTCAACCTTTCTCTCAACCTCCTCTTCGGCCAAATCACCCCTGAAATCTCCTCCTGTGCCACATCAACCGCCTCTTATACCCCATCCCCCCCCCCCCCCTCCGCTTGGCTCCCTCTCCGCCTTCGACATCTCGAAGATGGCAAGAGGGTGGTGGACACAAGAACTCTTATACACCTGAAATCATCTTGTCATTTGCCATTTTATAGGCATTTAACAACTCGAGTATTCATTTAGATTAGATAGACGACTATCAACAATGTAGACCTAGAGTGCTTTTCCAAGTTGTACTAATCACCCTGTGTTCATGAATTACCATGCACGAGGCACTAGTCCTTCATTGATTATTAAATCATTGCACTTCACTTAGTGACTTTTAGACTTAGGAAAACCCTAATGAGGGACGAAGCCAATAGATAAGGAACAAAGTCTCCAAACACTTTGCAAGAGTGTATAGCCTCTCTATTCGGAGAGACGGCAAAGTCATGACCCAATATCAAGAGTCGATAGATAAATATACCTCCTAATACGTTATAAAGAGACAATAGATCAATAATAACACCTTTCTCTAGCTTGAGAAATGTAACTATAGGGAAAAAAAAATTGGGGTGAAAAGAGTGATGTTCATCTGAAATCCTTCATGTAGACAAGTCTGTATATCTGATTACTAGTTGTATTATTATATCTGATTAATATATTTATTTAAAATAAAGCTTCCCTTATATGGGAAGCATTATTACAAGAGAGAGAGAGAGAGAGAGAGAGAGAGAGAGAGAGAGAGAGAGAGAGAGAGAGGTGTATGAGTTGTGGAGAAGTACCCTTACTATTTGTAACTTTTCCAAACCACAAAATAAAGTCTAGGTGCAATGAAGCATTGTTGCACCATGGTGCACCATTGTTGCACACGCCAACATCACTTCAAGGCACTAGGAACACGGTGGAAGTGTCACAAAGTAAAGCATTAATCGCAAAACCACCAGTCATTCATAATACTCCAACCCTACTTGCATGTGTGTGCCACCGTGAGCGCGGTGCTAGCCTTGTGGCCGTCTCCGTTCCAAATGCGTGGGTTGTTGTGGGAGAATGCCAACAACTTCCAAGTCCATTATTCAAAATGACTCAAATTTAGGGAGGAAAAAGTAGACTTGAATGTCTATCTCCTATCCTTGCAATCAATCAAATCAGATTCATGATGAAGACTACACATGCATTTTTCCAAAGTTAATAGGTCCATTGGCTCTTCCCAATTTCCCTTGGGCATTCGGACGATCTCGGCCCCTTTTCCTTAGCATTTGAAAGGAGGGACTACATCATTTAGATGAGTTCAAATTCATAATCCTTTTTATAAAATTTACGGATATTGCACTTAAACTTCGTCTTTGTGTTCAGCTACTCCTACTCATAGCATATTTAGCCATTGCATACTTTGGGATTGACATCATCCTTGCTGATGTATACAACATCATAACACGGTGCAAGATCGGAGCCTTTACTTATTTTTGTCATGTCCAACATTATTAATCTATGCTCAATGGATTTTTGATAAATATTGTTTGGATGGAATGAAATGTAAAGCAATGGATTTTACATATGTTGTTTGTATAAAGAGAAAAGGAATGAAAATCAGGTCAAAAAATTGAAATATTTTGATTTTTTTATTTTAGAATTAAAACATATTTCTCAGTACACCCAAATCCTATCAATTTTAGGGGAATTTACTTTCTTTTTCATTCCTTCATAATTCACCCAAACACAGTTAATTCCTAAATTTCTCTTCTCTTCCTATCCCAAATTTTTCTTCTCAATTCCATTTTAGTTTCCGCCACGTGGCTTCTTCCTCATCGTTCATTTTCTATTCGTGGTTCCGTTTGCTTCCTCATCGTTCACCAAATACCCCTATTTGATAATTCGTTTGCAAATATGACCTTTTTTATTTCGATTTGCAAAAATGCCTAAAAATATTGCGATTATGCCTAAAAATATTACATTCATGCCCAAAATGACTAATTTTTATCAAATAAAATAAAAAACAAAATATTTTTAAAAAGATCAAAAATTATTATTTTTATTAATATTTTATTTGAGAAATAAAATATTTTAACAAACTTTATTTTTATCCAAATTTGAAAAAATATATAAATAAAAAGATTTTATAAATACTTTAATGTTAAAAAAGATTTCATTTTTTATCTATCCTTTTTTAAAAATTAAAGAAAAATTTAAAATCTTACTGAAATCCTCTCGGTGGGCCGAACAAAAAATCTTACCTAAAAAACAAAAAAAAAACAAAAATAAAGCAACCAAGTTTCTCTCGTTCGTTGGAAAAAATCTTTTTATTGTGACAGGATATTTCGTTGTGTATGACAAGATGTTTACTCAGGGTGACAGGATGAATTAACCCTACTTTGTGATGAAACGAAGATAATAACGAAAATAATCACGAAGAAGGTTGAAACGAATATAATCTTCAACAAAAAAATCTTCCACGTTTATTTACGTTTTATATTTTCAAAAAATATGTTCAACAATATCTTCCACTATATATTCTACAATATCTCATTGTTTCCAAAAAATCTTAATGTTCTAAAACTATTTTCTTATTTTATATTTTTTTCTATTTTTTAATTTTGTATTTAAAAAAAATTTTCAGAATTTATTGCTAAGTATTTTTATTGTAATTATAATGATTTTTTAATAAACTTCTATTTAAAAGAAAATACAAAATAATATAAATTTTATTGCAAAAACGCCCAAAACAACATGCTTCGCTATTTTTTTGTTATAAGGGGCGTTTTTGCAAACCTTTTTTCTGGGTGGGGCATTTTCGCAAATTGCCCTTTTATTAACAAAGTTATGAACAGTGTTTAGTTTATCCTTCATTATTATTTTGTTTTTTCCATTTTTTTAAAAGCCACTAATAATAGATGTTAATAATTATAAGATAAAATGTACAAATAGAGATTAAACTAGCTAAATGAACATATATATTATGAAATGCATAAATTATTAATGGGAAATTCTTTATTGGTATTCCTATAATCTCGACATTTTTTTTTGGTTTCCAAAAAAAAGTATTTTTTATACACCCTGATAGATATATTTTTCTTTCCGTAACCAAAACTCTATCTATTTAATAATTTCAAATACATATTGTTTATGTTAAAACTTTAAATAAAAAACAATTTTAAAAACATCCCCTTCTACTACATCCCCTCCGACCTTTGCCACCTCCAAAACCTCGTGGTACTCAATCTTTCTGTCAACCTCCTCTTCGGCCAAATCCCCCCTGAAATCCCCTCCTACGCCTACCTCAACGTGGCGACCTCCACATCAACTGCCTCTTATACCCCATCCCCTCCTCCGCTTGGCTCCCTCTCCGCCTTCGATGTCTCAAAGATATCGAAAGGGTGGTGGACACAAGGACTCTTATACACCTGAAACCATCTTGTCATTTGTCATTTTATAGGCATTTTAACAACTCGATTATTCATTTAGATTAAATAGACGACTATCAATAATGTAGTCCTAGAGTGCTTTTCCAAGCTGTATTAATCACCCTCTCGATTCATAAATTACCATGTAAGAGGCACTAGTCCTTCATTGATTATAAATCATTGCACTTCACTTAGTGACTTTTAGACTTAGGAAAACCCTAATGAGGGATGAAGCCAATAGATAAGGAACAAAGTCCCCAAACATTGCAAGAGTATATAGCCTCTCTATTCGGAGAGAAGGCAAAATCATGACCCAATATCAAGAGTCGATAGATAAATATACTCCTAATATGTTATAAAGAGACAATAGATTAATAATCTGGCTACCCTTATCTTAAGCTAATCCAAAGCAATGTCTCGAAATGAGACTTTAGACAATCAAAAGTCACACATCATCGGAGACCTAAGTCCATGTCTACTATTCGATAATAATATTAAATAACAACAATGGTCATTATTTCTATGGATAATACATCCTAATCAGGTTTATTAACAAACAAGTTTGTTCATTCCTCTCGAACCTCTAAAAGGGACTAATCGAGTTTTAATCTTTTAATAACTCCTTTATCCTGAAAAATTCCTTGATTTATGATATTATTGATCCCAAATTTGGCGATAGTAACGACCTCGAAAAAATGATTAAGGGCTTAAGAGAAATATTGAGGCAAAGCAACGTCGAGAGTACGAGAACAAGGCAAGGCACAGGCCAAGGTGCACTCGGGTGCGACTAGGCAATCCTAGCAACGATCCGTGGGTGCAATGGTCTCTATCGCAAGCGTGCGTGGTACAATAACTGAACGAGGAACGATTTTCTTGGCTTTCCTTTCATCGACTACGACCTCTTTTTATGTTGATTTCGGCAAGATACACTCACAAACACTTGTATTTAAGGGAGCTTATGTGCGATTTGAGAGAGAGAGAGAGAGAGAGAGAGAATTGTGGAGAAGTACACAAAGTAAAGTCTAGGTGCAATGAAGCATTGTTGCACACGCCAACATCCCAACATCACATTAAGGCACTGGGAACACAGTGAAAGTAACACAAAGTAAAACATTAATCTCAAAACCACCAGCCATCCATAATACTTTAGCCCCACTTGCGTGTGTGTGCCACCGCGGGCGCTGTGCTGGCCTTGTGGCCGTCTCCGTTCCAAATGCGTGGGTTGTTGTGGGAGAATGCCAACGACTTCCAAGTCCATTATTCCAAATGACTCAAATTTAGGGAGGAAAAAGTAGACTTGAATGTCTATCTCCTATCCTTGGAATCAATCAAATCAGATTCATAATGAAGATTACACATTTTCCTAAAGTTAATAGGTCCATTGGCTCTTCCCAATTTTCCTTGGGCAATCGGACGATCTCGACCCCTTTTCCTTAGCATTTGAAAGGAGAGACTAAGTCATTTAGACGAGTTTAAATTCATAATCCTTTTTATAAAATTTACGGATATTGCACTTATACTTTGTCTTTGTGTTCAGCTACTCCTACTTGTAGCATATTTAGCCATTGCATGGTTTGGGATTGACATCATCCTTGCCAATGTATACAACATCATAGCACGGTGCAAAACCGAAGCCTTTACTTATTTTTGTCATGTCCAACATCATCAATCTATGCTCAATGGATTTTTGATAAATATTGTTTGGATGGATGGAAAGTAAAGCAATGAATTTTACGTATATTGTTTATGTACAAGAGGTAAGGAATGGAAATCAGGTAAAAAAATTAAAATATTTTTATTTTTTTATATTTTATATTAAAACATATTTTACAATCCACCCAAATCCTAGTAATTTTAGGAGAATTTACTTTCTTTTTCATTCTTCTGTAATTCACCCAAACACATAGTTAATTATTTAATTTTCCCCACTCTTCCTATCCCATATTTTTCTTCTCAATTCCCACATCCAAACAGTGGGTAACTTGTGAGCAAAAACCCGGCTCCACCAGTATCTATTTGGTCTTGTGCAAAATAAGTTATCCATTTTGACTTCTTATATTTCCTCTCATAAAGCGTCAAACGAAAGGTGGAACTTGAAGGCATCCTTTTGTGGTGTCGTAAGAAAGGCGCACCCGCACTTGAAAATTTGAAATCAAGCGCTTGATTCAACCTCAAAATCTCTGGCTGTACAAATTACAAAGAAGGACAAGTTCAATTTTAATAAAGAATATCCAGTAACTGGGAACTTAATAGTATGATTTCTCAACAGAAGGCATACCGTCGTCAGCATCCGATTCGTCTTCCACCGTCACATCGTCCTTGAAGAGAAGTTTAAGGTAAGGAAGAACGCTAGGGAGGACAGGCAGATCAGCCAAGTTAATGCTCATTAGGTCGAACCCTATGCAGGTGTCATGCATGTGGGCATCGTTGAAGACGGGGATCTTTGGGTAGCGCTGGCTGAAGTGAGTCAGGATGATGCGGTATACACCAGCCGACTCTCCAGCTTGTATGGCTTCATTCGTCGTACTGTGGTTCTTTGCTATTGCCTCCTCAAGCATGCTGTCCTCAAAGGTGGCCTGAACAAACACCCATTGTCATACTCGGTTACGAAAAGTGAATAGTAAGGGAAAGGAAGAGTGAGCAAGAATAGCTTGCCTCGTGTATAAGAACTGTTGCACCACGAGATGCTTCTATCAGCTGAGGACAAGGCCTTGTATCCCCAGAGTAGACCAATTTCCAGCCAGGTATCAATTTTCCAATGCTGTTGAATCTCTCGGATGCTTTTAGGACAACGCCATATGCTTGTGGACAATGTATCACAGGAAAGCTAACCAAACCCTCTATACCGGCTTCCTGAAGAGTTCTCTTCAAATGCTTTAGGATTGGAAAAGCAACATTGCGATCCACAAGATTACCTCCGGGTTTCCTAAAAACACTCTGCATACGGCTTCCTTTAGCGAACACTGTATCTTCAACATTTAACTGAGAGCTCGTGGGATCACCAAAGGAAGATTGAGCCATATTTGATTCTGCCTTCTCGAAAACAGCCCAAGAATCTTCTGTCATCTGCCTGCAATCAAGGAAGTGGATATCTAGATCCTCAAGCCTCTGGTATGCGTCCAAGTATCCCTTCAGCTGACGGGGCCCAACAACAATCAGTGGTTCATGAGGAGTTCCCCTCAACAATTCACTTCGTCGGGCAAGTATTCTAGCAAGGCCTGTATGGTGATCAGCATGGATGTGTGAAATCCAGATGCATCTCAAATTTCTCACAGCAGTATCACCACCCTTTATACCAAACCTGCAGAAAGAGAACAACATGATTTACATACCACATTGTAATGGTATGCAACAGCACTAGTCTTACCGTCGTGTCAACTGCCCCAACGTTCCTTCGCCACAATCAAAAAGCAGGCCTCCTTTTGAGAAAAGATTGATGTAGATCGCCGTAACATTCCTGTACTTGGAGGGTTGTGAGGAGCCTGTTCCTAACAAAGTGATCTCCATATCTTGTCTCGTAATATTTTCCAAACAGTGTGGTATATGATTCCTGTTGGAGGAAGGCTCGTCCATCCTACACAGATCAGCATTTTCCATATCTACATCAATTTTTCTCTCCTTTTTCATATCTGTCCACAACCTTCTAACTTGATTAGAAGCATCCTCGAGTTCTGGCATCTCTTCAAGTAATTCACGAATTATTTCTTGATGTGATATAAAACTTGGGACACAAGACCGATCTAAACCAAGTTGTGCATAAGGTCGTAAATGAAACTGCACCATGAAGCAAACAGAGTTCTTATTTACTCTGTCAAAGTTAAACTTAAATAATTGGAATATACAATCCATTGGTTGGACCCTTACAAATTTTAAGCAGCTTCCTACGAGCATTAAGAAATAAGAAACAGGGCAATACAGAAAGAAGAAATCATTCTATATTTGAACTAATGAAGAGTACAGCCATAAGACAAGAAGAAATAGAGCATTAACATCAAGCAAGGGAATTTAGATATGAAGATGATGTCAGTACCTTCATGAGGTTTTCTGCCGAAATTCCATGTAACTCCTGTCAAGAATACAACTAAGAGCATTCACTAAAATCCAATGACTGGCACTGGCAATATTTATTCAAAAAAATAATGAATATAGCCATAGTGACAAACCTCAGGTGAAGAATTGGAGGAATGTACTAAACTATTAGTGCTTGTAACAGGCTCAACACCAGAAGCTGGAAAGAACTGTGGACACAAAAAATTAAGACGTGCGGAAACTCTAGCACTGGATTTCAAAATTGGAATTTCAGCATTTTTTCTGCAAAGTAGAAAAAGTAAAACATAAATTAACAGATCAGTGATATGGGGAAAGATATCTAAAAATATATTTAATATTAGACGACCATATGCATAGAAGCAAGGCACAGAAGAAACAAGAAGAATGGAAACTATACCAGAATAAAGGAATTTACATTTCATATCCAGCATATATATGTTGCACAGAAGAAACAAGAAGAATGGAAACTATAGAAGATTAAAGGACTTTACATTTCATGTCCAGCATATATATGTTGCACGTCCCCGAATCTACTCATCCACTTCTGGTACTGGGAAGTTTTAATTACAGTAGATGGACTCAAGTGAATTATACAATCAACCTTCTTTGTACTTTCAGATTGATCCACAAATGTTGTTGAATAATATGCATCTAGGGAGTTAGAAGATATCAAATGTTGCAAATGTGATACTGTTGGACAGTCAACAAGGAGCACAATTGGACCAGGAATAGGAGGGTCCATTATGTCACTGGGATGAACCTGGAAAGTTGAAAACAAAGATTAACAATATATAGCATGCCAATTATGGTTGGAAACTGCCACAATTCAAATATGAAGTTTACCATGATATCTAGGCGGTCAGATTTCACAGATTTATTATTCTGCAATTCTCTATACTTGGGGCCAGGCTTGAGTCCAAGGGCTTTAGCTTTCTCAGGATCAAACTTGCCCTGAATTTCAGGCAACTCGCAAACATAGACTACAGAGAGTTCACCAGGCTTTAAAGCTGCCATGCTATTTCCTTCTGCCGACCCCATTAAGTTATTTGGACACAACAAATAAGCTGATATCTTAACTAACTCATCATTAACAAGAACAATAGGCATTGCAAGCTGCTTATCATCCCAAATGGCATCTTCTCTGGGGCTTTGCAAGGGCCCGAAACTTTTAGTATGAACCATTGCAGCATTTGGAATAAATAACTTCATTGCCTTAACCAGTAAATCGAGATCAGAGGGACCCCATATGTTGACCTTCATTATGATAATAAAAATATAATAATAGTCATTTGTCGAGCTATATGCAAGGAAATAAATACAACTATATGAACAAAAAACTTACACACATCCCGACTTCCCCAGCCAGTGTCAACAGCAACCCTATAACCATATAAAGAACAATGCATCACCATTCATGAAGCAATGTTTATACAGCAACTTTGCCAAACAAAATCCAGAAATCCTCATATTGAAATTGTCAGAAATAACATACAATAGTTTCAATCAATTATCCAAGTGTACTAACCTGGAAGTCCACCTGCAGTTTCTGAGCACACACGGGAAAGAAATATGTGATCAATCTGTTAAGAGGAAACATTTTGTCTTCATCATAAACAGTGCGCCTAGACGTGTTCATTGGCAATACACAAGAGACTAGATGAATCAGCATACCTTGGATAACTTAATCTTATGTTCTGTACAAAATCGCTGCAGTCCCTGCAAGATAATATTTTTTATGAGTTTGATCCGAAAAAGATATATGTTCTTCTTTAGCACCGAGGGTGTGATTCACCCCTTCAGAAGTCTCTTTACTAAAATAATGATGAAACTCCATATATATGCACTATTCTATTACAAAACAGTTCTTGAAAGAAAATAATGAAAACATACATACAAAATATGAAGCTTTTGTTCACTATGGCAAATGAATGGAGCTTACCTCTCCTGCATTAAAAATAAACCGTTGCTTGTCAAAGAAAAGCAGGACAGAAGAAGAAGTTTCTTGAGTGTCCATCCCAGTTCCAATAATCTGCCAATGACAAAGGCAGAAAAATGAAAAAACAGCACAAAGAGAATTTACCAGCGGTTTATAAAACAAAACCCTCAGCTAGAAGTTCCATTTAGCAGACTAGAAGTCTGGTAAACAAACACACATTGGATTTCAAATGCACTATCTCAGAGCCAAGAATTATACCAACACAAAAACAAAAACAAACTCGAAGTAAACTATATATAGAAATTAATGGACAGTAGCGAATTATCAGCTTCGAAATGAAGATGAAGGTAGTTACGTTTTCATAAATATTATGCCACTCACACACAATGTTCTAAAAAACGCTAGGCGACCTCTAGACGGAGAGGACCGCCTAGTGCCTAGGCGGCCACCTAGTCACCGCCTAGGCGGGTTGAACGGCTAGGCGGATGGGGACCGCCTAGCGCCTAGACAGGGCTGGGATTTTTAGAACACTGCTCACACACAAGTATCACATTTACAGAACCAGAATATGGAAGCAAGAAAATCCATCCAAACCCACAAATTGAAACGAGCCAAAGCTCAAATATTTGAACTAACCTGGACATAAGAAATAGTATTAACAGGGTTGAGCTTCCGAATTTTCTTCTCAAGGGTCTTGGGTCTGTCGCTCTTATCCCTGCCTTCCGCCCTCCTCTTGTTAAACCCAGGAGCCGGGTTCTCCGAACCCACCATTCCCTTGTCTCTATCAGGCAACGAGCCTTTACTCCGGGTCTTGAGAGTGAGGGGCGGAGGAAGACGGCGGGCGGAGAGAGTGATATTTCTGTGCCTTCTGGACGGGGAGGAAGAGAAGGGCGTCAATAGAGGGAGGAGGCGGTGGCGGAGGAGGAAGAGAGGATTGAGGGAAGAGTTGAGAGGGGAGTGGGTCAAGATGTTGTGCACCACCCGGAAGCTTGCTGTTTGGGGCAGCATTGTTTGTACGGTTTGAGCCTCGCTCCGAGAGCGTTGATGGACGTTTTTACAAAGTGAAATCAGCCTCGGCCCGACCCGTCCATATCTAGAGCAACGTGCCGTTTTACCATTTTACTCCGTATTTTTTAGGGAAATTTCGTCTGGTGTCCCTGAGTTTTGGGCTTTTTCGGACGGTGTCCTAAGTTTTTGGGAATTCCGTTTTACATTCTTCTCTGTATTTATTTCGAAGATAAACATTCAAGAGCCAATGTCATCCCTTAATTTCATGATCTTTGTCTAAAGAGGTTGATACTCTCTCTTGCACTATAAGCTTTATTACTTGTAATTTTTTGTTATGAGTTTGTCATCATCAAAAAAGGGAAAATTGTTTAGACAGTACTAGGGATGCTCAGCCACTAACATTAGATCAAAAATATGTGTTTCTAGTTTTGATAATGACAAACTCATTGTGAACTAATGTTTGTCTAAGTGTTACTCTCAAGAATGCTTCAAAGGATGCTCATCATTAAGAAAAGGACAACAAGTGAATCCAGTCCTGAAACTGTAGGGACACCCAGATTTCCAACAATCAAATCAACAAGAATGTGTTTCTTGCAAAGTAGGAAAACCGTCAAAACAATTCAGGTCAAATGTTCAAATAAAGTCAAGACTGCAAGCACAAGAAAACAAATGTCTATGGTAACAGTCCTTAGAAAGCTTCAAAAGTAAGAGATAAAACACATGAAACCATGATGTCACTTCCGACAAACTCATCCCAAGGAACACGTAGAGTCTTCCCAGCGAAAGGATGTGTTGACTCGAAGAAGAGGACAAGAGTTTCGTAGTTGTACAGTGTTATGAAAGCGAAAGCCTACTGAGGATACCTCGAAGGATGCTAGAAGGTTAAAAGTGTTCGAGAAAGAGTCCATTTCACATCGCCTATAAATACACCTTTGTGTATTATGGGCAATGTGACTTCTTCTGCATTTTCTCTTCTCAGGAACACCAAGAACAAACTGAGTAGAGTGTGATCTTGATCAAAGAAGAAGAAGTTAACCAAGAACAACAAACCGTTTACAACTAGAGTGTTGATCGAGTTTCCTAAGGACTAGGGAACTCATAAGGTTTGACGTTCCTTGTCTTTATTTTGAGTTAGGCTATAATAGCTAGGGCTGAAAGAGTATAAATTAGTGAATTGTAGGGACGGATTCTTATAGTTCAAAGAAGTGTGTGTTCTACCTTGTAATAGTTATAGGGACTCACATGATATAAGAAATAAAGTCATTTCGAAATCCTCCAAGGAGGTACCCACTAGACTAGTTGGTCGAAATGGGGTTCGTTTATAAGAACTGCGTCATTACCTTTATTTTCCTACACTTTTGTTTTATTTATTGTTATTATTCCACTGCCCGAGGACGACACAACGTCCTTGACTAATATACTAACGACTCAATCCAACATGATGTATACTTAATATATGCTTGTAATATTAAGGTCATGACCAATGCGGCAATGCTCTCTATGAATGGTTATTGCACTCTAGCTAAGTGTTTAAGAGACGATTACTCTTGTGGCCAAGCTCCTTTGAGCCATAATCTTAAAAGTCCTTAACTAAAGTGGATCGTTTTATAATGTAATAACATAAGTGACAATGCACAATAGTTAATGAATGAGGATGGATAGTACAACTTGAAAAAATCATCCTACCTCTCGGCTTTGAAATATCTCTATTTTCTACTTTGGACATGCACAACATGTATGCTATGAGGGTGGTTATAGATTTGATAAGTCTACGGAGACTTTTCAACTATTTCTAAAAAATGGAAGTTTACACAAAAAACCTAAAACACATATCTTTCTTAAAACTTTTCAACTAAAGTCTCTCGTCTAAAGCCTCAAGCTACTATTAATGTTTGGTGGTCGTTGAAGTAGACAAGAATAGCAAATTGAGGATGAAAGGAAAAGACACCCGTTGAAGTAGACAAGAATAGCAAATTTAGGATGAAAGGAAAAGACACCGGATGTTAATGGAGTAATTTCGAGTATAAATTTGACAAATTAGCATGGCCGAAATTGTAAATTTGATGTCTTTATTTTTTTTAATGTTATTACTAAAATTAAATCCTGTGAAATAAGATTTTTCTCTATGTGAACTCAACAAAATTCTGATCACAAATAAAACCTGTTGCTTAAGTTTAAGTATTCAATAGAACACATGCAAAAGTGGGATATCTAAAGAGCAAATTTACAAAAGTTGGAGGGACTATAGATGTTTTAAGCCTATCATAATACTACGGCAAAAGAAAAGCCAGCAGACCTCGGAATACTGAACTCCATGTCTACGGTCTACCAATCTGCATCCCTTGCAAAGCAGTTGCAACTTAGATTTTAACATAATAATTAGCATAACCAAAAATTTTAGGCCTGGAAGTGGTGGAAGATAATAACTGAGCTTTTTGAGGCTAGAATTTGACGGCTCCTAAGATACAGCTCACTTCGCTTTCTTCTGCACCGTTCGTGTATTTCTATTGATCGCATCCTTTTTCTTGGTGACATTGGTCTGTTTTTTGCTGCTCACTTTTTTGGTTCCGTTGTGATCATCCTCACTATTGGAATCACCGTCTCCTGCCAATGCCATTTTCTTGGATCTTGACCTCTTTGCTCGCCCAGCAGCCTTTGTACCTCTAGTCATACTTTTCTTGTCATCAATGTCACTGTCTTTGTCACCATTTTCTCCTTCTTCATCATCACCCTCATCATAATCATCATTTTTTGTGGACTTTTTTCTTGTTGCCACCTTCTTTACTCCACCCTTGATGGGTTTTGCATCTTCAGGTTCCACAGCATTTCTGTCTTCTTCCCCACTGTTATCATTTCCATCGTTGTCATCAGATTCAGGTGTCTTTCCCTTGGAAGCTTGCTTCGTTGGTTTCTTTCTAGCAGGGGCCTTCGTAGCTTGAGTTCCACTAAGCTTTTGTAGCTCTGGTACATAAGCTGTTGTCTGAAGAAAAATAAAAGGTTTAAGAGGATTACTCCAGCCATACCTACTAACAGCAAAGAAACGACATGCTTTGTTATTCTTTTGCTTACCCTACCACCAGCTTTAATAAAACTGATCTCCTTCCCTGCATCGTTATGATTTAAATGTTACGATCCAGTTACATACATACTAAATTAACAGATGACTAGAGTAGTTCAAAGATTCAATAACCATGCTGTTAGCAAATGAAACAACAATTTTTTCCTTCCAATTTCAATGCCTTTGTAATAAGAGATCACTCAAACTCACTACAAATGCTCACATAATCACTCGTGTTGAGATTGCAAGCATGATAGCCTGATCATGCTCACTTTCACTAGTGATGGCTAAAAACTTTCAGATCTATCAAAATGCCAAATCATAAGGCTGATCAAGTCTATTCCTGTGAGTGACTGCTCAGTCAAGAAAGTAGCCGGTTATTAAATTACAAAGGCACTTTACTCCATTCCATATTTATAACCAGCTACTTTCTTGACTGAGCAGTTACTCACAGGAGAAGAAGAGCAAGAAGAAATTTGAAGGACAAAAGAGAAACATAGTAGAAGCATCATGTGTTACCTAATGGCATCTGCCTCTGATGTACAATTTATAGATTACCCAGCTACATCAAGCCACTGGGCATCCAAGATGACAGGAAAATATTAATTTTAAATAGCATCTAACTACATTCTAAGCTAGATCTAGAGGAGTGACATGTCTATTTGAACCTATTATTTGAAGTGCATACTAATAGTATGCATCCAAATCATTAAAAAATTCATGCCCTTACAATTACAGATTAAGCTTGGAATTGTGTTGTAGAGGGTTCTTTTCAAATGTAACTGGCCGTACTGGGAAATTGGTATACAACAGTAACACCATGACAACACAATGGTCTGATATAAAAGTAAAAAAATGGTACTAAGGGGAACACAATTCTGCAACAAATTGCTACGTTCCCATCGTGTCAAATATGTACATTTCTTTGCCTCTTATGATCCGCTTGCATAAAAAGTGTGCACTTAATCAAAAGCCTATTGATATGAATTAAAGAAAGGGCTATTGGTGGAGAAAAGAGAACAAGTATGTTACTTATTCTGTTGTTGTTTCTAATCAAACCGGTTTTCTTTCATTTTTAAGTTTCAGTCAAAAAACATTCTAGATTTAAGAATATCGGTCCAGAAGTATAGTGATAAAATGAACCCAAATGATTTTCAATTTTTTTTTTATATCAATCAGTCACCATTGATCTTTACAAATCAATATAGGAAGTTAGATAATTTGAAGCACTTTTTCCAAAGACTGTGTCAGAATGTAACTAAACAAGTTCTTCATATTTTCCATCTTCCTTTCACTTTAAATTAATTACAGAAAATAAGCATCAAATTCTCTGTCCTACCAATTTTATAGTGCCTAAGCTTCCTGTTCACATTGCTAAGCAAGAAGCTCCCACTACTTATGAGCAGGAAGAAATAGCGACACACAAATTTAGAAATAAGAGGGTAAATTATCAACACAGAGCAGCTGGATAATATTTTAGTGACATAAATTTAGAAATAAGGGGAAACCATCAACAAAGGCCTTTCCGGGCTTCTTTTCTCGGGAATGATATATCCAATTACTTGGAAATCGACTATCATCAGCCCCAACCTCCACAGATTTTTCGATGACCTGCAGAAATAAATGCAATGATATGACTTTCACCAGTAAAATCTTACCATTAACCTTCCCTGGTTTTTTGCCCCAACGAAAATTGAATAACCAATCAAGTGGAAATTTGCTGCTGTCATCATCAACTTCAACTGCATATTCTATGACCTACAAATGTTGCCTCTACGCCTTTCATTAAGAGAAAAATGAAAAATTGTCATTGTTCTCATTGTAAAACTAGGACTGACCTCCCTAATGCACTTGAGCAGCATTGCACAGTTCTCCTTTGAAAGAGAGGAAGCAGACTGCAATGGATGAATTCTTGCCTGGAAAGAACAAAAAAAGAATTTCATAATTTGGTAAGACAATAACATACATGCTAACAACAAAATTGAGCAGGTAGATCAATCCAGCTTTTCGAATGTCAGTAATGAGTGATAGAGTACTTCATCTGACCTGATAGAGTACTTCATCTGCTATCCAATTCCCAATACCTGAAATAAAGCTCTGCAAAAGAGAACAGATAAACAAGCAGAATTAGTATTGCCACTATGAATCAATATCAACTAAATCACCGATTCATTGCATACTAAAGATCACGGAATCTTAGGAAACAGAAGCTAAAAAAGTAACCTGAAAGCCGAGGAATCTAAGGTGGCAAACATCACAGCAACCAAAGAACATGCTTCTTAGTAATAAAAGGAAGCTAATCTGAAAAACAACAATACATTGAGAACTTAGTTGACGCTACCCAACCTGATCAAGCAGCAGAGCTTTAATTCCAATTTTCTTGGTATGCAGAGATGCCTGGAAGTCATCTAAAGTCATTTGCTCCTCCAGTGCATCTGGACCAAGTTCAGATATTGGGGGGACAGAAGTTGGCTGGCCCGGAAAAAAAAAACAGTTAGTATCACCATGCAGAAGAAAAGAAAGTAGGGCATCTCCATAGATTTGAATATTATACATCATCTAGTAAACGAACTCTGGCAAATCGTCTCTTGTCTGTGAATGAAAGCTCTAAACCGTCATCAAGCTGTAGAAGCCAAAAAAATAAAGGTTATTGTTAGAAAACTAGAAGAAAGAACACAGTACTTAACAATGATGTACACAACAATCGTGAAGAGTGGTTTGGTATATGATTATATTAATGCAGTCATACACTTATTATGATACAAAAATTAGGAACAATGAAATATATGGCAAGCAGAACAGCAGAAAATTCAAAATGTCCATGGCTGCTATTTGCTTATGCATCAAACTAGAGGCAAGCCAAATATCTAGTCAGCCTCAAAAATTAACAGATCTATATTGTCCCTTTTGCGTTCTGAGGGCTGTCATGATTCGTGAATACCCAACTTAATGATACTCTAAAACAGTGTATATATGCTCATCAGAAAGAAACAGGGGTTGTTTCTCCACATTCCACAAGCTTTTTCAAATAAGATGATAGCATCATCCTGCACTTACATGACATCCAAATGAAAAATAACATGATTTCAACCCGAGTTTAAAAAAGCAAAACCGACAATTATTATTTAGCTGAAGCTTGTTTTACAAAAGATAATTGATGAAGCTTTTTCAGTTACCTAGAAGATAACTGATTCACTGAACCCTTTGTCTATTACAATCAAACACATTTACATTTGTTCATGTGCAAATGTGAGTGATATATTCGTACATAAATATTCAGACATAGCACTTACTTCAACAAAAAACTTGGAATACTTTGAAGGCCATTCTTCAGTGTCCTTTACAGAAGACCTGCAGTAAATAAGTAAGATCATAATGTTGAAAAGTTCAAAAAACTGCAAAAAACATAAATGACTTCAAGTTCAAGGACCATCTATAAACCAATGATAAAGTCACTATCTGTTCTCTTATACGTCTTCATCCAAAACATTAGAAATACATGAGCTACTTTGGCTTAAACTTGGGCCAATCAACTCATTATTTCTTATCTAGTATTTCTCCTTTAATGTTTCCTTAACAACACTTTAATTTGAATTGTTAAAGAGGCAAAAACAAGAAAGGAGACCAACACAACATATCAGAATTTGAGTAGTACACCTTCTATAACCTATACGTCACATTTTAATCACATTTCGAATTAATCCGTATCTAGGCAATATAACCTCATCAAAATCTTTTTCAATGCACTGCAACTTTTCGACGTTCAACGACAGCAAGAGGCCTACAACAGTCTTTCTGCGTCCATTATGGATAGCCCTAACAAAATTTCTCAATACAACTCCATATCATATGAATACCAAGAATTCACGTACGAGGTTATACCTATGTAAAAATGTGTAAAAACGTTTGAGCTGCTCGTAAATCATGACTATGGCCTAAGTATAACACTCTATTCCAGTAAAAGGAAATTAAAATGAAGACAGTACTTCCTTTCCCATTACTTACCTACTAAAATTCTAACTCACTTTTCTCAGTCATATTGCAGCCTAATTTCCTTAATCCTAGTACTCCTACATGCCACCCAATGGCGTTTCCCCTTTTTGAAGGTATGCTACTCCTTTTATTGTAGGCCATGACACAAATTCAGCCATCCCTACAGAGTGAACAGACATGCAAGATTTCTATTGCGTACAAACTTCTATTACCTCTTATATTTCGTGACAGCCACACCCTTGATGTATATAGCGCCCGCCATTCCTGCAGGTCCAACCAAGTCAACAGAACAAATTATCAACAAAGAAACACCAATGCGAATTTCCCAGGCAACGAAGCATGATTATCGTCTTAGGGTTTAAGAGCAGGCGTACCAAACTGGAAAGAGGGGAAAGGAGGGGAATCGAGCTGAAGCCACATATTCTTTCCCTTGCGGCGGGCAGCAACGACGGTCTTGTTAAGAAGCGAGGCCTGGAAGTCGGAGGGAGAGACTCCGCCATTGACGACGATGGGATCATCGGCGATGACTGCTCTGACTATTTTCTTCCCCAGGCAGTGCTCCTCCACCGCCTTTCTGGCCGCTTCTACTTCGGTGATTTCCGGCATTGCGAGGGTTGCCGCTTCTCCTCTTCCCTCCTAGCTACTTGACGCCAATGCTCTCGGGCGGGCCTCGCCAGGTATAGAATTCACTTGGGTCAATTCCGGCCGGGCCTCAACGGTTAGGCTAATCTATCTATACTATATAATATTTAATTTTATAAAATAATTTTTAAAGCCTTTTCCTTATTTTTTTTTACCAAAAAAAATCTTTATTATACTTTATCTAAAGTGTATCGTCTTTTTTTAAAAAAAAAAAATTTCTATCTTTTTCCCTCTAATATCTATTTTTTTCAACTACTTGTTTAGATATTCATTTTTGTAAATCAAAAGTATAATTTATTTATTAAACTTAATTGTAATTCTGAAAACTTTTTAATTATATTATTTGTCATATTTTTTATCAATGTTTTTTTGTCTCATAAATTTAAATTTATGTAACAAATATAAATATATAATATAAACTAAATTTGTGTTATAATATTCATTTGTAAATTTTACTGATCTATAACTCTACAATTATTAATAATTGTAACACAAAGTATAAGGATAAGACAAAAAATATTATGTAATAATCATTATGCATTCTTTCATCAGTTGAATGATACATCAACAAATACTATCGTTCGTGTCCCGTACAGGTTGCGGGCAATTTCACAAATCTATCTATATATAAAAGCTGTGAAGTTTAGAGCTACAGGGGTGTCAAGAATGATTTTTTCTCCGTGTCCTCTTCACATTTCACCAACTAGGATTTTGATACGTGTCAGTCTATTGTAGCTCTATGCCACATATTATTTAGTTTTTTTATTAAGTCCTTTCATTTTTATTTATCCATGTCATATCTATATAGAGGAACGCTCAGGTGAGATACATGTTGTACCACAACATGTAACATGATGTGGACCGTTAGATTAGGCTAAATGGAGGGTGAGATTTGAGGGTACACAATAACTATATTTTAATGAGGGGATGTGATCAATATTACGTGGCTGCAAATATGGTAACAAGCGTGATTTGTGGGATTTCCAAGAGGGAAAATCGGATAGTGGAATTAATTTTAAAAAGGAAGGTGGCAGAAATTAGGGGGATTTAGAAAGCCACGTTTTTTTATATGGGAAGTTCCTTGATTTTAGGGATTAACAAGAATGAGAATATTTTTTAAAAAATAATTAATTAAGCATAAAATTCAAAAATCGTTCGTGAATCCTAGAAAATCTATTAGTCAGTGTTTGAATAACTCTGTTCAATGGTTTGAAAAATAGAGTTGAACATTCAAATTAACTCTGTACGATGGTTTGAAAAATTACAGAGGTGAACATGTTTTATTGCTTTATGAATCTTTTTCTAATTTGGTGTGCTCATATATTACTATAGTTGAATAAGTACTTGTCTTCACATGAAAATCAATTTATTATAAGCGGAAATGAAAATAAGGATCTTACGTGACCATTGAAAAAATAAATGTATTGCATTGAATAAGATGAAAATCAGGATTGTTACAACTCGAATACATACTACAATAAGTTTGAAAAAGTGCATTTATTTTTCAATATACATTGGTATGATAAAAAATGTCATTGTCTTTGTCTTCAAACTTCATCCATTATTCACCCCCCTTCTTGAATAACTGCAAAACAAAACACGCATATATGAATATCAATTCATACATAGTACAAACAACTAATATTGTTGAACAAGTGTTCATCGTATAATGCAAAACTATCAAAACGAAAATACACTATTGTAAAAGTTGTCTTATAATCATTGAAAAACACTATTGTGAAAGTTGTCTTATAATTATTGAAAAACACTATTATATAACATGAAAAAAATACAAAGCAAATAATATCTGTTATTTGAAAAAGTATTATCAATATGTAGAAAAACACAATACACAATTACACACACATGAAACGGAAATGAAAAAACACTCTTTTCATCTTGTAATGAATAAGTTAGTGTAATTATTTGAAAAAGATTCAAAGAGATAAACCATTACATATTTGTAACTAATATGTGAAAAAGTTGTCTTATAATTATTGAAAAACACTATTGTACAACATGAAAAACACAAAACAGTCTATATTCGTTATCTGAAAAATCTTTATCAAAATGTTGAAAAACACATTAGAGATACATAAAACAGAAATGAAAAACATTCGTTTTATCTCGTAATGAATATATTTGTGTAAATAGTTGAAAAAGATTCAAATAGTGAAACAATACACGTCTTCCCGACGATCTCTTTCAAGTTGCATCCATACACATCTTTGTCCATAAACTCAAATCACAAGATGGGGGAGAATCTTGACAATGTAATCAAACCCTAAAAGCAAGCACAATCTTCATAAAAATCATAATTTTCTGGGGAATACAACAAACCATGAAAGTAAAATTTCATATTCGAAATAATACAACAAATACGATAATGAAGATGGGGGAGAATCTTGACAATCACATATGTAACTTACCAATTTTTTCCGGTAGAAATTGATTATGCTCGACCATGTTGTTTTCATCTTTCTTGTCGAACTCCGGTAGAAATTCTGATGGTGAAGATTTGGAGGTATTCGAATGGAGAGAGAAACCGAAGAGAAGAGATGAAGAGAGAGACAAAGAGATAAAAGTGAGTAAATATGGTTGATTATTCAAACTTGGAATGAATTAAAGATATGAAGAAAATTGTGTAAATCAAATCCCTAAAATTATGCTATAGAGATATTATGGCACAATCTAGTGTTGCTCACCCATATCATCTATTTGCACCTTTTTTTTTTTTAATCTTGACCGTCCAATATGCATGATCTAACGACTCCCCTGTTGTTGCATGTTGCACCATAATGAGATGTTTTACTAGAGCATTATTCTATATATATATCTATAAATATTTCATATCAAAAAGGTAAATATAGAAATTGTATATAAAATATTTTATTTTTTTGCAGTTGTACAAATTTTATTTGTAAGATATTAATTAAGAAAGGAAATTCTTTTCTTAACTAAATATTCCGTGCATATATTTTATTTTTTCCTCTTTTAATGATTATTTATTTAATTTATAAATAATAATTTCCAAACATTCTTAATGTTCCAATCAAATAGTTTGTATTTTGTAATGTTATAAGTTTACCTTTTTCTATCGTTTGAGCTAATATTGTTATATAATAGATATAATATATTTTATAAGTTAAGAAAAATATGAAGATTTTAATTTTTTTTGGTCATTGATGAAGAATTCTAATTTTTTATGTATCATCATTTTAGTTAATAAGTGATGGGGTGAGGAGTACATGGGATGTTACAATATCGTGTTTGACCACCTTTTCATGAATGAGATGGGTGCAACTCCCCGAGTCTATGATGACGCTCAAGCTTGTTGTTCCCACCGAGGCTCACGTGTGAAAAATATTTTCACGTCGGTCCTAGATCTTTCTTTCCTTAAAATGAGCACGTTTTTGCACACTAGACCGAGGCAAGTGCCAACGTCGGTCGGTGGTGGGTGGCAATCGAACTCCTCTTCGGTGGGCACCGTATAGGCTTCTTCTTGCACCTCTTCGGATGGTATCTCGTCATCAATGGACTCGTATCCTCCATTTTGTGTAGAAAAGAGCACCTTTTTAGCATTGGGGCAATCCCACTTGTAGGGGCCTCGGCCACGCGTACTCGATGTCTCGAGCACGCTTGTCCACCGGCTCGAGCGCCGCCTTGGTTGATTGTTGGGCTAGATTGGATGATGTAGGGGCTAGTTATGATACACTTATGGGGCTGCCTCTTTTAGTTGGCAGGTCCATAAACACTAGGAGTAGAAGCATTAGTTAAACCATATGGATGAGAGTGAGAAGATCCATACCTTTGGTTGTGTGGATGAGAAGCATAAGCACGTTGATCTTGTTGTTGGTTATAGTCTTATAGATCTTCATGGCCTTGTGATTTAGTTTGTTGTAGTCCTTGAGGGGTAAGATGTCAACCTGATTTCTTATAGATGCATTCAAAACACTAACAAATTTAATCCTTAAAGTGGTGGAGCAACCACAATGTTTGCCTTGTAGTACATGTCTTCCAACTTTGAAAAGTAGTCCATGGGATGTACCTTGCCCGAAATTAGTTATCTCCATCCTCATATGGTTCCTATAATGAGCCGGGACGTATTTTTGGGTCATGACATAGACCAATTGGTCCCAAATGGGTACAACCTCAAGATTTCGCCTCAAGCGGTTTTTTGTTATGCATTGCCACCACAGTCGCACCGCGCCACGAAAATGGAGCGTTTCTAGATGGACCGACTCATGAGGATGGATCTTGCGATAGTGATGGGTATGATTCGTCGATTTTATACACTAAAGGAACAAGGCCGTGTCGTAATGACGTTCAAAATGTTCGACCTTGACTTTCACCTCTTGACGACTTGGCCGAGGGGGGCTCATAGCCCCCACGATCCATCCTAAGGTTATAGCCACGGTCAATGGGACTCCATGGGCGGCCGGTGTTTGGGAGAGGCTCTTGGTCGTGCCTATTGCCACGATGCCGAGGGGGATGATGGGGATGCCTCTCGTTATCGTGGTTGGGCGCACACTTGGAAAGGGGTGCATAGGTGCGACTTTAATGCTCAAGATTGGCTGGGGGAATTCAATCTTATGGGTGTTGCTCATTGCAGAGGTCGTTATGCAACAATCAAATTAATAACCCTAACAAACAAAACAAATAGAGCGTGCATGTAAGGGGTCGAATCCTAAAGGAATTGGGTGCTCTTAGAAATCAATTCAATCAACAAAGGAAGAATACTGGGATTTAAAGAACACAGACTTTTGCTTCAATCAATAAAGGAAAACTGTTGGATCATAAGTCAGTTAGAGTGGGCGTCCTTAACTAGGTTAAGGACGTCCTTAAATGAAGTGGAATAAAATGACTTAGACAGGAAATTGAATAAGATAATGGACAAAAGTATTTATAGAGGAACCCCACTAAGACCAACTAGTCTTATGGGTAAACCTCTACCTCCGTTGGAGGATTTTCAAATAGCCGTCCTTATCTTATTCAGAGAGAGTCCTTACAACTTAGGCGAGTCGTTACAATTCTCTGAGCTAAGCGTGCGTCCGTAGCCTCACTAGTAACACTCTTTTGAGTCTAACAGGTAACCTAACTCTCTTAGCTATAAGGCAGCTAAACACTCACATCTCTCACTATACGTTGTGAGAGACAAACTAACTTTCTAACACTTTTGGGGTTTGGTTTGGATTTGATGTGGTTGGACTTTCTTCCTCACGCTTCAAGCTCACTTGATTTTCGTTCTTGAACTTGAATGCTTCGGGAGTGAGCTCGAGAGAAAGTCTTCAAAGTCCACACCGCTATGCATAACCCTTGGGGGGTGATGTCCATCTTTTATGCTTTGTTTTTAGATCTTTATTAGGTTAGATTAGAGTTAGTTTCCATAGTTTTTCCTTGGTTTCTCCTTATTTTTGGAGGCTTTTAGCTTAGTTTCCGCATTTCTATGAGATTCGGAGACTATGCGTATTTTCGTGTGTTTTGTAGGCATTTCGGAGCAAGAATAAGGAGATTGGAGCATCATGGAGGAATTCAAGGATGAAAAAGGAGTCAAAATGGAGCTAAAGATGCATGGAAAGAAGCCTCAAGTGAAGACCACGTGAATGGCGAAAGAATCAAGCCAATCCGAGCCAAAACGAGAGAGAACGGAGCAAGGAAAGCTGATTTTTGTCTTAGACCCGAGGTCTGGGAAAGTCGGGCCCAAGGTCCATGATTTACACTATGTCGGGCCCGAGGTGTGGCAAGTCGGGTCCGAGGTACTTGGATGATTTGCCCTTGGACCGAGGTAGAAGCAAGTCGGGCCCGAGGTCCCTCCGTGTCGATCCATGTCGGCCGTGGCTCCGGATTCCTTTCCTTTTGGGATTTTCCTATTAATTCCCAAAATTATATTTGCTTCCTTGGAGATCAAGGAGTCTAGAAGCCTTGGAGGTCAAGGAGTTCTAGAAGCCTTGGAGGTCAAGGACTTTCCTTGGGGATCAAGGAGTTTAGAAGGGTAATCTAGTCTTTGTAATAGGGGGAAAAATCTTTATTTAAACCCTTGTAATCTCTCATTTTAATAAGAGAGACAACTTTGGAGGGGCAGAATTGTGGAGAGAGAGTGAGGTTTGAGAGAGTATAAGGAAGAAGGGGGTGGACTCTTCTCCAAGGAAGGGAAGAAACCCAAGATCTAGAGGAGGATTTGGGTGAATTCCTTTCCTTGGAGAGGAAAGAAACCCTTGGCTTGGAGCGGGAGTAGAGATTGTAAGAGTTCTTCTTCCTAGTTTAATTCAAGTTTGTTTTAGCTTTGAGTTTGTGGTGTTGATTGTGGATTTGACTTGCATGAATCATGATTTGCCTATGGTCTTTGATGATTGCTAGTTTGAATTCCATGATTAGTGAGTAGTTAGCTTGATCTTGGGCTATGGGGGAAACCTCTAGCTAGGTTGGGCTAGAAACCCCAATTCCATAAGCCTTGAGTGCTTGATCTAGGAACCCACTCTACATAGAGCTACAATTCCTTCGCGAAAGCAAGGAATCAAGGCTTGTGGTTGTCAAAGGTGAGCGGAAGTGAACATTTGTCTATCACAAGACCTTGCATCGAAGGGGAGGTCAATATCCCCAATGGTCGATGTGTAGAAGTGGTGGGAACGAGGTGAAAGCCCTCAATCCTATGAGGATCATCACTTATTGCTTAAATTGTTGTGGAAAAGCCTACATCTACTAGATAAGGAACCCAAAAACCCAAGATCCCCTTAGCCTAGCTTGTTTTTCCCCTTTTGTGTTGATTGTTGCATCGAGCCCGAGTCCCCTAGCCTTGAGCCCGACTTTGTTTGTGCCTAGCTACCTCGGACCCGAGATTGACAACCTCGGTCCCAAGTTGCTTCGTGAGTTTTCTTCCCTTTGTGTTTGTGTTAGATAATCAACCGTTCAAGGCATAATCCATAATTCCTTGTGATCGACCTCGACCACCGTTCTACAACGGGGTCGTGATACAAATTTATTTGTTGATTGACCCGAGGCCCTATCCTTAGGTTGGGAGAGTATTTTGGGCCCGTCACAAATTGGCGCCGTTGCCGGGGAATTATTGTGACTGTGCGTTTGTTTGGTTGATTTGTTTTGGGTAAGGGACTAGCCCGAACCCTCTTGTGTTATTTGATTTGTTTCTTTTTGTCTTTTTTATAGGTGATTCCATCTCGTTTCTCCCAAAGGTTTAAAAAAATAAAAATAAAAAATAAAAAAAATAAAAAAATAATGGAATTCTATGATAGTGATGATGACTTGGAGGTTCTCTACCTTCAAATGGAGATCTCACGTCTAAAAAGAGAACTCCACGTGGCAAAAGAGCAATGGGAAAGAGAAGAGAGACGAGCTCGTGAGCAACTCGATGCCCGGATTAGAATGTAACAAGAGAGAGCCTATGAAGAGGAGTGTCATATGAGAGATTTGTATGGGAACAGAAACCACTATGGTGGAAGTGGTGGTGCTCGATCCTATTGGGGAAGTCCCACTTACACTCAGATGCAAGGAGTACCTCTCTACCAATCTCCGAGCTACGAAGAAACTCCTCCATGGGCACATGTGTTGCAAGAAGGGAATAATGAGCTACAATCATTGGCTCAAAAGGTGGAGGATGGGTTCAAGGAGATGAGAACTCAATTCAATGATGTGAGGATTCAATTCAATGAGTTTGGTGCATGGAGAAGGCAAGTCGACAATCAATTTGCTCAATTAGCATGGAGGATGAGCGTCAACACCAAACTTGACTATTTGGAATCCCAAAACCCGAGTTCTGAAGAGCAACTTCCGAGCGATCATGATGAAGAGAGTTATGATGAGGTCCGAGTCGAGCCACCACAAGTCGAGAAAAGTGAGCGAGCCTAGACCGACGTACCCAGTGTGTCGGGCCCGAGTAGCTCGCAAGACGGACCGACTCTGCAACCCCGGACCGAGTTGGAGGGTGTGTCGGGCCCGAGTTGCCCAGACATCGGACAACCTCCCCTACCTCCACTCTGCTCCAAGACCGAGACGCAGAACGTCGGGACCGACTTGCATCCACTTCGATCGGTGACAATGGAGGAAAACTATCTCATGGCTCTTAGGCGTGCAAAGATTGAAGTAAAGAAAAGCTCTCCCTCTCTTATGATTGAAGAAGAAAAAGTCGAGTCTCGGTTCAAACAAGCTTTGGAGGAGACGTAGGAAGTCGGGCCCGATGTGGCGCCTATGTCGGTCCAGCCTGAGAAGCAAGCTTCCAAGGTCATGTGCAAGACTCCTTTGCCCTATCTCCTTTGCTCTTTTGTGACGGTTTCTTGTGAGTCATATGGTGGGGATGGACTATACTTGGTTGATTTGATCTCCGATTATTCGTGGTCTAAGTATGGGGTCCCCCGCCATTATGACGAGGCTGAGGCACATGTTTGGTTGAACTATAGTGAATGGCCTCAATTCTTTGCTAGTGATGAGATGGTGCTTGGGGAATTCATTGAACCCGAGCCTTATTTTCCACTCTAACCAAGATTAGGTGGCACGTCAAGCTAATGACGTTAATAGAGCGCTTTTCGGGAGGCAACCCGATGTATCCTTTGTTTCCTTTTGATTTGTTTTCTTATTTTTAGGATTTGAGCTTATTGTGCTAAACCTCTCTCTAACCCCTTTGAAAGCAAGTATTTTGGGATGTATCTTTGGTGTGATCTTGTAGGTACTTCTTGGTTCAAATGAGGAGCTCGAATTCACCTCCCCATGTGCTAATGTCAACAATTCACCGTTCTTCCTAGCTTCAAACGCCTTGTCTAGTGAGTTTCCCCTTTTCATTTTCCCTCTTGGTTTTATTTGGATGCAATGGGGACATTGCATATTTTAAGTATGGGGTATGGGAAAAGGAAACTCTCTTGTGCTTAGTGTTTGTACACATGTGTGCTTTGTGTGTCTTTTGCTTTGTTTGAGAAATTTTTTGCAAAAATCCATAAAAATTTGAAAAATTGTGTTGAAAACAACAAAAAGATTTTGTTTTGGACTAGAAACCCCCATCTTAAGTGTCCAATGAAGCTAATTAATAGCTTGTGTTCATGTAATTCCTTTGCATGCTTTGGATGGTTTAGCCTAATCTTATGATGTTGCTTTTATGCATGATCCATGATTTGCATTCTATATTGAGCATGTGTGCTAAAAGATGACTTATTTGCTACCTAGTATTGAGTGTACCTTGTGAGATTTTGATTTTGGCCTTATGGGATTTTTCTTTGCATAATCCCTCTCTTCTTTTGTGAGTGTACTCTCTTGTGTCATAGTCCTTTTGTTATTGAGGTGTATATTTATTTCTTGAAACCGCTATGAGAATTAATCATGCATTCTAGTATTAAGATTGAACTTGTATGTTTTTAGCCACATAAATATCCTTATTCCTACATTGCATTAATCCTTGATTTGTAGCCCCGTTATAGCCTATTAGCCTTTGTTTGTAGCTCCTCAAAAACATATTCCTAGCCGATGAAAGCTTGACCCTTATGGGATACGAACATAGTTGAGTGGTTGTGGAAATGATTTTGTGGAATACTTTGGGTGAAGGCAAGAGTGTGGGAAACACATTTTGGTAGTGCATATCCTAAGGAGAAAGTTGATGGATTTTTGGGAATTTTGCACAAGGGCAAAAATGTGAAGGAAAATTGAGCAAAATGCAAGTATGGGGTCAATCGAGCCGTGATCGAGCCTAGTAGACTCGGGCCCAACCTCCCTATAGCATAAAGAAAAAAAAAAGAGAAAGGAAGAAGAAAATAAAGAAAGTGCAATAAAAAATCCAAGTGTAGAGATGTAAAATAAGGAAAGTGTGGGTGAAATGTTGGGTAAGTGCCTTTGATTGTTGAGAGTTGTTTGGAGGAGTAGTAAGATGTGGAATCTTTGGTGAAGTTGGTGAGTATTTTAGGTTGTTCGAGTCCCATTGTGAGCACCACATAGCCAAACGAATCCTTCCCTTATGAAACACCAAAAGCCCCATTACAACCCGGCCGAATGTAATTCTCTATGAGGATCTCCATTGAGCCCAAGTTCATCTTGTATTGGTATTGTTTTGACATCTCTAGGTAGAGAGATTGGTAATATTATCTTCAATGATAAAAGTAGACTTTGCACAAGGCATGAGTGGAGAGATGCATCACTTTTATGCATTAAGCCATACATACTTGAGAGTTGCGTTTTGATTACATTTCCCTAAAGTGAGGCTAGGTGGTAGCATTTCATACTTGAAGCATGCATACACATGTGATGACGTTTGATTGCTTATCTTTGGATTCATACGTGCTTGAAAATGGTTTTGACTTAGTGCTTTACTTGAAGATCATGTTGAGGTTTTGAATCCAAGTTTTTGCTTAAGGACAAGCAAGTTTAAGTATGGAGTATTATGATGTCCATCTTTTATGCTTTGTTTTTAGGTCTTTCTTAGGTTAGATTAGAGTTAGTTTCCTTAGTTTTTCCTTGGTTTCTCCTTAGTTTTGGAGGCTTTTAGCTTAGTTCCCGCATTTCTATGAGATTCGGAGACTATGCGTGTTTTCGTGTGTTTTGTAGGCATTTCGGAGCAAGAATCATGAAGATTGGAGCATCATGGCATCATGGAGGAATTCAAGGATGAAAAAGGAGTCAAAATAGAGCTAAAGATGCATGGAAAGAAGCCTCAAGTGAAGACCACGTGAAGGGCGAAAGAATCAAGCCAATCCGAGCCAAAACGAGAGAGAACGGAGCAAAGAAAGCTGATTTTTGCCTTAGGCCCGAGGTCTGGGCAAGTCGGGCCCGAGGTCCATGATCTACACTATGTCGGGCCCGAGGTGTGGCAAGTCGGACCCGAGGTACTTGGAAGATTTGCCTTTGGACCGAGGTAGAAGCAAGTCGGGCCCGAGGTCCCTCCGTGTCGACCCATGTCAGCCGTGGCACCGGATTCCTTTCCTTTTGGGATTTTCCTATTAATTCCCAAAATTATATTTGCTTCCTTGGAGATCAAGGAGTCTAGAAGCCTTGGAGGTCAAGGAGTTCTAGAAGCCTTGGAGGTCAAGGACTTTCCTTGGGGATCAAGGAGTTTAGAAGGGTAATCTAGTCTTTGTAATAGGGGGAAAAATCTCTATTTAAACCCTTGTAATCTCTCATTTTAAAAAGAGAGACAACTTTGGAGGGGGCGAATTGTGGAGAGAGAGTGAGGTTTGAGAGAGTACAAGGAAGAAGGGGGTGGACTCTTCTCCAAGGGAGGGAAGAAACCCAAGATCTAGAGGAGGATTTGGGTGAATTCCTTTCCTTGGAGAGGAAAGAAACCCTTGGCTTGGAGCGGGAGTAGAGATTGTAAGAGTTCTTCTTCCTAGTTTAATTCAAGTTTGTTTTAGCTTTGAGTTTGTGGCGTTGATTGTGGATTTGACTTGCATGAATCATGATTTGCCTATGGTCTTTGATGATTGCTAGTTTGAATTCCATGATTAGTGAGTAGTTAGCTTGATCTTGGGCTATGGGGGAAACCTCTAGCTAGGTTGGGCTAGAAACCCCAATTCCATAAGCCTTGAGTGCTTGATCTAGGAACCCACTCTACATAGAGCTACAATTCCTTCGCGAAAGCAAGGAATCAAGGCTTGTGGTTGGCAAAGGTGAGCGGAAGTGAACATGTGTCTATCACAAGACCTTGCATCGAAGGGGAGGTCAATATCCCCAATGGTCGATGTGTAGAAGTGGTGGGAACGAGGTGAAAGCCCTCGATCCTACGAGGATCATCACTTATTGCTTGAATTGGTGTGGAAAAGCCTACATCTACTAGAGAAGGAACCCAAAAACCCAAGATCCCCTTAGCCTAGCTTGTTTCTCCCCTTTCGTGTTGATTGTTGCGTCGAGCCCGAATCCCCTAGCCTCAAGCCCGTCTTTGTTTGTGCCTAGCTACCTCGGACCCGAGATTGACAACCTCGGTCCCGAGTTGCTTCGTGAGTTTTCTTCCCTTTGTGTTTGTGTTAGATAATCAACCGTTCAACGCATAATCCATAGTTCCCTGTGATCGACCTCGACCACCATACTACAACGGGATCGTGATACAAATTTATTTGTTGATTGACCCGAGACCCTATCCTTAGGTTGGTAGAGTATTTTCGGCCCGTCAAGTGGTATTTATAGCGGTAGTGGGTCTTGTCCTCTAGCGTCCTCTGAAGCTTCTGCAGGATCCGTCGTCTTCCTTCAACGGTGCGATTTGCATCTTGAGGAAGTCAACTCTGTTGACGCTTGGGAAGCCTCCGCGTGGTCAGGGGAGTGTTACCACGTGTTACCACGTGCCCAGACATAGGAAGCTTCCTTCTGAGGACTACGGCCGATTATGATGTAATCATGTTGGGGCGGCCTTGGTTTGAATTTGAACTTCGTCCGTATTTTGGCGCGCGTCCCTACTCGATGAGGAGGCCGTCCTATCTTCGTAGGGACTCCATTCTTCTGTTCAGCTTTGGAAGTTTTGATGGAGTGCGTCCCTAGAGCTTAGGGACTCTCGTTCACTTGTTGTACTTTTCACTCATGAGCGTCCTCTGGACTTACCTGAGATCAACACTTGGACAACTATTAAATACCTTTTGAGTTTGTCATTATCAACTCAGGGACAATCATTATTGGTTAGATATTAATAACTGACGTCCTTAATATCGTCCCAACAAAAACAGAGGTTATTCACTTAGATCCACATAAAAGAATCATTTGATCATCAGTTTATCCCACTTTCTCAGATTTCCTTGATTAATTCTAATTCCGATCTTAATTAATCACTTGTCCACGGGTCAGACAATACTTAAACCTAGGCAAGGAAGCTTAACCTAGATTTAGCAATAAAAGCAAGAATATGTAACACCCCGATAATATATAAGGGATTGAAGTGCTCCCATGCCAATAAGAGCTTTTCCTTTTCATGGTTCGAGAGTTCAAAAGAACTATGAAATTAAGCGTGCTAGGGCGAGAGTAGTACCGGGATGGCTGACCTCCTGGGAAGTCCTTGGGTTGGCATGGAATAATGCTAGGGCCTCGGCCCTTACAGAATATGCAAGATATTAAATCACGCAATCAAGCTACGAGTCAACTGCGATTAAAACAATCAATTCTCTTTCTCAATTCTAGTCCACAATTCTAGAAATTAAGTTGTTTCCATAGAAAAGATAAGATCATATAGAGATGAATCAAATCAATTCAAACTATAAAACAAATATAATTCAATTAGTTGATCAGGTCTAAAGAACAAACAATGTTCATGGAATTAAGCACAAAGAGAAAATATATTAATCAAGGTAAGAAATCGTACCAAAACTTTACGGATTCATCATATAGGCTTCACTTCATGAATAATCCTGTGAAAGGATTTAGTTCTCCATAACAAAGACTAAAGTTTATTGAAAGAAAGAAAGCTAATTGTTGGATACTAAACACTTAGAAAAGCCTTAGCTTAAATAGTGCTTGGAAGGAAAGATTTTCTGAAAATAAAAGATACGAAAAAGAAAAGAAGATAGAAACATAAAGTTGTCTCAGATTTGTGGTCCACCGTGCACGCGCACAAGGAACCGCGCTCGCGCTCCGAGGCGATCGAAAATCCTTTGCTCTTCGCTCTATCGCCTCGTATCGCGCATGGCCCTGCCGAACCGTGCATGCGATTTTAAACACTCTGAACGGTGGTTCTATGGAACTCCACTGCACACGCGGCCTAGCCACCGTGCTTGCGGTAATGGTCAAGAATCAGCTCTTCTCTTGAAAACTCGACTTGAAATCTCTTGCAACGTGAATCCTTATGTGTTCAGTATTGATATTATAATTAGGCATAAAGTCTAACATAAACACACTCAATAAAGTCCTAAAATACAAGACTTATCATATCCTAAATAAAGTATATCAGGCGCTCATCCAATTCGGGAGGATCTCCCAAAGGAGGGAAGTTGTGAGGACTTTGCATGCCCGAGTCTTCGATTTCCTCGTTATCAAAGTCGTCATGAAAAATAGGGGTGCCCGAGTAGTACCTCGCAGACCTTTTCCTTACCGTGGGGGCTTGGTTATCCTCACAAACTAGGTGAAATGTTTCCCCTAATGCTCCAAAGGAGGTTGCGGAAAGCAATGGTCACGCCCTTGGAACTGCCTTCGATCCCTGGCATTGGCACCGTGGGGAATGGGCCTTTGCTGGGACCATGGAGTGGCCGGCGTCGAGTGATGAAGGTCACTCCTTGGGTCAAAACGGTCTTCAAATTGAATGGGTGAGAGGGTCATACCTTGGTCATCCGACTTGCTTTCGGATGAAACGTAAGCATTCGGGTCACTCCTAAAGTATTGGATATTTTGAGATTCAATGACTGAATGGATGCGTTGTATTTGAGGAGCTCCTTGTGTTGGTGGAACCATGGGTTGCTTGTCCCTTCAAATCTTTGTTTGCATGCTCGGGCATGCGCCATAAGTGTTACATAGGGCCCCGGCCCGAGCACGTGTCATTGGACTAGTGCGGAGACCAAGGGTGGCGGCTGGATTGTGGAACGCCTCAGTTTGTGGAAGGAGCTCACTAGTGATGACCACAGCTGGGATGGGAGCTGAATTTCGCATGAGTGGTGCCGTCGATGTGGGGGGAAACAACCGTGCTACGGCCTGCGCTACAAGATGGCCTCATACTCGACCAACCGACGCATGAGCTTATCATTCTCTCTTTGCATCGATTTATCCTCCACATTTGGGGTTGTGAGATTAATGTGAGCATCTTCATGAATGTTAGGGAGTTCTACATTGACCATATGAGAAGAAATGGCGAGTAAAATGGAATAAGGCAAACAACAAAGCAAATAAAAGCAACAAGATCTTTGTTGTAATGACAAGCAAAGCACAATTATGGTCTACGCTAGCTTTTATGCGCCAGGCAGCTCAGACTTTCAAGACTAAAATGCAACAAATAAGCACACAATCAAGGTTAATACTACTAAAGCCATCAATTGACGCGTAGGCATTGCATGAAAGACGAAAGTTGTTTTTTTGTGTTCGAGCCAAGATGGTTGTCTAAATTTGGCTGTCCACTTGGTATTTTTTTTTATATTTTTGGTTACTAACAAAATAGAACAAGATACGAAGAAATGATAAAATATAGAGAAGTAAAAGGCCGACGTGAGATACTACCAACTTCCATGAATGCAAAACCTCATTACTAACCACACAAATGAAATGAATCATTTGGTTAGTAGCAATCCTAATAATTACACACTAGATGAATCATGTAGTAGGGTAGGATATTTTTAGTTTTATTTCTTGTTGGCTTGAGTGAGCCGAAATTTGTTCAACACAATTAGGTTAGAAAGAAAAATAAATTTGTGATTCTTTAATGGAAAAGACGAGATAGAGAAAGGAGTAAATGTGCTTAGATTGAGTTAGAGACTTACAAGACCTTGGCTCGGATGCCAGTTGATGCACTCGCTCTCTTATGAGGTTGAACATGCCAATAAAGGATCATCAAGGCCCTAAACTCATCTTAAACCAATCTTGTATGGAGTCGTGGCCGAAGCAGTGGGGACACTCTAACGAATACAAGCCAAGAAATACCCTTATTGGCGAGTATGAAGTTGACTAAAGTCTAGATTGGAGGGTGTAAGCTAAAGGGAGAAGAATGATGCCTTGGCCTTGGTTTGTAGAGAGTCTCGATCTAAATCAAGGCTGTACAATTAGGGCAAAGTATTGTGTTGGATCGTGTACGTTAGTAGTCAATTAGGGACGTCCTCAGGAGGAGCCCCTAGGCAGCGGAAATTAAAACAAACTTAAGCAGGTACACAGATAAGATATGAGACTCAGAGATTTATAGAGGAACCCCACTAAGAGAGAGTCCTTACAAAGTACAAGGCGAGCAGTTACAATTCTCTCAGTCTAAGTATGCGTCCTTAGCCTCACTAGTAACTCTCCTTTTAGCCTAACAATGTAACCTAACTCTCTTTCCTGTAAGGTAGCTAAACACTCACGTCTCTCACAGTAGCTTCGTGAGAGTCAACCTTTCTTTCTAACTTTTGTGATTTGTTTTGGGATTTGTTGTGGTTGGACTTCTTCTTCTTCCGATTCAAACTCACTTGATCTTCTTGATCTTCTTCTTGATCTTCTTGATCACACCGCTATGAATAACCGTTGAGGGGTATTTATAGTGGTAGTGACTTTTGTCCTGGAGCGTCCTCAGAGATCACTACAGGATCTGTCGCTTCCCTTCAACGGTGCGATTTGCATCTTGAGGAAGTCAACTTTGTCACCGCTTGGGAAGCCTCCACGTGGCCAGGGGACTATCTTCTGGAAAGCGACTTCTTTGGAAGTATACGCACGTGCCCAGACATAGGAAGCTTCCTTCTGAGTACTATGGCCGATTATGATGTAATCATGTTGGGGCGGCCTTGATTTGAATTTGAACTTCTGCATAATTTTGGCGTGCATCCCTTCTCGATGAGGACGCCGTCCTAATCTCGTAGGGACTCCATTCTTGTTCAACTTTGGATATTTTGATGGAGTGCGTCCCTATTGCTTAGGGACTCTCGTTTACTTGTTGTCCTTTTCACTCATGGGCGTCCCTAGGGCTTTCTTGAGATAAGCACTTGGAAAAACATTAAATACCATTGAGTTTGTCATTATCAAAACTAGGGACTTTCATTATTGGTCAGATATTAGAGACTGGCGTCCTTAATATCGTCCCAACATATTGTATTTCAAAACGTGCCAAAACAATATGTGTCTTATGCCTTATATAGAGGCAACTAGGCTAGAAGATAAGAAAAGTTTACTTGGGCTTCCCATACAAATTCGATTCACACTCCAAGAAATTTTTAAATCATCCTAAATTAAGACTTACTAAGAATGGAAAGGCGTGTCTTTGCCCAAAACCAAAATAGAAAGGTAGACAATAATTTTCGAATAGCAACAAATTAAATGAGATAGGCAACAACGCTAGGCACTGGTGGGCGGGCGTGCCTATGCACTCGTTGCGAGTGAGTTAATGCTTTCCTTAGGCATTTGAACCTCGTCTCCTAGGAATTATGCTTGATCATGTGGAGGTTCGTAAGCCAGGGATGAGAGCAACCAAGTGGTGGGATGGGGCGCGGCGGTAGTAGTGGCTCGGGCGGGTCGGGCAATGAATGAGGTCGTAGCTTGGGCAATGGCTTTGGCCGTGACCCATATGGCCGCCCTTATGGGCCTCTTGCACAAGCAATTGCCGAGAAGATCCCCTCGACACACATGGTTTACGACCATTGAATAAAAAGACATATGCAAATAAAATAGGTCCTTACTACCCTTAGCTAAGGGTGCATGATATATTACATGAACATCAAAATCATGCTCATACAATTCACAAAAAAATCCAAAACCGTGTATTTTAGCATCAAGGAGAGAGAATAGAGTTTACCGACAATAGAGGGCGTCGACAACAACATTTTCTTTCCCCTTTTTGTGCTTAGTGTCTCAATGTATTCTACCCACTAAGCATGACACTTGTTCAGCTTGATTTGGCATTTATGAAACTTAAGCGCCTAGTGGTCGAAATGTGTACAAACTTTCGGGGCAAGAGGTAGTGCTCCCATGTTTTGAGTGCTCGCACAAGGCCAACACTTCCTTGTGATAGGGGGGTAGTTCAGGTCAACCCCACCCAAATTCTCACTAAAATACCACGGGTTTGCCCTCTTACAAAAGAACCCCGCCTAAGCCAATGCCCAACGCATCGCATTAGATTTTGAACGTGTTGTTGAAATCGAGCATGACTAGGAGTGGCACTTGTGTGAGCTTGCTTTTGAGGATGTTGAAGGCACATCTTGGGGCTCTTCCCACCTGAGTGGGACATTCTTCTTGGTAGGCTCGGTGTGGAGCACAACTATGGAGCTAAAGTCCCTCACAAACTGGTGGTAGAGGCCATCTAAACCAAGAAAACTCCTCACTTGTGTCATGGTTGTGGGAGTTGGCCAATCTCGGATTGCCTTCACTTTCTCTTCATCAACTTTCAGCCCTTCCTTGCTCACAACAAAGCCAAGAAACACCACATGATCCAAGAAAAATTAGCACTTCTTAAAGTTAGCAAATAGGCGTTCATTTCTCAAAATGTCTAACACTTGACTAAGGTGGTCGACGTGTGAAGTGAGGTTTAAATCAGTTTTAGAAAAAATGCAAGCTTTATTCTACTCGATAAGCAAATCATCAAGTCACAGAATTGGATGGAGATACTTGATCGTAATGTTGCTAAATTGCTAGGCAATCAACACATATCGTTCAAGTACCATACTTTTTGGGGACTAGAATTACCGGGACGACGCATGGACTAAGGCTTTTGTGGACGTAGCCCTTGTCAAGGAGCTCTTGGAATTGTTTTGTAGCTCCTTAGTCTCTTCGGGATTAGCACGGTAAGCTAGCCGGTTCGGAAAAGATACGCCCGGTATGAAGTCTATTTGATGTTCGATTCCTCTTGTAAGAGGCAACCCATTTGGCACTTCTTTTGGAAATACATCATCATAATCCTGCAAAAGACGAGCAATGGGTGAGAGAAGATCTTAAATTTCTTGGTTAGAAAGCAACGATTCATGATAGATCTACAAATCTAGTTAGAAAGGGGATCTCACAAAAGGAGGGTTGACTTCATTGATTCATAGTTTGAATGGACCCTCTCGACGTAGTCTTTTAGGACAAAGCATTCTTCAAGTGCTTTCCTAAGTTCATGCCAAGTTTGGATCATTTGGAGCTTACCACTTCACCGAGCCTCTTATTAGAGCAACCACTATTGATATGCAAAGTCGGTGAAGTGGACGGTGGTGACTACTATTCTTCTCTCATCCCCCAAGCCATAGTTATCAAAGATGGTCTCGGTCATGGCTATCCAATCGAGGCATGCGCCGACACCGGTGGTTCCAGAGAAGGTTTGGATTTGGAGCTGGATTGCTTGATGATTCTCCCTCACTTATTGGCACTCATCAATGTAGGCGGGTTGAGGTTGCCACATAGCTTGGGGAGGTGCTCGAAAAGGAGGTTGTCTTGGAGGCAACCCTTGGGTACCCATGTGCCGGTGAAAGAGATGGGACGTGACCGTGGGCGTTGGCGTTGGCGCGGGGGTGTAGCCATATCGCTCATTGCCTACATTCTTAGTGTTCGAAGGCAAGGGAATATTATTTGGAAAAGTAGAGTATGGAGGCACAAATTTAGGCTTTACCCCGGTGGAGGTCATAAATGGTGGAGTAAGGTTGGACTCCATGAAGTGCCCTTGTGACACTAGTGGGACGTTCTAGGTGGACCCTTTCTCCAAGTGGATGCCTTGAAAGGTAGAGACTATTGGCTCAAGATGGGAGATCGCATGTGAAAAAAGTGGGTCTCGATTGACACTTTGGGCATTGGTGGCACTAGCTTGAAAAAGTTCATTGTGCCTAGACAACCTTTGCTCGATGTCATCAAACCGAGCGCACAACGAGCAAATATCTTGTTGCATTGATTGCATCATGGCAACCACGGATGCATTTGAGTTGACTTCTTGAGGTGGGTCTTCATTCCCTGCATCCGACATCTTACACAAACTTTAACAAACAAGTTAAATCCGACAAGCAAATGGGACTTCGATCCACACACAACCAACCTCAACTTAGACACAAAAATTGCTCAATTTGCAAGTGTTAGGTGTCGGAAAGCGATGGGACAAGGGTGGATCGCAAACATATGGCACATAATGCAAAGAAACTCAAGCAAGACATTGTCAACCACCTGAAAATAGAAAAGCTACTAAGTACGAAACGAAAGTTCTTTTCTTTGCAATGCTCGTATACTTTTCCTCAAAGGGTCCAAAGTTTTCTATGCTCGATCTATTTTCTTCACATTTTTTATCGGGTGTGAGTTTTTCTAAGCCTCAATTATTTTTCTTTTCAATTTCGAATTTTTCTTCAAGGCACTTTCAACACACAAGTAGTAAGCATAAAAACTTTCTTTTTTGTTCAACAATATTTTCAAGCAAAACATGAATTAATGTTGATTTCAGTTTGGTACCTTTCCCATAATCTAATCCAAGTGAATCAACAACCCTTTGTATGCTTCGTTTTAATATTAACAAGCAAGTGTGTCAAAAATATCCTAACAAATGAAAAGGCTTGAATTGAAGGCAAAAGGTGCTAGTAAAATAGCCAAAAAAATTCAATTAGATGCAATGTAGTGAAGGGTCCTTGGTTTTTATTTTGTGAAGGCCTTTCTATGTAGATCGTTCAAACCAGGAGTAAATTGTCATCTTCTAGCTTTTGGAAATCCTATCATTCATTTCACGAGTCGATTTCACGGGTGGAAAAGGAAACACAAGTCAACAAGCCTCAAACAACTCGAACAAGTATGAACGGTAAGTCTTGAGAAAATCGGTTTAAAAAGGTCTTATTGGGCAGTTTAGTGATAGCAAACACTTGAAAAACTAAGCAAATTCCTGATATAAGAATAGAGAAAGAAGGTGTGCATTGCGTGGATTTGATACCAAATGATAAGGATTGAATATGATGAAGTCGATCCAAGAACACCTCGTCACTCTCTTCACGTCAGGGAATGGATGCTTTGATAGAGTTTCTCGTGGAGTTTTGATTTGTTTGACATGTAATGAACTGAGAATTTAAAAATGGAGGATGGCGTATCAAGATATTTTAAATAAGGATGAGTTTACGATGTGGATGTGACACACCACACTCGAAACTCAAACTAGGACGAGGATCAAGGACAAGGATTTGACACACCTTGCTCTCGGATCTCAAGTGCGATTTTACATTATTCACGAATTAAGGCTTTAAAACAAGAATAAAAAAAATGTATTTTAGAGACTAAAAGCCAAATCCATTGACAATAACATCAAAGAAAAGTGCAAGAGTTTACAAAGCAAATAAAGTGTCTTCTAATGAAGAGGGACACCCCTTTTAAAGGAAAAATGAGTCTATTTCAAAGCCCCTTCACCATGTAGCCTTTAATGTCAAAATGAGGCTAGAAAACCCTTGAAAACTTGGCATTAAAAGAAGCTCGGTCGTTGCACATAAGTGGCCCAATGTGGCCCACATAAGCTCGGCATAAAGCTAGGTGCTCGACACAAGCGAGATGCACCCTTTGACCATCAACGAGCACACCACACCTCCCTCATAATTATCGGCGTTCTTTGGGCAACAACACTAGCTTGATCTCCTCTTGCAATAACGAGCATGTGCCCTTGTGATTCGGCCTAAATAAAGCGAAGATCCGTTGGCCTATATGACCGGGCCATGGGTGAGCGACACTCATCATCTTGCATGGGATTTTGGTCAACACTCCCATCACCATCTAGCTCTAAATCACCTGTGTGTGTGCGCGTGCTCGCGTGTGTGAGTGCATGCGTGCATGTGTGTGTGGACTTGAGAAAGTGATTAAGCTTATAAATTGAAAGTGTGTGTTTAATTAGACATAGGTAGGATTGTAAAATTATTTATGTGTTTATGGATATGTTTGCTGATTGTATAAGCTATTTTCAAATGTTATTTTGGTAGCATATTTTTTCTAACTTGGATTATGATAGTTGTTCACCGCTCGTGGAGTATTTTTCTAATTGGAGTTTCAATTGCGATTTAGGAGCTGTGATGGATTCTCAACATAAAAGTGATGCGGAAATCAACGCATGTCTCTAGGTTGGTTTTGCTCGAGAAAGGTTATTAGTTCTTTTGTCATTTATGCCACATTCTTTGTAGGAATTGTTAAAATGAAGTTAAGAATTTTCTTGGAGTGTATTTGAGTAGGCTTGTTTCATGTTCTAGGATTGATATTGCAATAGATATATTAATCATACATAAGTTGGATGTTTTTTTTTTTTTCGTTATATGAACTTGTTGTTAGGCTTTCTAGATAGTGCATCGTGACATCTATTGATGAGTAGGTATAAAGAGCCCCTACGCAAATCAGTCAGAGATGATTTCTCAGTAGCGCAAAATTTGTTCATGTTGTTGTTTATGTATATGATAATGTACGAAATACGAAAAATGAAGAATATAATGAATTAAACAACATGTATAAGCCAACAATTTATTATCACACCCTTTAGAATAAAATAGTAGAGGGAGCATGTAAAATAACTAGTCCAAAATGATCAATTTTAGGCCTAAAACGATGGAGTTAATTTTAGATAGGGCATGTTCGTGGTCTATATGCCACATTTTGCCTAAAGATACTCCCACTCCACACATACACAATTTGACGGAATTTTAAAGGAGATTTGAAGGGGATGATTCTTCATTTAAAAAGTGATATGAGAATTTTCAATACTTTAAATAAATGTTAAAAAAATCTATCAATTTTATCGAAAGTAAACAAAATCCACAAAGTTACAAAAATGGCAAGCTTCACATCCTCTACCTTATTGAAATTTGGTCTCTTTGGAGCTACGTTGTCTAGAAGATACAAATTGGCCCCTTTATCCTTTCAAGCAAGACACATTCAAGTAGGCATTCAATATAATTGTGTTGTTCGTATAACTCATCTTTGTTAAAATATCTTAATTTGACATAATAATATTACATATCGGCGTAATATATAGGCAATCATATAAACATGTGTTACATATTCATTAAGACCCTTATACTTTATATCAATTAAATACCTTAATTATCTAATGAAACCCAAATCGTTGATATTACAAAGTGTGTGCTAATCAATGGCTCTTGATCTCTTTTATAGACCAGTGAGAATGTTGAAGGGATATTTTCTTTTCATTATCTTTTCTTTCCTTTTACTCTGTTTTTTAATGTCTTGCCTACATTTTTTTTTTTTACTTTTCTCTTCATCCCTTTCTTCTCTTGTATGATGTAGCAAGATGCCTTCTATATTTTTTTTTATCAAATGTAAATAGTAAGCTCACTAGTTATTATTTACCAAGACAAACACCAAGGATTTCATTAGTCATATGGATTATGTTTCTCTCACGATAATTAAAGAAAAATACAAAATACTAGATCTTGAGGGTGAGACCAATTCCAAATGCGAGTCAAGTGTTCAACGCACAACATTGTTTCTTTAACGCCAAACCTAGACAAGATTTAAGCTTAAAGGTCAATATTAGATTGAAATTTTATGGATAGGATCTCCATAGAGGAAGGAGAGATGGAGAATGAGAGAGGAAAAGGAGGAGGAAAAACAGAGTGGGATCCCCATAGCTGATTTGAGAGGTTGAAGATGAAAGGCGGTTTTAAGTAGATTTCTAACCAAAAGAAATGGGTTAAAGGGGTAAATTTTATCATTTTTGGCTTCTCATGCCATTTTTTAATTGCTTTTTTAATCTCTTTCATTTTTCTCCATTTTTATAATGTTTTCATTTTATGCATTTTATGAAAAAAATGATAAGGTGATTACATCGCTTCGTCATGGCAAATATCAGCCATGTAATACACGTAAGTAAAAATATTATGAATAGGGGTTGAATATAGTTGAAATTCAAGGGGTGCTTATATATTACGTTATTAGATATCAATCATAAGTTTTCTTCAAATCGCTCTGATGTAACTATATTTTTTTTTCTTGACATTCATCCTTATCCATGTATAAACAATATGTTGTTTATTGATTGATTTTGTATGTCTTGGTATACATGTAGGGTGGTAGGGAGCAAGGGGTTACAGATCGCATGAAGCAAGGGGTCAATGACACATTAAAGGCAGGAGAGAATTTGAAAAATAAATCTTCTTCGACTGTTAAAGATGTCTCTAATTATTCTATCTTTCTCCTTTTTGTATATATTTGTTTTTTACACTATACTAGTATAACAATGAACCATAAATTTATATGGATTGATTAGAGAATTTTGTATGTTTAGGCATGTGACAAGGGTAATGCAGCATCATCAGGATCAGGAGTAGTAGAGCGAGCAAAACAAGCAACACAAAATGTGTTGGAATCAGCCAAGGGTTCAGCTTGTAACAAGGAATCTATAACAACTGTAGAGGTTGATGGCCCTACTATGCAAGCAAATGACAACACTGAGATAGCTGAACGTAACTATAATACAAAGAAAGATGACAATTAGTAATGTCAACTTTCATGTCCATTTGATTCTTGGTGACTAATTATAAAATAATTTCATCATGAAGCTCGAAAGGTGTTAGCTAATGTATTTGGTTTTACCGTACAAGTAATACCAGGTAAACCATGACTATCTATATAAGAAAAAAGGACTACGTTTTTTGTACTAGCTGATTTTCGATAAAATTATCTTCACATATGGTGTTTAAGAAAAAGAACTTATTGCAGCTTATTTATGATGATTAGAGTTTACGGAAGATGGTGACTTTTAGGGTAAAATTTAATCTTGGCCATGCAAAGTTGTCTAAACTTTTGTATGTTTTTTGTTTGAAAGTTACGATAGTGTACCTTGGTTCTTTATCCGTCATGAATATTAGGATAGAAGAAAGAATTCTATTTCTAACCATCCGTATCAAATTTTGAATCAATAACCCATCAACAAGTTTTCTATCTATAATTATTTCAAAAACCTATCAAACCCATCCCAATTCAACATTAGAGATACCACCACCAATGTTACCCTTGCTTGCAACCTCCTTTCAACCCTAAAAATAAAACTCGCCATCGATTGACATCGACCAAAAAGCCCAAGATGTTTTTACAATTGTTTCGTTGATATTCAGGTATACAATGACCATTGGAGCCACTACTAAAGCATCTAGAGGCTACAATGAAGAGGAACGGTTTCATTAACCGAATTATTCAATAAATAACGCATATACCTACAAAACTCTCAACCATCCTATCTATCATAGATTTGTATTCCCCAACAATGTTGTCATTGTGTTTATACTCCTTCTCAATTCAATCAACTTTCCCAACAATTGGAAGATTTGTTGGGAAAGTTGATAGACCAAACCTGGTTAACCAAAGGTTTTTCTCCTCTTGAACACCTTTTTAGCGGAACACATCCTCTAATCCCAGACCATTTTTTTTCGCAGCACCCTTCATCCATCGTGGATGTAATAGACAAGATGGTATCTCTTCCTTTCCCATAGACTTCAGAGCAATAAAAATATGACGACACGGAATACCAATCTTGGTGAACATTAAGCAGTCGTAACATGTGAACCCATCTGATTGTCGGTGTATTTCTCAGTTACATGCTTCTCGATCAAAAAAGGTGTTTTGTACTCTGGTCTCTTTGTATCTGGTTCAAAATCATTTTGTAATTGATTATGACGTTGGCTATCCATCGCGGTTTCACAATTCATAAATAGAACAACAAGGTTGTACTTACTGTTTGAATACCGGCCAAAAAACCTTTTTTGTGACTTTGGAACTGACATAGTTCTAATCAAACCACCAAGTAGGATGTCCTTGAAATTAGTCGGCACCCATGACGATCTAATTGCATACATTTCTCCAAACCATGGTTTCTTCTCCAAGTCATAATCTTGCACAAACTGTTTCCATCAACTTTCAAACTCATTTATGGTGAGATTGTCAAACCAAATTAATCCTCCTATTGTCTTTCTAAATCGACGTGAATTAACTTTTTAGCACCTGCCTTTACCAAAACCTTTTCCATGATATTCCATATACACAACCTATGCTTTGTTTGTGGGCATAGCTTCATATTATACATTTAATAATTTATAATAATAATTTATAAAGTAATGTATGTTGTTTTTTTTAGAACATGCAAAATGTATCCTACTTTAGGACTTATGAATTGAACTCATATATGACCGTATGCATACGAATTGACTTATCATCCATATAATCAAAATAACTTTGAATATAATGGGTAATGACACGCATATAGTTTTCTCAAATGTGTGCTTATATAAAATTAAAATGATTGGTGCATACAAAGTTCTTAATTGTTCACATACCTTTTCAATTGCAATTTTCATAGTAGGGTCCTAGTCGGTAACCATAATCCATGGATCCTTATCCATAGAATGTTGGAATTTCTCAGACAAACACGTGTCGGATTCAACGTCTTCCTTCATCAACAACCCACAAGCAAACTTCACACTTCTTTTGTGGTTATCTACACATGTGAAAGGGGAAAAACCATACAATATCTGCAAATGCGAAATGAATAATTAACAAAGGTTTGTTTATGTAAAAATACATAAAAAAGGAGCTTGGTCAGTTATTTTTTAAAATATATCCTGTTTCTGAGATCATTGCATACATATCTTCATATAATGCATATACATGTCAATAATAGGAATACATGAATGAATACGACATAATATGTGTTGTGAACTTACTTGTTTGTTCTGTAGGTAGAATCGAAAGAGATTACATCTCCAAATGCTGCATAATTCTTTCTAGCTATTGGATAACACCAAAATAATCTCATTAATTGACCAATCTCGTTGAAATCATATTCGAAATAGCATGCAATGCACAAATCCCTTTTTTTCTTGAACTTGTCAATAACTATCTGAGCATCAGCTTCATTTATGTAGGACATTAAATCCCTTTCGAAGTTTTTGAAATCAGATTACATAGCTCCAACGTGACAATATCGTCTAACCATCTCTTTCAAAAGTCCTTATGATTTCACCGGTCCTAAGTTTGTCCTTGCACAACTCAACATGGATTTTTGATGACCAATGTTAAGCTTTCTATTTGACTTGAGAAGATGCCTGACAAAATAGGGAATCATATCATGGTTGTGGTGCTCTTGAAAAATGGTGCACTTATAAGCTTCATTCAACCGATGAACCTTGATTACTAATCTTGCGGAATATCCTACTCTATTGGAAATTGTATCACGAGTTTCTTCAGAACTCTATGGTTGATGGAAACCGTCCCCCGAGCATACGTAGTATTGCTCCTTCATAATACTTTTTTCCATTGAGCTTATGGTTCACGTTCCTATGAGCATCAAATCCAACATGCTTTGCATAGATCTGTAAATAATTTCAACATCACGCGATCAAACATCATGCCCTCTTCAGGTTTTATTGCCAATGTAAACCTTTGAACCCATTATTTGATGTCGTCGTTACTCATATCTTGTATGCAATTTGACCCATACAGTAAGTCTTAATCAACCTCATTAACTATTTCGTCCATTTCATCAAGTCAATTTCATTCTCATTTAAATGAGCATAATCATCAGCTTCTCCGGAATTCCATACACGACAACAATATAGTACGATAGTTGAGTACGTTAATAACAATATAAAAAAGATTTACGTGAGTCTAAAACACAAGCAATATAGATGAATATGCGAATATCATTCATGAATATGTCATTTTTATAAATGCATATAGTTACGATATTCATGCATACAATTATATAATTGGCTTAAAACATATCTAGCCCCTCAAACTTATGCAGGTTTGTCACTTAGACACCTCACCTTTGCTTTAGACCTATTGAGTACCAGAACTTATATTTTTTTGACCTATTGAACATCTGTTTGCTGACTTGTGCAAAACAATTTGCCACCATAGCGCCACGTGTATACCATGTGTATCCACCCCATTACTTTTAATAAAATAACATTAAGAAAAAGAAAAAGAATTAAAATCAAAATATCCCAAAGCCGATTGAACGAGAGGTGTCGGCCAGATCTACAATCCGCCGGATAATCAAAATATCTACAATTCCTTCCCGACTTTCTTCTCATTTCTTTGTGGATTTGAGGTGCCGGCCTCACGTTTTCCTTTCCCCATCCTCTGTCTTCTACCCACGCCCACTCTTTCTTTTCCTTCCTACTCGACTTCTATATTTTGCTTGGTATTGCAGGTCGTCGCCCAGCTCACAACCCACTTTCCTTCGCCGCTTGCTCGACCCTCCTCCCTCTCGCCCTCGTTTCTCTCTCGCTCTCCCTTTCCCGACCCCTATTCTAACCGAGCCCCCAACCCCGGCTTCCTTCTTTCCTCTTCCAGCTCACACTCCAGATTGGGAACCGCTACCCTTCTTCCGCCGGACTACCCTTGGCTCTGTTCTCTAGCCCCTCGACGCTCTCGAACTCACCCCCATCCCGCCGCCTTCTTTGACCGTCCCTCTACTCCAGAGCCGCAACCCGACACTGGCGACTCCGACAGCCCCCGCCCCGATTCCGGCCACAGTCCCCCGACTGTACCCGGCCCGACAAACCCAAACGAACCTAGACCCGACTCCGACCCACTCCCTCTCTCGGATCTATCACCACCGCCTGCCCGACTCCGCTGCAACTCCAAAATCGCCCACGGCGAGGACTCACGACCCAACACCCACTCCCGATGGCCTCACCATGCTGGGATATTTTGATTTTAATTTCTTTTTCTTTTTCTTATTGTTTTCATTTTTTTTAATTAAAAGTAATGAGGTGGCATACACATGGTATACACGTGGCGTCATGGTGGCAAAGCTTTTTGCACAAGTCAACAAACAGGTGTTCAATAGGTCAAAAAATATAAGTTCAGGTACCTAATAGGTCCAAACCAAAGGTGGGGTGTCTAAGTGACAAATTTGCGTAAGTTCGGGGGGCTAGATATGTTTTAAGCCTTATATAATTGCACATGGTTAATATTTTTTGAATAAAAATGAAAACATGTTATGAATCAGATGTTTTTCTATGCACACGGTTAATATAATTGCACTGCCAGATAACCACAAACACTTCTCTTATTTGTAATGATAGTTTAGATGCATATGTTGATGGCATATATGCATACAGGCCCGTCTCAAAGATTTTGGGGGTCCTGTTCTATCTTAAAAATTGGACCCTTATATATTATAAATTTGTAGTAAATTTTAATACATATTAATATAAGATGTACATTTTTCGGTGACACCCAATTTAAATAAGAAATATATATTCTAAAATAGTATCATACAACGATAAAATTATTTAATATAAGACGTAAATTTCCCGTTGAGAAATCTGGAATTTGAAATGTGAGAGAAGATGGGTAGATTATCCATGAAAAATAGGAGAAATTAATAGAAGAAGGTTTGCAAAATGAAAACATTTAAAAGCAAATAGGGAAAATGAATGATAGCTTGAAAATAGGGAAATTTTGATCGTTAAAGAGTGATTAGGTGTAATTAATGCTACTTAGAAAATATGATTAATTAATGGAAATGTTGGGGAGGAGTACGCGTGAAATGTTGAGGTGGAAGAATGGTTAAACTAAAGAAGCAGGCCTTTATTAATGATTTTTTTAATTATAGTAAAAATAAAAATATTGGGCCCTTTTATTTTTTTGGGGCCCTGAGCTATTGGGCTTTTTGCACACCCTCATCTACGGGCCTGTATGCATACAATTATTTTGTTTTATGAATATAAGGATTGATTCTTTCATACCAATTCCTAGGTAAAATAATGCATACGAGAACTACTAATTTGAATATACAATAATACTTTATGCACACAAATAACTGAATTCGGCTTCGAATCAGAATTTGAAAAATCACAGTCAACTAGATGATTTTGTATGTATATAATATTGAAGTAATGTGAATATAACTTCCATGTATACGCAAATACTCAAATAACCACAAAATTTTCTATTATGTATAATGTTTTTTTATATGCATATGTGAATGACATTTATACGCACAAATGTTTTGTTTTATAAATATAAGGATTGAGTCATGCATATGAGTTCCTAGGTAAAATAATGCATACATATATTACTACTATAAATATATAATTATACATTATGCATACAAATACTAGATTCTGGAAAATCATTATTGATGTCACACTTTCTAGTTAGTTTTTGTAGGTTGTTTCTAGGTAGTTTGAGTCTTTTCTAGCTATTCGTTGTTGTTTTGTATATGGTTTCGCCTCTCTTTCTAGAGTTGGAGTCGTTTATGCTTGTTTGCTGCATTTATAGGTTTTGAAGCGTTGAAAAGGAGTGGCCCGGGTCCTTTTCCATGTTTCCAAAAAGGTAGTCTTGGAGTGGACTTGTGGCGGTATGACAAAAAGAAGAAGATGCGAGAAGTTGAGAGTTTTCAAGTGTTTCAAGAAAGATGTTTGCAAGATAAAGATGTATTAAAGGAGCTCAATGAAGTCTAAGAAGATCAAGAACGTTCAAGGAGAAAGCATCGAAGAGAATCCAAGCTTTTGAGCAAGTTTCAAGCGAAGTAAAGAAGAATCAAGTGTTGGCTAGGGTCGTTACCGACCCACTCTGGGTCGTTACCGAGCGCCCTCTAAGGCTTATAGGAGGAAACTTGTGTCCTAAGTTATCATTTATTAGATGTTTTATATATGAGTCTTTTAAGATAGAATTTTGTTTCCATTTAAGAACATGCCTACTACTATATAAAAGGCTCTAAGGTTGCCTTTAGGAGGATTCAAGTCATTATCAACTCTTATTCCAAGCTTTTGGACAATTTGAGAGACTTTTGGAAAATTGTTAAAAGAATTTGTGGAGATTTGTATGTTTTCTTATCAATTGAAGCTTCTTTATTTTGAATCATGTCCCCTCTTCTCTTTGATTGAGGTGAAACCCAACATGGTTGTGCATGATAAAGTATGAATCTTTGATCAAAACCTTTACTTTAATCTCTATCCTTTATCCCTCTTGTTTGTTCTTAATTCCTTTGTGCAAATTGAGGCATGTTCATATTCATGATTGAGTTGCAAGATTAAATTGTGAATTTGGATAACTATTTGGGTTTGAAGCGAAAGTTGAAAACCTTAGATTACAAGTAGGATTGCAAGTTTTTATCTTTATGAAAGTTGAGATATTTACTTGTTTATTTGTGGCGAAATTCATTCTTGAGATTACTATTTGGTTGATCTTTGATTCATATATGCATTCATAGCTTTGTTGCGGTGAATCCCTTGTCCTAGATTTCTTTTAGATTTTCGGAGTTTTCCTAGTAGCCCAGTTAGGTCGTTACCGACCCCCTTAAGGTCGGTACCGTGCGTTGTTTCTCCTAGATTTTTCCAGTGTTTTATGTTGTGTTGCAGGTCCTTACCGACCCTGACTAGGTCGGTACCGAGCTTCTCTTGAGTGTGTTTTGTGCATTGTTTTGCCTTGCTTTTGATAGGATTGATTGCTAGACTTTGATTTTTTTAATTCTCGTGGTACTTCGCTATACTCAGCGGGGTCTTGATCTATAAATTCATTTGCTTTTTAGGATCAAGAATTACCCTTTCAACAAATTGGCGCCGTTGCCGGGTAGTTAGTCTAGTTTCTTTGTCTAGTTATCTTTCGGGTTTGGGAATATCCCATACCCTTTGGTGTTTACTAATTCGTCTTCTTGTGATTGTGTGTGCAGGTTTATGCCCTCTAGTTCACAAAGGGGAGTCGACGATTTTCCTTTTGATCCCGAACTTGAGAGAGCCCTTCACCGCAGGCTAACGAGATGAAGAGCAATGGCCAACGCTGAGGAAATTACTCGACAGATGGCTGAACTTCGCCTTCATATGGAAGGTATTCAAAGAGAGCATGCTGCTCAAGCTGTTGCTGTGCAGAGAGAGAGAGAGAGAGAGAGAGAGAGAGAGGGGTTGTTGCCCGTCCCCAAGAACAACTCAATCCTATTCCGCGGAATGCAAAGCAATAGATGCTTCCGGAACTAAGGGTTCTTGAATCCTTGATTATGCTCCCTGCGATTGATGGTACCTTTGAATTAAGTCTCACTTCATCACTCTTATCAAGAGGTCTCAATTTGAGGGCAAACCCACCGATTGCCCCATGGAGCACATCAATAATTTCACCGACCTATGTGACACCATCACTACCCATGGCATGTCACTTGAATATGTGCTCTTGAAGGCATTCAAGTGGTCCTTCGCTGGAAAGGCCCTCAATTGCCTCAAAAGCTTACCTCCTAGGTCGATCACAACATGGAAGGCTCTTCACGACTTGTTCATGACGAAGTTCTTTCCACCGGCCAAGACTACGGAACTAAGAAAGCGCATTACTTCCTACCTTCAACTTCCTAATGAGACTCTTATGGAAGCTTGGGAGCGGTTTAAGGAACTTCTTCGGCAATGTCCTACTCATGGACAACCACCCTATGTGCTTCAAGAAATTTTCTTTCAAGGAGTTAATGCCGCTACATAGGACCGCATCAACCTTCACACAGATTGCGGGTTCATTGAGATGAATCCCGACGAAGCTTGGACCTTGTTGGACAAAGTCACCCAATATGATGCAATGTATGGCACCAAACAAGCCGCCAAGGTTCAACCGAAGAAGCTTTATGATCCTAATGCCGAGGCGATTGATCAAGATGTAATATTTCAATTCATGCAAGATGAGATCAACCGGCTCAAGAAGAAAGTAAGCTACTTCAAATCCACTGCTCAACCATGTCAAGAATGTGGTTCCCAATCTCATACCACTGCTTCTTGCACAAATGTGGATCAAGTTCGAGCCGCCGAGGCGTATGCGGAGGCGAACTATATGCGAGGTCAAAACAATGCTTATCTGGGGAAGAACAACAACAACAACAATTATCCTCAATGGAACAACAATGCCAAGGCCAAGTTTTTCCACCTCCCCCACAAGAGCAAAGCTCCTTATAGACCTCCCGGTTACCAAGAGCAACCAGCTTGGGTGCAAGGTCTCCTCGAGGGGATCAATGGCGTCCGCACCAACCTTAAAGGAGTTCAAAACCAATTGGGAGACTCCGAAGCATGGAGGAAGAATGTAAACTCTCAACTTGGTGACCTATAGACCCAAATTCCACGACCCCAAGGGCGATTACTAGGCCATCCTGATGAGAACCTGAGAGGTCACATAACAGTCTTTTACCTTAGGAGTGGAAAGGAGTTGCCGGATCAAGACGTGAATAAGAAGACGACGGACGAAGAGAACCAGTCCAGCTCAGGGGAGGTCGTTACCGACCCTCAACCCACTATAGAGGATGTCGTCACCGACCCTACCCAAGTCGTGACCGACCCACTTCCTGGCGTTTCTACATCCGTTCCTTCTTCATCAATAACGAAGCTGCGTCCTTTCCCATCCAAGAAGCCCAAGGATTACACGGAGAGCAAGTTCAAACATTTTGTGAAGGTTCTTCAAGGGCTCAAAATCACCATTCCCTTCGTCGAAGTCTTGAGTGAGATGCCCCCCTACACCAAATTCCTTAAAGATATTTTGTCAAGGAAGCGGTCGATGTCCGAATTGACCGATGAGGTGCGATCTCTAGCGCTCCCGGAGAAACTTGGCGATCCGGGTAAGTTTGCTATTACGATTGGTATAGGTGTTCATCGCTTCAAAGCTTTGTGCAACCTTAGTGCGAGTGCTAGTCTCTTTCCCCTTTCTATATGGTCCAAAACCAACATGGGTTCTTTGGTCCCGGTGAACATGAGGCTCTATATGGCGGACGGCTCTTGTGTGAAGCCAACCGGCGTTGTCGACGACTTTTCTATCCAAGTCGGAAAGTTCTTTGTGCCCAATGATTTCATAATCATGGAGATGCCAAAAAAATCCCGTTGCCTCAATCATTCTTGTGCGACCGTTCCTTGCAACCGCCAGAGCTATCATAGATGTGAAGAAGGGCCTCCTTACCTTTGAGATAGGCGATGACGTAGTTGAGTTCCGATTTAATCCAATGATGAAGGAGACCGATGAGGCCATGGAGGTCAAAACGTTATACACCCGCTCGGATTACATTGACTGTGAAGATCCGATCGAGCATTCGCTTGGGGCATACAGTAGTGAAGATGAAGAAGAGGATGAAGACAAAGGCCTGAAACCGACCCAGTCTAGGTTGGTACCGACCTCACCTCGCTCGACTCCTACCCACCTCCCGCTCGTTTTTAAGGATTTCACCCATGCTTCTAGCTCGGTATCGACCCCCTCATGGTCGGAGCCGACCCTCCTATAAGTAGATGATGAGGAGAGTCTCTTGACCGAAGGTGAACAATTCGAGGAGCTATTCAAGATGGAGAAGGATGATGACATTGTTACACCACCACCACCTACTCCGGAGCTTAAGACTCTCACCGAGTCTTTGAGGTATGAGTTTCTTGACCCCAACTCCACTTTTCCCGTGATTATTAATGCTAACCTTATTGCAGAGAAGTTGGAAAATTGCTTAATATGCTTAGTACTCATAGGAAGGCCATTGGGTACTCACTTGAGGACTTAAGTTGTCTTTCACCTTCTTTGTGCATGCATCGTATTTTTCTTGAAGCAGGTCATAGGCCAACTATAGAGCATCAACGTAGGCTTAACCCAAACATGAAGGAAGTGGTAAAGAAAGAGATTTTGAGAATGCTTGATGCGGATATCATCTTCCCTATTTCGGATAGTAAGTGGGTAAACTAGGTTCATGTTGTGCCTAAAAAGAGTGGTTTTACCGTTGTTGAGAATGAGAAGGGTGAGTTGATTCCTACTATGACTACCACTAGTTGGCGTATGTGCATTGATTATAGGAAGGTTAATAGTGCCACTAGAAAGGATCACTTCCCCTTACCCTTCATTGACCAGCTCTTAGAGAGATTAGCTTTGCATGACTATTTTTGTTATCTCGATGGTTATAGTGGTTTTTGGCAGGTTCCGATACATCCCGATGATCAAGAGAAGACCACCTTCACATGTCCTTATGGTACGTTTGCCTATAGGAGAATGCCATTCGGGCTTTGCAACGCCCCACTACCTTTCAAAGGTGTATGATGGCCATCTTCCCCAACATGATTGAGGACATCGTGGAGCTGTTTATGGATGATTTATGGTTTACGGTACCACTTTTGACTCTTGTCTTACTAACCTTGCTAGATTGCTTAAAAGATGTGAAGAGACTAACCTTGTGCTTAATTTTGAAAAGTGTTACTTTGTGGTTCAAGAAGGAATTGCCTTAGGTCATAGAGTGTCAAAAAGGGGGATTGAAGTTGACAAGGCTAAAATTGAATTGATTGAAAAATTGGCACCCCCTACTTCCGTCAAAGATGTTAGGAGTTTCTTAGGCCATGCCGGGTTTTATAGGAGGTTTTCTCTAAGATTATTAAACCATTGACTAACCTCCTAATGAAGGATGTTGTGTTTGAGTTTTCTTCCAAGTGTCTTGAAGCTATTCATAGGATTCGGGATGCACTTGTGTCAGCCCCTATCATGCTGCCACTAGATTGGACACTTCCCTTTGGGATCATGTGTGATGCTAGTGATTATGCCGTGGGCGCGGTTCTTGTGCAAAGGAAGGAGAAGAAGCTACATACTATCTACTACACGAGCAAGACGCTCGATGAGGCCCAAAGCAAGTACACCACTATGGAGAAGGAGTTCCTCGTCGTTGTGTTAGCTTTCGAGAAGTTTCGGTCATACTTAGTGGGCTCAAAGGTACTCGTCTACACCGATTATGCAACTGTTCGTTACCTTTTGGACAAAAAGGACGCCAAGCCAAGATTGCTACGATGGGTGCTCCTATTGTAAGAGTTCAACCTTAAGATATGAGACAAGAAGGGAGTGGAGAATCTTGTGGCGGACCACCTTTCTAGGTTACCCATTGGGCACATCACGGAGCCCGGGGACACGGTACCCATCAATGACTCTTGCCCGGACGAAACCCTCTTGAGCAACGAAGTTTTACGGGTCGATTTCGCCCGCCCTAGGTCAGTCACGACCGACACTAGGTCGAAACTTCCATGTATACGCAAATACTCAGATAATAGTGAAGTAATGTGAATATAACTTCCATGTATATGCAAATACTCAAATAACCACAAACTTTTCTATTATGTATAATGTTTTTTTATATGCATATGTGAATGACATTTATGCGCACATATGTTTTGTTTTATAAATATAAGAGTTGAGTCATGCATATGAGTTCCTAGGTAAAATAATGCACACCGATATTACTACTATAAATATATAATTATACTTTATGCATACAAATACTAGATTTTGGGAAATCATTATTGATGTCACACTTTCTAGCTAGTTTTTGTAGGTTGTTTTCTAGGTAGTTTGAGTCTTTTCTAGCCAAAACTCTATCTATGTTTTGGGAAATCATAAAATTGTCAATCTATGTTCTGCACCAACCGACCCATTGTTCTCTACAAGGACTAGAAGAAGCATGGGAAGAGGAGCTGGACAATCTCCATTTGTAGAGCCAACTGCACCATCTACAACATTGGGTAACTCAGACAAGATTTGTGATGTTAATGCCCTTCTTAATGTCACCAAATTTAATTGATCTCAACTTATTATTGTACTTTCTTGATCAGTTTGCTAGGAAAAGGGCAAGAGAAGGTTCAAGCATGCCAACTGATGCTAATCAGAAAAGGAGAAGGCTGTGGGAAGGGGAATTTACACGAATCCTGACACTAGATTGACAATTTTATATGTTAGTAAGCTCTCTGAAAGCTTATTGTTGTTGAATTTATGTGATTCATTTACTAAGCTTTGCTTCCATTGTCACTGTACAACATGACCTTTAATCAAGCAGGGTTGTGAGGGCTCCAAGGAACATTAAAGATATAAGTCAGTCTGCAGATTTTGATATTCTAAAAAAGGTCTCAAATGGCAAGGACAGCGCAATAACAAGAAGCCAACTACAAGCCAGTGCTAGTGCAGGAGCCAACACAAATCAAGTACCATTTAGCAGCCAAACGAGCTCAAATAACCCCTAGTTTATTCTATTGAATGTGAAAAACTTATTTTTTTGGGAAGCATATGTAATCAACAAGAGTGATTGTGCAGTGCTTATATTTAAAGCAAGTATATGTAATCAACAGGATGGTTGGGCCTCTAAGCTTATATTTTGGCATGTTTTAATGTAGTTTATTTTACTAGCATGTTTCTAGTTTACAATTTAGGTTGTTGTCATACAATTTTGCTAGGTTGTTGTCATACAATTTTGCTTTCATGGTTTAATTCGTTTTGGCATTCAAATTTTGTTGTCAAATGAATTGACAAAATGCATCTACTGCCATTTAGTAATTGTTTGACATGTTTGGCATGTTTAATGCAGTGGCCATTTTTGCATCTACTGGAATTTTTTTTATCAATGTTTATCGTTTAATGTAGTGGCCATTTTTGTTAGGCGAATTGGCGTAAATGCCCCAAAATAAGTTGGTAAAATAAAGAATAACCTCATTTAGGTTAAATGGCTAGGATAATCCTTTTAGGATATTTTTGCAATAAAAACTTCTGAAAATAAAATAAAAACAGATTAATTTCCATACATATAAACTTAATATAATAATATGTTTAATAAATTCCTTATAAGAAAATTAATTTCAATCCTTATTGCTTAATGATATCGACAAATCTCCCTTGAGAGTTCACGTCCTCCTGCACATAAAACATATATCTTCTTCTTTTTCCCTGTATATCAATTATCAACCCCCACATTCCCTATTCTTCTTTTTCCCTGTATATCAACCCTCCATTTGTTTGTTCCAATTTATCATAGATGTAGTACAATTGTACAAACATTAACGTTGTAGTAAAAACACGATTGTTCAAGCGTATAATCACTTTAAAGTTGCAGTAAAAAACATGGAGTTAATAGTGCAAGATTTCATTCAGGGCCTTTCATGAAATAGAAACAAACTGTACGGCATGAGCCGTACCAGGCTTAGCTTGACGAGACCTCAACCTTCGGTCAAGACTGTGTTGGGCACGATTGTCGGTGATTTGCGATGATAATCGAGATGAAATTTAGAACGGGAAAGAAATCGAGATGCAATCGAGATTCATGGGAAATTCAATTAAGGACAAGAATCAAAAATGTTGCTTAACTAGAATTGGCCTTGTAATTTTTAGGGTTTTGAGAAGGGAGATTGGAACTTAGTTTATTTTTTTAGCCGTAAGAAATTGTAAAAGTGTTTTTTAATTTAATTTTTGAATCACTAAATTTATAATTTAAGCAGGAAACAATTAAATGAAATTTAGAATTTATATTATTTGAACAAGGAAAGAATATATGATTTTGGGCATTGTTGTAATTTTTTTGGATATCTTCTTTGATTATATGGCCATTGATGCAATTTTAACAAAATGGGGGCATTTTTACTATTCCTAACTTTTTAGGCCTATGGGCTGTTATAAACACATTTTTGTTAGGTTGCTATCAATTTTTGGCATGTTTAATGCAGTGACCATTTTTGCATCTAGTGGCATTTGACAGAATGAATATACTGGTGTTCAAACAAATCTGAAAAAATGTCTTGCTTGCTGTCATAGAAAATTTTCTTACAGCTTCATAGAAAAATTTCAAGCTTGTTGTCATAGGGAAAATGCATGTACAGAGGCCTCAAATTGTTTGATGTCATACAAAAATTTGCATTCAAATTTTTTGCAATATGCATTTATACTTCTTGCAATTCGATGTAGGAGAACAAGCATATACATTCAAATTTCTTGCCTATTGTCACTGAACAAGCATATGCATTCAAACATTTGCATTCAATTTCCTTGCTTTCAAATCTAATTACAAGGACTTTAAACGTTACCAACTTGCATTCAAAATTTTCTACAAACTGTCACTGATACAAAGCATTCAAATCCAAGCAAGAAAACTTGCATTCAAATATGATTACAGTGAATGACAAATACTTGCTATTCACTGGTACAAAGTATCAACTACACAGCATCAACTGCATAGTACACCCTTAACCCAAGCAAGGAAAAATTGACTAAGGCTCCGTTCGGTAATGGGTAGATGGTAGATGAAAGATGGTAGATGAAAGATGAAAGATGAAATTGGGTTGAAGAAGCGTTCAGTAACAAATATTCAGCTAGATGAAAGAGAAAATTTTGCCTAAATTCAGCTACCATCTACCCCCTACTCCCCAAGCTTGTAGCTGGTAGATGAAGCTTGTTGTTTAAATTCAGCTTCAGCTACAATTTACCGAACGGAGCCTAAACAACACCATACACACCTGAATTTATATTGATCTCTTCAACTATACACTAAGAAATAAGAATCTCAAACAATGCATGATCAAAATCAGGACTAGAAACAACGACCAATATCTTTTCCTTATGCCTCACCCTTTCCAACTCTATTTCCCTCTCTTTAATTCTTCGCTTTGTCCTTTCCAGCTTTGTTTCCCTCTCTTTAATTTTTTGAAGCACACCTGTAATGACCTAGCTCGAGTGATCGTTAACTGGGGGATCAAGCCACTAGAAAAAAGCACAAGCTCCAGGTCTCTACACAAGAGAGAAAACGCAATAATTACTCAATACGAAGGGCATTGAGCTCGTATATGATAAACCCTAGAATTTGGGGATTTGAAAATTTTCTGAAATTGAAGGCCTAAACACTTCCCCTATACTTAGACAACCAAAAAATCTCCTCCTCGGGTTTGACGCAATCCTAGAATTCTTCATCGAGGTTGGGCTTCCACACATACATGTCGGTAATGCGAAGTCATGCGATCTCGAGATCCGAGAGAGACCATCTCAAGATCGCATGAAGTAGCCATAAATGGGACACGGATTGACATAATATGTAGAAGAAGAGGAATGGAAGATGAATGAAAGAGGGCAAGTCGCACAAATGGCTTTGTGTTTGCTTCGATTGAAGGTGGAAGGAAGAGGGCTAGAGTTCGGGATTTTTGACGAAGAAGAACAAGAGAGAAAGATATCAAGTTGAGATTTTTATACTTTTACCTTTTTAAAATTACATGTAAACATTAAAAAAATCAAATATCGACTTCAACGTGCTACTACGTACGTGAGTTAAATGAGATCGTCCACGTCACCCGTAAGTTCTTGAAAGACATCAAAACAGCCAAGTTCAGGGACGTGTTTGAACATTTCAAAGTACAGGTTTGTGACAAAAAATTAAGTTACACATTGGAGGTCATGACTTTCCAATGTGGGAAATCCCCCCATAAGGATTTCCTAAAACAAAGCACCCCCGTTGAGTGCCGACGTCCACGGCGGCACGGTTACAGGGATCCAGGCACCAAGGGCCGCACTAGGTGCCCTGGTCACAGTCGGCCCTTAATCCGCCGGGGTCGGTCCGCACTAGGTGCCGACTACCCACCACCCCTGTAACTACCGCCGAGACGTAAGCCCGACGTTCCGACGGGTACCACACGACCTCATACCGATGCGCGCTCGTGGTACAACGGAAGGCATCGTGTCGGAAGGCCGGTCCCAGCTCTGATACCATTATTACAGGGTATATAAGCTAGAGTAGAACCACCCCAAAAAGCTAGCCAATAGGGATGAGAAACTTTCCACTTATATACCACACATTGGAGGTCATGACTTTCCAATGTGGAAAATCCCCTCATAAGGATTTCCTACAACAAAAAGGCCCGTATATGCATTTTGCCTATTATAGCTCCACAAAGATCTGCCAGAGAACTACGTCCAATCGTGTCTTATTCCACTCTGTTGGATACACTTCTCACCACCTATTATTATTATTGGAATATTCCACTTTGTTTAAAAAAAAGGTATAGAGCTAAGGGAAATCAACTGATCATTAGAACAAAGTGCAACAGCTACAAAGCCGTCAGCCACTGCGTTGGCGTTTAAGAATACCTTTTTTAAGCCTTGCAACTAATGTCACGAAAAAACATCACATTGTATGTCGAGCTACCTAACCGAGTCGCCTAGCCGAGGAATTCTCAAAAAAAAACATCACATTTTATGTCGATACCTAACCGAGTCATCTAGCCGAGGAATTCTGACACGCTAGGACAGCATACCTAGCCGAGGAATTATTTCAACTAATGAAACCAGCTTGTGAAATTAAGAATCAGCCAACCCAAAAATCGGCAGCAAATAAGGCTCATGCCTGCGTCTAGCGAATCTACATCAGAGAAGCACCTGAAAAGAGCTAACTCCATGGACCAAGCATTCAAGTCAATATATCCAGTAAAACAACTCCCAGGAATCGTTTTTATTTTAACAAAAATGAAGGGACCAGGCATTCAAGTCCATATATCTCAATCACGATACTCGTCCAAGAACTTCTGGTGAAATGCCTTAAAACGTTCCACAACACCTGGAATCTTCTCCTCTTGAGGAAGTATAGTACATCTAAAGTGCCATGTTCCAGGGACCTTTATCCACATCAAAAGAAGATGGAAGTCAATATATCTGGTTGCATATATACGTATAATTTATCACATGAAAGTGCAGGTACTGAGGAACTGTTAAGTGAAATTCACCTGCCCAAATCCAGATCCCGGGACAACAACAATTCCAGTCTCAAATAGGAGGCTACGAGCATAGAATGCATCAGGGGCTGTACTCACGGATTTTGCAGCTTCAATTGCCTTCTGTGGAAGGTGGATACAAGGGAAGAGATACATTGCACCCTCTGTCTTGTTGCAAGTTATACCTTCTAAACTGTTAAAGGCATCTTCCAGCAGCTGTCCTCATTTTCGACACAAAGAAAGCAACAAGTAAAAGAAAGCCCATGATGAAGCGAAATAATTATATCACTTTCTCAATTACCTTAGCTCGTCTTGCCAACGACGAGAGAATCCCATCTCTCTCCGCAACATAATTCTCATAAGATTCATCCCCAACCTAATAACAAGAGATGCGTCAGAATCTTAAATTCCTACTCACTGTAGCTAACTCACAATAATTTCCATCTTGTATAGTAATCTCACACGCTACTATTCTAGCAATATATGAGTTACAATATGACTTTCGCTATGCTATAATCAACCGTACAATGATACAAACTTTCCACTCTTCCAAATAATCAAACAGAGGACAATTATCACCACATCCACGTGCATGATATGTTATTGAACAACTAGACAAAAATATTTACTTACTTTTGGTGGGCTCATGACAAGGCTGGTAAGAATCTGCCCACCAATATTTGAACACAAGTTAACAGAGGCGACTTTATAAATTTGCTCTCTTATTTCAGGAGGGAAGCCAGTGACTTCCATATATCCTCCTCGTTTTCCACATTCTCCATAATAACCTATCACCCAGAAATACAGTAGCCATCATGCAACAAAATTCTTGTTTATCTCTCTCTCTCTCTTGAATCATCCCTAAGCATATAGTAGAAAAACAAATATACCTTTGGAAACTGACTGAAAAGAGACTACAGCGACATCTTTCTCACCATATCCCATAGAACGTGAAACCTTCTTGAAAGAATGAAAACTCTTCTCAGGAACATACACATTTTCCTGGTACACCTGTTTATTGCATAAAGATTATGGCATATGCCGTGTTGCAAGCAAACTTTAATAGCTGAATAACCCCAAACATATATGATGGAATGTTTTACCCCAAAAACTGAAACCAGGTGAAAATTGCAATATTAATTTTTCACCCACCTCATCTGCCAAAAGAATTAGCCCCTCTCTTTTGCAGAACTTGACAATTTCTGCCTGGTTTTCCTCATTCAGAACCTGTCCAATAACTTGCACAATAAGACTTCAAATAAAACCAGCTATTATTGAAAACCATAATCTGCATCGATGGAGAAATATAGAAGCAACAAAGAAAGAGTAATGCTTACTTGTCCAGTTGGGTTGCCAGGATTGATTACAACCAATGCTCTAACAGTTATACCCTTTGACCTGGCAGCTTTTAATTGATTCTCGAGGTCCAGTATTTTTAATCCCCAACCAGTTGCTTCATCAAGGTAGTAAGGAACCTGCAAAGTGTAAATCATAGAATAAATACCAAAAATAATTTATTGTTCATACTAACAATTAAATAACAGCCAGGTCTCGTCTACACACATACAAGGGTGCCACCGTGGAGGGCAATCGAAGCAGAATACAGCGGATACTGAGGAATAGGGCAAAGTATCCCATCTTGCTCTGATCGCAGTAGCAATTGCATCATCATATGCACCTATAGAAAGACAAGGAATACATATAATATTGTCAAATAAGATGCAGTAACTAATACTGAATCCGTATTCAATGAAGATACTGGATCATACTCCAGGGCTTGCTCCATCAGTCAAGAAAATATCATTGGGGTTGCAAGGGAAACCATCACGAGTTTCAATTCCAGAAGCAATCATGTCACGTAAACCCTTAATACCCTGTCAACAATGTAACAGAACATAAATTTACTTTAAATGAATAAGTGAATTTTACAGTAGCCATGAAGAAATAAGTCGTAAACTGACCTGACTGTGGCTATATGCTCCAGTTGCTCTTCCAGGAATTTGGTCCAAGACCTGCCAAGCTCTTTCAATTGAATCCGCACTGAGTTAAAAGAACATAGGTCATCAGTTCAAAGTTGTCAGATGTATTATCTTAGCCACTACAAGATCAATACTGATACTTAAATGATTTTGGATGGAAGACTACAAAAACTGCAGACTATTGCTCTCTGAAAATACCATGCATGTTCTACACTGTTGAAGTAGTAAAGAAAGGGTATAAGTTTGAAAAAGTGCAATATGCAACCATAAGAAACTGGAACTTGCCTAAATAGTCCCTGAGTTTCACTCTTGTCCAAAATAGCAGGATGATCAGTCAATGCAAGCACCTGATACACGCTAAGATCATTATAAACAAACACAATTGAAGATAAATATAACATAATCTTGGTACGCAGCTGAATATTTTCAACTAACCTCTCGAAAGAAGGTGATTGGCTGTTGACCAAGAGATTGAGGATTTCCAATATTGCAGTAAAGTATCTGGAAATAAGTCAGGCAAATTAATCAAGAATAGTCCATATCCCAAGTATCCATGGAATTTTCATTGCTACCCTTATGACAGTACTTTCTTGTTAAGATAGTGTGATATTTGACACCCTTACGGATGTTTTTAGATACCATTCCCAACATAAACTTGTAAGACAGATGTGTAACAAGGAAGAATAAGAATTTAAAATTTGAGGATCAACCTTCAAGCCAGAGATGCTCAATATGCCAAATGGGAAATCAAACGGTTAACATAACATACAACAAAGTGAAAGTAGAGAAATAAAACTTACCTCATCGAACGGAAGAGAACCAGGATTCTCCTTCAATTGTTCTTGCAATGTCTGATGCCAAAATATTGATTTGAACAATCATAATCATATGTTACACAACACAATCCCAAAAAAACATCTCACCAGCAAAACCCAAAACTACTAACTTACCTGAGCAATATTGACTATCTCTCCACGAACAGCATATTCACATTTCAGCACCTGCAAAGCAAGCATCCCATAAGCCATTGAAAGTTCAAAAGGACAAGCAAGAACCAGTGTTACAACAACCCCAAGTCCCCGTTAAAACACTACTGTTTCATCATCTACTACAAATTCAGTATCCAAAGCTCAAACCATAGAAGAACGAAATGTCAATGCAAGTGTAGGTATAAAATCAGAAATGGCTTCTGGAAAGTAAGAGAATCTACCCAGATGCTATGCAACCTATCTGAAACCGGGAAAACCCGGATCATGGATTCGATTCGAATAGCAAAATAAGGATCCAAGAAAGGGAATTTACACACCTTGGGATTGATGTTTTCAAGAGTGACAAGTGAGGAGTATGAGTCCGTTGGGGGAGGAGAAGGATTAGCTGCACTTTTATCAGAAGAAATAAAACGACACAAAGAAGGCGACGAAGAATTGCGTCTAGTGATCAGAGAACGAGCTCTGTCTGCTAAGAATCTCCGCATTTCGTCTCTTGAAATCTCTCCGATCTAGGAACGGTCAGCGGGGAAAACTTGTTTCAGTCGCCCTCCTTTTCTCTCTGCCAAAATGCCCTCGTTTTCCTGCTGCCTCAAGTCCGAAGAGACACTCTACATTACTCCTTTCTTATTTTTATTTTTATTTTTTTCAACTATGTGAGGATTAGGATTCCGACTAAGGGTCCGTTTGGTTAGACAGGTACTGTAGAGCGGAAGAAGAAAAATCCTAGCCGACTCTAAAGTGCTATTTTTTGGAGGATTCCGCCTCTATTAGTGTAACACGCTACCCATTCCGCTAGTGCCGAAGAGAGCCTAAATGCGAAAATTCCAGAGCATCTTTATGGATGAGAGCTTGAACCCCGTGGTGGTTCCAGATTATTTCCCACGAGTAATTGTGGCACAGACTCATAATTTTAGCGGTGACAGAATTGCATTACCTACTCTCATGTGAAATTCGGACTGACTCGAATCCGTGGACGGATACGAGAATATCTGCTTTTATAATCGTTACAATAACCTCTTTTATTTCAATTCTCCGCACATTACTTTGTTTGACCTTTCATATTACATCCCACAATACTAGGGCTTCAGCCATTAGGACTGATACTTTGTCGAATATTCTTACGTTCCAACCATTGCGTTTCCATGCGCATCCCTAACAATCGATCCTCCCGAAGTGTTCTAATTACTTATTGTAGAGCCACCAAAATTTAGTTTTGCAAATTCAGGTTTTGGTTTTTTCCAATGGCCCATTTTTTGTCGTACGATTGGCCGTTTTTTAACCATATTATCCTGCACCTTTTCTTCATTCTCTTGCCACCTCTTCGCTTATTTCCATTGCCATAGTTGTGTTCGAATATGTAGGCTTATATCTTGTATAAAATTATTAGATGTTGTTTGGAAGGCCAACTTATTCCTTTGATGTCATATGTTCTACCATATTACTACAAGTTGAATGAACAATACTTTCTCTAGTTTTCTTTTAATGTCATTTAAAACATTCCCTGGATTTTGTTGTGGGGGTATATACGTCCTAATCGCTCACTAGGAACATCCCACTTTTAAAAAGGAACCTCCAACCAGAAAAAGAGAACAAAATATCAATCATCCCTCAAACTTTCGTTCAAGATAGATTATATTGGAAACCAAGTAAGAATTGATGGTTTCAACTCAAGAGTCAAGATACGGTAGATTGGATTCATAAAAATAAAGAAGATACATCACAGGACCTTGAATGGATTTGGAAACTCAGAATATCACCAAAAAAAACTTCTTTTGAAAAATATGTCGAAATGGCCTACCTACCAAAGCCAGACTAACCGCAAACCACATAGGAGTACCGCGGGGTTGCATTTTCTGTAATAACACCCAAGAAGATTCATACCACCTCTTTATGAAATGTCAGATGGCCCCTAAAGTTCTGACCAAATTTAGTCAATAACAAAACCCCTTTTTTATTATTATTTTTATTCAACAGAGTGAATTAAGAAAAAGAAATTAAGAAATTAAATGGAAGAGAAAAATTAATAAATAAGTAATAAGTAAAATAATTGGATAGACTTTTAAATAATTAAACTGCATCCCATTAATAGGCCAAAAATAAAAGAGGGACAACAGAACGAGACAAGGGGACCTCGAACCCCAGAACTCTACGACCTCCCTTCCCATCCTTTACCAACTGGGCTACGAAACTATTTTGTTACCTTAAGAAAATGAAATTGCATTACCCCGAAATACCCTCCCTTCGGTCACTATCCGCCTGCGTTCTCCATTCCGTCATGCCATCGCCCAGGGTCAAGTCCATTTGGCATCCGAAAATCCGGTCGACCAGCCCCTAGGCCTCACTCCTACCAATCTGTCACCATGCCCGATTGAGTGTAAAGATGGAGAAATTTTCTTGTATAAATTGGGGGTTTTGCACAAATCAATTCACCCTCATCACCGCCCTCTCTTCATCCCTGTGTACTCCAAAAACCTCTACCCAAAACCCAGGACTGTAATTACAAGTGTAGTCCTGATCGAATTCGTCCCAAAAACCGATCAAAAGCTACCCAAAGTAACAAGTTAAAAATCTGATTTTTTTTTCGGTAAAACCCGAACCGCCGGTCACCACCACACCGTTTTCGACGTCCGCCACCAAGCACCGGTTCGCACCACCCTGTCGCCGTCGGAGCCGCCGGGAAGCCAGCAAAAATCAACTGGAACCGCCGGCCGGAGCTGCTGGTGTGGATCGGGCGTTTGTGCTGCTGCTATACGTTCAAGAAGGAGGAAGGGAAGGGGCTGCTCATACAAAAATTATGGTGGGCCTTAATTAGGTTTTTAGTTTGGGCTGTTTAAAAATCAGGCTCATTAGAAACTAAAGAAGGAATTATCAAAACCTTAACACTCTTATTTCATATAATGAGTAATGTATGACTTTATATAAATTAATTATCACCTATCAATATTTTTTTTTGATCGAAAATAGAGCTAATATATTACGAAATGTCAGAGTCAATTACAAGGGAAAGCTCAATTGGAAAACAAGACAAATCGTTAACAAGAACATGCCTCTCGGGACACCAGTGACTCAGACAAGCCGCAGCCATGTTGACTCCTCTTTTCGTGTAACGCCATAAGCACTGCTCGATGGAGTTCCCAGGCTACTTGATGCGCCTACCAAACCAAGGGAAGAAGGCGGAAGCACATCCTTCTGAAGTAGCCGAAAGACGCGCAACGAGTCCATCTCCACCACCACCTTGTCCAATCTCCTCTCTTTGCAGACCTGAACCGCCCACCAAACCGCCTTAGCCTCCGCAATATCCACGCTACTCCCGTCTTGGATCGACTTGGCTTCGGCGAACAAAACCCCACCCTGATCATCCCGCCCAATGATTCCCACACCTTTGGAATTCCCCTTGACAGCCGCATCCACATTTACCTTTAGCCAACCCACTTCCGGCCTTTGCCAAGACTATTGAACCGGAGGGACAGCCAAAGAGCGAACTCCCGACCTCTCCAAACTATTGCTAAATTCTGCCCATAGCTCTGAGGCTTTATCAGCAATCTCCTCTGCAGATTTAGACTCCCCTAAAAACACAGCTTCATTCCTAGCACGCCACAGCTCATTACAAACAAAAGCCCAGAGACCAATTTCCTCAGCTGAAAATTCAGCAACAGCTTCAAACCAGTCCAAGAAAACTCTAGCCGACTCTCCACAATGACACAAGGCAGGAAACAGATCCCAAACTGCCACAGGAAGGCGACACCTAAATAGCGCATGCATAACCGATTCATCCTTCCCACAGAAGTGGCAGCTAGGGCGTTCCACCACTCTCCTCCTTGCCAAATTGTTCATGCACGACAGAATCTCCCTACTCGCCCGCCAGAAAAAGGAGCGGATACAAGGAGGAACATTCAACCGCCATAAACGCTTCCACATGCTCGCCAAACCCTTGTCGTCCGCCTATTCATCCCTCTCTTACTCACAACAATATAAGGCAAGCCGATTTTCCAGTAAAAACACCATCCCCCGAGTAGAACCAAACCAATCTGTCCCGAGCCTCTTGGTCTACAAGTTGAGTGCCTAAAATCAGGTCTGCATCATAAGGACTGAAAAAACGCTGCACACTATCCTCCCTCCACCTCCTTTCCGTCCAATCAATGATCCGAAACCCTAAGATCGGGATCACCATTGTAAAAATTCCCTAGGACACGGAAAGAGCTAGGCCTCGGAATCCAAGGGTCCGACCACACCTTGATATTCTCACCACTGCCAACCTGCTAGTAACACTCTTCCCTGATCACTTGTCGGGCCTTACACAAACTCCTCCAACAGTAGCTTGGCTGGAAACCAACACGAGCATCCATGAACGTGGAACGTGGAAAATACTACGCCTTGAACAGCCTTGCACTCAGGGAATCCGGGTTCTCGATAATGCGCCATCCCTGCCTAGCTAACATGGCCAAGTTAAAATCCTCCATCCTGCGAAAACCAAGCCCGCCTTTGTGTTTCGGAACACAAAACCGTGCCAAGTTCATCCAATGGATCTTCTTCCCATCACCTTCTCCGCCCCAATAAAACTTGCACATCAATTGCTCAATCTCCGAACAAAGACTAGACGGAAGCATAAAACAAGACATCGAGTAGGACGGGATTGCCTGAACCACCGACTTTAACAGCACCTCCCTCCCCGCCCTAGATAAGGCACTCGACTTCCATCCCTTGATTCTCTTCCAAACCCTTTCCTTGACATTTGCAAAAATCACCTTTTTTGATCTCCCCACCACCGTCGACAGACCCAAATATTTATCATGCCTCTCGACTTCGGCCACCTTCAAAATTCCACGAATGCTCATCCTAACTCCAACCCCCACATTCTTGCTAAAAGTGATCTCAAACTTGCTCAAGTTAACTTGTTGTCCCGACACTTCTCCGTAACGTTGGAGGATACTAACCATTTTGTTGGATCGTAAGTCAGTTAGAATGGGCGTCCTTAATTTGGGTTAAGGACGTCCTTAGGTACAGCGGAAAATAGACTTAGACGGGAAACAAAATAAGACAATGGACACGAGTATTTATAGAGGGACCCCACTAAGACCAACTAGTCTTATGGGTAAACCTCTACCTCCGTTGGAGGATTTTCAATAGCCGTCCTTATCTTATTCAGAGAGAGTCCTTACAACTTAGGCGAGTCGTTACAATTCTTTGAGCTAAGCGTCCGTCCTTAGCCTCACTAGTAATACTCCTTTCCGCCTAACAAGTAACCTAACTCTCTTAGCTATAAGGAAGCTATCACTCACGTCTCTCACGGTCCGTTGTGAGAGACAAACTACTTCTCAAACTATTTTGTGGTTTGGTTTGGATTTGATTTGGTTGGACTTTCTTTCTCTTGCTTCAAGCTCACTTGATCTTCTTGATCTTCGTTCTTGAACTTGAGTGCTTCGGGAGAGCCTTAGAGAAAGTCTTCAAAGTCCACACCGCTATGCATACCCCTTGGAGGGTATTTATAGCGGTATGAGTTCTTGTCCTCTAGCGTCCTCTGAAGCTTGGGCAAGATCTGTCGTCTTCCTTCAACGGTGCGATTTGCATCTTGAGGAAATAAAATCTGTTGACGCTTGGGAAGCCTCCGCATGGTCAGGGGACCATTGTTGGGAAAGCGACATCTTTGGAATTGTTTACACGTTCCCAGACAAGGGAAGCTTCCTTCTGAGGAGTACGGCCGAATGTGATGTAATCATGTTGGAGCGGCCTTGGTTTGAATTTGAACTTCGTCCGTATTTTGGCGCGCGTCCCTTCATGATAAGGACGCCGTCCTATCTGCGCAGGGACTTCATTCCTTTCGTTCAGCTCTGAAAGTTCTGATGAAGTGCGTCCCTACAACTTAGGGACTCTCGTTCACTTGTTGTCCTTTTCGCTCATGTGCGTCCTCTGGACTTACCTGAGATCAACACTTGGACAACTTATCAAATACCTTTGAGTTTGTCATTATCAAAACTAGGGACGATCATTATTGGTTTAGATATTAATGACTGACGTCCTTAATATTGTCCCAACAATTTCCCCCTTTTTGATGATGACAAACTCTTTTAAACAATGCGCACAGAAGTAAAGTTTTTAGCATGAGAGACTACACTTTGATTATCTTTTCAGCTAAGGTTGACATGCAACTCATTCTTTTAAGTGCGTCCTATTTTATTCTTTACTAGCGTCCTTTGCACTTGGCCGAAATTCCCCCTAAACACATGTTTTCTATGACAACTTAGAATGATCGCATCTTTGCAAAACTATACTTCCCCCTTTTGGCATCATCGAAAAGGAGAACAAGTTAAAAGCATGCACACACAAAATCATAACTAAAGAAAGGAACGCTTGGACAAAATGAATTGCAAATGTAATGAACGCCATTCAAACAAAGTAGAGTACGAACATTACAGACATTCACACAAAGATGTTCGAAACGGGGACATCGTCCCAAAGTCTTAACACAAACACAAAAGATAAACTGTTTCAAGGATTGGAAGGGGAGGAGTGATCACTGGCGGGGACGCTTGCCAAGAGCCTTCAAGGTCTGAGCATGTAGATCATTGGACTGCGCCAGAAGTTCGTTGTTGCCTTCCAAGAGGTCAGTGTGCTGGTGAAGAGTGTCATGGACTTGCTGGATGAGGTCTATCATCATGCACTGATTCTCAATCATCATCCCAAGCAAGGTCTTCCTAGAGCACTTCTCAGCCTCAGCATTGACGTTCGCAGCATTATCCTCATTGACGTCCTCAGCGTCTGCAATAGGCGTCCCTACGACTTGCAGATTTCCCTTAGCTTCTCCTTCCTCAGCAGCAGCAGCAACAGCTTGAGCAGCTCTCCTTTTGGCCTCTTTCTTTTCTTTGGCCAGCCTCTTCTTGATGGAGGGGAGCTCCTCATCATACCTCATCTTTCCAACAGGAGGAGTTGTAATCTGCCTCACGTCCCAATGAATGCCAAAGGTCTTCTCTTCCTTGGGGACGTAGAGGCCTTGCTGCTCTAAAATCCTTCTGACCAGGCCAGGATAGGGGAGAGAGTGGCGTCCGCCTGTGCACTTACCCATGTGCTCTAAGACAACCCACGCCAAGTTGATAGGCTGGCGGTTGAGGAAAGCGTCCAAGATGATACTGTCAGTGATCTGAACGATGGACTTCTTTTCCTGTCTTGAGATGACCATGCGCACAATAAAGTGGTGCGCAAGGACGCCCGTCTTAGAGAGACAGTGGGCAACTCTATCCTTAGCCAGTGGCTGACTCCCGTTGAAAATATTGTTGAAGATGGCTTCCGGGGAAAAGCGGTCGAAGGATTTGCAGGGAAAATCATGAAGGGCTTCAACAGGGGAGGGACGCAGGCCTAGCATGTTGCGAACGGTACCCTCTGCAATAGAGTACTCGTCCCCGTTAATCTCAAATGTGCCCTGTGGCTTCCCTTTGACCTTGGACACTTCGAATTTGGAGTAGAAGAGCTTGACTTGGTCCGGGTCCACAGTGGCTGCCTCAAGGCCTAGGTACGTCTAACCCTAGAAATCCAGCAAATCCAGGAACTCTGTGTGTCCATTCTCCTTGAGAAAGTTGGCATCTAAGAGAAGCGGCCCCAGGATTTTCTTGAGCCTCTTCTTCTTGTTGCCATTGCCGGTCACAATTACATCGTAGCCGGCGTCTTCTTCTTCTCCATCTCCCTCCTCATCCTCATCTTGAGGAGGAGCATCTTCTTCATCTGAGGCCTCGTCCCCTTGTTCATGGGACTCAACCATCTCTTGGTCCTGTGCATCAGACGCCTCTATATTCACCGTGGCGTCCTCTGCGGGAGTCTTTGCCAGGGACTCCACAGGGACTTCAGCAGGCGTCCCTTGGACTTGGACATTCTTCTCGACAATCTGAACAGGGGGAGGAGGAGGAGTTTTGGCTCTTGGAGGAGAGGGAGTTGGAGTCCTGATCTTAGCCTTGATAGAGGGAGCAGAGGAGAAACTAGGCCTGATCACCAAGATGGGAGTGGCGGCAATCGGAGCTGGAGGAGGAGGAGGAGGAGGAGGAGGTTGTTTGTCTGGGGAGTCCTCCACTTGAATGACAGTGGGCACGGCGTTCTTGGCCTGGACCTGTTCGGGAGGAGCGTCCCTTTGGACCTTTGGCATCGGCTTTGCCAGGTCCGCCTCGATCCCCGCCTCGAGCGGATCAGTTGTAGTAGCAGGAGCGTCCTCTACCCTTGGTGGAGGAGGAGGGAGTTGAGGGAATTCCTGTATGCTCTTCTGGATCGCCTCAGCAATGGCGTCCTTTTCCGCTTGGGCTTGCTTGGCCATCTGCTCCTTCTCTATCTGAAGTTCGGAGAGGCGGATGGCGGCCATTTGTTCCTCGGTGACACCTTCAAGCTGAGCCGAAGTCTTGAGGCGTCGTTTGGGAGCGGGAGTAGGGGAGGAAGGGACTGTTTTTGTTTGAGAGGAAGAGGGGGCTTTGAGCTTTAATTTTTGAGAGGGAGGGGGAGAGGCTTGCCTTTTCCGCTTTTGGGAGGGGACGGAGCCCGCAGGAGCCACAAGGAACTCCATGATATCAGGCAGGAGTTTAGCGAGCTCGTCCACCGTCCCACCAAACATATCAGATATGATGGTAGGGTCCGCGAAGGGGGGGTTAGTGTATTTGGTTTCTTGGAGGCGGGGCTTGACGTAAGTCACCATGAAGTAGTGGAGAAGGCCTTGGACTTTGGGAGGATAGTCTTGGATGGACGCCCGTTGGCAAATGTTGGCCAGGGTCTTGGGCTCTCTTTCAAGCCAGTCCTTTACCAATGGGTCAAGTTGAGGACGCCTTTTGGGTTGAGCGGGGAGTCCTCTGACTTGGGACTTGGTGGGACTCCCTTGCTCGGGTTCAGGAACAAAAGGCTTCTCCAAGAACTTGAACCGTTTTTGTGAGGGTTTAGGTTGAGATTTGGATTGGGAAGTTTGGGGTTTTGGAGGAGTGGTGGAAGGGCGGCGTTGGGTAGAATGAGAGGATTGCTGGTGGCGGGATTGGTCTGGTCGCCCAACTTCCTCTTGAATCCATGAGCGACTGGCCTTTCACCGGAGTTGTGCTTCGCGCCACCGAAGAAGATGACGGTGAGGGTTTCTGGGATTTGGTGTTTCTTGTGTTGGCCATTTGAGAGTTTGAGAGGGTTTTATAGAGGGGATTAGGGTTGAAGGATGGTGATTTCGAGATTTGGAATGGAAGATTTGGCAAGATCTTGGGAGAGATTTCCGGATTTGTGTAAACACACAAGAGGGCGAGGAGGTTTCTCAGAGGGCACATGGGCTTATTTATAGGAAGAAGACGAAGTTGGAAGGGCAGGTGTAATAGGGATATTCCACTCGGCTTCCTCCACCCGCGTTCCCACACGTGGAATACTTCTTTGCTAAGAAACACAGCTGTTTTGCACCGTTGCACAAATCCCGAGAAATGCGTCCGAAATCCCCGCGGCGGTTCACCTTCCCATTTTCAAATTTCAAACTTTTTCACAGCTGGCATCCCTTCAACACACAACACTGCTTTACTGAGAACTGTACCACTGCGTCCTAAAACTGATCACAACCACTGACCCTTAGAACTCTGCCCTGATGTCCTCTAGACTTTGACAAGCTTCCCTTTGATCACTTAGAACCATTTTTGAAAATCAAGCAAGTACGTCCCGTAAAGATAAAACAAAGAACGCTCATAGGACGCGTTTGCAAGATTCTCGGCTTAGGTAAGCTTAGAGTTCCCATCATTTCGGCTTGTAATGAGGGTAGGGTGATCAGGGATACTCTTGAGATAAAAAGAGAGATGAATAGCGTTCAAAGCACAAGCAAAACACATGTCTTAGACTAGCGTCCTTTCAAGATGACTTTAAATGCATGACATACTTTAAAACAAGTTCTCAACAAGACATAGCCAATCATAGAGGGAATAATAGAACGGGACTTAATAATTTAAAAGTTATCATCCCCAAGAGCAACCTAAGGTGCTCGAAGGGACGTCTATCAAGTGCTTTTGTGAAAATATCGGCCACTTGGTCCTAATATGATCCACTCTTATTAATCCAAGTTCAACATTATCACGAAGGAAATGATGTCTTATGTGAATATGCTTCGTTCTAGAATGATGAACAGGATTTTTGGCAATACTTATAGCACTACTGTTATCACACAAGATAGTGACTGTATCAAGGAATGTACCATAGTCTTCCAATTGGTACTTGATCCATAGGACTTGAGAACAGCACGAAGCAGCAGCAACGTACTCAGCTTCAGCGGTTGAGAGAGCCACGGAGTTTTGCTTTTTGGATCCCCATGATACAAGGCAAGAGCCAAGGAATTGAGCCATTCCAGAGGTGCTCTTCCTATCCACCACATGGCCAGCATAGTCAGCGTCAGAGTACGCTACCAGGTTGAGGGACGTCCTTTTGGGATACCAGAGGCATAGATCGTCCCATCCCTTGAGGTATCTGAAGATTCTTTTGACTTCTTGCATGTGGAACTCCTTTGGATTGGCTTGAAAACGGGCGCACAGACACACAACGAACATGATGTCTGGACGACTCGCGGTCAAGTACAATAGCGACCCTATCATTCCTCTGTAGAGCTTTTGAACCACACTCTTGCCTTCTTCATCAGCATAAAGGCGAGTGTTTGGAGAGATGGGAGTGTCAATGGATTTGGATGTATTCATTCCATACTTCTCAAACATTTCACGAATGTACTTCTGTTGGTGAATGCGCGTCCCATCTTTGAGTTGTGTGATTTGAAGTCCCAAGAAGAAGTTGAGCTCTCCTATGAGGGACATCTCAAACTCACTATTCATCAGATTCTTGAATTCCTCTACAAGTTTCATGTTAGTGCTTCCAAATACTATGTCATCGACATAGACTTGGACAATCAAAACATCTTTAAGGACTTTCTTTAAGAACAGGGTTTTGTCAATGTTACCTCGAGTATGCCCGTTGGACAAAAGAAAGGACGCAAACCTATCGTACCAAGCATGAGGGGCTTGCTTGAGTCCGTAGAGAGCTTTGTCCAAGTAGTACACATGGTCAGGATGATCAGCATTCTCAAAACCAGGAGGTTGAGCAACGTACACCTCTTCCTTTAGCTTGCCATTGAGGAAGGCCGTCTTGACATCCATTTGAAATATCTTGAACCTTTTGTGAGCGGCGAAGGCGATGAGGAGGCGTATAGCTTCAATTCTAGCGACAAGAGCGAAGGTCTCATCGTAGTCGATCCCTTCCTCTTGCCTATAGCCTTGAGCCACAAGCCTTGCTTTGTTTCTTGACACTCTGCCACTCTCATCAAGCTTGTTCCTATAGACCCACCTCGTCCCTATTATGTTTTTGTTTCTAGGACGAGGGTCCAAACTTTGTTTCTTTCAAATTGATTGAGTTCTTCTTGCGTAGCTTGGATCCAATCAGCGTCCTGAAGTGCCTCCTTTATGTTCTTCGGTTCGATTAAGGACACAAAGGCGTTGAATGCATAGAATGCCATGTTGACACTATGGGACTGATTCACAGTTGATCTGGTTTGGACTCCTTTTGAGATGTCTGAGATGATTTGATCGGTTGAATGAAGTCTTGAAAGGTGTGATCCTCTATGGGAGGCGTCCCTTCCAGGAGTACACCTAGGATCCGTCCAATCAGAATCATCAGAGTCGAACCCTTCTTCTTCATTGATAGGCTCAGTGTGTTCCCCCTCAGAATGAGCGTCCACACCTTGCCTTTCTTCTTCTTGTTGACTTGATTCACCAACATCCGCTTGGTTCAGAGACCAAGTTTGTGAGGGCTCTTGTTGTTCGCTAGGGACTCCCATTGAAACTTCTTCACCGGTTTCAGGGGCGTTCCAAGGAGCATAGTATTTTCCTGAGGACCCTCTGGGTTCTTCTTCATCATCTTCATCTTCGTCCTTTGGAGAGGAACGACGTTCTTTCTTACTTGGTTCTTTCTTGTGAGATGAGTTTTCTTTAAACACCACATGGATACTTTCCTCAAGCTTACGAGTCCTTTTGTTGAAGACTCTATAGGCTTTGCTTATGAGGGAGTATCCAAGGAATATTCCTTCATCACTCCTAGCATCAAACTTGCCAACATTGTCTTTTCCGTTGTTGTGCAAGAAGCATTTACATCCGAAGACTTTGAGGTGAGAAATGTTTGGCTTCCTTCCATTGAACAGTTCATAGGACGTTTTCTTCAGCAAGGGACGAATCATAGCTCGATTGATGATTTAAGTTGCTGTGGCAACGGCTTTTGCCCAAAAGTGTTTGGGGACGCCACTTGCCAAGAGCATCGTCCTTGCCATATCTTCCAGCGTCCTATTCTTTCTTTCAACAACGCCATTTTGTTGAGGAGTTCGGGGGTAAGAGAAGTTGTGGGAGACTCCTTATTGGTCACAGAAGTCAAGGAACTCTGAGTTTTTAAACTCCGTTCCATGATTTGACCTTAGAGCTTTTAGACGCGTCCCAAGAGCAACTTCTACTTGTTTGATGAAGATCTTAAATGCTTGGAAAGCATCTGCTTTTGACACCAAGAAAAGAAACCCAAATGAATCTGGAAAAATCATCTACAATAATGTACATGTACCTCTTTCCACCATAGCTTTGGGTCTGCATGGGTCCACACAAATCCATATGAAGGAGTTCCAAAGGCTTCTTTGTACTCACTTCATTTTTGGATTTGAAGGACGATCTTGTTTGCTTCCCTTTTGATGCACGCTTCGCATTGCTCAATTTGCTCAGGATCAATTTCGGGAAGTCCTCTTACAAGCTCTTGTTGATGAAGCTTAAAGATTGTGCTAGGTCCGGCATGCCCAAGACGTCGATGCCAGAGATCGGCGTCCACAGCAGAGACTGATAAGCACAACTTGGATGCAAGCTTAAACTTTTGGTTGAAGATGTAGACATTGTTTTCGCGAGTCCCTTTGAGAATGACTTGATTTGTTTTCTTGTTGATGACCAGGCATTCCTTAGAGTAAAATGTGACTAGGTTTTCACCTTGATCACAGATTTGGGAGACACTAAGGAGGTTGAACCCGAGTCCCTCAACAAGACTCACATTGGACGCTTTGATGGACTGATTCAATTTTGCGGTGCCCGTCCCTTTGACTTTTCCTTTGCCCTTGTTGCCAAACGAGACAGTTCCTCCCGTGGCACTAGATTGGATAGAAGTGAGATGGATCTGGCTTCCTGTCATGTGATTTAAGGCACCACTATCAATGATCCACGGGCTTCCTCTCACTTCCACCTGAAAAGAAGAGTTAGTTCTTTGCGACCATGGCAAGGTGGCCCTTACTTGGTTCGTTACATGTGTATAACTCTTTCATGGGCAAATAATCATACACATTCACATCATTTGACCTTCTAGCATGCTTCCTAGGAGATTGAGTTTTAGCATTAGGCATACTAGCATGCGTCCTATCAGCAGACTTTGGCTTAGCGTTCTTACTATCGCTTTTAGCCTTTCTTCCATTCTCAAGATCCTGTTTTAGCTTAAGACACTCATACTGGTAGTGACCACCTTTGCCACAATGCCAGCACGTCCTATAATAGTTTCCCAGGTAGTACTTCTTGTTAGGACGTTGAATTCTATTCTCTTTTATTTTCTCAGGATCAACTACCTTAGATCCTTCTCCCTTAGCAATTTTCTTGTAGATCTTATGGCTAGTGGAGTTTGTGTAATAGTCCTTCTTTCCTCTCTCACCGCTCTCAAGGTCTCTTATGCGCTCTTCTAGGTTTTTTGTCTTTTCTCTCTCGAGTTCCAGCTCAGTTGTCTTGCTAGCTTCGAAGTCACTAGGAAGAGAGTTCTTTGAGCCTGATTCATACCCTAGTCCTTTCCTAGCTGGAACAAAGACAATAGGATTCACTGTTTCGGTCATGAGACTCTTTCCTAGGACCTTCACTTCGTCCCTAAGATTAGCATTTTCGACTTTTAGGCACACAAGCTGACTCTTAAGGGACTTTATTTCTTCCTGAGAGGACTCTAATTGAATAGACATGGTGTTGCAATTTTCACATTCCACAACAATGTTCTCTGATTCAAGTTCATCAAAACTTTGTTTCATAGCATAGCTTTCTTGCATGATTTGAGTGAATAATTTGATGAGCTTGGGCTTAGAGCACTTGTCAAGGGAGCTTATCATGGATTCATGAGTTACCTCTTGCTCAGCTTCAGAGGCATCCTTTGGAGCGTCTGGAGCATCCTCCATGGCCATGTAAGCCACTTGGTTGGATGGTTCTTCATCGTCTGAGTCGTTGTCGTCCCATGCGGCCTCATAGGCTCCAATCAAGGCTTTCTTCTTGAGATCTTTTGCTGAAAGTCCTGTATTGCAGTTCTTAGCAATGTGTCCCTTCCTGTTGCATTTGTAACAGGTAAGCTCCTTCATTTCAACATCTGTCATTTTGGGGGTCTCCTTCTTGTAGGGCATCTTCATCCTTGGGACTTTGCCTCTTTTGGCCCATGCACGAAGGGTTTTGTGCAAGAGGGCTAGCTCGTCTTCTTCAATAAGTTGTTCTTCCGTCTTCCCTTGGCGTTCTACCAGGGCTTGAAGACGGAGATTCTCTTGATGCTCTTGAGTTTTTCCTTCTAGCATCAAGGCCAATTCCTTTTGCCTTTGATGGTATTGTTCATACTCTGGCGTCGTTGCTGCAAGAGTCAGAGCCAGTTCATTTTGGGAACTCTTTCCCATTTCCAGCAAATCCTGATTTCTCCTTGCTTCGTACCCTTTAAGCTTTCCATAGATCTCTTCCATGGACAATCCTTTGTTGGCTTGGTTTTCCTTGAACGTCATCCTATCAAAGCTCCATGGTCCACTGAGTCCATCAATCAAGACTTGAACCTTCATCCTTTAGGTGATCTCCGTTTATTTGACACCCAAGTTTTTCAACTTTGTTAGCAAAGCTTCAAAGCGGAAGGAGTAGTCGGTGATGGTTTCATTTGTGAACATCTTGAATTTGTAGAAGTCCCTTTTAGCTTCAAGTTGGACATCCTCTTTCATCTCGGGCGTCCCAACGTGGTACTTCTCAAGGGCTTCCCATTGGAGCTTAGCAGTTGCAAGGTTTCTCACACAGGTAGCGTCTCTTTCACAGAGGGACGTCTGTAGGAAACAGATAGCTTTGGCGTTCGCCTCCATGAGTTTGAACTCATCGGGACCCCATTCTGCTTCTTTGTCCTTCTTAGCAGCAGGGACTTGGAGGTCACCGTTCTTTATCACCAGACAGCATTGGTAGTTTTGACTTTGCACGAAGCACTCAAACCTTGTTTTCCACCGGTTGAAGTTCCCGTCCGTGAGGCGGGGTGGCTTCGCACTTGAGATACCTATAGGTTCCATCTCCATGTTTCCTGCAGCTCAAACTTATTCTAGAGCGCCTCGCTCTGATACCAATTGTTGGATCGTAAGTCAGTTAGAATGGGCGTCCTTAATTTGGGTTAAGGACGTCCTTAGGTGCAGTGGAAAATAGACTTAGACAGGAAACAGAATAAGACAATAGACACGAGTATTTATAGAGGAACCCCACTAAGACCAACTAGTCTTATGGGTAAACCTATACCTCCGTTGGAGGATTTTCAATAGCCGTCCTTATCTTATTCAGAGAGAGTCCTTACAACTTAGGCGAGTCGTTACAATTCTATGAGCTAAGCGTCCGTCCTTAGCCTCACTAGTAACACTCCTTTCCGCCTAACAAGTAACCTAACTCTCTTAGCTATAAGGGCTATCACTCACGTCTCTCACGGTCCGTTGTGAGAGACAAACTACTTCTCAAACTATTTTGTGGTTTAGTTTGGATTTGATGTGGTTGGACTTTCTTTCTCTTGCTTCAAGCTCACTTGATCTTCTTGATCTTCGTTCTTGAACTTGAGTGCTTCGGGAGAGCTTGAGAGAAAGTCTTCAAAGTCCACACCGCTATGCATACCCCTTGGAGCGTATTTATAGCGGTATGAGTTCTTGTCCTCTAGCGTCCTCTGAAGCTTGGGCAAGATCTGTCCTCTTCCTTCACCGGTGCGATTTGCATCTTGAGGAAGTCAACTCTGTTGACGCTTGGGAAGCCTCCGCGTGGTCAGGGGACCATTGTTGGGAAAGCGACATCTTTGGAATTGTTTACACGTTCCCAGACAAGGGAAGCTTCCTTCTGAGGAGTACGGCCGAATGTGATGTAATCATGTTGGAGCGGCCTTGGTTTGAATTTGAACTTCGTCCGTATTTTGGCGCGCCTCCCTTCTTGATAAGGACGCCGTCCTATCTGCGCAGGGACTTCATTCCTTTCGTTCAGCTCTGGAAGTTCTAATGAAGTGCGTCCCTACAGCTTAGGGACTCTCGTTCACTTGTTGTCCTTTTCGTTCATGTGCGTCCTCTGGACTTACCTGAGATCAACACTTGGACAACTTATCAAATACCTTTGAGTTTATCATTATCAAAACTAGGGACGATCATTATTGGTTTAGATATTAATGACTGGCGTCCTTAATATCGTCCCAACACATTTCATTCGCCTGTTGACAAGTAGCATGAGCAAAAAGAACACTATCGTCAGTAAAGAACAAATGGGAAACGACGGGAGCTGATCGAGCAATTCGGATGCCATTCCACAAACCAGCCCGTTCACTCTCCCTAATGAGCGCTGAAAAACCTTCCGCCACAAGCAAAAATAAGTAAGGCGACAACGGGTCACCCTGCCGTAAACCCCTGGACGGAACAAAAGCAGCTGACGGACTCCCCCAACAAGCACCGAGAAGGAGACCGACGTCACAAATCTCATCACCAGACGCACCCACCCCTCACCGAAACCCAAACTCCTCATACAGGCTTCGAGAAAATCCCACTCCACCCTATCGTATGCCTTCACCATGTCTAACTTGAGAGCCATATAACCCCTCCTGCCGATCTTCTTACGCTTCATGAAGTGGAAAATCTCAAAGGCCGAGAGAACATTATTTGTAATTAATCTGCCCGGCACAAACGCACTCTGAGCCTCCGATACCACCTTCCCTAGCACCTGCTTCAGCCTGTTCGCCCACACCTTGGAGATAACCTTGTAAAGAACATTGCATAAACTGATAGGACAAAGGTCCTTCATACGGTAAGGATCAGTGACTTTAGGGATTAGAGAGATAAAAGTATGGTTTAATTTATCCGGAAAAGGAGCGCCGTTAAGAATGCCAAGGACGAAAGAAATCACTTCATTCCCCACAATATGCCAGTGTGTTGGAAAAACAACGCTGACATACCGTCGGGACCTGGTGATTTAGTAGGGTGCATAGAAAAAAGAGCAGAACGAACCTCCTCTCCCGTGAACGGACATGACAACATCAGGTTATCAACATCCGTCAAAATTGGCGAGAGCCCTTGAGGAGCCATTGGTGTGTGAGCATCATGATCAGAATTAAAGAGGTTCTGGAAATAGTTAACGGCCACTCTAGTCATATTCTCCCTACTCCTCCACTCCATTCCCTCATCATTCACTAACCTTCGAAAAGTGTTACGCCTCCGTCTACCATTAGCCTTCTTATGAAAATAGCTAGAGTTTCGATCACCCCATCTCAACTCGTGAGCTTTCGCTCGTTGGAACCATATCAACTCCTCCTTTTCCATAAGATCCCTCTCGAGCTTCTCCAAATCCATACGCCTATTCACCCAAGCTCCTCTCATCCCCGCCCTATGCATCCGTCTCAACTCCTCCCTGACCGACGCTAATCTGGAACAAATATTGCCGAATTCTCTCTTATTCCACTCCTTCAACTCCTCCGCACAAAGATTCAGCTTATCCACCACGTCTCCCCTCCTCGACACATTCGGATTTGTTCCAACAGTTGTTGATCAGCACCTCGCAACCTTCATGTCTTGTCAAGAGAGCTTCAAATCTAAAAGGCCGAGGCCCCTTACTCCAACCAACCTCCCCATCATCACATCGAAATAGGTCGAGAACGATCGGTAGATGATCCGAACCGAACCTCTCGAGATGACGCACACAGCTGGAAGGGAATAAACCGAACCACCTCTCATTAGCTAATCCCCTATCAAGTTTCTATTGAATAAAATCATCACCACTCCGCCCATTGTCCCATGTAAACTAAGCTCCTATCCAAGGAACCTCCCTAAAACCACATTCCTCAACCGCCTGGCCGAACTCCAACATATTGTTCCAATCAGGCTTCAAACCCCCTTCTTTCTCTTCTCTTCGAAGGATTTGATTAAAATCACCCATGCATAACCACGCTTCATGATCATCTTCCGCAAGCCTTCTTAGCAACTTCCATGACTGGGACTTTTCCTCTCTCTGAGGCCAACCAGAAAACCCTGTAAATCTCCACTGAACTCTTTCTTTCTTCTCCATCACCACCGCATCAATATGATGCCGAGTATAAGAACAAACCCGAACATCCACCTCCTCCAACCAAAGCAAGGCCAGTCCACCCGATCTCCCCACACTATCAACCACAAAACACCCTTCAAAACCCAACTTCAAACGCATTTCCTCCGTTTTCTTACGAACACACCTCGTCTTCATAAGAAAAATCACCTTCGGGGCCTCCCTCCTCACTAAACTAGTGAGTCTAGCAATTGCCCGAGCCTTCCCCAATCTTTGGCAATTGTAGCTTAACGTACTCATTGGTCTCGGCAAGAGAGACCTCCCGTCTCTCCCGCCGATAAAATAAGTTTCTTTTTACTGCTTGCCATTTCATCTACCTGCATCGGATCACCCTTCCTCTTGTTCCGATTCCCCTTCCCTGAGCCCTGCTCCTTACCTTGCATTCTCGCCCTTTTCTTCCAGCCTTTTCTTTTCCTCCCCTCACTTCCACACATGCTAGAGCTATCTTCAGCTGTCCCTCCCGACCCATGCATACCACTTGGAACCTTTTGTACCAATTGACAGCTCTGAACTACTCCTCCACCCTCTTGCCTCTCCTCACTCCCACCCACAACCCCTAACATCCTCCTCCCGACCTCCTCCCTATTCGCACTCGTCTCCTTCTCCACCCTCTCCTCCTCCCTATCACAGATAGTTAATGCGTTCACCCGCTCCTCCACCTCTGCAAGAAACCCATTGTCTCCCTTGCTACTTTCCTCCTCCTTCTCTTCTTGAGCCTCCTCAAGTAGTTCTAGAAGTGACTTCCTAGCCCAACTACTTCCAACCGCCTTTGAACCCTCCTTCCTGGATTATTTACCCCTGAGAATTTGCCTCTCCCTCTCCGGCTCTCCCTTTCCACCAACTCCCTAACCTGAGGTGCTTTCATCGGAGTAGCCCGAAGCCAATCCCCGTACTCACCATGCATTGACTTGGCTTCTTCATCGTCACAATCAAGCTCCACATGGCCTAATATCCCACATGAGTAGCAGAAGTTCGGAAGCCGTTCGTACTTTAACTCCAACCACATTCTCTTCCCACCCAGCTTCATCATCAATCCCCGACGAAGCGGCTTGCCGACCATCGACAGCAACCCTCATCCTAATGAATTTTGCACACACAAGAAACTCCTCGTCATCCATTTCCTCTACTCCCCCGAAAACCTGGCCAATTGCCCTAGCGGTCTCTTTGTTCATAGCCTCCACTGGTACATCGTACACACGCACCTAGAACGAGACCCGATCGATCACAATCCGCAAGGGCTGCTCAACACCTGGTTCTTTCAAGGCTAAAAACATCCTGTCAAAAGTCCATGGCCCTCCCGAAAGAACCTTCTCCTTATCCTCCCTATTCGCGAACTTGAAAAGAAATAGATTGTTGCGAAGTTCGCGAAAGACGAACCCATGACGTAGTCTCCATGCACCACGCATCGTCATGTTTAGGGCATTAGCATTGAAAGGCCTGTTCGTCAAAAGAGAACCAACCAGGGTAAGGGACTCCTTCCCCGCATCTTCCCCTCGATCGGGAATGAATCCCTCCACCTCCACACATTCTCCTTCGGTTTGTTGTAAATCCCTTCGCCGTTCTCCCATATTCCAAAAACCTCCTCAAAACAAACCACGCAACACACACACCAATGGTGACGCCCGCACTGACGGCGAGATTTCCCTAGCTCCCACAGCCGGACGCCAGAGAGAAGCAGACGAGACCCGAAGACTGCCAGCGAACAATCGTCGAAAATTCACCCTTGGTGCCCTAGGGTCTAAGCAGCTCTAGTTGAGACGGTTTTTCGTTCGAAGTTATGATTTAATATTTTTATTAGTTTAAAGGGATGTTCTTATATTAATAAGCATATTGGAACTTTATAATCTGATTAATGAGTATGATTAAAAATATTATTTATAACCCATGCAATTCAGTTAACCTCCTCATAAAAATAAACTTGAGCCTTTTCTTAATTAAGACTTATAATTATGAAATATGATTATTAATGATAAATTTTAATGAAATACTTATTTAACTTCTTTAAGAAGCGTATTTATAAATAAATTTTATGAAGGATGTTCGTAAACCGATGATTTTACAAAAATCCTAAACTCGCTTCTAACATTTTAATAAGCCGAAAGCTTAGATTTATAAACTAATAATCCGAGGAGTTCCTAGACTAAGAAATAAATTAAATATTATTTTATTTCGTTATCATTCCCATGCCTCGGATTAGGTCACGTTGCTAGGAGAGCTTGTTCACAGATACCGTCTTTGTAAAAACTTAACTCTCGGAAATCAAAGGCAAGTGGATGGTTCTCTCTCCATATTCTCTTTATATTCGATAATCATGAATTCCTTCTTGTTATCCTATGTAGTTTGTTGGGAACACCTTGTTTGCTAAATAAAATGAACCTAGGGTTATTTACTGTTTAGAGATAACGACCTTGTTGTTATTTACATTATCGTAAGGCGCTAGCCCATAGACTTAGGACCGATGATTGTGGCCTCTAATTGTTTCAAGTCTCTTTTCGAGACTTTGTTGTGGACTAGTGTAGGAATTAGGGATGCGAATTTTAACTCTCAACATCTCTTTATAACTGTATTGGGTGGTATAGTTATTATCGGCTCCCGATATTGGGTCATGACTCTGTCGGCTCTACCGCTTGAGGGGTGAACTTTGCACTCTAGCTAAGTGCTAGGGATTTATTCCCTTTACTTTGTTGGCATCGTCTCTCTGTAGAGCTAGCTGCCATATTAAAAGTCACGAACTGTAAATGTATCGTCTTATGACTTAGACAAAGATAAGTTGATGTAGGTTTTTACTAAGCTTTTATGTGCAATAATAAGTTCCCAACAAAATCTTAATCATCTTTTTTTCTTAGGAATCACCTTCTTGTGATTTCCTATTCCTAAAAGAAATCTCGTATTTCTTTTCTCAGCACATTCTTCTCTTTTCCTCATCGTCTGAGTTGCATTCAAATAAAGCCCGTTCAATACTAATACTTCTTTCTCTCACCGCCAAAGAACCCGACTTGTCGTGCATCGTTCACAGTTTCCTTTGGAATTTGATGCCGATATACATAGCCTTTTTAAGAACCTAGTCGCATTCTACCACTTGCTTAGTCTCGCGTTAGACTAATACCACTTTCTTTTCTTCCCGACATTGGTCGGCTGGTATTTCTTGCTTTTATGAAAATATCAAGTAGCAAGGGCAAGACCGTAGCAGATTAAAGATGAAGACTCGAGGATCTGAAGGAAGGAAGGTTTTCAAGTCATATTGGACATTTTGGGTCCCACATGCTATTTTGAACAATATCATTGTCTTAAATTCCGCTGCACTATTATCTAATGTCATTTTCACGTCAAACAATAGTGTTCCAGATCTTTGAACGTCTTTGTCAAGTATGTAGTAGACGATGAACCACTCTAGATGTAATATAACTATCATGTTTTGTACTACTAAGAACTGTGTTGTGTTACCTATAGCCTCTAGTGACCTTGGATGGTAAAATCTGAGGTCATTGACGGTAATACCCTTGGTTTAAAAATAGGGGTGTTACATAAGATCTTATTAATTAGATATTGTTGAAGTATTGTTGAATGTAAATTCACATTTACAAGTCAATCAAGTCCTAATCGGTTAGGTACAAGTCATACATTATAATTTGAAAATCAAATTCATGTCAAAAATGCTTTTTGGGATACTGTTTTCAAATTTGATGATCTTTTGACAGCTGTATATAAAACACTTGGTTTGTCTTAGTAATTTGCACTTATAATGTCTACTATCTTTGGCTATTCAAATATTCTAACTTTATTTTATAAAATGACTAATTACTTATTTAAGCAATATGCATGGATGATAATGCAATTCAATACTGATCATTAGCTAAAATAAATCCAAGGATCAGATATACATTGAATGATAGGGATTTGAAATCCCCTTTGGCATATGTATTTGAAATGATTTTATCCATTTGAAATATGAAAGCCTTACCTTACCACCACATGGAATCTTCTGCATCATAATCGCTTCCATATTACTATTATAGGTTCCCTTTCCTTGTTTTTTTTATTTGAAAATTGGAAAAGTCATTTTCTTGTTTTCCTGGATCTTCATTCATTCTAGCATTTTGCAATTCTTCTGTTACATGTTCTCCTTTATTGGACATTTTGCAATTTTTAATGCTAATGGCCTAGGTTTCACATTGCTAATATCATAGTAAGACCACATTCTTGTCGAGATTGGAGTATTGTTTATTCATTCATGAAGATTGTAATCCGCCGAAGACATTTCAACAATCAATCAATCTATTTAGTAGATGGGAATTTGATCAAGACTTTTAATTTGGGTGTTAGAAACACTTGGTAATTTTTTATTCGATTACAAATTTTTATTCTATTTTTGAATTTCCTTCTTTTTTCCTTGTTGAATCATTTTGTTAGGCAATAGTGTTCTTGATCATTAGTTGGGCTAGAAATGGACACGGGAAATGAAGAGATTGTGTATGAAGTTTGTCTGGTTATTCCAAAGAGGGCAGAGGGTGAAGAAGGTGAATATGATGCTATTAAGGTTCTGATTAATGAGTTCAAAAAAGTCGGACTATTGATAGACATAGTCCCAGGCCTTGCTGAGGAATTCATTAAGGTTTGTACATTCACCAAATTGATTTCTTTTATATTTCTTCATTATTCTTTAGCATATTAACATGCAATCCTTGAATAACTAAGTTTGTGTTTTTCATCCTTGTTTAACTAACTTGTAGTTCTTAATACAATACAAATAGATATTAGTTTGTAAATGTGAAAAAAGAAGTGAAGGAACAAACATTTTATCGACTATGATGGTGGTAACATCATTACATTTTCTTTGAAAAATTATATCATTGCATGTATTGATTAGAACCAACAAACATATATGTATAGAAAAGGCCTGGGACTAAAACATGGTCAAAATTACAACTAGGAATACTTCTTTGTTAAAGAGCTGCAACGGAAAAGAAAGCCAAAAACCTTGTTTGAGAATGTGAAAGTATGAGGAAACCAAAACATGGTCAAAACAAAAGATGTTTTGGGAAACGTCTTCCTTCCTTCTTTCCCTTCCTTGAGATCATTTTTGCATAAGAATAATAACAACTACTACATTTACCTAGGGTGTCCCACAATCGCATGATCTAAAGGGGTTCGGATGGGGACATTCCAAACTTAGCTGGAATGCGCCCGATAAAAACTAGGAAATACTTATCAAACCAATTAAAAAAATATAACAAAAGCCTAAAAAATCAAATACTATCAAAACTAACAAAAGCAGCCAAAAAACCAACGAGGCAAACGCAAAGGCAAAAAACCACACACAAAGTAAAAATTGTGCCAACAAATAACACAAAAATACAGGCTCTACCAGCAAGATGAGTAGTTGTCTATCACCTGAATCTTCTCCCACCAACCTTCCAAGCACTATGTCAAATCCACTAAAATCCTTAATAATGTATTATCCTACTATATGTTTTCCATCCAACGTTTCTTGAAACGAAACCAATGAATTTTAGTGTTAGGGCTCCATCTTTGAATAAGACCAAACCAATGAATTATCGTATCTTGAAGTTTTATCCTATGTTAGCCACACCCAGCTTGCTTTTGATATTTCTATAAAAGATAAGAAATACCAGATTAGTTCTGACGTCATCTATGTTCATGTTAGAGTTCTCTTAGCTATCATCCATTATTCCGTACAAAGTCACTACACTAATGAAATTGTTCCAATCCTTTTCTTGAAACACTTGTTTACACAGACTAGTTCTAATGAGTTTGTCTTTCATTAAATCAAGAGGATGTTGTTTTAGTGATGATTCCTATCACTGTTCCAACAACAATGTACGAGCTAGTTTGAAATTCATCACTTGGAAAACCCCATATGAAATACGAACGTTAATTTGCTTGAGTAATTATTTACAACTTTTGGGATACACGTCAGTCCATCCTAGGCTATGATATTATCAATTCATATAATTAGTGTTTTTCATTGCAGAATCTACCATTTTCTTGCTTTTTTCTATTTTTTAAAAGATGTATGAGAAGTTAATAACCCGGTGATGGCATAACCATGCATGATAATTTGTGATTTTTGTATGACTGTTCCAAATTGTAATATTGTTATATGTTAATTTCGAAAGGTGGGAGCAACAGTGGAGACATTTGGGAAAGCTGCGGCTAGTTTACAGATAGCAAAGCGAACTTGGATTGGTAATTTATATTAACGTGTGTACGTACGTACGTATGGATTGCATTCTTAATTCAAACTTGCAGCATAACTACTTAAGTAGGAATTGTATGGATAAGATGAATTTCCTACTAATTAAGTAAATACATGTAGATGAAGAATTAATTATATAAGTTATAATCGGAATGGTGGTGTTTAGGAATAGACTTGCCTTTCCAGTGGGATCAGGTGGAAGCGTTTGCGACTCAGGATGACGGTTCGTTGTTCAGTTGGTGTGAGCGCTATAGCTGCTATAACTTCTTGCTATATCAAGTAGTAAGTCTACTTTCAAGTATACATATGAAAATTACAACCCAGTTTCCAAAATGTTGGGCGCGTGTTGATGATGTTCTTAATATATTCCAATGCAAATAATTAAGTACAGGTAAATAAAAGCAAGTCATCTATAGCGCTAAGGTTTGATGGGCAAGAGTTGTGTTGGGAACCCAGGGAGCGTCTACTTCAAAGGTTGGAGTTGATGGGCATTGTAAAGCTTATTTTCCCACTCCACGGTCAGTTTAGTTATGATCCATCCATGCATCGAGTATATAATATATGCTATATATGCTCACTAGCTTATACAAAAATAATTATAAATATAATTTTATTTACATAAACCAATTATATATTGCAAGTAGATGAAGTGAAGAGGAAGCAACTCATGCGCAACTGGGCGCTTAATTGGAGAGGCGTAACAACCCAACCCATTGACCAAGTTTATTTCTACTTTGGGACCAAGGTATGTACACTCATTGATCTCATGCAAATTAAAATGTACTAGATAGGAAGAATAAATTAAACATCTCTACATCTATCTTTATATATACTGCATTTTAAAATTAATTAGAGTATATCTATGATGTATATAAAAAAAGATGGATATTAATTTCATGGATCATACAGATTGCTACTTACTTTGCATTTCTTGGAATGTATACCCGATGGTTGCTTTTCCCAGCCGTGCTGGGAGTTATCATTCAAATAGTCGACTTTGGGTCAGTACGTTTTCCTCGATCCAAAAGTATAATATAGCTAATATTATGTATGTATACAAATGCAATCAATATTTAAAATTCTAGTCTTAATTGTTTCTTTTATTTCTACATGTCTACGACTATTCCGCGCGCAGAACATTGCAGTATACGGTACTTCCATTCTTCTTCATATGCATCATAATATGGGCTGTACTCTTCTTTCAGTTTTGGAAGCGTAAAAACTTTGCCTTAGTAACCAAGTAAGTTAGACCAAGCAATATGGGTGTACGTATATGAATAATATATACATATATGATCCTATAATTAATTAATTAAGCTGCATTTTAATTAATTTGGCTGGTCCGTTGGTTAGATTGCGCATTATGACCGGTACTGGTGGGTTCAACCTTGTGGGTGAGTGGGACCCTCTACAATGTCCTGAAGAACTTTCTAACAAGCTACGCACTAATAAGGCAGAGAAAGAAGTGTATCAAAGGTTTGAATGGCTGGGGCATCTGATGAGATTCAGAAACAACGCAATCATTTTACTAAGCATTTTATGCCTCCAATTGCCTATCGAGTTAGCATATGCCCATCTTTATGACACTCTCAAGTCCAATTTCCTTAGGTAATTTTATTTTATTTAATCATCCTTTTCTATATTAATTATGTCCACATAAATAAATAAATAAATACATTTTTTTTTTTGCATTAAATGCTTAGACTTTGATTTTGACCGGTTCTCCAGGTTTTCAGTCACAGCCGTTTACCTTGTTATCATCCAATATTTTACAGACATGGGTGGGAAATTTTCTGTTCGTCTCATTAAAGAAGAGAAGAATGAAAACAGGGAATATAGGGCTGACAGTTTGGTTTATAAGGTTATTCTTTGATTCAACCACCCATTTTCGATCTCTTAAATTGAACATGTTCTTATAGTTTTTGAACATGTTATGATAGTTTTAATTCTATTACGTGCGTACTACAGGTTTTTGGGGTTTATTTTATGCAAACATATGTTGGACTTTTCTATCATGCTCTGGTTCACAGGAATATCAAGACACTACGTCAAATAGTGATTTCGCGGTTGATTGTTTCAGAGGTTAATTACAAAGTTACTTTCATTCATTACACGCATGTCGATCGCTGATTAATTGTTGATAAATTTGTTGTCATTATATTGTTGACAGGTATTCGAGAATCTAATAGAGAATTGTTTGCCATACCTAAAATATAAGTTCCGTAAGTACACAGCTCTAAGGTACGTACATACGTAGAGTTAACAGGCATTTTGAAGAAAATAAACAATAACCTATATATAATTCAAACCCTTTTAGACCGATCGAGTTCACGTGCATGTATATTCTTTTGCTTCTCAAATTACTTAAATCTTCTTTAATTTCCCTCATCATATATATTATGAATTAATTACCAACATATATATCTTCCAATCACTTTTTTTAAAGCAAAGAGAAAAAACTGAAGAGGGAGTCCAAGGACAAGGTAGTTAAAATAGCGACTAGAGTGGAGAAAGAGTTCATGAAGCCTGCTTATACTGCTCGGATTGGGGAGGACCTTGAAGATGGATTGTTTGATGGTAATTAATTAATTAATGCACGACTCAGATGATATATATATATATATATATGTGTAATTGAAATCATCGTGTTGATATTAAATCTTGTTTATCTCGTGTGTACGTGATTCAGATTTCCTGGAGCTAGTTTTGCAGTTTGGAATGATCATGATGTTTGCATGTGCATTTCCGCCCGCTTTTGCTTTTGCAGCTATGGTATGTAAGATTGATAATCCTCGTATATATTAAGATCAATAGAGAGCAATTAATTTATGGATCAATGCTGGGTACGTGTACGGTTTGGGCACATGCAGAACAATATTACAGAAATCAGAACTGATGCACTAAAGCTCCTTGTTACATTGAAACGTCCGGTTCCTCGTGTGGCAGCCACAATTGGAGCATGGCTCAACATATTTCAGGCACGTGCATCACGTGTCCCCCTTTTTCAAATTTCCTTACAACCTACTTGAGCACATGCATAATGATCAACTTATACGTGCATGTATATATATATACTTTTGGCTAACTAATTCGATGAAAATATATGTGTATTGCAGTTTTTGATAGTGATGTCCATATGTACAAATTGTGCCTTGCTTGTGTACTTGTACGATGCCGAGGGTAGGTGGAAGATCGACCCGGGCCTCGCTGGCATCCTCGTCATCGAACACGTCCTCCTCTTCATCAAATTCGGAGTGTCTCATTTTATACCTGATGTACTACTACTAGTCACCCTTTTTTAATTAATTAATTAATTAATATATAGATTATCTAAGCAAAAACTGACTAATTGTACGTCTACATGTGGTTTTTAGGAACCTGCGTGGGTAAAAGCCAATCGTTTAAAGAGTGTCAACCATGATCGAGATGTCTCCAACACGCTTCTCAAGAGTATCTCTAGCAGAGAGTATACCAAGATTTAATAGCCTACTCTTTTTTTTGGGTTGAAATTTAATAACGTAGTCTTGTCCGGTTATCCCTGGTACGTACGTATATATATGTACGTGCTAATCAAATAGCTTGCAATTTCCATCCATCTCTAAGATAGATGAGAAGGTGAATGCTGCTAGTAGATATTCAGCCTCCCAATCGTCTTTAGTAAAGTTTATAGTTAGAAACTAGCCACTTAATTTGTTGATCAATATTTCCCCTATAACTATTAGCATGTATAAGGGTAGTTCACTTTGACTTGATCAGTATTTGTCGAATTGAAACTATGGTTTTATTACTTGTTCACTTTGACTTTAATTTCTAGGACGAAACACTATTTGAAGTGAGAGATATATGAATTATGTAATATATTATTATTATTTTTAGCTTGATGTTTGTTCTAAATTAACAAGTTCCTTTGGACAGTTTTGAATGCCCGATATTTCATTAAAAGTGAAGTTAATTTTTTTTTTCATATTGAATACATAATATTTGGATATTTTTTGTATTTCTTTGATGGAAAAAACTTTCATTAAGCTACATCAGAAGCAAGTACACTGGACATGTTCCTAACGTCAAACTTCAAAATCAAAGGGAAGCAAACATTGCTAGTAAGTAGTAACTAAGACGGACTCCCGAGGTTTTCAATGACTCAACCAATTAGCAACATGGTTAGCCGACCTCTGGACATGTTCCTAACGTCAAACTTCAAAATCAAAGCTAGCATCTAAAACCAAAGCTAAACAACTACCAAAAACGATTAAAGGAGAACATTTGCTTTTAACCGCCTTAATCAGCCTTAGGGAGTCAGATACAAGGATTATGTTCTTGATACCCATCGAACTCCCAACCCACAATCCCCAATATGCTACTTCAACTTCAGCTATGTTCACGTCGGATCCTTGTTGAATAAATTTAGCACTAGCGAAAATAACTTCCCCATTCGACGAGCGAGGCACGATGTCGATTCCGCACTCATCACCCTTAATTGAAGCGTCGCACTTTTTCACCCATCCACTTGGAGGTTTTTCCCAGATCTGCATAACAATTATTTTCATCTCTTGGGCTCTCACAAAATCTGTCATTAAATCAAAACAATTCACTTTGCATCCCGACCAAGGTACGTATCCATGATGTAATTTGGAAGACTCAACTGCCCTCCGAAGATCCGCTTGTTGTGCAACCTCCACACACCCCAGCATAGTGTAACCCACACTTCAATATCAAGCTTTACAGTTGTTGGGACGATATCGAGGACTGCTTTGTACTTGATATTGTGCCCATACAACCGTTCATTAGTTTTGATATGACAAACTCACTTTGATTCTAATAAAGTTGTCCAAGTGTTCAGGAATGCTAGTATTGAAAAGGACAACAAGTGTATGGACGTCCCTAAGGTTACGGGACACTAGCTATCAGGAGTAAGGACCAGCGAAGTGACTACTTGAACAAGGACGCAGTCCCAAGCAAGTAGGAACGCGAGCTTCAACTCCAAGCGTCCTTACTTGGCACCCGACAAGATAACATCACTCAACAACATTTGATCATCCGGGACACATGGAGACCGATCCTGTAGCAGAGTTTATCACCACGTGGAAGCAGATCCCGTAGCGGAGTCCTACACAGCTGGCGCAAGGAAGCTTCCCTCATCACCGCCACAACACGTGGAGGAAGATCCTGTAGCCACGTCCATGAAGGACATGATCGTCAGAGGAAATGACGCCCTTCCCCAAGTCCTATAAATAGCCCCAAGGCATCTATTGTGACAAAAGCTTTCAGAGAATATTCAAAGAGAATCAGAGTGAAAGCAACCTCGATCAAGAACACGAAGAACATGTCAAGAACTCTTCTAGACTAAGTGTTTGATCGAGTGAAAGTCTGTAACCAAAATCACAAAGTGTTTGTAACCAGAAAACCAAAAGAAAAGAGTAGTCCTACGAAGTACTGTAGGACATGTGAGTAGAGTCCTTTAGAACATTAAGCTCGCTTTAGTTATAGGCTTAAAAGAGTCCTTTACTAGTGGACTTAGGACGTACACTAAGTGCCAGAGAAGTGTAAAGAACTCGCAAGTATAATTGTAAGGACGCTTAATAAGAAAGGAAAAGTCTATTCGAAAATCCTCCAAGGAGGTAGAGGTTTACACTCAAGGACTACTTGGTCTTGAGTGGTTCCTCTATAAATCGACGTGTTCCCTGCTTATTATTTCACCTGTTTAGTTTATAATTTCCGCTGCACTTCAAAAGGACGCCCTTAATACTTAGTAAGGACGCCTCATGATCGGTCCGGATTGGGGGGTCAAAATTCAATTAAAAACCGAACCCCATAGTAGTACAAGGTAGGGTGTCGAACGCTCGGGAGTTCGTTCGTTGAGTGCACCAAAAAGACTTAAAATAGGAGAAGGAAGCAACTAGGAAAATCAAAGGAAACAACTCGGGACCGACATGGGTCACTTCGGCCCGAGAAGGATCGACGTAGGATTTGCACGGGACTGACACTGAAGTAAGTCGGGCCCGAGGTTTGGGAATGTCGGACTAGGCAATAGGAGAGATCGGTCTTGGGTTTTTGGGTTCCTTCCCTAACTAGATGTGGGTAATTCCACCCCAATTCAGCCAATAAGTGTTGATCCTCGTAGAATCGAGGTTTTTAGCCTTCGATCCCGTCACTCTACACATCGACCCTAGGGAAATTTGACTTCCCTTTCGATGCAAGTTCAAGTGATAGGCAATCGATTGCTTTCGCTCACTCTTGCCAATCACAAGCCCTTGATCCCTTGCTTTCACAAGAGATTGTAGCTCTATATAGAGAGGATTCCTAGATCAAGCACTCAAGGCTATGGAATTGGGGGTTCACACCCAAACCTAGCTAGGGGTTTCCCCCATAGCCCAAGACTATGGAATCTACTCCATATGGAAAGAGTAAAAAGCAATCAAAAGACAAAGCAAAACAATCTCAATCATCCAACTCAAATCAAAGCCAAATCTCATTCAATTCAAAGGGAAATCACAAGATCCAAAATCCAATCCACAAATTGCAAAACAAAACAAGTTCAAACTCACAATTTCTTCCCTAGATCTCCTATCCTCCACCGAATTCTCCTCTCCTTTCTTCCTCCTTGCTCTCCAAGTCTTCCTTGAGCCTTTGAGAGTGATTAATTGTGTCTAAGCTTGGATCATCCTCTAATTGTCTTCTCTCCTTTTAATTAGGGGCCAAGAATATCCAAAAATGGAAGAGGGGCAAAAGTGGTAGATCACATTTATGTGCCTTGGTGCCCAATCTACACTTCGCCGACTTGGACCGACACGGATACACCTCGGGCCCGACTTGCCACACCTCGGTCCGGGTCTCCATGAGCCGATCTCGGGCCCGAGTTGCTAGGCACCTTGATCCTGGCCTCGGTCCTCTTCTCTTCTTGGCTTTTCTTGAGCTCCTCTTCGTTGATCGCTCGGCTCTTCCGCTCCTTTGTGCTCATGCCTTGCTCCTCCTTAGGGACTCCTTCCGAAACTTCCTCAAAACACGCCAATTTACCTACAAAACGCAACAAATTCGCATAGTCTCCGAATCTCATAGAAAATCGGAATCTAAGTTAAAAAGGAACAAAACTAGCAAAGAAAGGAACAAAAGACACATATTTACAAGGGAAATTAGCCACTAAAACACCACCAAAATGAGAGACATCAGAATACCCTATACTTAAACTTGATTGTCCTCAAGCAATAACAATGTAAGCAAGACCGAAGCACAATCTTCAAGTAAATCCTCATACGAAAACACTATTAAGCACAAGTGATAGATATTCAAGCAAGATTACGTCATCACACATGATTAAGCATTCAAGGAATAAAATCAATTCAACTAAGCCTCACTTTAGGGACATGAAAATGTGTATCACTCATCATGTGTTTAGGTTTAGTAATGAACACTCAAGCTCAAATATCATGCAAGTAAAGACTTTACTATTGAAGCTAATATCACCAATTCCTCCACTTAGAGATGCCTATTACAATGCACACAAAGAATATGAACTTGGCTCAATGGAGGTCCTCAAAGAGGTTCCATTCGGCCGGGTTGTAATGTGGCTTTTGGTATTTCTCAAGGTGGCAATCATTTTGGTCTTGTGGTGCTTACAATGGGGATTGAACTTCCTAATCTCTCACCAAATTCACCAAATTATTCCACTTTCAACTTTCACTCTCATCCAAAAGACTTTGATTTTTCTCCTTTCAACCCACAACTTCACTTAACATTCCACTTCATCTTTGCACTATACTTTTGTTGGATTTTTTAAAACTTTTGCACATAGGATCGACTTGCACTACACATCGGGCCCGAGGTCTCTTGTAACTCCGTCGGGACCCTTTTTCTCCACTTAAGCTCTTTTGCTTTCAATCCACTACTTTTTCCAACACTTTCTTTCTTTCTTCTCACTTATTGCTCAACAAAGATGCACTACCCATTTGGTTTATAACTCCATTCTCTGCCCTTTCACCAAAGAGAATCTCAACTCTCCAAATACATTCCAAAACCTCTCACTAAAGTCCAATCCCACAAGGGTCAAGTCATATAGGCTAGGAATCATATTTTTGAGGAGTTTCAAACAAAGGTCTAAGGCTAAAACGGGGCTACAAACGACGGTTTATCTTCAAGGTAGGATATGGAACATTTTGTGCTAAATGAGAAAAAGTTCAAATCAATGTGACAAAGCATAGAACAAATCTCATATTGGTCTTGGAAAATAGATAAACACCGCAATAGCAAGTTTTACTAAGCATGCATGAGCTAATCACACAAGAAAATGAGGGATATGCAATCATGAACAAGTATCCCTAAAATGGCCAAAATTCATCTCACAAGGTTCACTCAAACTTAGTTGCATCAAAACTTATCCTAGATCTCATGTGCTCAATAAAAACAAGCAAGATATCACATCACATCAAAAGCAACATCACTTAGAGGTTAAACTATCCAAAAATATGCAAAGGACTTTACATGCTCACATCATCATTAGCCTTCTTTGAACATCTAAAATGGGAATTCCTAGTCCAAAAACAAAATCTTTTTGTTGTTTTCATACGAAATTTTTCAAATTTTTATGGATTTTTGCAAAAAATTTATCAAAAACTAAAACAAACTCATCCATTCAAACCATATCAAACTCAATCATCATTCATGAAACATACCATGCCACTTATCCAAAAGAAAACATCCCAAAACAAACTAAGAACAAACACAAGAAACTAACACATGAAACTATGAGCAACTAACCCCCACCCCATACTTAGAATTTTGATGTCCTCATCAAAACAAAGAAATCAAAACTCAAAATAAAAGAGAAGAGAGTTAGAAAAGCTCACAATTTCTTATTCTTGATTGGCATGTCTAGATTTAGTTGGAAGGACGCCCTCGGCGACTTCCTCTTTGGAGCCTCGCTTGTCTCTCTTGCTCGTACACTTGGGCTTGGTAAGGATCTTGACTTGGTGGTTGGAGTTGAGGTGTTGAGCGCATCCATGGGTCCTCTCGCGAAGGGTAGTTCCCGACCATCCAATCGTTGAAGCTCTCTTGAACCCTCCACCCTTGGTCCTCCACCGTCCTCAAATCGTCCACGTCACGCCTCGTGTAAGCAAGATTCCGGTTCATTTCCTCATATTGAGCTTGAAAGACTTCTTGTTGTTGGAAGAGTTGTTGTTGTTGAAAATTCATTTGTTGTTGTTGAAAGTTGAGTTGGTGGGCTTCTTGTAGCATGCTTGATTGTTGGAGTTGAAGGTGAGCCATTTGGTTGGCAAGGAATGCCATGTCCACCGGTTGTTGAGGCTCGGGGAAGACCATTCCGGGCCCATACCATTGGGCGTAGCCTTCGTACCCTCCAAAATGCGGTTGCTCTTGCCTAGCTCCGCTTCCTTCTCCTCTCTCAAAGTGGCTCGGGACCGACTCGGGCAAATAGGCATCGGACCGACTTTGGTGGAAGTCGGGCCCGAGGTGCCTTGCATCTCGGTCCAATAGTGTGGGAGCTCGGTCGGCCAGCAATCCTTGGTAACCTTCATCTTCTTCGGGCTGCGTGTCCACATCCATGGCCTCCCTTCTTGCAAACTCAAAGTTGTTGGGCTCTTCATCGGACTCCGGAGAAGGTTGGGGAGTGGTAAGACGAATGTGTTGGGCACGACGTCTACACTCAATTGTCCCCTCCGGTTCTCTAAATGGGTTCTCCTTCCCGGCCCAAACTTGGAACCAATTGTAGTAGCTTGCAAGGTCAAAGAGCTTTGCCCCCCAAGGAATGGCCACTTTGTCAAAGTTCGAGTGAGGTGCTAGATGGGTGGTGATGCCGGTGACGACCTTCTCTTTGATGATGTTGGCTTTCTTGAAGTACTTGAGATTCATGTACTCCACTCCATTCGGTGCCGGCGTGTACTTGGATAGATCAACCTCGAGACGACCAGCCAAGCGGGCTATCATCCCTCCGAAGTAAATCCATGAAGAGCTTTGGAAGTCCCTCACCATTTTCACCCACTCCCAAGTGAGGTTCAATGGCTTCTCGGTTTGGAATAGCATCTCATGGAGCAACATAGCTTCTTCCTTCATAGGCTTGCTTAGCTCGTGCCGGGCATAGATGGCACATCCCAAGACACGAAACATCACCCGGAAGAGAGGGCTAGCAATCTCATTTGTAGAAGCTCCCTTCCTCATCTCACTCCTCCCCGCTACATACCGCCATAGGTAATTCACCTTCTCATTGTCCACATAAGCTTCGTCTCTTGGAAAAGGGAACCCAAGATAGACCACCAAGTTCCGAAGAGAGAGCTCTTGTGTCTCATTGCCCAATTGAAAGGTGATCATGCCGTCATTGTCCTCTACTCCTTCATAAGTACACTTGAAGGTGGCCATGAACTCCGATGTCAAGGCGGGGTAGTGGGTGTTGTTCCACCTCAACATCACATCAAAGCCAATGTGAGCGTAGCAACGGGGGAGAGCTACATCCATCCCCATCTTCCTTAGAGACTCCCAATCTAGCCACCTTATGTGGTGAGCTAGACCCATGTACTGCTCATAGCTTTCGGCAACATCATCGTCATCAAATCTCACATCATCCATCTTTGGTGCTTTCTTTGACTTCTTTGATTTCTTTGAAGGCCTCTCCATGTGTGAAGAAGATGCTCGGGTTGCCATAATACCTACACACGCTCAAAGCAAAGAACTACAAGATAAAATCCATACAACCTCAACAATATCATGCATATCTACAACTCACAACTCATCACACAAGAATAACCCCATACTTATCCTCTAGACACTTAACTCACAAAATCCAACATGTATGAACAAAGGATCACAAAACAATGGTCAAGCTAGTAGTTATATCATGATAATCAAGCCATAACCAACAATCAAACTCATGAATCCTAATGTCAACACAAGAGAAAGACTTCTAGAACAAGGACCGACGAACTATAGATGTAGGGCCCGAGGTGCTCTCAACCTCGGTCCGCAGTGATGGACCGACTCCTCTATGTCGGGCCCGAGGTACCTGGGTAACTCGGTCCGGTTTTAAACTCATCTTCTCAATCAATTTCACCCAAAATCGACCTATTATGCTCCTAGAATCCAATATCAATCATTTATCTTCACCAATCGAAGTTCTAAGGAGGTTCAATCATGCACAATCAACAATTAAGAACAAATTCTCCTATGCATGCCAAACACCATTGATGCTCAAGATCTAAACTCATTCAAACATGGCAACACTCAATTCAAGCAATGAAAGTATGAAATTCACAAGGAATTAGATAGGAATCGAGGTTAACATACCAAAATTGAAGAGATCTAGACTTGCTAGAAATCAATCTACTTAAAACCTAACTTACTCCACTTAGGTCAAGAGGAGATGTGAAGAACAATGAAGGTTTTGGGATTTTCTCTTTGGATTTGATGTTTGGGAGTGTTTGTGGTGTTGGATCGAGATGGTTGAGGGTTTGTGAGGGTGGATCGAGTGTGATGGAGGAGAGGGCCGATTTTGGTGTTGGTGAGGGAGATGGGTATTTTTTTGGGGTGGTTGTTATGAGGGAGATGAAGTTAGGTAAGGGAAAGAGGGCTTTAAATGGGAAAGAAACAAAATCTAGGTCAGAGGGGTATAGTGGGTATCTTCCACAACTCTTGACCAAAGTTGACCGAATTGGATGGACCGAGTTACCTAAGTCGGGCCTGATGTGCTGGGTACCTCGACCCGTTTTGGTCCGACCACCAAAAATCACTCCAACTTTGCTACTTCATTTCCCATAAATCCTTTTATTATTTTCACCATTACCTCTACTCAATCATGAAGCACATATAACACCACTAATCCACAAAAATACATGCTAGGGAGAGATTAGAGAAAATCTAAGCTAAGCTAAGGAAACTAAACTAAAATTACGAAAATAAACCTACTAGGCTCGGGTTGCCTCCCGAGAAGCGCTTCTTTTCAGTCATTAGCTTGACTTCTAACCTCAACCTTCATGGTGGATGAAAGATAGTGAATTGGTCACCATAGTCATGTCCATTGTCATTCCCTTCATAGCCGTAGAACCACCACTTGTGATTGATGTAAGCATGGCCCTCCAACTCTCTTTCACCTTTCTCCTCCAAAGCATAGGCTTGCACCTTCTCATCTTGACCTTCCTTCCCTACATCACAAACATCTAGAGAATTTCTAGGAGATTCAATAACATTATAACTCAAATCATCTTTCAAATCACTCAAACATATGTAACTATCTCCTAGATCCTCCTTTAAATCACTCAAACAAATATAAGAGTCTCCCACATCAAAAGGATACAAGGAAGGATACTCTTCTTTGCTCCTTGGACTATCATCACCTCTTGACTCCTCTTGGTGCTCAAATGTATCCATCAACTCTCTCTCTTGAACTTGGGCATTGACCCTTTCATGGCTCCTTAAAGGTGCTTCTTCTTCTCTTGTGGCTTCCACTTCTTTCCTTTTCCTATTGGAATTTTCTTCCAACTTCAAGATTGCCAAGGCATCCAGTTCATTTAGAGCTCTGTTGAAGTGAAACTCTACCTTGTCTTCTCCTATCTCAAAAGTCACCTTTCCATTCTTCACGTCAAATTTTGCTCCCGCCGTAGCTAGAAAGGGCCTTCCAAGAATAATAGGTACCAAAGGATCTTCCTTCATATCAAGGATCACAAAATCGTCGGGGACAAAGTACTTCCCCACTCTAACCGGGACATCATCCAAAATTCCCGTGGCTTTTGTAGTTGAACCATCGGCCATTGTGAGAGACATGTCAACCGGCTCAATCTCACCAAGGTTAGCCCTCTTCCAAATGCTCATGGGCATAACCGATACGCTTGCTCCGAGGTCACATAGAGCTTGGAAACTTTGAGATCCAATACCCACGGTTATTGCAAATCTCCCGGGGTCTCCCAATTTTTGAGGTAGCTCCAAGATTTTCACCTCGTCTTGCATTTCCACTATCGACCTCTTCTTGCTCAAAATCTCTCTCAAGAACTTGGCATATGAAGGCATCTCATTTAAGGCGTCGGTGAACGGTATTGTGATGTTCAACCCTTGCAAAAGCTTCAAGAACCTCTTGAATTTGCCCTCTACAACTTCCTTGGGCTTCTTTGACAGGTAAGGAAGAGTTGTGCCGCCTTGATTCTTGTTGGGATCGACCTCCTTAGACCGGCTTGGCTCACTCACATCTTTCTCTGCTTGGACCGATGTAGGCTCGACGTCGGGCCCGATGTTCTGGTCCTCGGTTTGGGGGCAGAGCACTCCTAGGGTGTCGGTCCGACTTCAGGGCATGTCGGGGCCGACTTCCTCCCTTCCTCGGTCCTGGGCAAGGGACCTCTTCCGACTTCTGGCTCGATATCTTGGCACGTCGGGCCCGAGTTGCTGGGTAACTCGGTCCGACTCCCTTCCCTTTGTCTCGACACATGTGGCTCGAGTAAGTTCCAACCACTCCTCAACCCAATAGCTCGGACTTCATTTTGGTGTTGTGGGGCATGGAGATTCTCCTTGGGTTGGCCCGGGAGTCTCCCATTCTCTCTCGGAAGTTGAGTTGCAATGTGAACAAATTGGTTGTCAACTTGTCTTCTCCATACACCAAACTCCTTGAATTGAGTGCTCACCTCATCAACTCGCCTCTCAACATTTGTGAATTGAGTTTTCAAGTCTTGTGCCCATTGTGGAGTTTGTTCATAAAACCCCGGAGGTCGGTATGGTGGTGATTGGGCCCTTGGCTCATTTTGGTTGTAGTTGTTGTTGTAGCCATTGGCTTGCCCTTGGTTCCACCGTCCATTTCCTCCATTGCCTCCGTTGTTGAAGTTGGCTCTTCCTCCATAGTTTCTTTGAACAAAGTGCGCCTCCTCGATTTGCTCGGCCAAGCGAACTTGGCGTTCATTGGGACACTCTTGAGCAACATGCTTGAACGATCCACATTCTTCACATGCCCTTGAGGTTTGCTTGAAATGACTCATTTGCCTCCTCAACTTAGTCAAATCATCCTCAAGAAATTGAAGTCTCACATCCTTGTCAACCTCTTCACTCTTCGGGTCATAGAGCCTCCTTGTACCATCTCCTTGGACTCTTGCCTCTTTGTTGACTTGGCTCACTCTGTACATAGCTTCAGAGTCGGAGAGTTTATCAAGTAACTCCCATGCTTGCTCTAGTGGCAAATCGATGAACCCACAATCGGTGTGAAGATTCAACTTGTCCTTGGTGGCGAGGTTGATTCCTTGGAAAAATATGTCTTGGAGAACATATGGTTGTTGCCCATGTGTTGGACATTGCCTCAACATCTCCTTGAACCGATCCCAAGCCTCAAAGATTGGCTCATTTGATCCTTGTTGGAAACTTGCTATCTTCCTTCTAAGCTCCGTTGTTTTTGTTGGTGGGAAGAACTTCATCAAGAATGCCTCGTTGAGAGCCCGCCAAGATGTGATGGATCGAGGAGCTTGGCTCTCTAGCCAATGTGCCGCCTTGCCTCCTAACGACCATTTGAAAGCTTTGAGTAGCACATACTCTAGCGTCTCTTCATCCGTCGAGATAGTCTCACACATATCCTTGAACCGCTTCACATGCTCAATCGGGCACTCATTCGGTCGCCCCTCAAATTGGTCCCTCTTGATAAGTGATATGAATTGAGTCTTGATCTCGAAGTTCTTTGAAACCTCCAGTAAGACAATGGTCGGCTCCGGCACCTTCAACTCCGGATGCATGTATTGGCATGCATTCCGGGGTTGGGTGTTGAGTTGAGCCTCTAATCTCAACCTTTGCTCACGCTCTCTCCTCACTTCGGCTTCCCGGTTTTCCATCTCAAGTTGCATACGAGCCATGTCGGCCCTCATCCTAGCAACCTCATCATCATGTAGTGCTTGGTTCTCCATTCTCTTCTTCTTTCGAGCTTACTTGATTATTCTTTCCAGATCACTCACAAAGTCAAACTCAAGTGTTCCTCGGGCGGAATGAGCTCGCATACACCTATAAACAAAGACACAAACAAAACCAAATCAAAATAAACAAGGGGTTTGGGCTAATCCCTCACCCAAGTAGAACTCCCCGGCAACGGCGCCAAAATTCTGATCGGTCCGGATTGGGGGGTCAAAATTCAATTAAAAACCGAACCCCGTAGTAGTACAACGTAGGGTGTCGAACGCTCGGGAGTTCGTGTTGAGTGCACCAAAAAGACTTAAAATAGGAGAAGAAAGGGTAAAACAAGGAAAATCAAAGGAAACAACCCGGGATCGACATGGGTCACTTCGGCCCGAGAAGGATCGACGTAGGATTTGCACGGGACTGACACTGAAGTAAGTCGGGCCCGAGGTCTAGGAATGTCGGACTAGGCAATAGGAGAGATCGGTCTTGGGTTTTTGGTTTCCTTCCCTAACTAGATGTGGGTAATTCCACCCCAATTCAGCCAATAAGTGTTGATCCTCGTAGAATCGAGATTGTTCGCCTTCTATCCCGCCACTCTACACATCGACCCTAGGGAAATTTGACTTCCCTTTCGATGCAAGTTCAAGTGATAGGCAATCGATTGCTTTCGCTCACTCTTGCCAGTCACAAGCCCTTGATCCCTTGCTTTCACAAGAGATTGTAGCTCTATGTAGAAGAGATTCCTAGATCAAGCACTCAAGGCTATGGAATTGGGGGTTCACACCCAAACCTAGCTAGGGGTTTCCCCCATAGCCCAAGACTATGGAATCTACTCCATATGGAAAGAGTAAAAAGCAATCAAAAGACAAAGCAAACCAATCTCAATCATCCAACTCAAATCAAAGCCAAATCTCATTCAATTCAAAGGGAAATCACAAGATCCAAACTCCAATCCACAAATTGCAAAACAAAATAAGTTCAAACTCACAATTTATTCCCTAGATCTCCTATCCTCCACCAAATTCTCCTCTTCTTCTCCTCTCCTTTCTTCCTCCTTGCTCTCCAAGTCTTCCTTGAGCCTTTGAGAGTGATTAATTGTGTCTAAGCTTGGATCATCCTCTAATTGTCTTCTCTCCTTTTAATTTGGGGCCAAGAATATCCAAAAATGGAAGAGGGGCAAAAGTGGTAGATCACATTTGTGTGCCTTGGTGCCCAATCTACACTTCGCCGACTTGGGCCGACACAGATCAACCTCGGGCCCGACTTGCCACACCTCGGTCCGGGTCTCCATGAGCCGATCTCGGGCCCGAGTTGTTGGGCACTTCGATCCTGGCATCGGTCCTCTTCTCTTCTTGGCTTTTCTTGAGCTCCTCTTCGTTGATCGCTCGGCTCTTCCGCTCCTTTGTGCTCATGCCTTGCTCCTCCTTAGGGACTCCTTCCAAAACTTCCTCAAAACACGCCAATTTACCTACAAAACGCAACAAATTCGCATAGTCTCCGAATCTCATAGAAAATCGGAATCTAAGCTAAAAAGGAACAAAACTAGCAAAGAAAGGAACAAAAGACACATATTTACAAGGGAAATTAGCCACTAAAACACCACCAAAATGAGAGACATCACCTCACTCAAGAACGCCTTTACCAGAGTAAAGGACGTCCCCTTTACCACTAACGATCCAACAACAATCTTGGCCCGGACAATATGCTAAATGATAAGTGATCGATCAAAAGAAATAGACGCAACAACATCATACATACTAGATTCATCGTTATAATTTAATACTTGAGGATTTTGAGCAGAAGATGATGCAAACCTGGAGAGTTGCGATTGTCCTCGTATCATTTCAATCTTGTCAGGGTGTGCTTTGATAATGTTCCATATTCCCGATAAACATATGTATGTCATAGCACAATAGTTATAATAAACTTTATATTTCTTGGTAGATTTATCAAACTCCCATTTGGAAATGTTTTGTAAAAACATCGAATGCAAGCTTCATCGGGAGTGTTTGCTTGAGACGAGTCCAGTTCTCCCACACTTTCTACTTGAGGTGGAGGAATGGAATCCAATCCAAAAATGTGACCAACAAATCCATCCATTTGTAAAAAAACATTTAAATAAGGAAACAAAAAGCATGTAAGCATAAAAGTAGAGAGAAATTGAGAAGAAATTAAAATAATGTAATAGATTATGTAGTTAATATAAGAAAAACAAAGTATTTATTAAAACATGAAATTTCATTGAACAACTTATGAAAATAAATGGAGTTTATGAGAGTGGGATTGTAAGAATAAGAGTAGAGAGTAAGAGATTGAAAGAATGAGAGATTGATGAGAATTGAAATAGATGATGAACGGGGGAGATTTGATTTCAATACCCATTTAATTTTTTACTATAAAAAAACAATAAAAAAAGATTAAACAACAAGCAATAGGCAAGTGGTAGTGATTGGTGATGTGGGCAACAACTCTTTCAAACTACGTACAACTCTTGCTTGGCATGTACTAATGTATGCACACTATAGAGTGTAGACTGCAAGTCTACATGCATACACACTGGACACTACAGTATTGCAATCGATTCTATTTTGTTAATATTATTTATTATGTTTTATTTATATATTTTGATAATTCATTAGACCGGTTCCGACTCGGGTAGAACCGCCGGTCCCAGATGTGCCGACTTGGAACCAGAATCGAAACCGACACCAGAAACAACCTCTAGTTCCGATTCCGGCTGGTTTAGCTGCCGATTTCAATGGAATCTAACCTAGGTCTAACTTCCTATCCACGATCGTGGCCTAAGAACCGTGCCCGCGGAAGTGTCATTGCTCAATGCATTTGCCTTGTCTTGTGTCGTGCCTCTGCCTCGACGTCTAGCCTCGACTTTGTACTATGTCATTACTCTGTCTCAGTATAGTATTCGAGGTTATTTGTCGTCAATTTTCCAATGTCGTTATTATGACGAATATTAATGGAATTAATAGTTGATCAAGAAATACATTATTGAATTATTAATAATTTATAAATGCATTTAAGAGGCTAGAAAGGAATTTAGGCCTTTCCGTTTGTATGATATAAGAGATATTTGTTCCATTTAAATATATGTCGTACTTGACGCCATTTAGGTCAATCGTCTGTGGAATCCATACGCATTAAGATCTCAATTTGTGTGCGTAAAACCATGTTGGGACGGTGTTAGGGACGTCAATCATTAACACCGAATCAACGATCTCCGTCCCGAGTTTTGATAATGACAAACTCCGTGTTATCTAATGTGTTTGTCCAAGTGTTTACCCCAGGAACACTTCCAGTGATGATCGTCATGTGAAAAGGACAATAAGTGATCACCGTCCCTATTTCAAAGGGATGCCTAGAACTTCAATGATCAATTTGAACAAGAATGAAATTTTTGCGAGATACGGAAGCCGTCCTTATCGAGTAGAAACGCGTGCCAAAATGACCAAATTCAAATTCAAACAAAGTCAAAGTTGTCCGACAAAGATGACATCATAGGCAGTTGCAGTCCCCAGAAGCTTCAGGTGTCCGAAGACAAAAACACATGAAGCTAGGATGTCACTTTCTCATCTCATCTCAAGATACACGTGGAAGCTCCCTAGAGAAAGGAGAGCTGACTTTCGGATGAAGACAAAGTTGTACAACGTTGTGGAAAGCGACAAGCCTGACATTGTTTCTGAGGACGCCAAAAGGGCAAAATGGTCCTAGGAAGGGAACCCTGTCTCACTCACTTTAAATACAACCACTTGTATTTATTGTGAGGTGACTTCTTCGATATTCCCTCACGACCTGCCAAGAACACCACGAACACCTCAAGAACAAGAGAGAGAGAGAGTGACCCAGATCCGAAGAAAATGTCCAAACTAAATCAAATTTGTTTGTAATCAAGAAAATTGTGTGTTTCCTAGGGACTAGGGAAAACGTGAGGTTTGAGTTCCTTTATACAGTGTGATTATTGTGTTAGGCTATGAAAGCTAAGACTTAGAGGAATTTCACTAGTAAACTATAGGGACGGAATCCTGTAGTTTAGGGAGGTGTGAAATTCGCCTGTGTAATAGTTGGAGGGACTCCCTTAATACAAGTAAAAGGAAGTTATTCAAGATCCTCATCGGAGGTATGTTTACCCATCTAGACTACTTGGTCTATGTGAGATTCCTCTATAACATGTGCCGTCCTTACTTATCATTTTCTGCAATCTTTATTTTGTTTAAACATTCCGCTGCATAGGACGCCGTCCTTTAAGACGTCTTTACTGTCACTAACTAATCTCGATCCAAAAAACCATTGTATGGGAAATGGATGGTTCTCTCTCTGTTACTCGATACTCGTGAAACCACTTTTCGTTATCTTAATGTAAGTTAAGAACAAATTTATTTGTTAATAATCGAACTAGGATTTATTAAGCTTAGAGAAAATGACCGTTATTATTATCATTATAATCATATTCTCTAGTACTTGCATTTAGGAACGATCATGTGTGACCTTGATTGTTTGAAATCTCTTTTCGAGACTTTGTTGTGGCTGAGTTTAAGGTTAGGGATGTGAGATTTAAGATCCCCGTTATTTCTTAATAACTCGTGTTATAAGGTTAAATTAATATATGCTCGTAATACTAAGGTCAAGATCAATGCTCGCTCACTAAGAGGAGTTATGGCACTCTACATAAGTGCTCATGCGACGCTTTCTTACATATTAATCTATGGCCAAGGTCTGATGAGTCATCACCTAAAACGCATCATGTATAATGTAATAAGATAAGTCCCAATACACAATAATTATTGATCGAGGATGGTTAGTACAACTTGGAAAATCATTCTAGCTCCTAACTTTAAAAGATTCTATTTTCCACTCTAGACATGCACAACACATATGCTATGAGGGTTATTATAGGTCTGATTAGTCGACTAAGGTTTATCAACTATTGTTTGAATTAATTAAGATCTTAATCAAACATTAAACACATATCCTTCTTAGGCGCTACTTACATGTAATGTCCTACTCCCGAGAAATCTCAAATATATTAAAGCCTCAGGCTTTTGTTGAGCCTTGCTCATCTAAACCCTCTCACTAAAAGAGTTAATACTCTCCACTTGAACCCTTGACTGTTGTACATCCACCAATCTCTCATTTGGTTGTGACGTCATCATCCTTGAACTATTTTCTAAGGACCGAATCTTATTCTCTCACTTCCTTAGTCTCACACTATACTAACATCCCTTCTTTCCTTCCCAACTTTATTGCCTGATATTTCTTGTCTTTTAAGGAAATATCAGGCAATAAGGAGAATGTTGTTTAATAGGAAGCTGAAGACCTCAGTATCTAAAGGAAAGAAAGAAGAAAGGAAGGAACAAAGTCTTCAAAAACGTCTTCCACATGCTTCAAAATTTTAAACACTATATTTTACATACTGATGCAACTCTTTAAGACACCTAATTTAGCATTAAAAAGATTTTCCCCGTTGTAATTAATCGAATTCAATTAATGAAATAAAGTTTATTATTCTCATATCATCGCGTTACTTATAAGCCATGCGTAGCTTTGGATGGAAAAATCCAAAGTCATTGATCGTAATACCCTTGGCTATAAAATGGGGGAGTTGCACGGTCTTGAAACCTAGTATATATAGTGACCAAACCCCAAGGGAAAAGGACCGAAAAATCATCACTCATACTAAAGCATCATAGTATTGAAATATCGAGAAGAGCGCGTATAATGTGAAGCGAGGTTATAAAACATCTCGACCCGCCTTCATTATGGATCAATCCTCTAGAAAGAAATTCCAACCCCATAAAGGTGAAAATATATTATAAAGAATCCTGCTTTTCTGCCCGAATAAAATAATGTCCATCTCTTTGTTCACGTTAGTTATTTTCACTTTCAATCCCTTTATGTATTCAAAACTCAATTTTTAAAACCAAAAATCACAAAATCATGTTATGAAAAAGTAAAATGATATTCACTTTTAATGGTATCTCCATTGATACTACATCGACGGTCAACCATGACCATTATATCTATAGGATCTGCGTTAGTACTTCAGAGGTCGTCGACACCTACGATGTCGTCGACCAGAGTTAACAACTAATGTTATGCAGCGGAATAAAGACACAAGAAAGATTGATACGTTACCACTTTGAACACAAGGAGTTATAGTGGAAAACTCTCTACAAACCAACTAGTTTGTATAGAGAAAAACCACTTGCCTTCTAAGCTTCAACTTAGAAGGACTTGAAGAGCACTTCGCTCGCTTGTATTGCTTTCTCGGATTACAAAGGTGTTCCTACTCCTAGATGTGAATCTCACACACTCTAGCAAGTACTCTTGCCTTATCTCAATCCTCACTCAATACAATCTCGCTCAACACTCAACCTCCTAAGATCGAATCCCACGATCTCACTCAACACTCACTCACAATTACAATGTTTGCACTCTCCTCCTTAGTTCTACCAATAAGCTCACGAAACTATATAAAGAGAACTAAGAATATTGTTGTACGATTCAGCCAAATCGGCTAAGACATGAATCATACACAATCTCTACAAGATCTTTCCAAAAATAAACTTTTAAGCCATGATAAAATCATCTTCAATATCTTCCTTGATCTCTTGATGATTTTCCATCTTTATGATCTTGTCCTTGCCTTAAACGAACTGTTGAATATGCTGGACGTGATTTCCATATAAGAAAAACACGTTGTTTCCTTTTTTGAATTTCCGCACGCGCTTCGCTTCTGGAAACTGAGGTCGGCGACCTCTCGGCAACCTCTTCGGTTTGGAACCATCAAAACACGAACTCGGTTTTCTAACAAATTCCCCCTTTTTGATGGTGACAAACACTCATCTTTTCTATTCTGGTTCTGGGGTCTTCATTAACCTATTCAGCATCTCAAACAAACAAACTACAAAGGCAAGCAAAAATATTCCCCCTTAACTTTTCAAAAGTTCCCCCTAAGTTCAAGCATCTCATGACATTCAACATATCCCCTTAATTAGACCTGCAATCCTTAGCTATTTTCCCCCTTTTGGCATCATCAAAAAGATTGAAAATCATAGAGAAATCAGCTAGGCAAATATACTAGCAAATAAAAGCATGCAGCATCAATCAAAAGTCGTCAACCATGCAAGCATGACAATGTCAAACAGAACAACCAAACATAAAGTATTTAGGTTTACAACCCAATCGAACTTAGAAATAAGTTTTTGAAAATAGGGAATAATATGGTAGGGGTAGAAAGCAGGTGGTGGCAAAAGTCATAAGGCAGCAGAGGTTGGCGACCTAGCAAATCCCTTCCTTGATGTGGCTCACATCTTCAACAATGCATTCAGCCAGCTTGGTCAAACCATCCAACTTCTCAGATTGAATCTGCAGCTCCTTCTTCATAAGTGCCATTTCAGCTCTAAGGAGTTCCACCTCGGTTGGCGACTCTCCAGCCTGTGCAGCCTCAGATTCAGCTTCCTTATTCTGCCACTCTCCATCAACTAGATTCCAACCATCTTCCTCAAAGTGTCTCTGTTGAGAACGCGATGTCCAGGCGTCACATAATCTCCAGAATTCTCATATGCCTCATGCTCATGGTTGATCAGGATGTCGGTGACCAGTCTGCCATATGGCAAGGCATGACTAGGACTCTCCAAGACATTCTTCATATGAAGCATAATCAACCTGGGCAAGCACACCTTCTGACTCCTAAGGATCTTGTCAAGGACAAGGATCTCCTGAATATAAGCACAATGTCTCTTTTGCTCTCGGGGCAGGAGGTTGCTAATGAGGTAGGAGAACATCACCTTCTTGTCGACAGCCATGGAGTTCACAAGATAAGGACCAGTTCCAGTGCCTTCATCATCAAGCACATTCTTCAAGGCACTATTGGAGTCCACATTTTCTGGCCACGCTCCCTTGTAATACTCAGCAAAACCCTCATGAGGGATCTTTAGAAGGTCAGCGACCTCTTGGCTGGTGAACAGATACTCCTTTTCCTCCCAGACATACTTCCCAACAGTCTTGTTGCCATAATCCTCTATGGTCAACGTCTCATAAAACTTCTTAACATCCTCAGCTATGAACTTATCTTCTTCACAAAACAAAATCCTTCCAACCTTGAACTTCCATCCACTCTTTCACCTTAGGCAACTTGAACTCATCAAGAAAATTGCTTTCCCACGGCAAAAGTCTAGTAAAATCCCTAGACTGAATTTTCCTACTCTCTGGCTTCTTCTTCTTTTTGCTAGCAGAGGCCTTAGGTTTAAGCAAGGTCGGCGACCTGGGTCGCTTAGCCCTAGACTTCCTAGGTTTCCCTTCAGATTCACTCTCATCAGGCAAAGAGATATCAGGCACTACCTCTCCAGTCAACAGTTCCAATCTCCTAGTCACAGGCCTATGCTCAACAGCAGGTTTCTTGGTGGATTTCTTAGAAACTGGGGTATCCTCACCAAACAACTGTTTCTTAACATCCTCTTTAGCCTTAGAACGAATTTCTTTCTCAAAAGAAAGAGGGTCAGATTCAGTACCTTCACTGTCGGATAGAACAGACACTGGTTGTTTGCCTTGGACCTTAGCGGAGTCAACAACCTTGGCAACAACCTCTGAGACTTTTTCCAAGTCGACAACCTCTTCAGATTTCTGGGTGTCGTCTTCAACCTTCTCCTCTGTTTCAGCGGGAACAGTAATCACCTCTTCAGCGACGGGTTCCGCTTCTACGCCCTTTTCTTCGGCTTTTTCTTCCTCAACCTCCGGTTCCCTTGGCGGTTCCTCCTTCTCCTTCTCCAGCTCGGGTTTTTCAACCGCCAGAGGAATGTCGTCTGAAATCGCCAGATCTGGGGCGATTTCCGACACATTCTCTGTCGGAAGGGGCTCGGGTTCGGTTATGGGTTCTTGTGGAGGGGATTTGGGCTTGGATTGAGGAGATTCAGGGGCAATGGGGTCGGGATTTTGAGTTTTGGAGCTTTCGGCTATGGTGGATTCCGGTTGGGTTTTCTCGGTTAGGGTTTTGGCAGCGAGTTTCTTCAACTCTTCCTCTCCAAGATGGGTCATGAGAAGAGATTGAAGTTGCTCGGGGGTGAGGTTCGACAGTGGGGACTGGTTTGGGGACGCCATTGAAGCAAAGGAAAAGCTTGGGGGGTTCGGGTATGGCATTTGGGGTTTTTGGGCAGAGAGAGAGAAGAAAATCGGGATAAGCACAAAGGGGTAAGAGAAAAGTACCTTTAGATCTCCTTTATGCAAGTACAATTTCACAATTAAGGCAACTGTAGTTCCACTCGAGTACATGATCCCGTTAGAAGATCTTCCCTTTCCAAAAATTTCAAACTGCAAATCTGTCGAATATTTCGCCTAAAAAATGCACGTGCGCTTTCCGCACATATTGGTCGTCAACCTTGTCGACTACCTCAACTTCAAACTTTCTTTCCACAAACCTAAATTCTGTCAAGTCATCACTTTTAACTGTCACAACTGAAGTCGTCAACCTCAAACCTGTTTTCTCTTGAATTCTGAGCCTGTTAACAACCTTACTGCGCCTTGACTTTTACCACATGAAGTAGCTTGGGGATTTGGTTACACCGGGTGGTGTCAAAGCAAACCAATTATAGAAAATATAATATGTTGTGGAATTTATCGATCAAGTTGATAAGTCTCCGTTTAAAAACACACAAACAAGCAAATAGGCTCATAGAGACTCTCAAGCATGATAGGTCGGGGACGGCAGTAGAATCAACCATCATTTGGGCTTGTAATGAGGGTTAAAGGGTCATCAAGTTGATTCTTTTGGGCTCAAAGAAAAAGTTCAATTGAATATGCAATTTTTAAACACAATATGCAGGAGGTCGTCGACATGCACACAAGCAGGAGATTTCATCGATTAAATGCACACACACCCTATTATGCTGACACTATATAAGCATGAAATTCTCAAAATGATAATCAATCAGATTTCAACCAGTCATAAGAGGATAGCATAAATGATTAACAAGTCAATCAAGTGAGATCATACCTAGCTCCATGCGAAGTCGTTCAAAGGGTTCACGATTTAAAGCTTTGGTGAAAATATCCGCCCTTTGTTCATCCGTCCTGCAAAACTTCATGGACACCATGCCTTTCTCCACGCAATCTCTAAGAAAATGATGTCGTATCTCGATGTGCTTTGTCTTAGAGTGTTGCACCGGATTCTTCGAGATATCGATGGCACTCGTGTTGTCACAAAGTATGGGTATGGACCCACACTCAACACCATAATCTTTGAGTTGCTGCTTCATCCACAAGAGTTGTGAACAACATGCTACGGCAGCGACATATTCGGCTTCGGCGGTAGATAGAGCAACTGAATTCTGCTTCTTAGATCCCCAAGAAACTAAGCACGAGCCAAGAAACTGGGCCATCCCTGATGTACTCTTTCTATCAACACGATTTCCTGCAAAGTCTGCATCGGTGTAGCCGACTAGATCGAAGTCGCTGACCCGTGGATACCACAGGCACAAGTTGTCACTACCCTTGAGATAGCGAATGATTCTCTTCACAGCTTTTAGATGAGATTCCCTTGGATCGGCCTGAAATCTTGCACAAAGGAACACGGCGAAGACAATATCTGGCCTACTAGTTGTAAGATACAAGAGAGCTCCAATCATACCTCGATACACAGTAGCATTGACCTTTGGATCCTTTTCATCTTTTCCAAAAGAGCGAGAGCTCTCAAGACCAAACTTCTTCACGCACTCCCTGAGGTACTTTTGTTGATGAACCTTGGTACCTTCTTCATTCTGCACGACCTGAAGTCCTAAAAAGAACTTGAGTTCACCCACCATGCTCATTTCAAATTCACTCGACATGAGGTTGGCGAACTCCTTCACTAACTCTGGATCTGTTGAGCCAAAGATGATGTCGTCGACATAGACCTGAACCACCAGAATGTGATTCTTTTTCCTCAACAAGAATAGGGTCTTGTCGATCTCTCCTCGAACATATCCATGCTGGATTAAGAACTGCGATAGCCTATCATACCACGCACGAGGAGCCTGCTTCAACCCATACAAAGCCTTATCAAGCTTATAAACATGATCCGGGTTGGCGACATCTTCAAAACCTGGGGTTTGCTCAACATAAACTTCTTCCTTCAAGTACCCATTTAGAAATGCGGTCTTGACATCTATTTGCTGCAATTTGAATCCATGAAAGGTAGAGTAAGCAATCAACAACCTTATAGCCTCGAGACGAGCAACCGGGGCAAAGGTTTCATCATAGTCAATTCCCTGTTTGTTGGATCGTTAGTACTGAGGGACGTCCTTTACTTTGGTAAAGGAGTCCTTTGGTCAGGCTTCCCTACGAGGAGTAGGGGCGTCCTTGAGTAATGCAGCGGAATAAAGTACTAGACAGGTAAGTAATGAACGCAGTGAATTATAGAGGAACCACTCAAGACCAAGTAGTCCTTGAGTGTAAACCTCTACCTCCTTGGAGGATTTTTGAATAGTTCTTCCTTTATATTGAACGTTCTTACAGTTGTACTGGCGAGTCTTTACAGTTCTCTGACACTTAGCTTTTCCCTAAGTTCACTTGTAAAGAACTCCTTTAAGCCTACAACTAAAGCTTGTTCAATCTACTAAAGGACTCTATTCCTACGTTCTGCAATACTTCGCAGAACTCTCTCTCTCTTTTTGTTTTATCTGTTTACAAACTGTTTTGTGATTTGGTTACAAGTCTCACTCGATCTAACACAAGTTCTAGCACTGTTCTTGAGTTCTTGAGTTAGTTCTTCGTGTTCTTGAGTGAGCCGCTTTCCTTTGATTCTCTCTGAATATTCTCTGAAAGCGTTGGCGTCACAATAAATGCCTTGGGGCTATTTATAGGACTTGGGAAGGGCGTCATTTCTCTGGGACGATCATGCCATTCGAGGACGTGGCTACAGGATCTTCCTCCACTTAGTAGGGCGGTGATGAGGAAGCTTCCTGTATCCAGCTGTGTATGATGAACTCCGCTACAGGATCGGCCGCCACGTGTTGATGAACTCTGCAACAGGATCGTCTGCCACGTAGTGTTGGACTCTGCTACAGGATCGGTCTCCACGTGTCCAAGTATGATCAAACATTGTCGAGTGATGTCATCCTGTCGGCTAGTGAGTAAGGACTCCTTTCTTGCGTTCCTACTTGCTTGGGACTCCGTCCTTGCTCAAGTAGTCTCTAGCTGGTCCTTACTTCCTGTTAGCTAGCGTCCCTAAGCCTGGGGGACGCTCATACACACTTGTTGTCCTTTTGTCACCGGCGTTCCTGAACACTTGGACAATTTTATTAGAATCAAAGTGAGTTTGTCATATCAAAACTAAGGGACGGTTGTGTGGTACACTAACAAGTACTCAAGCGTTCTTGATAGCGTCCCAACAATTTCCTCCTTTTTGATGATGACAAACTCTTCAGCAAAATAGTTTTGGCATTTTAACTTAGCATGCATGAAAACTTAGAAGCTTCCTCTAACACTTAGAGAAATTTCAGTAAGCACAAGTTTTCATTCTCTAACATTTGGATTTTAAGGAGAGAGTCGCGTCCTAGAAAAGTTTTCTAAGCGTCCTCTTTTATTTTAGCATGGGCGTTCCTTAGACCTTTCACTTAATAGTTCCCCCTTAACACTTGCTTATTCTAGATAACTAATTTATAGCGCATCTCTGCAAAACTACACTTCCCCCTTTTGGCATCATCGAAAAGGATAGCAAGTGATAAGGACGGTAGCACCAACACATAACTAGAAACAATGGAACGCTTAAACACACATAATGCAAGCAAAACAATGTAATAGCCATTCAAACGGAAATAGAGGTATTACACAGCAATGATCACAAAAAGATCAAGTGTTTTTGAACAAAAGAAGCAAAGGCAAATAATTGAGGGATTAAGAGTTGGGGGACGGCGATCACTGGGGACGGCTCTGGTCTTGATAAAAATTGAGAAGTTTTTCATGCAGTTCAGCCGACTTGGAGAAAGCAGAAGACAAGTCCTTTAGAGCAGAGAAGATTAGGCACTGGTTGTCCATGATTGCGCCCATTAGTTCTACAGGAGGATGCTGAGCAATATTTGCGGTGGCAGAACGGGGCACAGGTCCTTGATGTCTCTCATTTTAGTAGTGTTTTATATGTCATTTTCCTTTGTAAATATGTGTCTTTCTTCCCTTTTCTTGTGTGTTTTGTCCCTTTTTAGCTTAGTTCCCGTATTCTATGAGATTCGGAGACTATGCGCGTTTTGTGTGTTTTATAGGCATTTCGGAGCAAGAATCATGGAGTTTGGAGCATGGCATGATGGAGGAATTCAAGGATGGAAAAGGAGCCAAAATGGATCTAACAATGCATGGAAAGAAGCCTCAAGTGAAGACGAAGAGAATGGCGAAAGAATCGAGTCAATCGGAGCTAAAACGAGAGAGAACGGAGCAAAACAAGCTGAAATTTGCCTTAGGACCGAGGTACCCAGCATGTCGGGCCCGAGGTTCCATGGTGGCCCGAGGTGGTGGACCGAGGTGTGCAAGTCGGGCCCGAGGTCTCTTAAAGATGTGTCTTTGGACCGAGGTTGAAGCAAGTCGGGCCCGAGGTTCCTCCGTGTCGATCCATGTCGGTCGTGGCTCCGGATTCCTTTCTTTTTGGGATTTTCTTGTTAATTCCCAAAATTATATTTGCTTCCTTGGAGATCAAGGAGTTCTAGAAGCCTTGGAGAGCAAGGAGTTCTAGAAGCCTTGGAGGCCAAGGACTTGCCTTGGAGCCCAAGGAGTTTAGAGGGGTAATCTAGTCTTTGTAATAAGGGGGGATGTTTTGGATAGACCACAACCAAATCACTCTCTAAACGCTCAAGGAAGGCTTGGAGAGCAAGGAGAAGAAGGAAGAAGGAAGAGAAGGAGAGGTCGGTGGAGAAGAGAGGAAGATTTGTGAGTTTTGTACTTTGTTTTGCTTAGATCAAGTAGATTTGAACTTGGATTTTGTAGACATCTTTGAATTTGAATGCAATTGGAGTTTGGTTTGATGATGTTGATTGAGATTTGCTTGATTTCCATTTTGTTTGCTCTTTACTCTTATCTTATGGAGTAGATTCCATAGTCTTGGGCTATGGGGGAATCCCCTAGCTAGGATTGGGTAAGAAACCCCAATTCCATAGCCTTTGAGTGCTTGATCTAGGAATCCTATCTACACTAAGCTTCATTTCTCTTGTGGGAACAAGGGACATAGGGCTTGTGGTTGGTAAGAGTAAGCGGGAGCATCTCTCACCAATTGATAGACCTAACATCGAAGGAGAGTGGAAACTCCCTTGGGTCGAAGTGTAGAGTGGAGGGATCGAAGGTGGGCAACCTCGATCTCACAAGGATCAACACTTATTGGTTGAATTGGGGTGGAATTACCCAAGTCTAGCTAGAGAAGGAACCTAAGGCCCGAGATCCCCTTAGCCTAGCTTGTTTCTTCCTTTCGTATTGATTGTTGAGTCGTGCCCGAGTCCCCTAGCCTCGAGCCCGACTTTGTGTGTGCCTAGCTACCTCGGTCCCGAGATTGACAACCTCGGTCCCGAGTTGCTTCGCGTGTTTTCTCTCCCATTGTGTTTGTGTTAGACAAATCGACCGTTCAAACGCGCATGAAATAATTCCCTGTGATCGACCTCGACCACCGTACTACAACGGGGTCGTGATACAAATATTTTTTGTTGATTGACCCAGGGCCCTATCCTTAGAATTGGTATAGCACATCGGGCCTGTCATCAGAATGGCGCCGTTGCCGGGGAATTATTGTGATTGTGCGCTTGTTTGGTTGATTTGATTTGGGTAAGGGACTAGCCCGAACCCTCTTGTGTTATTTGATTTGTTTCTTTTTGTCTTTTTTGTAGGTGATTTGTTTTGGGTATGGAATTTTATGATAGTGATGATGAGTGGGAGGTTTTCTACCTTCAAATGAAGATGTCAAGTCTAAAAAGAAAACTCCACGAGTTAGATGAGCAATTGGAACGAGAAAGGAGAGGACGGATTCGAGCTCAAGAGAAACTCGATGCCCGGATTAGAATGCAACAAGAGATAGAGGAGAGAGCCTATGAGGAGGAGTGTTACATGAGAGAGGTGTATGGGAACCGAGACCACTATGATGGACGAGGTGGTGCTCAATCCTATTGGGGAAGTCCCACTTGGGGAAGTCCCACTTATACTCAAATGCAAGGAGTACCTCCCTACCAACCTCCGAGCTACGAGGAAACTCCTCCATAGGAACATATGTTGCAAGAGGAGATTGATGAGGAACCTCAATGGGCGCGAGAGTTGAAAGATGAATTCGAGAAAATGAGGATTCAACTCGAGGAGCTTTATTTATGGAGGATGAGCGTCGACGCCCAACTTGACCATTGGGTATCCCAAATCCCGAGTTCTCAAGAGCAACTTCCGAGCTATAATGATGAAGAGAGCTATGATGAGGTCCGAGTCGAGCCACCACAAGTCGAGGAGAATGAGCAAGCTTGGACCGACGTACCCAGTGTGTCGGGCCCGAGTTGCTTGCAAGTCGGACCAATGTTGCAACCAAGGATCGAGTTGGAGGACGTGTCGGGCCCGAGTTGCCTAGACATCGGTCCGACTCCCCTGCTTTCACTCTGCCCCGGGACCGAGATGCCGGAAGTCGGGCCCGAAGTGGCACCAACATCGGTCCAGTCTGAAAAGGTTGTTAGTAAGATGGTGACAATGGAGGAAAACTATCTCATGGCTCTTGAGCGTGCAAGGATGGAAGTGAAGGAAAGCTCTCCCTCTCTTATGATTAAAGAAGAAGTCGAGTCTCGGTTCAAACAAGCTTTGGAGGAGATGCAACAAGTCGGGCCCGATGTAGCTCCTATGTCGGTCCAACCCGAGAATCAAGCCTCCAAGATCATGTGTGAGACTCGTTTGCCCTATCTCCTTTGCTCTTTTGTGAGGATATCTTATGAGTCATATGGTGGAGATGAACCATACCCGGTGGATTTGATTTCCGACTATTCGTGGTCTAAGTATGGGGTCCCCCGCCATTATGACGAGGCCGAGGCACATGTTTGGTTGAACTATAGTGAATGGCCTCAATTCTTCTTGAGTGATGAGATGGTCCTTGGAGAATTCATGGACCCCGAGCCTTATTTTCAACCCTAACCGAGATTAGGTGGCCGGCACGTCAAGCTAATGACGTTAAAAAAGCGCTTCTCGGGAGGCAACCCGACGTATCCTTCGTATCCTTTGTTTTCTTTTGATTTGTTATTTTTAGGATTTGAGCTTATTGTGCTAACCCTTTCTCTAAACCCCTTGAAAGCAAGTATTTTTGGGATGTATCTTTGGTGTGATCTTGTAGGTGCTTCTTGATTCGAATGATGAGCTCGAATTCACCTCCCCATGTGCCGATGTCAACAATTCACCATTCTTCCTAGCTCCAAACGCCTTGTCTAGTGAGTTTCCCTTTTCATTCTCCCTTTTGGTTTTATTTGGATGCAATGAGGACATTGCATATTTTAAGTATGGGGTATGGGAAAAGGAAACTCCTCTCTTTTGCCTAGTGTTTGTACATATGTGTGCTTTGTGTGTCTTTTGCTTTGTGTGAGAAAATTTTTGCAAAAATCCATAAAAATTTGAAAATTTGGTTCAAAAATGTCAAAAAAGATTTTGTTTTTGGACTAGGAATTCCCATCTTAGATGTCCAAAGGAGGCTAATGATGATGTGAGCATGTAAAGTCCTTTGCATATTTTTGGATAGTTTAGCCTCTACATGGATGTTGCTTTTGATGTGATATGATGTCTTGCATGTTTTTATTGAGCACATGAGTTCTTGGATGAGTTTTGATGCAACTAAGCTAGAGTGAACCTTGTGAGATGATTTTTGGCCATTTTAGGGATGATTGTTCATATTGCATATCCCTCATTTTCTTGTGTGATTAGCTCATGCATGCTTAGTAAAATTTGCTATTGCGGTGTTTATCTATTTTCCAAGACCAATATGAGAATTGTTCTATGCTTTGTCACATTGATTTGAACTTTATTTCATATAGTCACAAAAATATTCCATATCCTACCTTGAAGAGAAACCGTTGTTTGTAGCCCCGTTTTAGCCTTAGACCTTTGCTTGAAACTCCTCAAAAATATGATTCCTAGCCTATATGACTTGACCCTTATGGGATTGGACTTTAGTGAGAGGTTTTGAAGAATATATTTGGAGAGTTGAGATTCTCTTTGGTGAAGGGCAAAAGATGGAGTTATAAACCAAGTGGGTAGTGCATCTTTGTTGTGAAAAAAGAAAGAAAGAAAGAAAAGTTGGAAAAATAGTGGATTGAAAGCAAAGTGCTTAAGTGAGTGAAAATGGGCACCGACCGAGTTAAAGTGCACATCGGGCCCGAGTTAGTGCAAGTCGATCCTAGTGGAAAAAGTGTGAAAATCCAACAAAAAGTGTAGTGCAAAGATGAAGTGGAATGTTAAGTGAAAAAGTGGGTTGAAAGAAAAGAAAAGAAGAAAAATCAAAGTCTTTTGGATGAGTAAAATGAAAGTGGAATTTTTGGTAAAGTTGGTGAGAGACTAGAAAGTTCAATCCCTATTGTAAGCACCACAAGACCAAAGTGATTCCCACCTTGAGAAACACCAAAAGCCCCGTTACAACCCGGCCGAATGGAACCTCTTTGAGGACCTCCATTGAGCCAAGTTCATATTCTTTGTGTGCATTGTAATAGGCATCTCTAGGTGGAGGAATTGGTGATATTAGCTTCAATAGTAAAGCCTTTACTTGCATGATTTTTGAGTATGAGTGTTCATTGCTAAGCCTAAACACATGATGAGTGATACACATTTTCACATTCCTAAAGTGAGGCTTTGTTGCATTGACTTAATTCCTTGAACATTTGATCATGTGTGATGATGTAATCTTGCTAGCATATCTATCACTTGTACTTGAGTTTTTCATATGAGGCTTTACTTGAAGATTGTGCTTCGGTCTTGCTTGCATTGTTATTGCTTGAGGACAACCAAGTTTAAGTATGGGGTATTCTGATGTCTCTCATTTTAGTAGTGTTTTATATGTCATTTTCCTTTGTAAATATGTGTCTTTCTTCCCTTTTCTTGTGTGTTTTGTCCCTTTTTAGCTTAGTTCCCGTATTCTATGAGATTCGGAGACTATGCGCGTTTTGTGTGTTTTATAGGCATTTCGGAGCAAAAATCATGGAGTTTGGAGCATGGCATGATGGAGGAATTCAAGGATGGAAAAGGAGCCAAAATGGATCTAACAATGCATGGAAAGAAGCCTCAAGTGAAGACGAAGAGAATGGCGAAAGAATCGAGTCAATCGGAGCTAAAACGAGAGAGAACGGAGCAAAACAAGCTGAAATTTGCCTTAGGACCGAGGTACCCAGCATGTCGGGCCCGAGGTTCCATGGTGGCCCGAGGTGGTGGACCGAGGTGTGCAAGTCGGGCCCGAGGTCTCTTAAAGATGTGTCTTTGGACCGAGGTTGAAGCAAGTCGGGCCCGAGGTTCCTCCGTGTCGATCCATGTCGGTCGTAGCTCCGGATTCCTTTCTTTTTGGGATTTTCTTGTTAATTCCCAAAATTATATTTGCTTCCTTGGAGATCAAGGAGTTCTAGAAGCCTTGGAGAGCAAGGAGTTCTAGAAGCCTTGGAGAGCAAGGAGTTCTAGAAGCCTTGGAGGCCAAGGACTTGCCTTGGAGCCCAAGGAGTTTAGAGGGGTAATCTAGTCTTTGTAATAAGGGGGGATGTTTTGGATAGACCACAACCAAATCACTCTCTAAAGGCTCAAGGAAGGCTTGGAGAGCAAGGAGAAGAAGGAAGAAGGAAGAGAAGGAGAGGTCGGTGGAGAAGAGAGGAAGATTTGTGAGTTTTGTACTTTGTTTTGCTTAGATCAAGTAGATTTGAACTTGGATTTTGTAGACATCTTTGAATTTGAATGCAATTGGAGTTTGGTTTGATGACGTTGATTGAGATTTGCTTGATTTCTATTTTGTTTGCTCTTTACTCTTATCTTATGGAGTAGATTCCATAGTCTTGGGCTATGGGGGAATCCCCTAGCTAGGATTGGGTAAGAAACCCCAATTCCATAGCCTTTGAGTGCTTGATCTAGGAATCCTCTCTACACTAAGCTTCATTTCTCTTGTGGGAACAAGGGACATAGGGCTTGTGGTTGGTAAGAGTAAGCGGGAGCATCTCTCACCAATTGCTAGACCTAACATCGAAGGAGAGTGGAAACTCCCTTGGGTCGAAGTGTAGAGTGGAGGGATCGAAGGTGGGCAACCTCGATCTCACAAGGATCAACACTTATTGGTTGAATTGGGGTGGAATTACCCAAGTCTAGCTAGAGAAGGAACCTAAGGCCCGAGATCCCCTTAGCCTAGCTTGTTTCTTCCTTTCGTATTGATTGTTGAGTCGTGCCCGAGTCCCCTAGCCTCGAGCCCGACTTTGTGTGTGCCTAGCTACCTCGGTCCCGAGATTGACAACCTCGGTCCCGAGTTGCTTCGCGTGTTTTCTCTCCCATTGTGTTTGTGTTAGACAAATCGACCGTTCAAACGCGCATGAAATAATTCCCTGTGATCGACCTCGACTACCGTACTACAACGGGGTCGTGATACAAATATTTTTTGTTGATTGACCCGGGGCCCTATCCTTAGAATTGGTATAGCACATCGGGCCTATCATCAGTCCTGAACTTGAAGAGGGAGCGTCCACTGGAGGTGCTGGAGGAGGAGAAGGAGCCATAAGTACTTGATCAAGGGCAGCGAAGTTTAGGGCTGGCTCTTGAGTGAAATCTTGAGACATAGAAGCAAGCCTTGCTTCTTCAGCTTCAGCGGCCATACGTTCTTCCTCAGCCTTCAATCTGGCTTCCTCAGCCTCAGCCTCTAACTGTTTCAGCACTGACGGCAACTCTTCATTGTGCCTGATCTCAACAAGTCCCTTCTTAGCGTTCCACTTCAAGCCGAGCTCTTCAGAAGGAGTGCTTTCATCATAGGCGTTTTGAGACATGAGGATGAGCTTAACAAGGCCTGGGTACGGCAAGGCATGGCGCTTCCTCCCACACTTAGCCATGTGTTGCATAGCAATTCTAGCGAGATTGATGGGGCGGCGTTCTAGCAGAGCGTCAATAAGAATGATATCGTGCGTCTGAACGATTGACCTCTTCTCCTGCATAGGAAGGACGGCGCGACATATAAAGTAGTGAGCGATGGCGCCTACCTTGCTCAATACGTGAGCAACCCTGTCCAGTCCCATTGGCCTTTTGCCCTGAAAAACGTGTTCAACCAGGGGCAGTTCCTCATCAGTTGTCTCGAACCCGCCTTCCGGAAGAGTGCTTAGCGCGTTGGACGGGGGCTTTTGGGAACTAAGGCCCATGAAGGTGCGGACCTGGCGTTCATTCACTGATGCTTTCTCACCATCGATTTTGAAGTGGAGAGAGCCATCTTTAGCCTTGTATCGCAGATCTCTATAGAACGCCTTGATCCGCTCTTTATCAACATTTGCCGGCGCCGGCCCAACGTTCAGCCATCCCTGAAATCTCAGAAGCTCGAGGAACTCCTGGACTTTGTCATCTTGGAAGGATGCGAGCCATTCCTCAGAATATATCAGGGGACTGAGAACTTTTACGGGCGTGCCATCAGGCTTTCTTTTTCGCTTGCCCTTAGGGGACTCAGAGTCCTCATCATCTGAACTGTTTTCATCAGCGGAATCCTCTGACTCTTCTTCATCTGCGTCCTGGCCAGCAGCGTTCTCTGTGCCTTGTTCGTTTTCAGCATTGCCACCAGCCGTGGCTTGAGCAGCACCAGAAAAACTCTGACCTTGGGACGCGCCTTCAGCGTCCTGAGCCTCTGATTGAAATTCAGATTGTGGCTCAGCGTCCGCTGGGACTTGGTTGGATACTGTTTGGATTGTGGGGGAGAGGTTTTCTTGTGGAGTTGGGAGGGGATTTAGGAGTGGGAGGGATTGGTTGTAGGGAGGTACCTCTTGAGCATCACGCTCGAGCTCCTCAGATAAGGTGGGCTCGGCGTCCTTTTGAGCGACCTGGTGCTCACCAGCGTCCTCAGTCACTTGGTCCCCAGCTGGAGCATTCTCGACTCCTTCAGCCTCGTCATCAGAGTCCCCAACGACATCTATAAATGGGGAACTTGACCAGCAACTTCTTGAGGCGTTCCTCTTTGGCTCTCAGATGAGCTAGAAGAGGAGGAGGAGATGTGCTCTGGCTCTGGAGCGTTCTGTGGTAGCAGCACCTTAGGCTTTTCACCAGCTTTGCGTCTGCGAAAGGTATGCTCAAGTGTTGAACGCTTCTCTACCTCATCCGGTCCACTTTCAGAAGAAGGACGACGGGACTTGGGCGTCTCGGGGTCCTTAGGCGGTGAAATGTGGGCTGGAGCGGACGGGAAATTTGCAAGGTTGAGGGGAGAGTAAAGTTTTGGAGGTAAAGGAATGAGGGCATTGGTTCTTGAGGGTTGAGGGGACGGTGGAGGAGTTGGGAGTTAGACAATGGATATTTGTTTTGGGGGAGGAGTGGATTCCTTGGAGAGATTGGACGGCCTTTTTGTGGTGCTAGGCCTTTTTGTGGAGGTTGTGGTAGAGGGGACGCTGGACGACTTGGCCTTTTTGAAGGGCCTTGGGTCGTGGGTTTTCTTGGAGCGTCCTTCCTTGATGTGAGAAGGGAACTTGTCCACTATCTCTGTAGGTTTTGAGGTGGAGAAGGGTTGAGAAGGTTTGGAGAGAGGAGAGGTTGGGGCGGGACGCTTGAGCAACTTTTTAGTTGTGACAGTGGGGACTTGAGGAGGTGGGGGAGAGGGACTTGGCACACGGTTTTGTAGCATCTTATAGGCCAAGGAGTCCCTAGGGTACATTGGGAATTCTGGGAGGATGGCGTTGTGAAGGTCAGGTATAAGTTCAAGTAGAGGACCAAGATTCTCACCTCCAAACTGTGAGAAGAAGAGAACGTCATCCATCCGTCTTGGTAGGTCTTTGTAGTCTGTTTTGTGGAGACTTGGGATGACGAAGCGTTCAATGAACTTCTCATAGTTCTTTGTCTTTGTTGCATCGTTCTTGACTTCTTGCATGTCCATGCGTTCCCTGATTAGATTGTACAGGGTTTTGGGCTTCTTGTTGATGAAGTCCACCAGAGATTCATTAAGGACGATGGGTTTTGGCTTCTCTATGTAGTGGGACTTCACCAAACGTCTTCTCTTGCCGCCGGTAGAAGATCCGGCCACGTTCATTAGACTTTGAAACATCTTTCAGGTGAGATTGTAGTGAGAGAAAGTTGCCGGAGTTCTAGAGAGAAGTCAGAGCAAATTTGAGAGCGAGGAAGTAGTTGAGCGTAATAAATTCTGAGAGCGACTGTTCTTGCTATATATAGAGGAAGCGGTGGCACAAACGGTAATTACCACTGTTTTACTGTGCGACACGTGTCAAAACTTCCCCCTTAAGATTTGAGCAAAAGCAACGGTCACTGTTTACACTTTCAAAAGTTCAAATTTCTGACTCTTCAACTTCTTCTCAAAACTGAACTGGCGTCCTCTGTAACAAACACTGAGCGTTCTCTCATACTTAGCAAAAATTTACCTCTTCAAGCAAACCAACAACCAATTTACCGTCCTTGTTATCACCTTACGAACCATTTGAGAACAAAGCAAGTACGTCCCGTAAAGAAAATATGAAGCTCATAGGACGCTTTTGCGGAGTTCTCGGCTAGGGTAAGCTTAGAGTTCCCATCATTTCGGCTTATAATGAGGGTTGGGTGATCAGGGATACTCTTTTCAAGACAAAATAGAGAAAATTTGAATGGCGTTCCAAAGTCGCAAACACATGAAGTTTTAGACTAGCATCCTTGCAAATATGAATTAAATGCATAACAGTCCTTAAACACTTAGAATCTACAAGACATAGCCAATCATTGAGGGAATAGTAGAACGGGACTTGCTACTTAAAAGTTATCATCCCCAAGAGCAGCCTTAGATGCTCATAGGGACGTCTATCAAGCGCCTTAGTGAAAATATCAGCTATTTGGTCTTCAGTCCTTACATGCTCCATACTAATAAGTCCTAGTTCAACATTATCACGCAAGAAATGATGCCTTACATGAATATGCTTTGTGCGTGAATGAAAAACGGGATTCTTAGAAATTTCAATAGCACTTGTGTTATCACAACGAATGGGAATAGTTTCAAGATTGATACCGTAGTCCTCTAGTTGATATTTGATCCAGATAACTTGTGAACAGCACGAGGCAGCAACAACGTACTCGGCTTCCGCAGTTGAAAGCGCCACAGAGTTCTGTTTCTTAGATCCCCAAGAGACTAAGCATGAACCAAGGAACTGTGCCATTCCAGAAGTGCTTTTCCTATCAATTACATGACCAGCATAATCAGCGTCCGAGTAGCCAACAAGCTTGAAGGACGTCTTCCTGGGGTACCAAAGGCAAAGATCATCGCGTCCTTTGAGGTAGCGAAAGATCCTCTTTACTTCTTGCATGTGGGACTCCTTTGGATTTGCCTGGAAGCGTGCACACAAGCAAACGGCAAACATGATGTCGGGACGGCTTGCGGTCAAATAGAGCAAAGAACCAATCATTCCTCTGTAAAGCTTTTGATCAACGTCATTTCCCTTTTCATCAGCGTTGAGACGCGAGTTGGTAGAACAAGGGGTTGCAACAGGTTTGGACGTGTTCATCCCGTACTTCTCTAGCATTTCACGGACATATTTTTGTTGGTGAATGCGCGTCCCTTCTTTGAGTTGGTTGATTTGAAGTCCCAAGAAGAAATTGAGTTCTCCAATGAGGGACATTTCAAACTCACTACTCATTAAGGACTTGAACTCATCTACAAGTTTCATGTTAGTACTACCAAAAACTATATCATCAACATAGACTTGGGCAATCAAAATGTCCTTGTGAACTTTCTTAATGAACAAAGTTTTATCAATTGAACCTCTAGTGTACCCATGAGACAAAAGAAAGGATGCAAACCTGTCGTACCATGCACGAGGGGCTTGCTTGAGTCCATAAAGCGCTTTGTCCAAGTAGTACACATGATCTGGGTGAGAGGCGTCCTCAAATCCAGGCGGCTGAGCCACATACACTTCCTCCTTTAGCTTTCCGTTGAGAAAGGCAGTTTTGACGTCCATTTGAAATAACTTGAATCCTTTGTGTGCGGCAAAGGCAATGAGAAGACGAACGGCTTCAATTCTAGCAACAGGAGCAAAGGTCTCATCATAGTCTATGCCTTCCTCTTGCTTGAATCCTTGAGCCACCAGTCTTGCCTTGTTCCTGGACACACGTCCACTTTCATCAAGCTTATTTCTGAACACCCATCTCGTCCCTATGATGTTTTTGCCTTTGGGACGAGGGACGAGGGTCCAAACTTTGTTCCTTTCAAATTGGTTAAGTTCTTCTTGCATTGCTTGAATCTAGTCAGCGTCCTGAAGTGCTTCCTTGATATTCTTTGGCTCTACCATAGATACAAAGGCGTTGAATGCACAAAAGGCTAAATTTGCACTGTGGGACTTGCTTGCAGCTGACCTTGTTTGAACTCCTTGAGAAGGATCTGAGATAATCTGAGAGGTTGGGTGGTCCTTAGAGAAGCGGGACTCCCTTTGAAACAATTGAGCAAACCTTGGATCAATCTCTTCATCAGAATCATCACTATTATCTTGAGCATCGTCCTCAGTGTGTTCCCCCTCAAAGAGAGCGTCCACACCTTGGTGTTGCTCGCCTTGTTGACTTGATTCACCCATATCTTGTTGAACTGGGGATTCACTTCGAGAAGGAACGCCCTGAACAATACTGGGAACGTCCACTGAAACTTCTTCAGGATTTGCAGTAGCATCCTTCGGGACATAGTATTTTCCAGAGGACCAATCTTCACCTTCATCTTCAGAGTCGTCCTGTTGCTGAGACGAGGAGCGTTCTTTCTTACTTGATTTTTCTTTGTGAGAGAACCTTTCTTTGAACACAACATGAATGCTCTCCTCAAGCTTTAGAGTCCTTTTGTTGAAAACTCTATACGCTTTGCTGGTAAGAGAGTATCCAAGAAATATGGCTTCATCACTCCTTGCATCAAACTTTCCAAGTTTTTCTTTATCATTGTTGTGAACGAAGCACTTGCAACCAAAGACCCTGAGATAGTCAATGCGAGGCTTCCTTCCATTCAACAACTCATAGGATGTCTTTTTCAGCAGAGGACGGATCATGGCACGATTGATGATGTAGCATGCTGTAGCAATAGCTTCCGCCCAGAAGTACTTGGGAACGCTATTTGCCAAGAGCATAGTTCTTGCCATATCCTCCAACGTCCTGTTCTTTCTTTCCACAACTCCATTTTGTTGAGGAGTCCTTGGAGCTGAGAAGTTATGCGAGACACCATGCTGATCACAGTAGGCCAGGAACTCTGAATTCTGGAACTCCGTTCCATGGTCTGATCTTATGGCTTTGAGAGGTGTCTCAAGGGCAACTTCCACTTGTTTGATGAAGACTTTGAACGCATTGAAACAATCTGCTTTTGACACCAAGAAAAGAACCCAAGTGAATCGAGAAAAATCATCTACGAGAACGTAAATGTACCTCTTTCCACCGTAGCTCAACGTCTTCATTGGTCCACAAAGATCCATATGGAGAAGTTCCAAAGGCTTCTTTGTACTAACTTCATTCTTGGATTTGAAAGACGTTCTTGTTTGCTTCCCTTTGATACAGGCTTCGCACTGTTCAACTTTCTCAGGATCAATTCGGGGAAGTCCCTTCACAAGATTTCGTTGGTGTAGCTTGAAGATTGTGCTTGGTCCAGCATGGCCAAGGCGGCGATGCCAGAGATCAGCGTCCTCCTTTGAAGCAGATAGACACAGTTCTGATTTAGGCTTGAACTCCTGGTTGAAGATGTAGATATTGTTCTTGCGAACTCCTTTGAGAACAACTTTATTGGACTTCTTGTTGATGACGAGGCACTCCTTTGAGTCAAATGTGACTAGGTTCTCACCTTGATCACACATTTGGGAAACGCTGAGGAGATTGAAGCCAAGTCGTTCAACAAGACTGACATTTGTTGCTTTGATGGACGGGTTTAGAATAACAGTTCTCGTTCCTTTGATCTTTCCCTTGCCCTTGTTGCCAAACGAGACAGTTCCTCCCGTGGCACTACTCTGGATAGAAGTGAGATGGATCTGGCTTCCTGTCATATGATTTGAGGCGCCACTATCAATGATCCATGGGCGTCCCCTCACTTCCACCTGCCAAAACAAGATTAGTTCTTGGCGACCCAAGCAATGTGTTCCTTACCTGGCTCATTACAATAATAGAACTCTGGTTCTGGCATGAAGTCATTTATATTCACATCATTTGAAATAGCATTTTTGCGGAAAGAACTCCTAGAACGTCTAGGACGTCTAAGATTAGCTTTGGGAACGGACTTAGCATTCTCATTGTTAGTCCTAGCAGTTTTGCCACTTTCAATATCTTCTTTTAGTTTCACACAGTCATATTTAAAGTGGTCTCCTTGTCCACAGTACCAACACGTCCTATAGTAAGTACCTAGGTAGTACTTCTTGTTGGGACGTTGAATTTTGTTTTGTTTCATCTTTTGGGGATCACACACTTTTGAACCGTCCCCTTTTGCAATTTTCTTATAAATTTTATGACTGGTGGAATTAGTATAGTAGTCCTCGTGTCCTTTTTCTCCACTTTCTAGAACTCTAATTCTTTCAAGAAGATTCTTGGTTTTCTCTTTTTCAAGTTCAAGTTCAGAAGTTTTGCTAGCCTCAAAGTCGCTAGGGAGAGAGTTCCTAATGTCAGACTCGTAGCCTAGACCTCTCTTAGCTGGGACAAAGATCATTGGTTTTACTTCCTCAACTATGGGACTCTTTCCCAACACTTTCACTTCTTCCCTAAGCTTGGCGTTCTCAAGTTTGAGACACATAAGTTCAGTTTTTAGGGACTTAGTTTCCTCTCCTGAGGACTCTAGTTGAATAGTCATCGAACTACAGTTTTCACATTCAACTACAATATTCTCATCTTCAAGTTCATCCATTCTTCTTTTCATAGCAAGACTTTCCTCCATGATTTTACCAATAAGTTTGAGGAGTTTTGGTTTTGAACATTTTTCTAAAGAACGCATCATGGAATCATGAGTTACCTCTTGTTCATTGTCGGAGGTGTTCTCTTCAACAACTGGGGTGTCCTCCACTGCCATGTATGCTACTTCATCTTCACGTTCATCATCGCTTGAACTAAGATCATCCCATGCAGCTGTACATGCTCCAATGAGGGCTTTCTTCTTGTCCTTGGAGGACGTTCCCACAGTACACTTTTTGGCAAAATGTCCTTTCTTGTTGCATTTGTAGCATGTGAGTTCCTTCATTTCAGCCTCTGTGTACTTGGGACTCTCCTTTTTGTAAGACTTGTTCTTGCTGCCATGCTTGTTCTTCTTGTTATAGTACTTGAGAGCCTTGTGAATAAGAGATAGTTCCTCATCTGAGTCAATCTCTTCCTTTGACTTTCTTTCTTTCTCTTTGGGACGCAAGTTCTCAAGTTTTTCTTTATTTTGCATCATCAATGCTAGATCTCTTTGGCCGCGTAGGTACTCAGCGTACTCTGGTGTTGTGGACGCCAAAGCAAGATCAGTTTGAGGATTCTTTCCTAGCTGAGCCATGTCAGAGATTCTTCTTTCTTCGTACTGCCTGAGCTTCCCATAGATCTCTTCCATATCTAGAGTTTTGTTGGCTGTGTTTTCTTTGAAAGTCGTCCTATCAAAGTTCCAGACTCCAGTCAACCCATCAATGACTACTTGAACTCTATTCCTCATGGAGATTTCTGATTCTGGAATGCCCAAGTTCTTCATCTTGGTGACAAGACCTTCAAAACGGTATGAGTAGTCATTAACCGTTTCATTTGGCAACATACTAAAAGCATAGAACTCCTTTTTGATCTTCAGCTGGACGTCCTCTTTCATTTCTGCAGTTCCCACGTGAAATTTCTCAAGAGCTTCCCACTGTTGTTTTGCTGTGGGGAGATTGCTAACTCTTGTGGCGTCCCTTTCGCAGAGGGATGCTTGAAGAAAGCACACTGCTTTAGCATTTGTTTCCATTAGCTTGAATTCATCAGGACCCCACTCGTCCTCTTTGTCTTTCTTGTCATCGGGAACCTTGAGGTCACCTTTTATGATCACGTTCCAGCATTGATAATTTGTGCTTCTGCAGAAGTTCTCAAACCTAGTTTTTCAGCGGTTGAAGTTGCCGTCCGTCAGACGCGGAGGCTTTACAAACGAGATTCCAATAGGTTCCATGTCCATTTTTACCTGCAACTCAGTAAGAATCTAGAGCGCCTGCTCTGATACCAATTGTTGGATCGTTAGTACTGAGGGACGTCCTTTACTTTGGTAAAGGAGTCCTTTGGTCAGGCGTCCCTACGAGGAGTAGGGGCGTCCTTGAGTAATGCAGCGGAATAAAGTACTAGACAGGTAAGTAATGAACGCAGTGAATTATAGAGGAACCACTCAAGACCAAGTAGTCCTTGAGTGTAAACCTCTACCTCCTTGGAGGATTTTTGAATAGTTCTTCCTTTATATTGAACGTTCTTACAGTTGTACTGGCGAGTCTTTACAGTTAGCTTAGCTTTTCCCTAAGTTCACTTGTAAAGAACTCCTTTAAGCCTACAACTAAAGCTTGTTCAATCTACTAAAGGACTCTATTTCTACGTTCTGCAGTACTTCGCAGAACTCTCTCTCTCTTTTTGTTTTTTCTGTTTACAAACTGTTTTGTGATTTGGTTACAAGTCTCACTCGATCTAACACAAGTTCTAGCACTGTTCTTGAGTTCTTGAGTTAGTTCTTCGTGTTCTTGAGTGAGCCGCTTTCCTTTGATTCTCTCTGAATATTCTCTGAAAGCGTTGGCGTCACAATAAATGCCTTGGGGCTATATATAGGACTTGGGAAGGGCGTCATTTCTCTAGGACGATCATGCCCTTCGAGGACGTGGCTACAGGATCTTCCTCCACGTAGTAGGGCGGTGATGAGGAAGCTTCCTGTATCCAGCTGTGTATGATGAACTCCGCTACAGGATCGGCCACCACGTGTTGATGAACTCTGCAACAGGATCGTCTGCCACGTAGTGTTGGACTCTGCTACAAGATCGGTCTCCACGTGTCCAAGTATGATCAAACATTGTCGAGTGATGTCATCCTGTCGGCTAGTGAGTAAGGACTCCTTTCTTGCGTTCCTACTTGCTTGGGACTCCGTCCTTGCTCAAGTAGTCTCTAGCTGGTCCTTACTTCCTGTTAGCTAGCGTCCCTAAGCCTGGGGGATGCTCATACACACTTGTTGTCCTTTTGTCACCGGCGTTCCTGAACACTTGGACAATTTTATTAGAATCAAAGTGAGTTTGTCATATCAAAACTAAGGGACAGTTGTGTGGTACACTAACAAGTACTCAAGCGTTCTTGATAGCGTCCCAACAATTTCCTCCTTTTTGATGATGACAAACTCTTCAGCAAAATAGTTTTGGCATTTTAACTTAGCATGCATGAAAACTTAGAAGCGTCCTCTAACACTTAGAGAAATTTCAGTAAGCACAAGTTTTCATTCTCTAACATTTGGATTTTAAGGAGAGAGTCGCATCCTAGAAAAGTTTTCTAAGCGTCCTCTTTTATTTTAGCATGGGCGTTCCTTAGACCTTTCACTCACCAACACATAACTAGAAACAATGGAACGCTTAAACACACATAATGCAAGCAAAACAATGTAATAGCCATTCAAACGGAAATATAGGTATTACACAGCAATGATCACAAAAAGATCAAGTGTTTTTGAACAAAAGAAGCAAAGGCAAATAATTGAGGGATTAAGAGTTGGGGGACGGCGATCACTGGGGACGGCTCTGGTCTTGATAAAACTTGAGAAGTTTTTCATGCAGTTCAGCCGACTTGGAGAAAGCAGAAGACAAGTCCTTTAGAGCAGAGAAGATTGGGCACTGGTTGTCCATGATTGCGCCCATTAGTTCTGCAGGAGGATGCTGAGCAATATTTGCGGGGGCAGAACGGGGCACTGGTCCTGAACTTGAAGAGGGAGCATCCACTGGAGGTGCTAGAGGAGGAGAAGGAGCCATAAGTACTTGATCAAGGGCAGCGAAGTTTAGGGCTGGCTCTTGAGTGAACTCTTGAGACATAGAAGCAAGCCTTGCTTCTTCAGCTTCAGCGGCCATACGTTCTTCCTCAGCCTCAGCCTCTAACTGTTTCAGCACTGACGGCAACTTTTCATTGTGCCTGATCTCAACAAGTCCCTTCTTAGCGTTCCACTTCAAGCCGAGCTCTTCAGAAGGAGTGCTTTCATCATAGGCGTTCTGAGACATGAGGATGAGCTTAACAAGGCCTGGGTACGGCAAGGCATGGCGCTTCCTCCCACACTTAGCCATGTGTTGCATAGCAATTCTGGCGAGATTGATGGGGCGGCGTTCTAGCAGAGCGTCAATAAGAATGATATCGTGCGTCTGAACGATTGACCTCTTCTCCTGCATAGGAAGGACGGCGCGACATATAAAGTAGTGAGCGATGGCGCCTACCTTGCTCAATACGTGAGCAACCCTGTCCAGTCCCATTGGCCTTTTGCCCTGAAAAACGTGTTCAACCAGGGGCAGTTCCTCATCAGTTGTCTCGAGAACAAGAAAGGATCACCATCATCACGATCTTGAATCAGAGAACCTGCCATGGTGTTTTCATCAAACACCACATGAACACTTTCTTCGATCTTCTTGGTCCTCTTGTTGTACACCTTGTAAGCTTTTCTTGTTGAGGAATAGCCAACAAAGGTGCCAACATCACTCCTTGGATCAAACTTGCCCAGACTGTCCTTCCCATTGTTATGAATATAACATTTACACCCGAAGATGCGGAGGTGGGCGACACTAGGCTTAACTCCTCTCAACAGCTCATAAGGAGTCTTTCCAAGTAGTGGACGCAACATGGCTCTGTTCATCACATAGCAAGCTGCATGAATAGCTTCTCCCCAGAAATTCCTTGGGAGACCACTAGAGATGAGCAAGGACCGCGACATTTCTTCCAAAGCTCGATTCTTTCTCTCGACCACATCATTCTGTTGTGGGGTCCTAGGCGCCGAGAAATTGTGGCTCACACCATTCTTCCTGCAATACTCCAGAAATTCAGAGTTCTCAAACTCTGTGCCAGGATCGGATCTTATAGCCACTATAGAATTTCCAAGCTTCTTTTCAACAACCTTTGCCCATGTCTCAAATTCTTCAAAAACCTGATCTTTAGAAGCAAGGAAGATAGTCCAAGTATAGCGTGAATAATCATCAACAATCACATAGATATATCTATTTCCTCCTCTACTTTGTACGCGCATCGGTCCACACAAGTCCATATGAATCAACTCAAGGGGCTTGGAGGTGCTCACCTCCTTCTTGGACTTAAAAGAAGACCTTACTTGCTTACCCTTCACACAAGCATCATATACACCAGACTTTGAGACATCAAACTTGGGCAACCCACGAACTAGCTCCTCTCTGTGCAATTTGAGCAATAACTGCGGGCTAGCATGACAGAATCTACTATGCCAGAGGTCGGCAACTTCTGCAACAGACTTCAAGCACAAACTCTCTTCAGGTTGGAAGCAGGGATCCACCTTGTAAACATTGTTTCTGCACAATCCCTTCAGAAGCGTCCTACCTGTACTTATTTCAATCACCTGGCATTGCTTATAATTAAAGACAACTTGATTTTTCCTATTAGCACACAGTTGAGCAACGCTCAATAAGTTAAAACCAAGGTTGTCAACCAGACTAACATCAGAAACTGAAACCTTACTTGAGATCTTCACTTTTCCCATTCCAGAAACCACACCTTTGCTATTGTTTCCGAAGGTAATATTACCTCCGTTGTGTTGTTGAAGTGAGACAAAATCTTCAGATTTTCCAGTCATATGAGCTGAGCACGCGCTGTCGATGAACCAGGGGTCGTCGACACTCACTTCAACCTGCACAAACAAGATTAGTTTTTACGAACCCCGAGTTGTTTCACAACTCCTTTGGGTCGAGCAACAGATTTCACAGCACGAGTAGAAACACTAGCATTAGCAGGTTTTGGATTCTTGACAGAGTTGGTGACTTTAGGTTTCTTTCTAGAAGTTCTCGACTTCCTAGCCTTTTCAGAATCTCTAGTCCTTTTGAAACACTCATGTTGGTAATGGCCTCCTTTGCCACAATACCAGCATGTGATGTGAGATTTCAACCCTACATACTTACTATATCCTGGGTAGACAGGCTTGTTGTCAACCCGGGCCTGGAAGTCAATTCGTGAGGGGCCGGCTTTTTGGACTTGGTTTTCCCACATGGTACGAACCTTTTGATTAGGGTACCACTTCTGCTTCCCTTTACCCTTGGGATCCGCCACATGTGATGAGCAACTCGCGTTATGTTCTGGCATAGGGGATTTTCCCTTAGATGTTTGGGAGGTAGAGGCGTTCCCCTTTTCAGTTTGGTTTTTCCCATAACCTAGACCAGGTCGCTCCACAACCTTCACAAATCTTCTTCCGAAGTCTTGTTTGACTTCTTGGACCTTGTCAATGACAAACTCATCCTTCCATTTCTGTTTTTTAGCTTCGTCATCTATCTTCACATTTTCAAGATCACTAGACAACTTAGCATTTCCCAGCTTCAGCATGAGGTTTTGACCTTCGAGACTAGACACCTGTTTTTCTAGGTCGTCAACCTGTTTCTGTAAGTCAGCAACCTGAGACTCAAGATTAGGACATTTAGAGCAATCAACAGGTTTAGAAACACTTTTCTTCTCTAGATCTATAGCTTTTGAAGACCAAACTTTATTATCATCAATCAGATTAGCAATTTTTTCATCTTTTTCATCAATTTCCTCGCTAAGCTCGGAAATTTGAAGACCAAGTTTTTCAATGATAGTATAAATTTGTTCACGTGTCTTTTTAGCTAAGAGAGACGAAACATCATTATCATTTTCATTTACCTCACTTGAGGAGTCATCACCCAAGGCCATGAGACTGACTTCTTTGGTCGGCGACTCGTCTTCCTCCTCGTCAGACATATCCCAAGTCGCCATCATGCTCTTCCCAGCCTCCCTTTTTGGACATTGTTTAGCAAAGTGCTCTTTATCATGGCAGTGATAGCATATCACTCCCTTTAGATCTTTTGTAGCTTCAGGGGCTTTGGTAGGAGCTTTGTTGCGACTCCAAAGTCTTTTCATCGCCTTAGAAATAAGAGCAACGTCATAGCATATCACTCTCTTCTCAGTTGGATACCTCCGAGCATGGTCAGTTGACCAATCACATCCTCCACGGTCATCGACTTCGTGTCTTTTTGAGACAAGAGAGAAGTCGCCATGCCGTCGCACTTCTTGTTGAGTCCTGAGATCAGCTTGTTGGTTTGCTTCCATTGGGGAATCTTTTCACCAAGAAACTCTAGCTGATTGAGCACCGATTGAAATCTTGAGTGGTACTCATGGAGAGACTCATTCTTCCCTTGGAATAGATTCTCATATTCTCGCTCAAGGGTTATAATTCTGTCCTTTTTGACATCATCATTCCCTTGATGAAGACGTTTGAGAGCATCCCAAATATCTTTAGCAGTGTCATAGCCTATGACTTTCTTGATCTCACTGCTAGTAAGTGCATGGTGAAGAACCTTCTTGGCACGTTCATTCTTTTCAAGCTTTTTGAAGTCAGCGTCGTCATACTCCGTGACTTCCTTCACTTTGCCATCAGGTTTGAGGAATTTCTCAGGACCAATGGAAATTACTTTCCAAAGTTGTCCATCCAAAGAGCAAATGTGGGTTTGCATTTGTTTTACCCACCAATCATACTCTCCGGGTTTGAGAACTGGAGGTTTCCAGAAGGAGTCATAGATAGCAGTGTTGGTGGTAGACATCTTTCCTGCAAAGTACTAGAAAAATCTAGAGCCAAAGCTCTGATACCAATTGTAGGATCTGCGTTAGTACTTCAGAGGTCGTCGACACCTACGATGTCGTCTACCAGAGTTAACAACTAATGTTATGCAGCGGAATAAAGACACAAGAAAGATTGATTCATTACCACTTTGAACACAAGGAGTTATAGTGGAAAACTCTCTACAAACCAACTAGTTTGTATAGAGAAAAATCACTTGCCTTCTAAGCTTCAACTTAGAAGGACTTGAAGAGCACTTCGCTCGCTTGTATTGCTTTCTCGGATTACAAAGGTGTTCCTACTCCTAGATGTGAATCCCACACACTCTAGCAAGTACTCTTGCCTTATCTCAATCCTCACTCAATACAATCTCGCTCAACACTCAACCTCCTAAGATCGAATCCCACGATCTCACTCAACACTCACTCACAATTACAATGTTTGCACTCTCCTCCTTAGTTCTACCAATAAGCTCACGAAACTATATAAAGAGAACTAAGAATATTGTTATACGATTCAGCCAAATCGGCTAAGACATGAATCATACACAATCTCTACAAGATCTTTCCTAAAATAAACTTTTAAGCCATGATAAAATCATCTTCAATATCTTCCTTGATCTCTTGATGATTTTCCATCTTTATGATCTTGTCCTTGCCTTAAACGAACTGCTGAATATGCTGGACGTGATTTCCATATAAGAAAAACACGTTGTTTCCTTTTCTGAATTTCCGCACGCGCTTCGCTTCTGGAAACTGAGGTCGGCGACCTCTCGGCAACCTCTTCGGTTTGGAACCATCAAAACACGAACTCGGTTTTCCAACAATATCCACCACCACCACCACCACCACCACTTCCTCCATCACCGTCGCCACTATTACCCTCCACGACCACCACCACCACCACCACCAACTTCATCTCCATCACCACCAATCCACCACCATCGTCGCCACCTCCACTATGGCTATCACTTCCTCATCCACCATCACCACCAACACCGTCACTTTCACCTCCATCACCTCAACCTCCACCACTACTACTACCATCTCTACCACCACCATCGTCTTCACCACCACTTCCACCACCACTACTAGACCTCCACCTCCACCACCACCCACACCACCACTGTCATCGCCACCACATCCACCACCCAGGTCGTCACCACGTACCTCCACCTCACCACCCCACCACTACCACCTTTGCAACCTCTGATTCACCGTCATCGCCACCTCTACCACTATCGTCACTTCCTCATCCACCAATTTCACCTCTATTACCATCACAACCACCATCGACCACTACAACCATAACCAACACCACTAATGCCTCCCACCACCATTGCCAACAAAACTTCCGTCACCACCACCACCATCGTCTCCCCCCATACGCATTTCCCCTTCCACCACTATTATCATTGTCACAATTACCACTAGTACCATCACCTTCATGACCAAAACCTACAATCATTGGACCACCTACCTCACTTTCACTACTACAAGAACCGGATCCATCGCTTATGCTGTCGTTGCCACCGCAACCACCTCCAGTGCCGCCATCTCAGCCCGCCACCTCTTCGCGTAACACCACCACAATCATTAAAATCATCATTGTTACATTACCTAGTTTGTATTATATCAATTTTTAGAATACAATATATTTTGATTTTTTATGTCATAATAATTCTGTAAAACATAATTAAAAGACTTTTTAAAATTGGAAATTTCAAAACTGAAAATTGATTTGAGTTGTTACAAAACATTAAACTAAAAATTGTTTTTTTTTTGTCAAGAAACTAAAAATTGATATGATTACCAAACATACCATTATGAAGTCAACTTAAGTTTTGACCGCTACACGTGTACTGACGAAGAAAGTTGAAGCCCAAATGAATTGGGCTAGCTTGCCTATTACTCTCTAGTTTACTCGGTCAAGGTGACTTTCACTTTACAACAATGTCCATTCATTTGCAGTTGATCACAAGACGGGGCCTTCGTCTGCATCTGGCACTTGTCTCCACTCTGGAGCGTTGTGAATGAAGAAGTAGAGCACGAACTTTCCCTTATTTCCTGGCGATGGATAGAGCAACAACGCCTGCTGAATCAGCCTCAAATCCTGTACAAGCTCCTCCGGAAGGCGCTTGGATCAGTAATTACCAACAATCGCTTCCTCGATGGAGCTCTTCCTTACTCGATAATCGCCCCGTAAGTCCCTCTCTTCCGAAGTTCTTTGATATTCCAGGCCTTGTCTCTTTGAGCTCAAGGCTCGCTTGCACCTTCCAATTAAATACTGCTGTCTAGTGTTCCCAAGTGAATTGATTTTTCAATTCAAAAAATGTGCACCCTAGTGATGATTGATTGGTTGATTTGAATCCGTGCTTGTTTTACTCTGGCCTGGGGTAATATCGTGCATATCATCCAAGCAAGTGGACGTTTTTTGTAGGAACTGGAAATCTGTGATGCCTTCCCTTCCCTTAGGAACGAAATCCTCCTTTTCATGCCACCTTAAATCCATTGGTCCATTGGCTTCTCAAATTCCTTAGTCCTTTGCAAAGGAAAGACCACTATGATCTTGTTCAAGAAGATCTTTAGTTGTTTAATGATTAGTAATCAGTAGAATCTAATACAAGATCTTGTTACGCAACTTCACATTTTGTCGAGCAATAACTTTTAGTTCAAAAATGGGAGAATACTACAGCTATTACATATCTGCATCTATTGAGATTAACTATTGTCTCAATCCATTATGAAGATTTGCAGTTAGTTTTTGTGATTATTGGTCCAACTCCCCATATTTCTTCCTCTTCCTTGGCTTCAATTGGTTTGTTGCTTTATTTGCTTGATTCTTTAGTATAGTTGACGTTGTGCTGTAACGCTGATAACTCTATCTCGGTGGCAGTTGACAATCCCTATAATGATATCAAGAGTAAATCAAATAGATGCAGGAAGGCTTGATATAGAAATGGCGGCTATGTTGAAGGAGCAATTGGTTAAAGTCTTCTCTTTGATTAAGGTATCGATTTGCACCTCAATCACAAGCTCATGTAGCTGAAATTTTCTATCATCTTGAGGGTGTGGTTCTCCAACTTTATTTTCTGTATTTTTTTGGATTCAGCCAGGAATGTTATTTCAGTATGAGCCAGAGTTAGATGCATTCCTTGAGTTTTTGATCTGGAGGTTCTCCATTTGGATGGATAAGCCAACACCTGGAAATTCTCTAATGAATCTGAGATTTAGGGATGAACGTGCAACAGAGGTTACAGGAAAAGGTAAGCTATCGAGGTTCCCTTTCAAAGTTGTGCTCTTTAGTTAATACCATACTTATGTAGCCAAATAATATTTGATCTTGTTGTGATGTATAAAGGATTGGAAATTGGAAATTGGAAATTCTGTCATTCTTTGGTAAAACAATATGGTGTGTTTTCGACCAAAAAAAAAACAATATGTTGTGTTCTCACCTGTAGTCAACTAGTCTTATCTTCCTTATTCTAAATTGAATGAAAGTACAAGAGGCCTAATTGCTAGGACAGCTAAATCCAGATTATGCACGGTTATGCAATTCAAATTGAAGGTCTGCCATCTCTTTCAAGAAATAGGTGATCTTTGATTATCTTTATGTTCATGTTTAAGAGGTTAAGCTTTTTCCATTCTATCAATTTCTTTTTATTTATTTTTAAATATGTATACTTCTACGTTCACACAAGGCTCAAACAAAGCACTAATTCCTTTGAATTTGTAGCAGTGAATGAAGACCCTTTGGTTTTCCCACATTTAGCCACATTACCATGTTGCCTTTCATCATTTTTTGACACTTCATTTTGCACCACTTGTCATCATTTAATTATGATTATATTTGTAATGATGTTGCTTTCACTTAGCTTATTATCTTTCTTTTCTCAAAATTTACTAAATAATTTGATGAAATTTAAGGATATTAAAATTTTGCCAGTATTCTTCATCTGCCAGACAAGTTTTAATCCCTAGCTTCATCTTTTCTTTTTCCCTTTAAATTTGACATTTCTACTATTTAATTCTATTATGATCCCTTATCATTTTTTGTTTTAGTTATAATTAAAGTACCATTATCTAAAGAATGACACTTTTATTTGTCTTAGAATGATTTTTTCACAAAGAAGATATTTAAGTTATCCTTTTGAACAGAACAAATTTACTATGCATAAATCATAATCATTAACTAACTGGTGTCTAAACAATCCAATGTAATCTGATTCGAATTCCTAACTAAAATACTTCTCAACGTGCTAACTAAATCAAGTTGTGCAATATGCAGACCATATAAAATAGAAACAGAAAATGAATATTCTCTTCAAGAACATGGATATTTTCATAGAAGTATTGCAGTCTTCAAAATGTTAGTACTTGATGCATTTGGATGAGATGAAAATTAGCGGTTTTGACTCTATTCATTAATAAAGGTGCACTGTTTTTTTTTTGTTAAATTATTTTAATCTTTTCATTTAAATTTGCATTCAGTTTTGAGATTTAGGAGGTGGAATGCTAGTTTTCAAACTGAGTAAACGGACTAACATTATTGCTCTTCAAGGTGTATGCTTTCGAAGTGGTTAGTTAAATTGTGTGGATACATTCTTGCACCTTTTCCCTTCGTCTAATGGGATTTATGTGTGCTTGTATCTGTTAGGATCTATCAATTTGGAGTTTGATTTGTAAGTGTTTCACAAATCAAGAGACGGTAGAACTTTCAAAATAGCATTAAGTGGGAACGTATCTTACCATTCACTAGTTTTGGTTAGAGATTATAAAATATCCTAGGGATTAGCAAAAGTATCCTAGAGATTAGTAAGTTAGAGATTATCCTAAATATTATTATAGAGAATCGTCCTAAATTATGACTTATCTAGCATATTTCTAGATACATACTCTCTAAAATACAAAACTTCTAGGATGTCTTAAGATTATTCTAGAAGTTTTTAAGTAGGACTTTTAGCTCTCCTTCTATATTAAGTTTTTACGGGGTGTCCTCACGGCAAAATTTTGGGAGAATGTCAACCAACCTATGTGATAGCACCCATGTTAACTCAATGATTTATCGATGGTTGGTTGCTGGTACTTCTTGTCCGTCTTTGATATCAAACAAGGTAAATGTTGCTGGTTCGCATCAATGGCCAGCATCGAATTTATCACCACAACGGTAGCCTAGTCCTTTGCTGTGCTTGTGTTGTTGACTCTCCCAAGAGCTAGGGAATGGGGATAAAGACGCTTGTGGCTGCTGGTAGTTGTTATTTGGTCAACTCGGTGTGGCATCCTGTGAGGAATCTGGAATTGTTTCTGAAGTTTGATTTTTGTTCGCTTTGGCTTCACATTCCAAAGCCAAACTAACAGCCTTCAAAACTGTTTTTGGCTTGTGGATACAAACATCAGCCTGTAATTCTTCCTTAAGACCAGTCAAGAAAACTCCCAGTAAGTACTGCTCAGGCCAATCCTTTACACAAGCTACTCGACGTACAAACTCTTGATGATAGTCCGAAACAGACCCAATTTGCTTAATTGGACAGAGATACTTATCTGGATTTTGGAACTGAGGCGGTCCGTAGTGCTCCTAGAATATGTTCAAAAGATCTTTTCAGTAGAGGATGTCCTTGTCCCCACTAATCCATTCAAACAGATCCAGCGCATTCCCTCTAGATGCATAGAAGCAACCTCAACCTTGAGCTAATTCATGATCTAATAATACCTGGAGTATTTCTCTGCCTTTAAAATCCATTCTCGTGGATCAGCGCCTTCAACCCTGGGATGGAAAGTCTATCATTGCTCAGGGACGACGAGTGGTGTTGTAGCCCCCAAACTTATAATCCTCCTCTTCAAAATCCAGCTAATATTAAGGCCGTGGTCTCTCATTTAGTCACAAGCGCACTCCCTTAGGAGTGTCCCGATTAGATCCTCCTGGACTGTTGTTAGTTGCTACGTGGTTGTCGAACTGAGAGCTACCTCTGCTGCCAACACCTGAAGAGCCCCTGAACTGGCCGATACTTGCTGGTTTAGGTCTTCTTGGTTTGTTTGAGTGGTGGAGTCATAGGTTGGTGGAAGAAGGGAAGAACTGTCTGCATTGTTATATTGGATAGATCGACTTCGTGTACTAACCATGTCTGATCAATATATACTAACCATGTCTGATCAATATGGATCTGATCCCAAATGTTAAGGGTCTAAGAATTTGGGATTTTGACTTTTAAGCATCTCACAAATGAAGAGATATTAGAATTTAGTTTTGGTTACGTATCTTACAATTCACGTTCTAGTCTTGGTTATGGAGGGGAGTTTTGGTTAGAGAATTAAAATTCCTATATGTTACAAAATATCCTAGAGATTAGTTTACTATATATCATCCGAAAGATTATTCTAGAGAATGGTCCTAATTTATAACTTTTCTAGGATATTTCTAGATACATATTCCAAAACGATAAATTGTCTAAAATATTCCTAAAATACAAAATATCTAGGATGTATTAAGATTATTCTAGAGGTTTTTAACTAGGATTTTTTAGCTCTCCCTCTGTAATAAGTAGTTAGGGGAATTATATCAATACGTTGGATCCACTATCTGTGTTATGAATACATTTAGAGTTCAGAAAGAGGTAGGTGCTTCCAAGTGCGCCTAGGGGCAGGTGCTGCACCTTTTCCAAATTACATTCAAAATTAATTTTCTCAGGAAACTCTAATTGGTGTCCTTGAACTTAAGGACACTCTGATTAGTGTGCCCTTACGTTTGAGTTGATTATATCCATACCCAATATTGTGTTCTTCACCTTCAAATTAGTAGGATTCAACTTCTATACCACCCAAACCCATATCCGAACCTTCTCAATTTGAGTTTTTTTAAAATCCCCCCTTTCTTTAATGTTTTTATAGGTATTTGCAATGGTTTTAAGGCTGTTGTTCAATGACTTCATGCACCATCTAGTGATTTCCTGACATCTCGTGAGTTGAGTCACACCCGAGCCAATGAGCTTATATGAGCCATGTTTGAACAACACAATGACACCTTCTGGACTAAGGTACATAGCAAACAAACCCAAACTTTAGAGGTACCAACTGAAAAGAGTTAACTTCTGGGCATCTACTGGAATACCCTTAAAATATTAGGGTATCAATTGGAATTTTCTTATATTTTTATTTGTTTATGTATTCTTTTGTGTGTGTTTGTGTGGGTTTTTTCAAAATTTGTCATCGTTTCCCATGTACATTTACTAGTCCCTCTGTCCTTAAATGTTAAGGAAAAGGGACAAACATTTAGGGACAGATGGAGTATGTTTTACTTTTCTTTGTTTTTTTTCTCCCCAATCTACCTAATATACACTGATTCAACTTGTGATACTTATTGCATTATAAATACTGGGGTTGTTGTAATCTGCAGTTAGAACAGGTTTGGAGGGACCCGGACTTACTGTTAGTCAAAAATTATGGTATTGTATCGCCACAGTTGGTAGTCAGTATATTTGGGCCCGCTTACAGTCGTTTTCTTCTTTCCGCAGATGGGGTAATTCAGATCAGGTATCTTTCATCTGTTTTACTTTTTAGTCTTTTTTACTGATCATAATGCTTTTTTATATTTTTCTAATTACATTTGATTTATGACAGAGATCACTCTCACAACAAGCATGGATTTTGTTACAGCGTGTTGAAGGATTTTATAAGGCTGCATCACTTGGAAACTTGCTCATCTTTCTCTACACTGGAAAGTAAGTTCTCACATGACATCATGTCTTTACACTGCAACATTGAGCATCAAACATATACTGAACAATGTAACCCTTACATTAAAATATTCTTAGTAACTGAAAAGGAAGTTGGCAATAAACACAGAACACAATAGATGATAAACGAAAAATAAATCCATATTTATCATAAAGAGGTAGAGAACATAAATATAACGTAATGATAAAGTTCTGATGGTTGTTTCTAATTAAACATAATGATAAAGTTCTGATGGTTGTTTTTACCTAAACAAGTTGTTTTGGATACTAGAAACTTGTTTGAAGTTTGAGGTCCAGTGCCTCATATAGTTTGCTAAACCATTTTTTCATTAGCTTCTAAACTGAATATCTATTCACAATATGTTTCAATCTGTCATTCCTAATACTGGCTGTAAAGGTTATTGATTTAGTTGTTTGTTACTGAAGGGTTTGTCTGTACGTTATTATGTAGGTACAGAAGTCTGATTGAGAGAGCTCTTAGAGCAAAGCTTGTCTATGGGAGTCCTAACATGAATCGTTCTGTTAGCTTTGAGTATATGAATCGCCAGTTAGTATGGAACGAGTTCTCGGTAATTCTCTGTCTTCTTCTACAAGGCTAATGGAAGTTATAAGCCTGGAACTATTATCTAGCAGGAGTTTGACTTGATTTGTTTATAGGAATTTGTATAGGTATAGAAAAAAACCGGATGTAGCTATCCATCTTCAAGCTGCATAATGTATGTTTAAATTCCACAAATCACCCTTAATTTAGGTCAGTCTGCAAAAAAACACCCTTTACCAAGAAAATTGTTTTCAAGCATTCCTTTATCATATTTGTTAGTACTTAGTAACTCAATACCCACAATGGGCATTAACACTTTATTCATACATATGTACGGAGTAGTATTTATATTTCTATGACGAGTATATTAGATATTGAGTCTATTATATATCTTAACATTGTAATGCGGTCAAAGCAGTTTTTGCTTCTGCAAACTATACTAATTTGTTCATCTATGAGAGATTTCCTTTGCAATTTTGGGATTTCCCTTCATCTGTTGCTTCTCTAATTTTCATGATACGCAATTTGGCATGATCCCTCATGGAGTTGAACTTCGAATTGTTATTTTGGTTCAATGTTTTTTGGTCAGTTTGACTTTCGTTTCGACTGGGATTTAATTAGTTGTAGTGAAGCTCGCCCTCCCCTCTCACCCCCACCTGCCCTCTTTTGCTCCCAATCGACCAATCAATCAATATTTATGACAATTAATTATTTGAAAATGAGGACACAGGATGGTGTACTGCATATCATGGTGCATGTGTAAACATTCTGATTATGGTTTTGAAAAATATTCTTAAATCATGAGCCTGCTTTAACCTCGTCCAACTACTTTTTGCTTTTATTACTGTTCTTGTGGGTTCGTAGTTTGGAGTTTGTTTTGGTTCTTTCTTGCACACCCGATTGATCTACGGTCGGGGTAGGGGTGGGCACATCTTGATTCCCCACAGTTGCACTAACATTATGCTGACTTACTTTTGTAGAGTTGAAAAAATGACCTTTCATTATCTGGATAGATGTATTCACTGGGCAAATGTTGTTTTCGTTGTTGTATCTTGATAGATGTATTCACCGGGTAAGAGATAAACTTATGTCAATTATTGTTGAGGTTGACACTTGGGAACTCTTGGTCTGTGCAGGAGATGCTGTTGTTGCTTCTTCCTCTTCTCAATTCTTCGTTAATAAAAAATCTTTTTCGGCCATTTTCCAAGGACAAAAGTTCAAGTTCTACAGGTGATGACACTCTTTGCCCTATATGCCAATCAAGCCCAACAATTCCATTTGCTGCCTTGCCCTGTCAACACAGGTTTGTTTGGGAGTTGTATTGAATGTATTTTTAAGTGCATTTTCTTGTTCAATTTATTAATACTTCGAGTTGAGCATGTTTAATGTGGTTCATTCATCTTATTTGTTCTGTAATCTGTCTCTGCGGTTGTTATGTAATTCAAGTTTGCAAAGTTCCTCTTTCTTCTTCTTTTTTTTTTTTTTTTTTTTGCATGTCAATTGCTAATAACTTCATTTTTTTTTATCAAAACTCTTAACTAAATGTTGCACACATGTAAATAGTCTTAGTTCACATTTTGTTTATATGGCTGATACTAAACTACCCATCTGAATTGGATCATTATAATGGCAATCTGTTGAATTAACTTCAATATGATGAATTTGCTACTTATTTTACTCACAGGTATTGCTATTATTGTCTTCAAACACGTTGTTCTGCAGCTCCGACATTCCGGTGTACTAGATGCAGTGTGCCCGTGACTGCTATACAGCGTCATGGCAGTTCTACAGGTGAAAGCCCATCCAGTAAGTGAATATTTCAGTAGCAAAGAAAAATAGGAAGATAATAAGCAATGTTTATGACTAATTGTGGCGCTTGAAAGCAATCAATTAACCCTCTATTAAAAGAGGAATGTAGTTCATTCTTTGGTATGGATTTTTCTTCTTCTATTTGAATGGCTAATTCGCCTTTCAAGCTTCTTTGTTTTCTAGTTCATGTGCAATGCTAACTGGTATGGGATCTGTGCTTCTTTTATTGGCTTGGGTGTGTTTGGATGGGATCAATGAGATTTACACAACTGATTTTTCTTATGGTTTTACTGTTTTGGTACGGATAAGTCCCCTCCTTCAGCTGCTTAAATGCTGTCTATATGGACTTGTAAAATTTTGTAAAATGGACTATTTATTAACAACAAAACGTGGGACATAAAACCGTTGCAATGAGCTTAAACAAAATTGACCTAGTTCAACAATATAGAAATATCTAGAAACCATAAAATCGTCATGAACATGCTTATAGCAAGAAAGGACCGAGACTTCTTTTGCTCAAGCAATTTTAATTACTAGCCTTAGGTCGGAACACAATGTGCAAACCGCTTTTGACTAAGGAAGCTTGATTAGAAGGGTTGCATAGGTGATCATGGTAACCATCGAGATGAAGCTAACCTTGAAATGTTTTGTAGAACCAACTATGGTTTATGAGGCTACTAGATGGGAGATCTCACCCTGAAATAGGAGGCAACAACCTTTGCCTGATTAATCTCTTGAAATGAACTTGAATTGCCTTTGGGAGATTGAAATCATAATTCCTTGATATCCTCTTGGGGCCTATACTGTATATCTATACTTGTATTAAATCCTTTTGGAGCTATCATGTTAATTCTAATCTTACTTCGTATTAAAGTAAATTATATTCGAATGATCAAACATTCTGATTTGTTTATCAATTAATATACATATATATATATATCAAAATAATATCTATGATTCTTATTCATTATTCAAATTTATCTATGTATATTAAACTATAATATTATGTTATTGTTATATCCATTTAACTTAAATTATATAATATCAAATCAATTTGTATTTAAATTGAATCCTATTTATATAATAATTTTCTAAACATTATTATTTTATTTTTGATCCTTATTTAAGTCATATATGCAATTAGCTTTTTTTTCTTAAGATCAAATCAATATGTATTTAGTATATTTTTTATGTTAAAATATATACCTGCATAACATGTATGACAAATTACCATAAAAAAGTAACACCTTATAAACATTATATTTTTACTATATAATAAGAAATTCAGGTCTCCTTAAAATTTTCCTTAAGTCAAGAATTTATCATCATCTTTTTTAAGGTTTCATAAACTATAATTAATTTAATTAAACAAAAAGTAATTACAAGTTGGGAATTTATACCAACGTGAAATGAGACGAAAATGAGATGAGTTGGTACAAAAAATTAGGCGGGCCAAAGGGGCAGAGTGATTTCCCTCTCCTTTCTCATGATCTTCTACTATCGGGCCAAAGCTCCTAGGCCACTTCCTTCTCTTTTTCTAGTGATCCGGCTCAAGTCCTCCATTGTCAGATGTGTGCTTGGCCAAATTTTTTCTTCCATTGTCAGATGTGTGCTTGGCCAAATTTTTTCTTGCTTGTCCTTCCGTTGTTTCATGCCCAACAATCCGACCGTGCAACAACACTACTACAATAGCGTTGCACATCAACATGGCGATGATGCGGCACCAGTAGTGGTCAGCTCCGACAATTGCAACTACTGGCATGTCATTTGACGACGAGAAGGCAAGGCGGTCGGCAGCTAGGGTTTCGAACAAAATTCCAACGAATATAGGACTGAATTCCGACGAGGGGAATTTTGGAACGGGACTGAAATTGTGGACACGGAAATTTGGAGCTAGAATTTTAAGACGAGCTTCGAAATGCACGGGTAGTGAGGCTGATTTTTTGGTGTGAGAAATCCAATGTGAAGACCTCCAATTTGTAGGCCAAATTTATGCCCAACTGTGCTTAACAATTCAATCCTAGGGTATATTTGGATTCAAGACGTGATGACAACATCGGAACACGAGGGGGTCGTTTGTTGTCCTTCCTCCAGACACTGCACGGGCTCGTCTCAAGATACGAGAAGCTTCTGTCCAAGGAGATTTCATATTGAGTAACGTGTCTATTTGAGTAAAGAAAGACGAGTTGTCACAACAAGAGGGGGCGACATATAGGCGGATAGGTCTGAGGTATTCTGTAAGAAAAATGTACTTCAACTCCAACTTCCCATTTTAAATGATCTCACATATTTTCTTCTACTTTTTATGTATACATATTCTATAAAATATTACACAAATTAATATAATTAATGATATGTTGTCATGTTTACTATCTCTATAAATGCATTTACCATAGAGAAAAATCTCACAATAATCCTCTTTTCAATTATCAATTCCAAAAATATACCCCTATCCAATACTATTTCCAAAACTATATCTTTTTAATTGGAGATACCAAAACACCCCTATTAAAGAAACAATAATACCCATTAATTTTTCCCCTCATTCAAAATACGTATTCAGCCTTGAGCCCGTCTCCGCCGTTTGTCCCTGGTGTGCAAGCTGATCCTAACAAATATTATGTAACAGAATCTTAACAACTTTAATTTACATAAAATCTACTCTACATAAAATTAATGTAACACATACACAAAATTAATCAACAAAAATTAATGTAATACTTAAATAAACTAGACTAAATCTACATAAATCTTATCTACATACATTTAATATAACAATTTAACTTACATAAATTATTCTACATAAAATTTAATGTAACAAGATCCTAGTAAATATTATGCAACAAAATCTTAACAACTTTCATTTACATAAAATCTACTCTACATAATTTTTAATGTAACAGATACACAAAATTAATCTACATAAATTCATGTAATACTTAAATAAATTAGAATAAATCTACATAAATCTTGTCTACATACATTTAATGTAATAATTTAACTTACATAAATTATTCTAAATAAAATTTAAAGTAACAAGACCCTAGCAAATATTATGCAACAAAATCTTAACAACTTTCATTTACATAAAATCTACTCTACATAATTTTTAATGTAACACATACACAAAATTAATAATCTACATAAATCTTATCTACATACATTTAATGTAACAATTTAACTTGCATAAATTATTCTACATAAAATTTAATGTAACAAGATCCTAGCGAATATTATGCAACAAAATCTTAACAACTTTCATTTACATAAAATCTACTCTACATAATTTTTATTGTAACAAACCGTAAAAAAATTAATGTAACATATCAAAGTTGCGAATTGCAAGATAGGAGGTGGAGGGGTGGCCGGCGGGGGACTGGTGCGGCCGGCAGGAGGGTGGTGGCCGGCGGGAGGGTGGTGGGCGGAGGGAGGAAGGTGGCCGGCGGGAGGATGGTGGCCGGCGTAGATGCGTAGATCTGGGCAAGGCTAGGCGGCGGTAAGGATGCAACGGTAGGGCGGCGGGCGGCGGTAGGGAGGCGGCCGACGGGAGGGCGGCGGCCGGCGGGAAGATGGTGGCCGATAGATGGAAGGTGGCCCACGGGAGGAAGATTGCAGGACTGAGAATTACGTAAAAACTGTAGAAGGGAGGTTTCTAAATTTACGTAAATTGGTTTTAGAGGGCAATTTTGTCTAATTTTATATAATAGGTTATTATTGTCCAATATATTATCTAGGGGTATATTATTGGAATTCATTAATGAAAATAGGCTATTGGCGTCTTTAACCCTTTACCATATCGTTTAGAAGAATCCCCCAAATATAGGAAAAGCACCTTATTTTGTTTGATTTAAAAATTTTCAAATCCACAAATATCAATGTATGGTTCCATAAAAAAACAAAAAAGAACATATGTTGGAAATGCTTAAAAAGACTTCTAATCTTCAATTTGGAAAAATCCCCAAAAATTGAAGATCTTTCCCCACCTATAGGGACACCCTCAAATCGCATTTAGATGTATTTGTTCTCATTTTTTGATTTTTGTAGAAACAAACAAATATAATACAAAATAATTTGTTAGAATAAAATATAAGATATTTATTCAACTGTGATTCAAAACAACAAAAGTTTGCGTCAAAATTTGATTTTTATAATAATATATGTTAGACATTTATTAGGATTGTATTTTTAAGTTGGAGCATCATTATACATTAACATTTGATTATAATGTGTATATCAAAAACCAAATAAAACCAAAGCCATGCAAAACATTTATCTATCACTATTAGAGCTGTCAAAACCTAACCCGACCCGAAAAATCGACCCGAACCGACCGAAAATTTTAGGGTTGAAACCCGACCCGAATAGTAGCGAGCAAAGAAAAAAACCGAACCCGATTAACCCGAACCCGATTGGGTTGAAACCCGAGACCGATCCAACCGACCCGATATATTATATATATGTAGAATAAATATATTATATTGTAAATATATAATATATTTTATCATAAAACCTATTATAAATAAAACATTATTATAATAATCTATTAAAAATAATATTTTATTATTAAATATTATTATTTAATCATAATATTATTTTAATAATCATTAAAAATTCAAATTCTTGACCTGTTAGGTCGACCCGGGACCCGACCTGTTTGACACCTCTAATCACTATACAATAGGATATTTTTAAAACAATATTAAATCGTAATTCAATCATTTGTCTATAATAAGTCATATTATATAAATGAATATAATAAACAGGATTACTTAATGGTTCGGACGACCCTTAACCCAAACCGACCTGGATAACAGTTTACCTTTTTAAGACTTTACGGGTCGGGTACGAGTCGGCCAACATAGTTACGGGTCGAACCATAAGACTTCGAATTATTTTTTACATGCTAATATTATCAGACTTTCGGTCTTGATTTTGAATCAAAGACGGATATAATAATTGATTTGGAGTATTACATTAGAAAACTATGGTTATCTTTGGCGGTTTAATAGACATTAATACTTAACGTGTTTTGTATGACATTGAAACTTGATTCAACCCAAAAAAAATGACATTGAAACTCGACATTATATATGTTTTGTGTGTAGGGGTGTATGATATTTTTTTAGTATTTAAAACGTTACTTAATTTATATATTTCCTAATAAAACGAGCCAAATGGGATAAAAATGGCCAAAATAACTCATTTGACATATTTAACCAAGTCAAACAAGACGACCCATAAAACCCATAACTCGTACTATGGGTCGGGTCAACCCGTTAAGCAGCCCTAATAATAAATGTCAAAAGTCTCCAAAATAGAGAAACTATTGAAATCGAAGGAGAAAATATTTGAAGAATTTGATGGCGCCTTGTTTCCCGTTTGGAAGAAAATTATAGAAAGATATACTCTTAATGTACTAACGATTATATTGCATCTAGCGTATAAAATATGGTGGAATATTCATCAAAAAATGAATTAGTCAAATCATTCCACACGCTACTTATGATGTGGATCCAGTAAGAATCCTGCTCATGCAAATAAATTTCCGGTTTTTCTATTGTGTGCCCTTAGGGCACACTCTAAGCGTACTAAATATAGAAACTAAAACCCTACCATGGAAATAGTGAACCCGTCACAAAAAAGTTTAATAAATCCAAAATTTAAGATTTACTAAATGTTTCCATTAATAGCTGCTCATAGTGTGCCCTAAGGACACGTTATAGAAAAATCGATAAATTTCTAATGTTAGAATATAACGAAAAGTAACTACGCAACAAATATGGAAAGGAGAAATCAAACTTCATCTCAGGCACCAATAAATGGACCTTATTGTAGGGTAAATAACACACAGAGGTAACGGTGGCATGCTACTATGTAAGACAACCGCTAAAGAATAGAACTCATGAATGCAATGTCTATGAGAGTTTGTATACTCCTGAGGAACAATCAAATCTTACCTGTGTGGTGTCAAAGGGCAAACTTATTTGTAACTGTGAACTGAAATTCATTTGCTTCTCAGCTTTGCTGATCATAATTGAACGCCAAGTCATAAATCTGATTGTAGTGGTCCACAAAGTGTACATCAAGCCCTTCTTTTACATTATCTGCCAGTTCGTCGAAGTCTCTGCGGTTGGCAGAAGGGAAAACAAGTGTTTTCACATCACTCCTCCTTGCTGCAATAGTCTTCTCCTTCACCTGATTACAGGCGCACAAAAATCAAAGAAACCGAAAAAAATCAGAATCTGTTCATCTAACGGGTATATAAACCACTCCTTTTAGACAGAGCACAGATGGATTAACCACAGCAACAAGGAAATATGAAGTATAGAATACATTTATCCTCTTTGACTTACCCCACCAATCGGAAGAATCTTCCCCGTAAGTGTTACTTCACCAGTCATTGCTAGGTCCCTCCTAACAGGTTTCTTCAAAGCAAGAGAAAGCATAGAAGTGATCATAGTGCAACCAGCACTGGGTCCATCCTTAGGAGTGGCCCCAGAAGGAACATGTAGATGGAGCTTAGTATCGGCAAAGAAGTTATTATCAAGACCCTTTTCAATCAATATTGCCCTAGCTACAGTATGTGCAATCTGAGCACTTTCCTTCATGACATCTCCTAGCTGACCCGTTAAATGAAGGGACCCTTTTCCCTCTCCTTGCTCAACTTGGGTAGTCTCTATGTAAAGAGTGGAACCTCCCATAGCAGTCCAGGCTAGACCCATTACAACACCAGCAGGGGTCTGATCATAGATACGCTCTGCATGAAAGACGGGCTTGCCCACATAATTTGACAAATTTGATTCATCAACTACAACCTTCTCAATAATTTCGCTAGCTTCACTTTCCTGAAATATAAAAACTAATGTCATCAAATATTTGCAATCCGTACCTAGGCAAAATTTCATCAAATAGGATATGTTTGTACATTCATTACATCCCTCATTTCCAGTATTCTTTTTGTGGTGAGTTAAATGAAGAGAAATAAATGTTTGGTGTTAAGGGTTAATTTAAACTGCTCCACATTCTATGAGAAATATTTACTACAATTTCAGTCATTGCAGACCAAGGGCGCACAGTATAAACCACTAAGGTAGCAGGAGTTAATAAACTCTTAACTTCCATCATTTTCCTTTCTTGGGTTTGTGGTATATGCAGATAAAAGGTTGGTGAAAAGGATTATTTTCGAGTTGATTCAGCTTCTATGAGAAAACATTTACTACCAACTTGATATTCATAGCCGACCAAGATTGCAATTTACTAGAATTAGACCCAAACCATTAAATCTTCATTTTGATTTGTGGACGTCTTCTGAGTTGCATCTACATCAAGCTCGGTTTGAGCAGTATCAATTTCACGATCAGCTAATACAGCTTCATCTGTGTCACCTCTGTCATGATCTACCACTGAGGTTGAAGGTGCAGAAGCAAAAGCTGCACCTCGTCGTACAAGCATTAGAGCAATCTGCAACACATAAAGGGCATTATTCCACATAGAGGCATGACATATATCTATTATTAACAAGCACATAGAAATAAACTGCACTTTGCTTAAAATAATCTACAGAAACAATGTACTTAACCTTGCGATAGATCTTCTCAATTTGTTTTTGAAGATTTCGGACCCCTGATTCTCGGCAGTAATTCTCAATAAGAGTAAGAAATGCTGCATCTGTTACCTCAACCTGAAATATGTACAACAAAATGAAACCTTTTGATATATTTGATCACTAGAGATATCCAACAAGCACATCTAATGTAACATTCAGTATAATTTGGATGATCCAAATTGGATTCAAATCAAGACTTTATATATGAGTAATCATGCATGAGTTTTCAAGAATACCTGCTCAGGGTTGATGCCACAGTTCTCGCGAGCAGTCTTCTCCAAATACTGCCTAGCAATGTGCATTTTCTCATCAGTAATGTACCCAGCAAGTGTAATGACTTCCATCCGATCTAAGAGAGGATTGGGAATCTGCTCCACTACATTCGCAGTGCAAACAAACAACACCTGTATTATATGATACAACAAGAGAGCATGAGGAATAGGGTGCGTGTGTAATTTATGAAATTTTCATTGACAGCCATATCATGTTCAGTATACATGCAGAAAGCATAAAACTCAAGTGTGAATTAACGATGCAAGGAGAAATGCAACTGAAAAACTGGAGGGAGAACAGAAAGTCCCATGCATAAGATCCCTCAGAAAGGTCCTCTGCACCACTTTCAAAAATATACTACTGTACACAATAAATGACATGTTTGATGTTCTCCAAACAGGCAGCATTTAGGGACAAGATTGTCATGCCCGTGATCCTGTCCGGAAACCCTATAAAACGTGAATAGTCTTATGAAAGATGCAGCAGAACCTTCGATAAAGGATAGATCTTTTATTAAAAGATTACTAGGACACAGAATCAAATGACTTGTCTAATTTGAAACTTCCATTCCGTTTACGTTTCCGTGGTTGAAAACCAAACTGCCCCTTAATGTTAATTACATCAGGATAAAATACACAGCCTAGAAAATGAACAAACCAAAAAATAAATAAGCACAATAATCTATTACTATATACTAAAGCGGAAGCAAATTCCGCCACCATATTGCGCCACATCACCCCCTTATTTAAAAATCTATCTTATTAAATTTTGATTTTATCATAATCTTATACATACTTATTTAATTAAGATATTAGTTCTATCTTAGAATTGGAGTTGTTTACTTGATAATTCTATCCAAATATATAAATCTCTATCTTATCATTATACACATTTAACTAATACATGGAACTATCATAAACCTTTTTTATTTAAAAAAATATTTATTTTCGTCATAATCTATCAATCATAATCATAATATTTTACCCATTTAATTAAATATCATATTAACTTTAAACTATTTTTCGTAATTTTACTATGGTATTTTTTTAAATCATCAATCGTAGCAAATTCTACAACTATATTTAAGAAAAGTATACATTCTATTAAAATAATATATTAAATACATGTTTACTATCATATAATATTAAAATATCAATAAAAAAATAGATGTTATATTTACCATATACTGATATACATATATCGCTAATATTGCATATTGATTACGCTTTGGGAAAAAAAGATAGATTTCTTAATGAATATAATAATTCGCTAACATTTTCATTACATGTTTATATATTTATTATTTAATTATTTTTTCAAAAACAATAACATATATACGAGATAATTTGATTTTTTTATTTAACTTATTAAATATTATCTATATATTTAATATTATAATATATTAATCCGAGTTTTTATTCAAACTTATTGATTTTATTATATAACTTAGTTACGTAATTTAATTTTAATGCCAAAAGATTTGTATGTGCTAATAAAATGTGATAATGCATCTTATCTTATGTCATTCTTCCCTAATTATTTAAATATATATTTACGTATGTATATTAAGTAAATATATAAATAAAATTTATTTATATATGATGATATAAAAGAATTGTGTCATTTTATAATCCAAAAAGTAAACGCCGTTTTAAAACAAAGTATACATATGATAATATTTGTAATTGTTATAGTAAATTCATACACAAAATAATAAATAAATAACTAACACCCCCGTACAAGGTACGGGTCATCTGCTAGTTTAAACTAAAAGCGAAGTTAACCTTGGATAAGTCGATGGGAACATCAAGATAGTGATCTAGAAAGTTTGCATTTTGCTCCGGATCAAGTAGCTCCAACATAGCGCTGGCAGGATCTCCTGCATGTCCTCGTCCCAGCTGAGGATAGAACAAAACATTTCAATCTAACTGATCATGAAAATCCATCTAACTATGATCAGCAAACAAGAACTACATGAAAACTATGGCCAATCTATATAATATAGGAAGATTCATCATATATGTAGTCACCTTTTTGTTTAGCGTGTTGTATTTGGGGGGAGAGGAAGGGTTGTGGAGGATCTTGCAGGGATTCAGGCTCAATCCTACTTTGTCCAAAAACTTACTCTAGCGTTCTACCAATGTGATATGGAGGCTATGTAAACTTATTCCAGGTTAAATATCCATTGTGTTTTTATCTTGGTAATAGGAATTAGTTATTTATTTCCTAAATATAACTTAATATAGGAATTGCTGGCAACTTGTAAAGATAGACTTCATCACTGAATTTAGTGCGAGATGCTTGCCCTTCGATCTTTTATAAATTCCCCAGGAGTTCTACATAAGGAAAGTAGAAAACCATACTATTGCCATACTATATATATACCTTATCAATTTCATCAATGAGGACAAGAGGGTTTGCAGTGCCCACACTCTTCAAACACTGCACCATTTTTCCTGGCATAGCACCAATATATGTACGGCGATGCCCCTGAATAAATCACACAATAATAGAGCCCATGCACAGTAGAAGTTAACAACACAAAGTCCCAAAAACACAAGCTTCGGTATGAATTTTTTTTACCTTAATCTCAGCAACATCAGATAACCCTCCAACTGAAAATCGGAAAAACTTGCGGTTTAAGGCATGTGCTATTGAACGCCCAATGCTAGTTTTTCCAACACCCGGTGGGCCAGAGAGACAGATGATTTTTCCTACAAGAACAGAGGGAAGAATATCAGAACTCCAGCAGTGAGCTACTCTATCATCAAAAATAAAGACTATATTGCTAAAAGGCAGGCAGCCTCCTATCTGACCCCCAGCAGTGAGCTACTCTATCATCAAAAATAAAGACTATATTGCTAAAAGGCAGGCAGCCTCCTATCTGACCTCCATTTTATTCTATTAGGACTTTTTTTATTTGGTGAAACTGAGACATTATTGTTAAGTACTCTGCAGACTGATTTCAGAACTGCCTGATTACAAAGACATTGATAGGCTACAAGATCATTTTCGATTATTATTCAAAGCTATCAAGTGACATTAAGTAACATCACATCCAGAAATAGCAAGATGTCTTTGAATTAAATGAATAAGCATTCAAACTGAAAAGAGAAAAAATCTCCAATGACCTTGTGCTGTTCCTCTAAGCTTCCCAACTGCTATAAATTCCAATATTCTTTCCTTGACATCAGTCAATCCATAATGGTCATCATCAAGAATCTGTTGAGCTTGAATAACATCAAAGTTTTCATCACTGCATAGATAAGCATTTTAAGCATTGTAAGGTGATACAAAATATAATAGCACATGTAAAGTGATCAGGACTCAGGAGTATTGTGTAGGTAGATGAAAGTTTATAATTCTTTGTTAGAAAGAATGTTGTGAACTCAAGAATTGGGAGCGAGAAGAATGGAAATTAAGAGGTAAATAACACTAAGCGACATAATGAACATTTAGGTCATATAATTGCCTAATGGGCTTCTAATAAAACTAGATTTTAACTATATCTCATAAAATGATTTTACATGATCTTCAGATTTCAATGCATGATACGGTCCAGAATTCCATACCGAATTGTAGCATCTTAACGATTTTTTGATCTGGATCTCAATATAAAAAATAATGATTAGAAGGCTGAAGATAGAGGAGATCGAACATGAGAAATGTAGAGGAAATGGAATCAAAAACATCACTTCAATTCTTGGAAAGATACACAAGTACTAAATATATAACATGACAACAAGTATTACCAAGATAACTTCAAATGAGAACTAATATTAGATTGACAAATTACATGGAAATCAATATTCATTATAAGGAAAGTAATATAGTTGATAAACATTGAAAAATGTAACAAATAAAAAGGGAAAACATTGAAGATTAATTAAAAGTAGCCTTTAATAATAACTTGGAATGAAAAAGGTGGCCTTTGTGCAATCCTAAGAAAATCCAATTTGAAACTTTGACAATATCTATGAAAATAGCCACCTACCTTAAGCTCAACAATGAAAAACATTTAATTATAATAATTCCTATGTTAGTCTTCTGAATATAAGATAGCAGGTTCAAAGATAACAATTCTCTTTTAACATATCCCAGTTGGAGTATAAAGGCAAACCATTATTTACATAAAACCACTGGCTATTTTACAAAAGTCGCCCATTAACTGGGACATCGTATACAAAAAACACAGACCTACAAGCCTCACCATGCAAAAATATCTGTGAAACCATATTTGGAAAACGGCTAGAAAGCCCTTGTGTTTTTGCTAAAATGGCCTAGTGACGGTTTATGGGTTTTTCAGGTCGTGTCGTGTTAAAGACAAAGTTATAACACCCATTTCTTTAATTTTCCAATTAATATGCATTCCAAGAGATTTTACGTATTTCAAGCATGTTTTGTGTACAGAAATAATTCTAACACAAATCCAGGAAAACAAAACAGATGGAACAAACCTGTAGGTTCCCCAAGGTAATGCAGTCAACCAATCAAGATAGTTACGAGTCACATTAAACTCACTTGAACTGGCCTCTAATAGTTGGAGCTTTGTAAGCTCTTCTTCTATAACTTGTAATACATGAGGGGGGCATTTTTCTTTGTTAGGTTCAATCCTTTCCCTAAACTTTGCTGGAACAAACGAAAATGTTCAAAGCATGAATTAGAACCATAAATTGAGTAAACCTGTTATAAATGTATCGGGTTATAAGATTATCACTTTGCACAAGAGAACACTCTTGATAGAGATAATTCTAGCCTCTGTACATTTATGCCCCCTACCATAAGAGGAGAACACCCCAAACAAATATCCCATTGTGGAACTAAATGAAGCAGATTTGGGAAGGAAAGCCTGACAACAGAGTAAGGACTTAAGAGGTATCAGACAGGGAGAAAACCCATCTTGTATCTTTTATGCTACCAATTATCAAAAACAAGTAACTAGAAACAACAAACATTTTTTAGAACAAACAAATAGAAAGACACAACAAGGTCAGAAAGTATATGATCTTGTGAACTAATAAACTAGGGAAAAATTTTAGCCACTACAATTTTAACTGCCATATTGTTTGCACATATAGGATAATGAGATATTGGACTTAGTATCAGTGTGATGGTCTGATAGAGGTAAAATTCTAGGTATGCCTGGACCATTGATGAGCTCATTTTCATGGGTACTAGAATTTTGACTTGAGCAACTATAACTGAAGAATACTTATTAGTACAGGCCAGTTTACGTGCATATAACTAGCTCTCATGGATAAAGCAACAAGGTTGATGATTCGAACATTCAAAGTGAATCTTACATGTTAGGGCTGTTTTGTCATCTGTTTCCAACCCCAGTTCCTGTAATGGTAAGGGGAAAAACTGCTTAATGAAAGACGCAGGTAGAAGGAAGTGACTAGTCTAAAAGAATCTTTTCACTTAAGAACACTAGTCAATTGCAAACGTCATCAAGGAAGAAATCGTTCAAGACCTTTTTTATGGCTTTAAGCTGCTCATTCAACAAGTAACGCCGTTGCTCACCACTTATCTTTTCTTCAATTGCTTTTGCAATAGATTCCTAGAATTCAATATATTTAACAAAACATGTCAATGAAATATAGACCAATAACAACATAAAAAGAGGATTTACAACAAAATGCCAGGCATATTACCTGAATCTTACTGATCTCCATTTCTTTCTTGACCAGCTCCAAGGTCAGTTGCAAACGCTTGAGTACCTTTAGCAGCAAGATTTTAGAAGGGTTACAACTGTAAAAATAATTTCTCTAAAAGATATCTGCTCAACTAATGAACCTAATTTCTCCTCAACTCAACCTAGCTGCAACTTACATCTAGCTCTTCAAGAACTTGCTGACATTGGAATTTATTTGCACCGGATATAGCAGCTCCGAAATCAGCTAATCTTGGATAGTTGAAGTCACCAATATGCTGCAAAGCCAAAATTACACTTGAGCTTTGATTTTCTATTAAGAAGAAGAAAATCTACTAAAATTTTGATACAAGACAGTATTAACTTTGTCTGAAATTTTTAAATTAAATGATGATAGAGGGGTTCTTTGGCTAAGCAACTTACAGTTAGGCTTATCTCTTCACACTTAAAGATAGGCTTACTTCTTCAGACCCGTAATAAACTACGGAATTATAATGATATGCGTGAATTATTGATAACATTATTCATTCACTTCAAAGTTACATCTACATCAAAACATTGACTTCAACAGTGACAAAGCCATTTATATATCAGGAATCATGCCCACATATCAAATTGCAAATTTATCATACTTTTGTGCTAAACCACTACAAAGGATGATTATTTTCATCTTCAGAAATGTGGAGAAGGAATTGTGCTGAGTACTTGCATTATTTTATTTATCCACCAGAAGTCAAAAAGCACCTTGCAAAAACTGAAACAGCTGTTTTCAAAATGAAATACAGCAAAATATAAGAACTGGACGAACAAAGCTACAAGTGAAAGAGACAATTTCTTACTAGACAGTAAAAGAAACCATAGCGTCTAGGCCCCTAAACGGACGTCCAACTAGTTTACAGCAGTGAACTAGCATGATATCAATGAGGCACCAACCACAACTTTCATTTTAGCAAGAACATAGCACAAATGTAGCAATGTACACACAAGAATAACTTATACATATATCATACCTGAGTATACGTTTGAACATGATCTCTCCAAAGAGAACTTGTTTTTAAGATATCTCTTAAAGTCGATATGACCTCAAAGGAAGTGGCTTTTATAACATCATCATCTTTGTCATAAGGTTGGTCCTGTAGCAACAACAGCATGTTTTCAAACTCTAATATCACTGCATAAATATTAGTTTTTTTTTCCAGGAGGGGGATGTATAACATTTTGTCATACAAGAATAAATAAATAAAAACTAAAGGACAGTTCATGCCTTCAGATGATCAACTTTAACTGTGAGGGGATCCTCGCTAACCTGTAGGTAAGAAACATCATATCAAGATACAAATGTTTTCTCAAAAAAGAGCCATGAATCTAAAAAGTGGAACATTCTGAAAGGTTGTAGCCATAAACATAGATAGGAAAAAAATATCATCATAATTTGACAAAAACATGGGTAGTTTGGCCCCCCACTGACAGCTTGCACTAAGTGTCCCTCCAAACCCAGTTAACCGCAATTAAAATTAATCATAGTCTTGGTAAATTAAATTAATCAATAACCATACCATTACTCCCAGTCAACCAGGGTTTGGCTAACCAATTTTTCAGTTCGGTTTTCTTGATTAACCATTAACCAGTGTAAGTTCCGAGTATAATAATATATTTAAAAAAATTACATAAAAAAAATCATGGGTACATGGATGGCAAGGATCAAACCCATGTCAAACATTTGACAAATGAGGCACCTTATCAATGGAGCAAATCAAACTTTCAAAGCTTAGGTAGAAGCTTAATTTTCTATTTTTCAATTAACCAATATCACAAAAATCAGAAGCCTAGTCAAACCAAGAAACCACTAATTTTATTGCTTCAGTTAACCAAACCGAAAACTTCGATAATGGCAGTCTAATTATTCTATACAAGTTTTGGTCTCGGATTTTTTTCACCCTACCCTGCACATGCCAGACTCACTGTGGATGTTGTTGCCAAACGCATTAGGATCATAATTGTACAATGACTGAAGGTAGGATACAAAAAAGAGCAAAGCATTAAAGCCATTTCGGAGACATCTACCATTTCTGTAATTCGCAGTCTCCTATGACCAATAAGAATAACCTGATCACCTTGGATACTTGAAATCTGTTACAAAATAAGGCATAACTGTAGTCATTCATTTAGAATTACATAAACACAAAATGACTATGCATAAAAGTGATCGTACAGTTTAAATGAAATCAAATACCTGAGCTAGTGTACCAACTTCATGTAAGCGATTCAATAAGTCTTTCCCTCTAAGATCATTTACAGTTTTCTCTGTCTCAGAACTAGATGCTGAAGTAGAATCTGGATCATCTTTGACCAGGAATGCACCAGCATAAGGAGCTTGTCTTTTCCGGCTTTCAACTAGAGCCTCAAGTAGTTTGGGATCCTGGAACAAAACTAAGCCAGTCCGTAAACAACTCATGGCCAATGAAAAACATTTTTATTGCATGGTTTTGATGCAAAAAATCAATTCAATCAGTTGAAATGTATACATGTGCTTGTGACAAGTCTAACATATTTCAAAATGTACAGTCATGTTTAAACTATTTCATGACATAAAAATGAAACACGGCAGCGACAAGTCCAGCAATGATGTAAAAGTATCTAGCCTTACCTTCACATATATTGGCATATAGAATCCAGGAAACAGAGGTCTGTGTACTAGAGGTAATGCAACAACCTGCGATAAGGATTGTCATTTTCATGTTAGTACAAACTCGATATCCTATACGAAACAAGTAGAAAGAAAATGTTATGAAAAGTATATAGGGATTATTATGATGCTATTTAAATTAAGCTGGCACACTCAATCCAATTGGTAAAAAATGACATATGCAATGCAGCATCATAAGAAGTTTATAGACCTATTACGCAGGGAAAAAAACCAATAATGAGAAAATCTTGCTTCCTTATTCCACCAATCAAAACTGAAAAACTGAATGGATGTCAAAGAAGCACATTTGCAAGGATGCAAGATAGGACCAGCAGTTCTTGCAATTGACAAAGAAAATACTACAGCAAATGACAATGCACAGCTCGAGTCCTTCTATGAAAAGAGTGCAGTCTTAGAGACACCATGGATGACTGAAATTCAGTTAAAAAGCTTGAGAAAGACCTGAAAGCACTCGTCCGGTTTAAACACGGCAGGGACAATGGCAGCGGGCGACTTGGACTCAGCTTCTTTGGCCGAATCGGCGTCCACCGCCTTAGCGTCAACCGAGGGATCCGATCCATCGGAGGAATTGGAGCAGAAGAAGCGCAGGCAATATAAATTAGGGTTAGGGGAAGTTGAGCGGCTGAGTGAATTCAGAAGTCGGAGCAATGGAGACGGCGATGCGCTCCCATGGCGATTGGCGGTGGTGGTGCAGGCTGAAACGTGGTTGTAAAACCGAGAAGAGCTGGTTAAGACTTTTAGCATTTTGAAGAGATTTGCATTGGAGGATGAGGGAGAGAGAGTGGGAATACGCGATGACGAAGGAGATGATGAGGATTCTCTCGTATGGGGGTTAATCAATCACAGTGAGCAAATGGTTATTCCATGGATTGGAACTTCATATGAGGAGATGGGGAAGCCGGAAACAGAGGGAGACCCCAGAAGCAAGTGTTTCAAAGCCCTACATAAAACCCTTGACAAGAGTAGAAGAGTTGAAGCCGGCTTCTTTTTTTCTACTGTACTTTATTTCCGAGTGGCTACCCAAACTTTTTTCTTTTTTTGGTATATTGTTTTTAATACATCCTTTTTTTACAACACAATATAAATAGTTTTATTTTAACATTTTATGAAAATATCACTTTATTTTCTCTCCATCTTCATCTCTCCCTTCTTTATGAGCATCCATTAGTCGAAGTGGGATAGCGAGTCCAGAGTGATCGGAGATGGAGTCGGAGAGTAAGTCGGGGGTGTGTTGAGTTGAAAGTTGTTGGTAGCTGACGAAGAGGCACTATTAGAATATTGTTAATATTTCACGGTCAAATATTGTCGTAACTTACCGTGGAAGTGAAGTTCACACGGTACATCACGTGAGAAAGCATGCGGATAGGCCCAGGCGCCAAATCGTGAATTTCACATAGAATTGAAGCAAAAATACTCCAAGTGGAAAAATATATACACTCATACTCTAACTTTATTATCCTTCTAATAAAGTTTTAGCACGTCATTTTCTAGCACAGTTATTTTTGGAGTACAACCATCTTGACCATTCAATCTTTTATCGATTAACATAATGTAATATGTTCACCCCCATATACGTATGCAGTAAGTTATATGGAATTTATTTTGCCTATTTATAAAATGGGAGTAAAGAATCTCACTGTAAATTTTAGTTGTTGAATATCTATCCCCATTTACATGTTCCCCCTTCCTATATGTCAAGAGGCTTAATACATATATAGTCAGACCTGTACTTGTATGTTTTTTACAAACATACCCATCTACTTATAAGTATTCTATTAGACCCTTCTACCTAGATAAATTTGTTCTATTAAACCCTCATCATTGATCTTTCAATACATAAAACAAAAATACAACGACTTGCACATAATTGATGAGTAATTGTCACGTTATCCAATTTTAAGCCACATGTTAATCACAATTACGACACACAAGATAACCTTATTATACAAAATGAACCATTATACTTGATAGATTATGTTATAGCTAACGAAGTCGTATATGGTATAAAACTGAATGATATGAAGATTAGTCATTAATTACGAGAGTCAAGTTAGTGTTCAATTGTTTCACGTAACGAATGATTAGTGATGAGGGGTTCAATAGAACAAAATCATAATAATAGAGGGGTTTGTTTGCAAAAAAAGGTTCAAGTACAAAGGTCTCTTTTTTTTTTTTGATTGCGGAGCTATTAGCTCGAACAAGCCAAAATTAGGCCACCTTTTAGTTACAAGGATAGCTTAAATCATCGCGATGGATGATCTTTAAAAAATCAAACAGTGAGGGATGTTGACTCAACAAGAACCTCGACTGAGTTATAGACAAATGCGAAAGTACAAGGGTCTCTTGATGTATTAAGCCTATTTCAAGAAGTTGAAAACCCTCCAATTATCACAACTTTGAGCTTCCCTTTAAATTCTATTTAGAAGAGATTAAAAGTTCTTTTTTAGATTACATCGTGAGATGAAAGGTCCTCCTCGGCGTTTGATATTAGATGAGATTTGGGACCACGTAAAGATTTGCCTACCGTGATGGAGGACCCTCATTCTGAAATTCAAGGGTATATGGAACTTCATAAAGTGGACAAAATAGAGTATACTAGTTGTACCCGGCGTGCTATGCACGACTTGTATTTTTAAATTTATTATACAATATATAATAAATAGAATATTAATGTGAAATGTATAATAAAGGTTTTAACATAATTTGATTTCATCGAATATTATAAATTTTTAATTGTTAAATGATTAATTGAGAATATATTATTATGCAAACGACGGACTTATAATTTATATTCAATAAAATACATTATTATCCAATTTATATTTACTTATATTAATTTTAGTATGCAAAGCATCAGCTTCATATACCCAAATTAAACTTGCAGTTATTTTAATGGTAATATTTAAAGAATAATATTTTACCTCATTATGTATGAATAGGCCAAAAATATCTTATTCAAATATAATATATTTCAAAAATCATAATATGATGAATCTAGAAAATATTAGGAAATTAATAGAAAGGTTAAAAACAATTTATAAAAAATATAAGGTGGAGTGAGAATCAAAAAGTATTATTCAAATAAAATATTAGGAAATGAATAAATGTTAGGTATATGACTTCCAATTGTTTTATTCAAATACAAAAAATAGAATACCATGGCTTATTGATTCTACAAGAATAAATACGATTAAATATTATTGAACCTCCAAAATTAAAAATTATTGTGGTGGCCTATTTAAGAAAAATAAAATTAAAGATAGATGGCTTTAAAGATAAAATTGAGGATTAGATAGTTAAGAAAAATAAAAAAATATAAATTTGTTATTATCTAATTGAGTTGGAAAAACATAATTACGATAGTATCACAAATAGTTAATATATACACTAATTTGAGTTTAAAAGGGCTAAGATGCAATAAATGAAATTATAAATTTATTATTATCTAATTGAGTTGGAAAAACATAATCAAGATAGATAATATCTTTATAATACAATTATTTTTTAAAGGGCTACATTGTTATTTGTTAAAATAGTATGGAATATAAAGTTATGCTATAAGGTGGGGTATATAAAATTAAAGCTAAAATTATTTAAGGAATATAAAATTAAAGATAGATGGCATGACTTTAAAGATAAAATTGAGGATTAGATAATTAGGCAAAATAAAAAGATATAGAGGTGTTATTATCTATTTGAGGTGGAAAAAAAAATTAAATATAAAGTGGGGCCAGAATCAACGTAGTGGCTCGAAAACGGTCGGCTTTTATAATATATATTGGTTTTGGCAACTGTCATATTGGAAGACAAATTTAATTCATCATAATCTTATGTCATGCACATTGAAAAAATGTTTTTCATAACGTTTTTAATAAAGTTTTGGATATCAAAGGGAAGTCGAAGGACACGTCAAATGGCCATCAAGACATCCAATTATATTGTGATCGTCTAGAACTTACGATTGATGAAGATTATTCTAGTCCAAACCCCGAAACAATTTATACGGTCATAAAAGATCAAGGAAAACAAATTAGTGAGTATATCACAACTTTGAAATTTCCAGATGGGTATATTTCTAACATTAGGTGTTGTGTTCAAATGGATGAGTACAAGCTGATTGGTACGAAGAGTCACGGTTGTCATATATTTATACAAAGATTGATTCCAATTGCTTTCAAAGAAATTTCCAAATGGGCCCTTAACTAAACTGAGCCAATTTTTTAATCCTTATGCTCACCAACATTGTTAGTTGCATAGACGGAGGAACTAGAAAGGGAAACTCCTTTGAGTTTATGCAAGTAAGAGAGAATTTTCCCTCTTCATTCTTTAATGCAATGGAACATTTATTGGTTCACTTGTCATTCGAGGCAAATGTTGCAAGACCGGTTCAATATCATTCGATGTATTCGTTGGTGATAATTTTCTAAGTATCTTTCCTGTATTGGTAGTGCAGCCTTAATATATATATATATAGATAGATAGATAGAGAGAGAGAGAGAGAGAGAGAGAGAGAGAGAGAGAGAGAATTAGGTTCTAGTAATACCCCATCTTAGAGTGTTACAGAGTGAATAGATTTCAACCATTGGATCAAAACAAGATCTAGGGTCAAGATTAAAGATGAAAGGGGAATTAAAAAAAAATTTAAAATTGCAAATATATTTCTCTCTCCATATTTCCATGAAATCTTTTTTATGCAGTCTTTATCCTCAAAATCCCGTGTTTATCGAGTTCCAATTCATAGTTCCCCAAAACCTCTCAAATTCGATTTTGCAGAAATCAACCACCCTGTCTTCATCGTCTCGTCTCCGGCATCTCCGCCTACACCGACTCGTCACCGGCGTCTCTGCTTCCACCGAGTCGTCTCGGCCTCTCCGCCTCCTCCGAGTCGTCTCCCCTGTCAGTCTTTGTCGTCCCTCACCTCAAACCTTCTCAACCCGCAGATCTCGTCGCCGTTCTCCAGCGAAACCCGCAGATCTTCGTCCGGCTCAACCCGCTCAACCCGCAGATTTTCTGTCCGGCTCAACCCGCAGGGCTTCGTCCGGCTCAACCATTCTCCGTCATTCTCGCTTGCCTTTCGTCCGGCTCAACCCCCTGTCAGTCTTCGTCATTCATCGGTAAGTCAATTTTGGTTCTAATGTCTTCAATTCTAGTCATATTTAACACTATGCTAGTTTGATTTAGTTTGATTTAGTTGTTAATTTGAGTTAGGGTTTTAATAATTCCACCATTGACAACTATGCAGTTCTAGGTTTTTTGTCAAGGTCGATTTACCATTTTAATGGCTCCAAAGAAGAATAGGAAATTGGTTAAAGGTATGTTGTTTAGATTTGTGTTGTTTGTGATTTTGATTCATGAAATTTGGTTTTGTTTGTGATGTTGATTAATGGAATTGGGTGTTATTTGTGATTGATTCATGAAATTGGTTGTTGTTTGTGTTGTTGATTCATGAAATTGGGTGTTGTTTGTGAGGTTTCATGAAATTGGGTGTTTATGATGTTGTTTCATGATTTTATGTGTTGTTTTAGGATGTTGATTAATGAATTGAGGTGTTTGGTTGTTGTTTTTTTGAATGTTTGTTTGTATTGAAGATTTTGATGAATCTTCCCGCTCTATATTTGAAATGTACTTTTTAGATGTGGTTGAATAGTTTATTGGTTATGGTCCCTATTGTGTCTGTTAATGATTTGTATGCATAGAAATCGATTCCATATGCACAGAAATCACATGCTTAAGTTTGTGCACTTGTATGCATGGAACAAAGTAGGTGTATGCATGAAACAGAATCGTGTATGCATGGTTCAGAGTCGTGTGTTCATGAAATAGAAATCTATATGCATGAAACAGAGTATTGTATGCATTAAGCGGAATTGTTTTGGCTTGAGTAATATTTGAATCTATTTTTATACTCAATGCAGGATTGAACAAAAATGCCCAGAAAGTAAGGGACATTGAAGATCCGAACGTATCGAGTGTTAAAGGAAGTAAGGAATTTGTTTAAAGTTGAGTTGTGGATATAACATTTTGGTTAATTTTTTGTTTGATTTATCCATTGGCCTGATGCAGAATCGTCTAAAAGGAAAGAAGCGGCAGCCCCTGTGGCTGCGAGAGAAGTACGGGAAGCCAAAAGGACGAAACGGATTCAAGAATCGTCTAACGTTGATGCAAAATCGTCTAAGAAATCAAGGAAGCGGGGTGTTGGCTATGATCGACTCCATCATAGGAGTTGTGTTAAGCTTATTACCGAAGCCGCTAATCATATGTCTGACGAGCAAAAGAAAGCAGTTGAATCAATCGGACTCGGGAATTTATTACGTCTGCCCTTCTCAGAGATCCCAAGGTAAAAATCCAACTTTGCACACGTATGCAACAATATTTGTTTTTGTATTCGTCAAAAGTGTATACGTATGCGTCAACTTGATCTGTATTCAATATCTATATAGTGATATGCATCAACCGCATGTCTGTATGCATCAAACGTTTATATGTATTCATTGTATGCACATGTTCTTGGGTTTATGGTTAGTTCAGAATTATGATGCTAGGTGAGGTCTTATTGAGATGGCGGATGGCACTGCTCTCCCAGTTACTGAGCAAGATGTCGAGATATGCCTTGGACTTCCACGTGGTCCGAATCAGATTGTCAAGAAAGCAGTGAAAGAAAACAAGGAGTTAGTTGATGAGTGGAGGGAGCACATTGGGCAGAAAGATCGATTATATTCGTCAAGGCCATCACATTTGTTTGAGGCGATGTTTTTTAAGGAAGATGAAACCGGTGTGATGGAGGACAAAGAATCAAGAGATGCATGAAAGCAAAGATACAGTGACGAGATTCGATGGTTCATTCGTGACTTCTGTATACTTGTGTGGTCGTGCATGATAGAGGCTCACCAAAGCGGTGCTATCAACCAGAACATGATTTTGCCTCTTGATGTCATTGCTGATATGCAATCATACAGCTGGTGTCGATTTGTTATATCATGTCTTAATGAGGCTAAAGCAAGTGGGTGAAAAACCTTGAGAATGCACTATTCATGGGATGCATTTACTTCTTGACGATAAATTTCTATAAATTAACTTTCATACTATATGTTTTTTTTCATTTATGTGTTGTTTTAATCAAATAAATTTGTGCAGGTTCATTATTTGGATAGGGTTGTTAATTACCGTCAAAGGGATGTGGAAGTGAGATCTATCCCGACTTTCGTTGGTTGGGATGATGCGATCATCAGGAAAAGGGAGGACTTAGAAATGAATCGTGGTGGTTTTAGACGTGGTTTGGTTAAGAACAACAAACCATGAATCGGGTCCTCATTGATGAACCACGAACAAAAGAGTCTTCACCGCCAACAAAAGATGCTTCCAAGGAGGGTGGAGGCATCCAAGATAGTCAATCAAGCCAAGATAGAAAACATAACGAGGTATTCGAATTTGTTTTTTGAATTGTGTTATTTTTAATATTGTGCATCCAACAGGTATCTGTATTCATCAACCGTGTACATGTATGCATCAAACTGGTTCGTGTATTCAATAGCTTTACATATATATGCATCAAACCTATGTCTTTATGCATAAAACGTTTTTTTAATTATATAATTTTGTTTATGTGTCTGTTTATTCAAGATTTCAATGTCTCATTTGGCCAAGCTTTTAGGAATTTGCTGAAGGATGTAATCATAGTTTCTGATATAATAAAAAACATTCCCGATGTAACAAACAAGGTGTCTATTACCATTGCGGAGGGAGTGAAATCAATCTTTAGTGCAAAATCCAGCTTATCTCATGTTACCGATGCTCCTACTCAATTCGGTAAAGTACTATCCAACGAAGGTGGGAATGCATGGACAGATGAGGAACTTGACAAAGTTATGATAGACTATGAGAGTGCTTTGCAGAAGAGGGATGACATGGTTTATTTTGATCTTCCTGATCTGTTTGGTATAATCTTTGCTGACATTTCTCCTATTAAGGAAAATATTCAAGCAGGTCCATCTGGACTTGGTCGTGGCATGGATATAGTGCAAGTACGAAACATTCAAATTTACTTACTTTTATTACTGGTTTCAGCATATAGATGTTTTCTATTTTATGTTAGTAATACGCATTTGTGTGATTTCAGGATAACATTTAAAATGATGCAACCATGGAATCCTCTTATGAAGATGCAAACGATGACATGGTATTCATTGTTTTTCTGTATTCAATACTTTTTCCTAATTTCTTAGAAATTAGCATTCTTATATCTCATTTAAATTAATCAGGATAATTTTCAGAGCAAGTTTGATGATGATAATTTGCAACAGAATGATGACACACATGCTGCCATGCACGATGCAACACACATAGAGGTACGACTCTAAACTCATGCTCCTAATCAGTTTGTACGCCTTTAGTCTCCTGCAAATTTGATTTTTTTTTTACGTAGGTACAAGAGGCAGCCAAATCTGCTGGTGCGATTTCAGATAAGACTGTTGCCCCCGTAAATGATGTTGCAACTGATCCTAACAATGTATGCAATAAATTTTACACTTATATGCATTGGGGTAATTTCCTTGTAAACATATCCATAAATTATACAATTATATGCATTTGGGTTATTTTTTTGTGTAGGAAAAGGTGGCATCCAAGTCTGCTGGTGCTGGTGAAAGGGTTGTATCCCGTTTACCAGAAGTTTCAACTACGACAATCAATGTATGCAACAGTACGTTCGAGTAAACATATGTATAATTTCTACAATCATATTCATCAGTTATATATACATATGCATTTAATTTTGATATAATGTTTTGTTGTTTCCTAATAGGCTAATGACATAATTGGCGGTGTTAATGAGATTATGGAATCCACCGAAGCCGAGCATAGAGATGAGGGTACCACAGTTGGTCACAATGAGGAGGGCAATGTGCAAGCTAAAAGCAAGGGAAAGAAAAAGATCACTCATACCTATGCCAAGAAAGGGGTAAGCTTGAGGAGGAGTCAAAGACTTAAGATGTAGTGATAATTGCCACTCTTACTTGTTTTTGCTCATCTTTATTTACGTAAGTATGATTGGATGATTAACATGTAATATTTTGCATAATTGACTTGGCTTTTATGCATTTTGTTGGATGATACTTGGGGTTGCACGTAGTTGGATGATGAACATCTTTTATGTGATACTTGGCTTTTATGCGTTGATGATGTAATAAGTTTACGTTTTATGTGGTGTGCAATGTGTTTGTTACCATAATAGAGTTTTAGTTCTGCATATAGGTGTTCTTATTTTGTATACATGTGTGGTTCTGTTGCATATGATTCGAATTATTTTCATTTATGCATACATGTCGCACATATATTCATCCACTTGTGTACCGTTTATGATGCATTTATCTTATTTTAAAAAAGAACATGATAAAAGCAGAAACGAGATTGAAGGTGGGAACTTCAAGACTCCAGTTGCAGATTCTAAAAAGTTAGGAAAGCGGGTAACGAAACTGTCAAGGTTAGAAAAAAGCCCATATATTTACCGCGAAGTAGATGCTACTTCAAAACTTTCTACAGAGGAGATCAATATAATGACTTACATTGGGATCAAGTGTGACAACAAGTAAGCCACTACCCTTGAAATAATATCTTCATTATTGATATTTCGTTGGCATGTTCAGTTAATTCTTGGTGTATGCCTCCTTCATCAGGAAAATCGTCTTCTCTAGAAGTGAATTGCCATTATATGGAGAGGATTTCAAAACTCTAGCAATTCCAGACCAAGAAGTCAACATATCAATATTGGATCTGTGGTGTACAATGTTGAACCAAAAAGAGATCCTCCGCGATAATGGGTCACCTAACAGGCTGTTTGTTTCTCCACACCGTACTGTAAGTTTTATTTTTAACTTATGCACTTATTTCATATGCATGAATTTAAGGTTTTATATGCAATATTTTGAAATGTATATTCATATACACATAAACTATATATAAGTAAATTGACAATCTGCTTTCATCTTACAGTGGGCCTCGTTATTCAATGACAATTCGGATGAATATGACCAATCATACAATCCGTTCAAGGAAGAATTGGACCACCTTATCTCGTATGAGAACACTGATGTTACATGCGCTGATGCACATCTGGTAAGTATTTAAAACTCATTAAAAATGAAATTATGTGATGTAGACAGATTTTTTTCATGACTACTTGAAAGATCAGGGCCTTTATGAAAGAGCTTATTCTGTTAAAGGAAAGAAACCAAAAGTACTACAAATGAAGTGGCGGAATGCGACAAACAAGGTTGACTGCGGTGTGTACTTGATGCGACATCTAGAGACATACAAGGGTCAAAATGTCAGGGGATGGGATTGTGGGTTGGGATCAAAGAAGGCTATTTTCAACCTACGAGCGAAGTACACCCATGCACTCCTTTTAGGTGATCTGAATGAGTTGGCGGGAGATGTCAAGAGAAGAGCTCGACTGTATGCATCGGAAAAGGCTGCACACACGAGGTCAAACTAGAGGGCAAACATTGAACATTATTTTTATTGACATTATATGGTATTCCATGTTTTTAGTACTCATTGATATTGAATACATACAGATACGTGTTTATGTAGATGGTTTAATTACATTATTTTAGTATTCCACGTATTTGGTATTCATTGCTTTTGAATACATACGGATACTCGTTTGATGCATACAGATGCCCGTTTCATGCATACAAATACCCGCTGTTGTTGGTGATATACACATACACTTGTCAACAAACTTCGTTAATGCGAGTACATGTCAAATTTGCAATATTCGAATAAGGCGTTCATGTTAATTGTTCATGACAGTTCCTATTCATTGATCATGATAGCTCATATACATATCAATCAACCATATTTGGATATGAAAAAACGGGCATCTGTATGCATCAAACGGGCATCTATATGCATCCAAAGGGTATCCGTATGTATTCAATATCAATGAATACCAAAACCGTGGAATGATAAATGATGTCAAGAAAACACATACATATAGTTCAACATGTTATGCATAAACAATTTTCATGAACAATTCCATATTCTCTAAATCACTATTGTTGAAGCATACTTGTTGAATCATGGTTTGAAACACAAGTTTATTTTGGAAGCACCTATTCAGAATCAGTCTCGTTGAACGCCTTGTTCATTTTGCAATTACGACTATCATGACCTGCATACTCTCCACATGTCCTACACTTCCTTTTCCCCTTCTTTTCTTGTTTTTTTTATTCCATCCTCTTTTCCGCTGTGGATTCTTCTACCACCAGTTCCACTCCCCTTTTTTTTGCCTTAGCTGGCGGCTTAACGACAATTTCTTTGGGCTTCGCAACCCCTGCACAATGGATGCATTCGGTTTATAAATACATGCATACACAAGTAAACTTGATGCATACGTATGAATAAGTAATGCATATACCTGCAAAACTCTCCACCATCCTATCTATTGTAGTTTCGTTTTCGTCAGTGATGTTGTCATGTTGTACGTTATACCCCTTTTCAATTTCAATCAACTTTCCATGAAAATCTTCCAATTGTTCTTTGTTATCTTGAACAACCCCAATGCAAGACAACATAGTAGACCAAACTTGGCTAACCAAGGCCTTATTCTCCTCTTGTGCATCACTTTGATGCAACACATCTTCTAATCCTGGGCCACTTACTTTTTTCGCAGCACCTTTTAACCATCGTGGAAGTAGTAGACAAGACGGTATCTCTTCCTTTCCAATAGACTTTAGAGCACTAAAAATATGGCGACAAGGTATACCAATCTTAGTGAACATTAAGCAGTCGCAACATGTGAACCCATCTGATCGCCGGTGTTCCACTTTATATATGTCACCGTTGCTCTCTCGTATGTCATAAACCACATACTCTGCCCCTAAAAATTTATTGAACATATTAATATATGATGACAACATAAGAATATACGAATGTGGAAGAAAATAGTACCTTCCGTTTCTGATTTCACACTACAGTAGAAACATGATGCATATATCTCATCTTGAACTTCTGAAAATATACGCAGTGTGTACTTCTCAGCTGCATTCTTCTCGATGTTCAGAGGTGTTTTGTACTCTGGTCTCTTGGTGTCCGAGTCAACATCATTCTTTAACTGATTGTGACGTTGGCTATCCATTGCTGTCTCAAAATTCATTAATAGCTCAACAAAGCTGAATTACTGTTTGAATACCGTCCGAAAAAACTATTTTGTGACTCTGAAATTGACGTAGTTCTAATCAGACTACCGAGTAGGATGTCCCTAATATATGCCGGCACCCATAACGATCTGAGTGCATACATGTCCCCAAACCATGGTTTATTCTCCAAGCCATAATCTTCCACAAATTGTTTCCATCCAGTTTCAAACTCGGTTATGGTGAGATTGTCAGACCAAACCAATCCTCCCATTGTCTTTCTAAATCAGCCAGAATTGATTTTCTTAGCACCTACTTTCACTGAAACCTTCTCCATGATATGCCACATGCAAAACCTATGTCTTGTTTGTGGAAATACCTGCATACAGATGGAATAATCATGCATACAATCATTATAAATTTGAATATTGAAACCGGAGTTCTCAAGTGTGTTACTATACCTTCTCAATTGCAATTTTCATTGCAGGATCCTGGTCAATAACCATAATCCTTGAGTTCTTGTCCATAGATTGTTGGAATTTTTCGAACAACCATGTGTAAGATTCAATGTCTTCCTTCATCGACAACCCACAAGCAAATGTCATGCTCTTTTTCTGGTTATCCATACCGGTGAATGGCGCAAAAACCATACAATATTTGCATAGGCAACAAGAAAGAGCCAAACGGATTTTAAAAAAAAAACATCATATAATGCATACACCTTATCATAGAATGCATACACCTTATCATTCTATGCATACATATCGCAATGAATATGAATATAAGAACGATTACGATATAATATGAAACTACGAGAGGCTTACTTGTTTGTTCGGTAGGTTGAATCGAATGAGATTACATCTCCAAATGCTGCATAGTTCTTTCTAGATATTGGATCGCACCAAAATAATCTCCTTAACTGACCAAACTCGTTGACATCATATTCGAAACAGAATGCACTGCACACATCTTTCCTTTTCTTGAACCTACCAATAACCATCTGAGCATCAACTTCATTTATGTAGGACATCAAATTCCTTTTGAAGTTTTTGAAATCGGATTGCATAGCTCCAACATGACAGTATCCTCCAACCATTTCTTTCAAAAGTTTGCATGATTTCACCGGTCCTAAGTTTGCCCTTGCACAACTCAGCAGGAACTTTTGATGACCGATGTTAAGCTTTCTATTTGACTTGAGAAGATGCCTTGCGAAATAGGGAACCATATCATGGTTGTGACGCTCTTCAAAAACTGTGCACTTGTAAGCTTCATTCAACCGAGGAGCCTTGATTACGAATTTTGCAAAACATCCTACTCTGTTGGAAGATGTATTACGAGTATTTTCAGAATTCTTTGGTTGATTGAAACCTTCCCTCGTGCATACGTAGTATTGCTCCCTAATAATTTTTGTTCTGGCAAACTTATGGTGCGTACTTCTGCGAACATCGAATCCAACATTCTTTGCATAATCTCTGTAAAATTCCTCAGCATCCTCTACACGATTAAACATCGTACTCCCTAGGTTTTATTGTCGATGGACACCTTGGAACCCAATGTTTGGTGTTGCCGTTGCCCATATCTTGGACGCAATCTGCCCCATATAGTAAGTCTTGATCAACCTCATCAACTAGTTCGTCCATTTCATCAATATCATTATCGGACAAGTCGATTTGATCATCATTCAAATGAGCATAATCATCATCTTTTCCTGATTTCCATGCACAAAAACAATATGTCATTGCTTTATCAATAATCAATGAAATATTTGTTATTATGAATATGCTACTATATCGTATGCATAATCGTGTGTTACAAGATGCATATAGCTTCAATAACAATGCATACAATTATTCTCGCATACACCTAATCAAGCATACGTGTACTTGAAATATGAATATACAACAAACATGTTTGCATACATATACTATTATCACGAATATAAAACTTTTTAATTCATACCCATCGACTGCATTTTGTTTATTATATTGATGCGTTCATATGTATTTACACATGCATACAAGGGATAACACATGCATATGAAATTATAGATAATTAATTGCATACGGGTAACTTCAAGATGCATATGAAGTACTACAGTATGCATACTAGATATACATTCGTTTTGTTGCTTTATATTACCTTTCTCCACGTGTGACAGCTCTGGAAAATGCTTGATCTTTGTAATTTCGACAAAATATCCCGTGATACAGGCCTAAATCATGAAGAAGCTATATGTGAATATGGATTTTAGGTCGGGATATGCATATATAGATAGAACGAGTTTTTACCGGAAAATGCTTGAATCTCCAGCGTCCTCAACACCAATAGATGTTTCTCCGTTTACGTTTTCGCCTGGAATTACCTTGCCGGTGAATATGGGCATCGGTTTTGCAGATTTATGTCGTCGAAGCTTTGAAATAACTCGCCGGTGAAAGTTTTTTAGGTGCCGGTGAAGGTTTTTGGAGTCGCCGTGAAGGATTTTGGGCGTCGGATTCCTGCACGATTTTGAAGTTGCCGGTCAAGCTTTGAAGTGCAGAATTTTCTGCATGTTATTGCAGAAATTGTGAGATTATGCAACCATTTCTGCACGATTTTGGCAAAATTACCGGTAAAATTTTCTACACGATTTTTTTAATAGCAGATTTGCTACAATTTTGCACGTAATTTACCAGATTTTGCTCCCACCTTTTTCCATTTCAGTTATGCATGATTTGTTTGGCTGATTTTTTCTCATAATAATTGAAATACGCCATATCAATCTCACCATCAATTTTTGTTGATCCAATGGCTCACATTTATTCACTCTGTAGCACTATAAGAGTTGTCTTATTTGAACCCACCTCTCTCTCTCTCTCTCTCTCTATATATATATATATATTAGCATGCTCATAGTTTGTTTGTCATTTTTTAGGTTCAAGCATAACTTGAAAGAGAATTTAAGCAATCAATGCAAAACATATCTGATGTCATGCTTTTTAGTTGGTTTCCATTGTTTTCTAGGTAGTTTTAGTATTTTCTAGTCTTTTGTTGTTGTTTTGCATATGGTTTCAACTCTCTTTCAAGGGTTGGAGTCATTTGTGTTTTTTTTTTTTGTGTTTTGTAGGTATTTGGAGCGTTATGGAGGAGATTTATAGGTCTTCTAATGTTTCTAAAAGGTAGCTTTAGAGTGATGTGGTGGCGGTATGAGCTAGAGACAAGAGAAGTGAAGTTTTGGAGATCCCACGTGATTCAAGGGGAGTTAGCAAGATGAAGATGTCTTAGAAGGAGCTAAAGGAAGTCTAAGAAGACCAAGAACAATCAAGAAAGGAACATCAAAGAAAGGTCGAACGTTAGGACAAGCATCGGCTAGGGTCATTAACGACCTACCTTGGGTCGTTACAAACCACCCCTGGGGCTGATGACGGGAAACTTGTGTCCTAAGTAATTACCTTAAAAGATTTTATATTTATGGGTCTTTAAAGATGGATTTTAGTTTCCTTATGAGAACATTCCTACCTCTATATAAGGGACATTAGGGTGCCTTTTCTAGGGACTTATCATCATTATCTTGGAGATTGAACTTATGTTTTAGGATTATTCCAGGCTCTTGGACATGTTTTGAAAGAGTTTTGGAAGATTTGTTGGAGAATTGTAAGTTTGTTTCTTTTAATTGAAGTTTGCACCCTTTTACCCTTCTGGCGTCTGATCGGTTCGGAATACGAGGGTCAAAATTCAATTTATAACCAAACCTAGTTGAAGTACAAGGTAGGGTGTCGAACACTCGGGAGTTCGTGTGATGAGTGCACCTAGAAGACTCGAGAAAGGGAAAGAAAAGATAAAAACAAGGAAAAACAAGAGAAACCACTCGGGACCGACATTGTCACTTCGGGCCCGAGGTGGATCGACAGAGAAATGCACGGGACCGACACAGTTGTAAGTCGGGCCCGAGGTCTGGGAACGTCGAACTGCAAAAATGGAGAGATAGGTCTTGGGTTTTTGGGTTCCTTCTCTAGTAGATGTGGGTAATTCCACCCCAATTCAACCACTAAGTGTTGATCCTCGTGAGATCGAGGTTGTTCGCCTCGGTCCCGCCACTTCTACACATCGACCTTAGGGAATTTTACCTCCCTTTCGATGCAAGGTCAAGTGATAGGCAAAAGATCGCTTCCGTTCACTCTTGCCAATCACAAGCCCTTGATCCCTTGCTTCCACAATGATGTCTCTCAATTTGGTGGTGTTTTAGTGGTTAATTTCCTTTGTAAATAAGTGTCTTTTGTTCCTTTCTTTGTTAGTTTCGTCCCTTTTTAGCTTAGTTCCCGGTTTCCCACGAGATTCGGAGACTATGCTAGTTTGTTGTGGTTTATAGGTAAAATGGCGCATTTGAGGACGTTTTGGAGGAGTTTATAAGGAGGAGCTAAGCAAGGGAGTCAAGGAGCGGAAGAGCCATGCAAAGAATGAAGAGGAACTCAAGGAATACCAAGAAGAGAAGAAGGATCGAGGCCCTGGACCGAGATACTACAAAGTCGGGCCCGAGTTCGAGCACCAGAGTATGGGACCGACGTTCCCAACGTCGGGCCCGATGTCCGCCCGCGTCGGTCCGAGTCGGCAAAGGAAAGGATTGGGCTCCAAGGCACAATATTGTGATCTTCCAATTTTGCCCTTCTTCTAATTTTGGAATTCCTTGGTCCCCAATCCAAGAGGGAGGATAATTAGAGGTGATTAGAGAGCATTAAGAGAGGGGATCAACCAATCACACACAGAAAAAAACACTCTCAAAGGCTCAAGGAAGACTTGGAGAGCAAGGAGAAGAGAGGAAGAGGAGAAGAGAGAGAGATCGGTGGAACTAGAGAGGAGATTAGTGAGTTTGTACTTGTTTTGCTTTGGTTTTAGTAGAATTAAGACTTGGATATTGTGAACCCTTTTGGATTTGAATGCAATTTAGCTTTGATTTGAGTTTGATGATTGAGATTTGCTTGCTTTGCCATTTGATTGCTTTTTACTCTTACTTGATGGAGTAGATTCCATAGTCTTGGGCTATGGGGGAAACCCCTAGCTAGGATTGGGTAGGAACCCCCAATTCCATAGCCTTGAGTGCTTGATCTATGAATCCTCTCTAAATTGAGCTTCAATTCTCTTGTGGGAACAAGGGATCTAGGGCTTGTGATTGGTAAGAGTAAGCGGGAGCGATCTCGGACCCATCACTAGACCTAGCATCGAAGGCGAGTGGAAACTCCCTTAGGTCGAAGTGTAGAGTGGAGGGATCGAAGGCAAACAACCTCGATCTCACAAGGATCATCACTTATTGGCTGAATTGGGGTGGAATTACCCAAGTCTAGTTAGGGAAGGAACCCAAAAACCCCAAGACCGATCTACCAAATTTGCCTAGTTCGAGTTACCCAGTACATCGGGCCCGACGTTGTGTGTGTCGGTCCCGGCCAAATCAACCTCGATCCACCCTCGGACCGAAGTGACCAGTGTCGGTTCGAGGTGTTCTCTTTGATTTTCCTCGTTTTTACCTTTCTTTTACCTCTTTTTAGTCTTTTGGGTACTCTCAACGCACGAACTCCCGTGTGTTCGACACCCTACCTCTTTTACTACAATTCGGGTTCGGTTTATAAATTTAAATTTTGATATCATCCGATCCGGACGACACCCCATCAGAATTTTGGCGCCGTTGCCGGGGAGTTCTACTTGTTTGATGTACCCTCTTTTGTTGAGTCTTTGATTGGTAGTGATTTGGGTGAGGGACTAGCCCAAGCCCTTTGTTTGTTTTCATTCGGTTTTGTTTGTGTCTTTGGTTATAGGTGTATGCGTGCTCGTTCCGTCCGAGGAACATTTGAGCTCGACTTTGTGTGTGATCCGGAGAGCATCATCAAACAAGCTCGAAAGAAGAAGAGAATGGCGGACCAAGCTCGTGATGATGAGGTCGAAAGGATGAGGGCCGACATGGCTCGAATGCAACTTGAGATGGCGAACCGAGATGCCGAGGCTAGGAGAGAGCGTGAGCAAAGGATGAGATTGGAGGCTCAAATCAACACTCAACCCCGGAATGCAAGACAATACATGCATCCGGAGTTGAAGGTGCCGGAACCGGCCATCGTTTTGCCGGAGGTGTCAAAGAACTTTGAGATCAAAACTCAATTTATCTCACTCATCAAGAGGGACCAATTTCAAGGGAGACCGAATGAGTGCCCGATCGAGCATGTGAAGCAATTCAAGAATCTATGTGAGACCATCTCGACGGATGATGAGACACTTGAGTACGTGCTACTCAAAGCCTTCAAGTGGCCATTGGGAGGCAAGGCATTGCATTGGTTGGAGAGTCAAGCACCTCGTTCCATCACATCATGGAGGGCTCTCAATGAAGCATTCTTGATGAAGTTCTTTCCGCCCACCAAGACGACGGAGCTTAGAAGGAAGATAGCAAGCTTTCAACAAGGAGCCCACGAGCCACTCTTCGAGGCTTGGGATCGGTTCAAGGAAATGTTAAGGCAATGTCCAACGCATGGGCAACAACCTTATGTCCTTCAAGACATATTCTTCCAAGGAATCAACCCCGCCAGCAAGGACAAATTGAACCTTCACACCGATAGTGGGTTCATTGACTTACCACCGGAGCAAGCGTGGGAGTTGCTAGAAAAGCTCTCCGATTATGAAGCCATGTACGGAGTGAGTCAAGGGAACAAGGAGGCAAGAGTCCATGGAGATGGTGCGAAGAGGCTCTACGATCCAAAAAGTGAAGAGGTGGATAAAGATGTGAAGATCCAATTTCTAGAGGATGAGTTGAACAAGATGAGGAGGAAGATGAGTCATCTCCAACAAAACTCGAGAGGTTGTGAAGAATGTGGTTCTTTGAAGCATGAAGCCCAAGAGTGTCCAAATGAGCGCCAAGTTCGTTTGACCGAGCAAATCGAGGAGGCACACTATGTTCAAAGGAACTACGGAGGAAGGGCCAATTTCAACAATGGAGGAAGGTGGAACCAAGGCCAGGCCAACGGCTACAACAACAACTTCAACCAAAACGAGCCAAGGGCCCAACCACCACCATACCGACCTCTGGGATTCTATGAGCAAACACCACCATGGGCTCAAGACTTGAAGAATCAATTCACCAACATGGAGAGAAGATTTGATGATCAATTCAAAGAGTTGGGTGTTTGGAGAAGGCAAGTGGACAACCAATTTGTTCACATGGCGAATCAACTTCCAAGAGAGGAGGGGAGACTCCCGGGCCGACCCGAGGAGAACCCCTGTGCCCCACAACAACAAAATGAAGTTCGAGCCATAGGATTGAGGAGTGGACGGAGTTTGCCCGAACCACAAGTTCCAAGGACAAGAGATGAAGGTCGGACCGAGTTGCCCAGTAACTCGGGCCCAACGTGCCATGACATCGATCCAGAAGACAGAGGAAGTCCCCTGAGCCGGACCGAGGAGGAGCATAACTCGGGCCCGACATGCCCTGTAGTCGGCCCGACGTACCTAGATGTTCCCTGCTCCAGGACCGAGGTTCCTGAAGTCGGTCCCGAGGTCGATCCGTCGTCGATCCAAACTGAAAATGTTGAGAGAAATCAAGATCGGTCCAAGGAGGTGGATTTAACCAAGAAACAAGGTACCACAACTCTTCCTTACCCATTGAAGAAGCCCAAGGAGATTGTTGAGGGCAAGTTTAAGAGGTTCTTAAAGCTCTTGCAAGGTTTGAACATCACCATCCCATTCACCGACGCTCTAAGTGAGATGCCATCCTATGCAAAGTTCTTGAAGGAAATTTTGAACAAGAAGAGGTCAATTGTGGAGATGCAAGACGAAGTGAAGATCTTGGAGCTACCTCAAAAGCTAGGTGATCCCGGAAGATTTGCCATCACCGTGGGGATTGGATCCCAAAACTTTAAGGCTCTTTGTGATTTAGGAGCAAGCATATCGGTTATGCCCATGAGCATATGGAGAAGGGCTAAACTCGGAGATATGGAACCGGTTGATATGAGTCTTACTATGGCCGATGGTTCATCTACAAAGGCCACCGGAATTCTAGATGACGTCCCGGTTCGAGTTGGGAGATATTTTGTACCCGACGACTTTGTGATCCTTGACATGAAAGAAGATCCGATGGTGCCCATTATTCTTGGAAGGCCATTTCTAGCCACGGCGGGTGCCAAATTTGATGTAAGAAATGGAAAGGTGACTTTCGAGATTGGCGAGGATAAGGTGGAGTTCCATTTCAACAAGGCTCTTAATGAACCGGATGCTTTGGCAATCTTGAGATTGGAGGAAAGTGCCAAGTGTAAGAGAGAGGAGTTGGAACCCACAAGAGAGGAAGAAGCACCTTTGAGAAATCATGACATGATCAATGTTCAAGAACAAGAAAGAGAGTTGCTAGATCCATTGGAGAACCATGAAGAACCAAGAGATAGAAATAGCCCAAGAAGTCATGAAGAGTATCCTTCTCTATATCCTTTTGATGTGGGAGATTCTTATATTTGTTTAAGTGACTTGAAAGAGGATCTAGAGAATAGTTTCATTTGTGTGAGTGATTTGCAAGAAGATTTGAGTTATAATGTCATTGAGTCCCCTAGAAATTCTCTAGATTTTTGTGGTGTAGGTAATGAAGATCAACTTGAGAAGGAGCAAGAGGTGCCCACTTACACTTTGGAGGAGAAGAATGATGGAGAAGATGGATGCCACACTTTCATCAAACACAAATGGTGGTACCATGGCTATGAGGAGTGTGGAGATGCACACGACAAGGATGATCAATTCACCGTTTTTCACCCTCCTTGAAGGGTAAAGGTTAGAAGTCAAGCTAGTGACTTAAAAGAAGCGCTCCTCGGGAGGCAACCCGAGTTTAGTAGGTTCATTTTCGTAGTTTCTAGTTTGTTTTCCTTTGCCTTAGCTCAGATTCTTTCTAATCTCTCTTTAGCATGTGTTTTGTGGAATTGTGTGTTGTGTGAACTTCATGATCATGTGTGGTATTGGTGAAAATAATAAAAAGACTTGTGGGTAGAGAATTGCCAAGAAAAAGGATTTTAGGAAGCCAAACCGGGTAGGCCCGAGGTTGAGACGTCGGTCCGACACCTATTTGCCCGATCCGGTCCCAAGCCAATTCGAGAGGGGTGAGGGAGGTGGAGCAAGACAAGAACCACCAAGCTATGGAGGGTATGAAGGGTATGCCCAATGGTACGGGCCCGGAATGGTGTTCCCCGAACCTCAACAATCGGTGGACATGAACTTCTCGGCCAACCAATTAGCTCGCCTTCAACTTCAACAATCTAGCATGCTTCAAGAGGCACACCAAATCAACCTTCAACAACAACACCTCAACTTCCAACAACAACAACTTTCCCACCACCAAGAAGACTTCCAAGCTCAATTTGAAGAAGTGAACCGCAACATCGCTTACACTAGACGTGATGTGGAAGACTTGAGGGCGGTCGAGGACCAAAGATGGAGCGTCCAAGAGAGCTTTAATGAATGGATGACCGGGAACTTCTCTTCCCGTGAAGACCCTTTTCACGACCAAGTGTATGAGCGAGAGAGGCACGCACGGCTCCAAAGGAGACGCCGTCAAGGTCACCCTCCGAACTAAGCCTCAACATGCCATTCAAGAATAAGGAATTGTGAGCTCTCTTGACTCTTCTCTTTTACTTTTGAGTTTTGATTTCTTTTGATGAGGACATCAAAATTTTAAGTATGGGGTGGGTTAGTAGCTCATAGTTTCATGTGTAGTTTCATGTGTGTTTCTCTTGTTTTGTTAAGGGATGTTTTTCTTTATGGATTGTGGCATGATGTGATGCATGGATGATGATTGAATTTGATGGCATGAATTGATGAGTTTGTTTGTTTTGTTTTGAGAATTTTTTTTGCAAAAATCCATAAAAATTTGAAGAAATTGTGTGAAAAAGTCAAAAAGATTTTGTTTTGGACTAAGAATTCCCATCTTAGATGTCAATATGAAGGCTAATGATGATGTGAGCATGTAAAGTCCTTTGCATATTTTTGGATAGTTTAGCCTCTAAATGAATATTGCTTTTGATGTGATATCTTACATGTTTTTATTGAACACATGAGTTCTTGGATGAGTATGATGCAACTAAGCTAGAGTGAACCTTGTGAGATTATTTTTGGCCATTTGAGGGATGCTTGTTCGATTTTCTTGTGTTAATTAGCTCAAGCATGCTTAGTAAAACTTGCTATTGAGGTGTTTATCTATTTTTCAAGGCCAATATGAGATTTGTTCTATGCTTTGTCACATTGATTTGAACTTTATTTCATTTAGTCACAAAATATTCCATATCCTACCTTGAAGATAAACCGTTGTTTGTAGCCCCGTTTTAGCCTTAGACCTTTGTTTGAAACTCCTCATAAATATGATTCCTAGCCTATATGACTTGACCCTTATGGGATTGGACTTTAGTGAGAGGTTTGGAGTATATTTGAAGAGTTGAGATTCTTTTTGGTGAAGGGCAAAGAAGAATGGAGTTATAAACCAAGTGGGTAGTGCATCTTTGTTGTGAAGAAAGAAAGAAAAGTTGGAAAAAGTAGTGGATTGAAAGCAAAATGCTTAAGTGAAAGAAAAGGGTACCGACCGAGTTAAAGTGCACATCGGGCCCGACGTGTGTTGCAAGTCGATCCTAGTGGAAAAAGCGTGAAAAATCCAACAAAAAGTTTAGTGCAAAGATGAAGTGGAATGTTAAGTGAAATATGGAAAAAAAGAAAAGAAGAGGAAGAAAATCAAAGTCTTTTGGGAGTGTGAAGTGAAAGTGGAAGAAATTTGGTGAGAGACTAGAAAGTTCAATCCCCATTCTAAAGCATCACAAGACCAAAATGATTCCCACCTTGAGAAATACCAAAAGCCCCATTACAACCCGGCCGAATGGAACCTCTTTGAGGACCTCCATTGAGCCAAGTTCATATTCTTTGTGTGCATTGTAATAGGCATCTCTAGGTGGAGGAATTGGTGATATTAGCTTCAATAGTAAAGTCTTTACTTGCATGATTTTTGAGTATGAGTGTTCGTTGTCAAGCCTAAACACATGATGAGTGATACACATTTCTATGTCCCTAAAGTGAGGCTTGGTTGCATTAGATTTTATTCCTTGAACACTTGATCATGTGTGATGACGTAATCTTGCTAGCATGTCTATCACTTGTGCTTGATTGAGTTTTTCATATGAGGCTTTACTTGAAAATTGTGCTTCGGTCTTACTTACATTGTTATTGCTTGAGGACAAGCAAGTTTAAGTATGGGGTATTCTAATGTCTCTCATTTTGGTGGTGTTTTAGTGGTTAATTTCCTTTGTAAATAAGTGTCTTTTGTTCCTTTCTTTGTTAGTTTCGTCCCTTTTTAGCTTAGTTCCCGGTTTCCCACGAGATTCGGAGACTATGCTAGTTTGTTGTGTTTTATAGGTAAAATGGCGCATTTGAGGACATTTTGGAGGAGTTTATAAGGAGGAGCTAAGCAAGGGAGTCAAGGAGCGGAAGAGCCATGCAAAGAATGAAGAGGAACTCAAGGAATACCAAGAAGAGAAGAAGGATCGAGGCCCTGGACCGAGATACTACAAAGTCGGGCCCGAGTTCGAGCACCAGAGTATGGGACCGACGTTCCCAACGTCGGGCCCGATGTCCGCCCGCGTCGGTCCGAGTCGGCAAAGGAAAGGATTGGGCTCCAAGGCACAATGTTGTGATCTTCCAATTTTGCCCTTCTTCTAATTTTGGAATTCCTTGGTCCCCAATCCAAGAGGGAGGATAATTAGAGGTGATTAGAGAGCATTAAGAGAGGGGATCAACCAATCACACACAGAAAAAAACACTCTCAAAGGCTCAAGGAAGACTTGGAGAGCAAGGAGAAGAGAGGAAGAGGAGAAGAGAGAGAGATCGGTGGAACTAGAGAGGAGATTAGTGAGTTTGTACTTGTTTTGCTTTGGTTTTAGTAGAATTAAGACTTGGATATTGTGAACCCTTTTGGATTTGAATGCAATTTAGCTTTGATTTGAGTTTGATGATTGAGATTTGCTTGCTTTGCCATTTGATTGCTTTTTACTCTTACTTGATGGAGTAGATTCCATAGTCTTGGGCTATGGGGGAAACCCCTAGCTAGGATTGGGTAGGAACCCCCAATTCCATAGCCTTGAGTGCTTGATCTATGAATCCTCTCTAAATTGAGCTTCAATTCTCTTGTGGGAACAAGGGATCTAGGGCTTGTGATTGGTAAGAGTAAGCGGGAGCGATCTCGGACCCATCACTAGACCTAGCATCGAAGGCGAGTGGAAACTCCCTTAGGTCGAAGTGTAGAGTGGAGGGATCGAAGGCAAACAACCTCGATCTCACAAGGATCATCACTTATTGGCTGAATTGGGGTGGAATTACCCAAGTCTAGTTAGGGAAGGAACCCAAAAACCCCAAGACCGATCTACCAAATTTGCCTAGTTCGAGTTACCCAGTACATCGGGCCCGACGTTGTGTGTGTCGGTCCCGGCCAAATCAACCTCGATCCACCCTCGGACCGAAGTGACCAGTGTCGGTTCGAGGTGTTCTCTTTGATTCTCCTCGTTTTTACCTTTCTTTTACCTCTTTTTAGTCTTTTGGGTACTCTCAACGCACGAACTCCCGTGTGTTCGACACCCTACCTCTTTTACTACAATTCGGGTTCGGTTTATAAATTTAAATTTTGATATCATCCGATCCGGACGACACCCCATCACACAAGAGATTGTAGCTCTATGTAGAGTGGGTTCCTAGATCAATCACTTAAGGCTATGAAATTGGGGGTTCAAACCCAAATCTAGCTAGAGGTTTCCCCCATAGCCCAAGACCAATGGAATCTACTCCATAAGGCTAGAGTAACAAGCAATCAAATCACAAAGCAAACAAGTCTCAATCATCCAAATCAAAGCAAAGCCAAATTTCATTCAAAGAAAAGGGAAATCACAAGATCTTTATCCAAATTCACAAATTGCAAATCAAAACAAGAACAAACTCACAATTCCTCCCTAGATCTAACTCCTTCTCCACCGATTTTCCTCTCCTTTCCTTCTCCTGGCTCTCCAAGTCTTCCTTGAGCCTTTGAGAGTGATTAGTTGTGTGTAATGGTCCATTGCCTCCTAATTGTCTTCTCTCCTTTTAATTAGAAGCTAAGAATACCCAAAACGGAAGAGGGGCAAAAGTGGTCGATCACATTTGTATGCCTTGGTGCCCAATCCACAATTCTGCCGACTTTGACCGACACGGGACAACCTCGGGCCCAATGTGCTGGCACCTCGGTCCGACGTCATGGAGTCGATCTCAGGCCCGAGTTTGCTGGGGACCTAGATCCTAGCCTCGGTCCACTTCTCTTCGTGGCCTTTCTTGTGCTTCTCTTCATGGTTCGCTCGGTTCTTCCGCTCCTTTATGCTCGTGCCTTGCTCCTCTATTGGGTCTCCTTCCAAAACCTCCTCAAATCATGCCAAATTACCTACAAAACGCACCAAATTCGCATAGTCTCCGAATCTCATAGAAAATCGGAATCTAAGCTAAAAAGGAACAAAACTCACAAGAAAAGGAACAAAAGACACATTTTTACATGGGAAAATAACCTCTAAAACACTACCAATTTGAGAGACATCAGCGTCCTCAAAGATCTCTGCAAATCCTGTCACTTTCCTTCCGACGTTGTACAACTACAAAAGTTTGTCTCCACGTGAAAGTCGACTCTTCTTTTGCTTGGAAGCTTCCAAGTGGTCCTTGGGATTGGCTTTCTGAAAGAGACGTCTTGGAAGCATGCAATTTGTCTCTGACATATGATGCTTTTGAGGACTACGGGTAGCAGATGATGTCATCTTTATCGGGAAGCCTTGACTTTGTTTGAATTTGAACATTAATATTTTGGCGTGTGTTCCTTCTCAAAAGGCACGGCTTCCCTATCTCGCAGGAACCATGTTCTTGTTCACTTGATCATTATAGTCTTGTTCATTCTTCTTGATTGGGACAACTTTTCACTTGTTGTCCTTTTCATATGATGAGCATCCCTAGAAGTGTTCCTGAGAGTAACATAGTGCAAATCTGTCCTCGGATCTCATCTAGAAGTTGTCTTCGCCTCCTTAGCAAAATTGAATGCAAACCAACGATGATGGAGCGGAAGACTTTAGAGCAACGAAACTAATTCAAACAACTAATCTAAGGATGAGATTAGGCCTGGATCTAGGGAGTAAGAATACACACAAGATCAGCCAAGAGACAAACAAAAATACATCTAGATTTATTGCAAATCGAATTGGAAGATAACAATGAAAAGTGCGATGTAATTAAAAATTGCAATAATAAGAACGAAATTGAAATGCAAGAATAACCGAAACAAAAAAAACCGAATTAAATTGATAACTAGGAGAGAGTGTGACTTCTAGGCCTACGAGAGTAGTCTCAATCAAAGGTAAGCTTAAGGTGAGGTAGAAAGAAGGGCAAGGCCGACCTTAAGTAATCCTAGGCGCCAAGGCCAAGGGAGCCGGCCACATAGGCACATGTGGGTTGCGCTCTAAAAAAATAAAATAGAATGTAAATTATTCAAATAAAATGCCTAAAAATGTCATTAAATTAAGTACATAGAAACGCCTAAGACCAATCACGAATGAGCCAAGGTGGTCTAGGGCGCTAGCGTTGTCCGACATCGTGGCCTCAATGAGAGTAGCCAAGGAGCTTGTGTTGCGGGTATCATAGCCCATCCGAGACCAAGGCCATCCTAAGCACAAGTGATGATGCAGCACGGGTAATGGCCTTGGCCCGAGTGCAAGTGACTGTCGGGCTTGGGGCGCGTATGTGCATGTCGTCATCCTCCTCCGTCGGTGGCATGGATGTGGTCACTCATCTTCCCCCCCTTGAGAGGGAAGCATCCTCGCTTCCGAGTCGTCGAACTCGGGAGGGATGTAACCTATAAGGTCAGTGATGTTGAATGTCGGATGCACATCATAGTCATGGGAAAGGTCAAGTTCGTAGGCATTGTCGCCTATCGCCCGAATCACTCTAAAAGGCCCATCTCTTTTGTCTGATAGCTTCGTGTTGTGATGAGTGGGAAAGTGGTCCTTGCGTAGGTGCACCCACACAACAGCAGCCGTGGTCATGCTGCGATGTGTACTGCAACGACCGTCGCTCCAGCTACTCTATAGTCCTCATATGCAACACGCGAATCTACTTAGCGCGGCTTCCCGTTGTAATCTGCTCTCCTCCTACTAGTGGCCTCGGTGTCAAATCCAACGGTGCCAAAGGGTTGTGGCCATAAATGACCTCAAATGGGGTGAGCTGTGTCCCTGAATGCCTGAACCTGTTATAGGGAAACTCAACAATAGAAAGTAAGTCTTCCCAACACTTGGGGTTCGACTTCAGCATAGTGCGAAGATGAGCGCTAAACTTGCGGTTGGTCACCTTAGTCTGACCATCAATTTGGGGATGATAGTACGCCAAAAGTGACCAACAAACTTGGAGTCACGATCACTAACAATAGTGCGCGGGACTTCATGAAGTCGAACAATGCTATCGTAGAAGACATCGGCGATCTCAGAGGTGTTGTTTGTGGTCTTACAACTTACAAGCCACAAAATTGGGCCATCTTCGAGAACCGATCAACTATGATGAAGATAGAATCCTTTCCCCTTCTCGTTGTAGGCAAGCCTACAATGCAATCCATGGACAAGTCTTCCCTTGATCCCAAACGAATGGGAAGGGGGGTATACAAGCAATGGGGATGGGACAAGGCCTAGGCTCACTAGCAAGTGACACAGGCGCGACAATAGCGCGTCACTTGGCAAGCCATATGTGGACAGAAGAAGTGCTCTAGCAATGCGGCGTCTTAGAGACACCAAAATGCCATCTGCTATCATGTTCCACCCGGATCAACAGGATCCAAATAGAAGAGGAGGGAATACATCGGCGCCCAGCCTTATAAAGTCTCGAACTCATGTTGAAGGTGGCACTTCTCAAGGATGCTCGAGAAGAAAGGATCCGAGGAGTACAACTCCTTGATCAAAGCAAAGTCAAGCACCTTCGTCTAGACGTGAGTATAAAGGGTGTAACGCCACGAAAGTGCATCTGCAACCATATTCTCAACTCCCTTTTTTATGGACTACTGTGTAGGGAAAAGTCTTTAGGAACTCAACCCAGTGAGCATGGCGGCGACTCAAATGAGCTTGGCTCTACAAGAAACACATAGTCACATGGCCGCTAAGAATGATAAACTCCCGTGGCCACAAGTAGTGTTGTCACGTCGTAAGGACTCTAATCAACGCATAGAGTTCCTTATCGTAGGTGAGTGGTTAAACTGAACCCCTTTCGACTTCTCTCTAAACAAGGAAATATGATAATTCTCATGATGGAGGACTCCACCAATGTCAATGTGAGAAGCATAACACTCTATCTCGAACGGGCGGGTGAAGTCAGGTAGTTGGAGAAGAGGAGCACTAGATAAGGCCACCTTTAAGGCCTAGAAGGCCTTCTCATGATGCTCCTGCCAATCAACTACAGTGTCCTTTTTGGTGAGGGCATGACGGGCGAGGCGATAGTGTTGAAGTCACGCACAAAACACATGTAGAATCCACCAAGGCCTAAAAAAGAACGCATATTGATAGACACATGTTAGGTAGTATTTTAGGGCATGTTGACTTAGGATTTTCATGGTTTTTGGTTTAGTTTTAGTTAGTTCTGTTAGTTTGTTAGAAAGATTCGGATATCTATACTTTGTTGTGGTTTTTTATTGTAGATTTGAAGACAACAAGTGTAGAGGAGGTGAAGCCGAAGCATTGGAGGAGACGGGAAGGAAACCGAGCCATGATAGTTGCCCAAGTAAAGAATTAAGTGAAATCCAAGAGGAACCACTATCAGGACGCACAACACGGGCAGGAGTGTAGATGACGGCCGTGTCTTGGGGTGTTTGCCAGAGTTTTGAGACCCGATGCTCTATATTGATGACACGGGGTGGTTGCTCAAGACGCGACCGCGTCTTGGTGCCAGACCGAGTTTTAGTCCGTTCGAGCGAGCTTTAATAAATCTGAACTCTTTTATTTTTATTTTCTTTTTATTCTATATCTTTTAGTTTATTTTAGGATAGTGTTAATTGGTTGTAATCTCTATATATTGGGATGTTTAGACTTTAGAATTTATCTTATATAACTTGTTGATGTCTCTCATGTTGGTGGTGTTTTAGTAGTCATTTTCCCTTGTAAATATGTGTCTTTTGTTCCTTGCTTTGCTAGTTTTGTTCCTTTTTAGCTTAGATTCCGATTTTCTATGAGATTTGGAGACTATGCGAATTTGTTGCATTTTGTAGGTAATTTGGCGTGTTTTGAGGAAGTTTCGGAAGGAGTCCCCAAGGAGGAGCAAGGCATGAGTGCAAAGGAGCGGAAGAGCCGAGCGATCAATGAAGAGGAGCTCAAGAAAAGCCAAAAAGAGAAGAGGACCGAGGCCAGGATCGAGGTGCCCAGCAACTCGGGCCCGAGATCGACTCATGGAGACCCGGACCGAGGTGTGGCAAGTCGGGCCCGAGGTTGCTCCGTGTCGGTCCAAGTAGGTGAAGTGTAGATTGGGCACCAAGGCACACAAATGTGATCTACCACTTTTGCCCTTCTTCTAATTTGGGTATTCTTGGCCCCTAATTAAAAGGGAGAGGATAATTAGAGAAAGAGGAGGAAGTTTACACACACCTAATCACTCGCAAAGGCTCAAGGAAGACTTAGAGAGCAAGGAGGAAGAAAGGAGAGGAGAAGAAGAGGAAATCGGTGGAGGATAGTAGATCTAGGGAAGGAATTGTGAGTTTGAACTTGTTTTGATTTGCAATTTGTGAATTTGAGTTTGGATCATGTGATTTCCCTTTGAATTGAATGAGATTTAGAGTCCGTTTGGCAGCACAAATTTTAAAGACTTATAAGCACAATTTTGCTTATAAGCACAGAATAAGCAATTGAGAGCTGCCAAACGCGTTTTTTTTATTTAAGTGTTTATAAGCACATTTTTGATTATAAGTAACAAAAATAAAAAGCACTCCTCCCCCTGCTTATCCAAATAAGCACAACATTATAAGCATATGCTTATACCCAAATTCCAGCTCTTGCCCTTTCTTCTCTTCGTGCATCTCCCTCAGGGCCTCACCTCCATTTTCTTCCATCACTGTACCTCCATTACTTCCTTCTACAAACCACCATTTCCAACCACCCACACCTCCACCTACACCTCCGGCAATTCAAGCTAACGCCTCCTCGCCATTAACGCCCCCACCTCCGCCCTCGTCGCTTCCAGCCACCTCCGCCCTCGTCGCTTCCGGCCACCTTCCAGGCGGAATTGATCTTCATGAGATCGTTGAGATTCGAGATCGGGACTCTACTCACGCCTACCGCTCTCCTCGAAGAGCTCCTCTTCAAGATCAAAGGCGTCGCCATGGTCGGAGAGCTCGTGAGCGCGGAACTTTGTCTCGAGATCTTGGACCATCTGTACGAATCGGAGGAGTTCGTGGAGGTTTTCTGGCCTCCGATTCTTCTCGTCGGCTCCACTCTGGCCGCCGCCTATGCAATCACTGTTCCGATGCAGAGGTGGGAGTTTCCGGTTGTGCCTTGGGTGAAATTCATCACTTTGTGTCCAGAAGAGGAGGTTTTGGTTGTTGTTGAATGTGGCTTACAACTTTCTCTTGAATCTGTACACATGTTTGATTGATAGAGGAAGCTGCTAATCTTTGATGAAGCTTGACGGTGGTTGGCCGGTGGAAAGGAAGGATTTTGGCACGACAAAGAAGACAAGCCAAAGGGGATTGTTTTAATTTTTTTAATCTTTTTTATTTTTAAGGGTAAAATGGTCAAATTATATTTTATACATACAAAATCAGCAAACCGTCTTACCAAACACCCAATTGCTTATCTCTAATATCAGCATACAATATCAGCAATTCATATCAGCATCAGCAATCGATCAGCATCAGCAATCGATCAGCATCAGCATCAGCAATGATTTGCCAAACGGACTCTTAGCTTTGATTTGAGTTTGATGATTGAGATTTGTTTGCTTTGTCTTTTGATTTCTTTTTACTCTTTCCATATGGAGTAGATTCCATAGTCTTGGGCTATGGGGAAAACCCCTAGCTAGGTTTGGGTGTGAACCCCCAATTCCATAGCCTTGAGTGCTTGATCTAGGAAACCTCTCTACATAGAGCTACAATCTCTTGTGAAATCAAGGGATCAAGGGCTTGTGATTGGCAAGAGTGAGTGAAAGCAATCTTTTGCCTATCACTTGAACTTGTATCGAAATGGGAGGTAAAATTCCCTAGGGTCGATATGTAGAGTGGCGGGATCGAAGGCGAACAACCTCGATTCTACGAGGATCAACACTCATTGGCTGAATTGGGGTGGAATTACCCACATCTAGTTAGGGAAGGAACCTAAAAACCCAAGACTGATCTCTCCTATTGCTTAGTCCGACATTCCCAGACCTCGGGCCCGACTTCAATCTGTGTTGGTCCCGTGCAAACCTACGTCGATCCTTCTCGGGCCGAAGTGACCTATGTCGGTCCCGAGTTGTTTCCTTTGATTTTCCTTGTTTTACCCTTTCTTTTCCTAGTTTAAGTCTTTTTGGTGCACTCAACGAACAAACTCCCGAGCGTTCGACACCTTATCTTGTACTACTACGGGGTTCGGTTATTAATTGAATTTTGACCCCCCAATCCGGACCGATCACTTATCTTTGACATTGATTGAAGAAGAAGAAACCGTAGAAACCTTTGTAAGTTCTTCAATGGCCTTTTTTAGCTAAACTTCTTTTATCCAACTATTTTACTGAAGTTGTTTGATTTGAATTTTTGTGAGATTTGAGTGTTCTAATGAAACCTTAACTAGATTAATTTCTCTGTGCTTAATTGCTTAGTTTCAGCCTAGGGTTTTATTAGATTAGCTACTTAATATGATTTCCAGGATGAATTATAACTAGATTGATTTAATAACCGGTCGGTATTAAATTGATTAAAGTAGACCTCTTTCTCTAATTAAGGCGGTCGGATTAGTTGGTTAAAGAAGTGATTTCAATCATAATTCCTTTGAATGTCTAGTTGCTTTAAAGTGTTATTTCTATTGATGCTTGAATCTTAATGATGTTGTCAAATTGAATCTAGGAGACCTCTTAGGTTATTTGATGATTAAGGTTGTGAAGTCCTGTCGGATTAATAACTATTATTTAAGTTTGAAAGTCTTAATTAGTTGAATGAAGTTGGCTTATTAGGAGTTTCACGATAGATAGGTTAAGGTGAAATTGGAATTATGATAATCAATGATCAACATTCACTTCTGCAATGGATATAAATTGGTTGGATACCTTCATCATACTTGCTTATTTGTTTTAGTAGTTCTTAGATTACTTTCAAAAAACCCCTTTTCTGAGTAGCATAACATAAATATTAGAAACCTGAGTCTTCGTGGGATCGTCCCGTACTTCCCTACTACATTACTAGTTGGGTAGTTTGGATTACTTTGATCGGTATTAGCGCAACTAAAATACCGTACATCACATATCGACGGCTGTCTTCTGAGTGGGAGACTCTGTTATAGCTCTTACCGTGTTGTCATTGATACGCAAGTCGTCCTTAGGTACCACATATCCAAGGAAAATCATGGATGGAGCGTAGAAGGAACATTTGGTAAGGTTGCCAAATAAGGTCTCATGACGGAGACGTCGTAGGACGAGGTGAAGATGATTTACATGGTCCTCGAGAGTTCGGGAATAAATAAGTATGTCATCGAAGTAGATGAGCACAAATTTACCCAAGAACTCACGAAAAACATGGTTCATGAGCCTAATGAATGTACTAGGAGCGTTAGTGAGGCCTAAGGGCATCACTAGCCAATCGTAGAAACCATGCTTCGTTTTGAAGGAGGTTTTCCATTCATCACCTTCCTTCATGCGGAATTGGTGATATCCGCTCTTGAGGTCCTCCTTAGAGAAGATGGTGGCCCCATGAAGCTCGTCTAGCATGTCATCGAGCTGAGGTATAGGATGACGGTATTTCACCGTAATTTGGTTGATGGCTCGGCAGTCAACACACATGTGCCAAGAACCATCCTTCTTTGGCACATGGATCACTGGCACAACACAGGGGCTCATGGACTCTCTCAAGTAGCCACATTCAAAAAGTTCCTAAACCTGCCGCTATAAGTCCTTTGTCTCCTCAAGGCCCACCTTATAAGCATCTCGGTTGGGCAAAGACGATCTAGGTACAAAGTCGATTTGGTGCTCGATGCCACGGACGGGAGGAAGGCCAATGGGAAGCACGTTGGGAAAGACATCAACGACCTCCTCAAGAAGCTTAGCAACGGCGGATGGCAAAGGCTCATCACTCGCCGCCTCTGGTTGAGTTGGGGTAGGCATTAAAAGGAAACAGGGGCTCTTGCCCTAAGTAGCTGGAGTAAGGTCAATGTGCCTTGCCAGAAGTAACCGCGATACAGCACGCCCCTACACCTTGGGCGGTGTCGAAGCGGAAGAAGAAGCCTGAGTGTCGGAAGAAGCGACACGTCTAGTAGTACGGGGTGTGGAAGAGGGAGGTTGGGTGGCTTTAGAAGGAGTGTATGTCGCCTTATGTCGGCTGCGCTCGAGCTAGTCTTGCACGATCTCCATCGGGGACATAGGGTGAAGCGTAAAGCATTTTCCATGGTAGCTGAACACATAAGTGTTAAAAACACCATCGTGGAAAACTCGCTTGTCAAATAGCCAAGGAGGTGAGTGGCGTCTATGACGAGGACGTCGTAAATCACGTCATCGGAGTATTGACCATTCTTGAATGGAACATTGCTCTACTATGAGACGCAGTTCACATTCGTGGGCGATATCCAATGGAGGGAATTGAATACGAGGTAGGATGTGGGAAGGTAGGAAACATCAGCTTGTTGACTACCCCATTGTTAATAATCTTACAACAACCTCCCCCATCTACGATCACCCAAGGCCTTCTAAACGAGGGCCCGCATGTGAAACAAGTTCTCACGTTGGTCACTCTGTGTTTGCTCTCTTATGGTTAGAACCCACCTAGAGTATAGACTCAGCATAGTGCCCGCGGTAATACCTGGTGCGTTGCACTCATAGTCTTCCTCCTACGGTGGATACAACTCTAGAGGCTGCTCATCGAGCTCTGACTGGGCCTCGTCCTCCTCTAAGGACTCGTAAGTATCCAGCTACTCGGAAAACATAATGCGCTTCTTGTAGTGGCCGCGACCACCACATTGGAAGCACTCGATGTCCCTCGAGCGGTCATTAATTGGAACTAGGGATGCGCATAAGGTCGATCGGGTCGGGGAATACATTCCCGATCCCCGTACCCGTCCCAGCCCCATACCCGTTTAATTCCCGGCGGGGATCGGGGCGGGGAATACCCGTCGGGTTTAGTACATTTAACGGGGCCCCGTTTATATAATTTTATGAGATATGTAATCATTTCTTATGAATATATAACAATTATTGTAAATTTGTAATGCATTTGTAGATCGTAGTTGGTAGACACATTTATAAATAATACTAAATATCCATACTTTTTGAATTAATAATAAAAAGTTATATAATAATACATACCGGGGATATTTCGGGGCGGGTAATGCTCCCCCAATCCCCGACCAGAACCCGAATGGGTATTTAAAATTTGCCCCCGTCCCCGACCCCGATACCTGATATACCGGGGAATCTCCGCCCCGTTAGGGTCGGGTCCCCGCGGGTACCCGACCCCACGGGTAAAATGTGCATCGCTAATTGGAACCAATAGAGGCCCTCTAGGCCGACGTCCTTATTGAAGCCTGCTGGGCTGTAGAAGGAGCCTGATGTGCCTGACTCGGTGCACTAGATCTCGTACCAGAGGATGGGCGCATACCAAAAGAGGCAAGAGCACGTGAGGTAGAAGAGTACCTTGGTTGGTCGGACTGCCACGGTCGTAGTTGCAACAATTGAGAATGAGCTTTCATAATTGAATGAACTAGTGATATCGGGTCCACGAATGGAATGAGTTCAACCTTATGTTGAACAGATGGGCTCAAACCACTCAGAAACCTGGTTCGTAGAGTAGTGGTGGAGACAGAGATTCCAGCCTTGAAGTACATATCCTAAGGCTTAGAGAAGGACTGGTTTGGAGTGAGAGTGCCCAATTGAGCCATGACAATCTCCATCCGCATCTGATCTTCATAATCTGAAGGAAAAACTTCTTATGCACGACGTAATGTAGTTGGTGCCAATCACTGATTGGAACCAGCTACATGATAGGTACTATGGCCACCGTCGAGCAACGGTGGTGGTAATGTGGTATCCAATCGTCTGGGCAGACTTGTTGGTCTAGGTGGTCGCATATGGGAGGAAAACAGTGTGGGTTGATGCAATCCGCGTCGGTGAGTCCGAACTCATCGAGCTCGTCAAACTCACTATCAGCATGTGGTGTGTCAACATCATACCCTTGAGACCCTTGTCGAGTTGTCGGTGCTCGGGTCCTAGCAGAAACTCGCTGGCCAGTCTACGACCGCGGAGCTGGGTCAATGCCACGAGGAGGCGATGACTGGTGCGACTCATAGTGAGCAGGAATAGGAGTGACCGTCGTGTGGAGGCGAGGTTCACTAGTGTGACCATTGCAATCCGAGAAAGAGAGAGGGTCGTGGAACCCATCACGAGGGTCATGATCTAACCTTATGTCAGACGCGTAACCATAGCGACATCGAGCGTCGTGATCCGAATCTGTACGACGGAGCTCGATGACGGACTAGATGCGCAAGAGGCGGGGTGACGCCAGATACATGGGACCTTTGCCCTTGTTGTGGGCACGATTTGGGCCAGCATCGACCCGCTTAGAAGTGGGGTCCATGTGAACCACATTTGGTGGCTTAGAGTAGGGAGGGGTTAGGGGTAACTCGGTGTATGGGTTGAGCAAGGGAGGAGTGTAGCTGATGTCTCTTATTTTGGTGGTGTTTTAGTAGTTAATTTCCCTTGTAAATAAGTGTCTTTTGTTCCTTTCTTTGTTAGTTTTGTCCCTTTTTAGCTTAGTTCCCGGTTTTCTATGAGATTCGGAGACTATGCGAGTTTGTTGTGTTTTGTAGGTAAAATGGCGCATTTGAGGACGTTTTTGGAGGAATTTCTAAGGAGGAGCCAAGCTAAGAAGCAAAGGAGCGGAAGAGCCATGCAAAGATCGAAGAGGGACTCAAGGAAAACCAAGAAAAGAAGAGGATCGAGGACCAGGATCGACGTTCCCAGCACATCGGGCCCGAGTTCGAGCATTTGAGACCAGGACCGACGTTCCCAACGTCGGGCCCGAGGTACCACCGCATCGATCCAAGTCGGCAAAGGAGAGGATTGGGCTCCAAGGCACATTATTGTGATCTTCCACTTTTGCCCTTCTTCTAATTTTGGAATTCCTTGGTCCCCAATCCAAGAGGGAGGTTAAGGAGAGGAGATTAGAGAGCATCTAAGGAGGATCCCACACCTAATCACTCTCAAAGGCTCAAGGAAGACTTGGAGAGCAAGGAGGAGAAAGGAAGAGGAGAATAGGAGGAAATCGGTGGAGCTTTAGGAGTAGATTAGTGAGTCTGAACTTGTTTTGCTTTGGTTTAGTAGAATTGAGACTTGGATATTGTGAACCCCTTTGATTTGAATGCAATTTAGCTTTGATTTGAGTTTGATGATTTAGATTTGCTTGCTTTGCCATTTGATTGCTTTTTACTCTTACTTGATGGAGTAGATTCCATAGTCTTGGGCTATGGGGGAATCCCCTAGCTAGGATTGGGTGTGAACCCCCAATTCCATAGCCTTGAGTGCTTGATCTATGAATCCTCTCTACATTGAGCTTCAATTCTCTTGTGAGAACAAGGGATCTAGGGCTTGTGGTTGGTAAGAGTAAGCGAAAGCGATCTCGAGCCCGTCACTAGACCTAGCATCGAAGGAGAGTGAAAACTCCCTAAGGTCGAAGTGTAGAGTTGAGGGATCAAAGGCAAACAACCTCGATCTCATAAGGATCAACACTTATTGGCTGAATTGGGGTAGAATCACCCAAGTCTAGATAGGGAAGGAACCCAAAAACCCAAGACCGATCTACCAAATTTGCCTAGATCGAGTTACCCAGTACATCGGGCCCGACTTCCCCAGTGTCGGTCCTGGCCAAACTCTCCTCGATCCACCCTCGGACCGAAGTGACCAGTGTCGGTCCGAGGTGATCCCTTTGATTTTCCTTGTTTTTGCCTTTCTTTTACCTCTTTTTAGTCTTTTTGGTATTCTCAACGCACGAACTCCCGTGTGTTCGACACCCTACCCTTTTACTACAATTGGGGTTCGGTTTATAAATTTAAATTTTGATATCATCCGATCCGGACTACACCCCATCAGAATTTTGGCGCCGTTTCCGGGGAGTTCTACTTGTTTGAGGTACCATCTTTTGTTGAGTCTTTGAATTTGGTAGTGATTTGGGTGAGGGACTAGCCCAAACCCCTTGTTTGTTTTGATTCGGTTTTTGTTTGTGTCTTTGGTTGTAGGTGTATGCGAGCTCGTTCCGTTCGAGGAACACTTGAGTTCGACTTTGTGTGTGATCCGGAAAGCATCATCAAACAAGCTCGAAAGAAGGAAAGAATGGAGAACCAAGCACAACGTGATGAGGAGGTTGATAGAATGAGGGCCGACATGGCTCGAATGCAACTTGAGATGGCGAACCGAGATGCCGAAGCTAGGAGAGAGCGTGAGCAAAGGATGAGATTGGAGGCTCAAATCAACACCTAACCCTGGAATGCACGTCAATATATGCATCCGGAGTTGAAGGTGCCGGAACCGGCCATTGTCTTACCGGAGGTGTCAAAGAACTTTGAGATCAAAACTCAATTCATCTCACTCATCAAGAGGGACCAATTTCAAGGGAGACCGAATGAGTGCCCGATTGAGCATGTGAAGCAATTCAAGGATCTATGTGAGACCATCTCGACGGATGATGAGACACTTGAGTACGTGCTACTCAAGGCCTTTAAGTGGTCGTTGGGAGGCAAAGCATTGCATTGGTTGGAGAGCCAAGCACCTCGATCAATCACAACATGGAGGGCTCTCAACGAAGCATTCTTGATGAAGTTCTTTCCGCCAACCAAGACAACGGAGCTTAGAAGGAAGATAGCAAGCTTTCAACAAGGAGCACACGAGCCACTCTTTGAGGCTTGGGATCGGTTCAAGGAAATGTTGAGGCAATGTCCAACGCATGGGCAACAACCTTATGTTCTTCAAGACATATTTTTCCAAGGAATCAACCCCGCCACCAAGAACAAGTTGAACCTTCACACCGATTGTGGGTTCATTGACTTCCACCGGAGCAAGCATGGGAGTTGCTAGACAAGCTATCCGACTATGAAGCTATGTACGGAGTGAGTCAAGTGAACAAAGAGGCAAGAGTCCAAGAAGATGGTGCAAAGAGGCTCTACGATCCAAAGAGTGAAGAGTTGGATAAAGATGTGAAGATCCAATTCCTTGAGCATGAGTTGAACAAGATGAGGAGGAAGATGAGTCATCTCCAACAAACCACAAGAGCATGTGAAGAATGTGGTTCTTTGAAGCATGGAGCCCAAGAGTGTCCCAATGAACGCCGGCCGAGCAAATCGAGGAGGAACACTATGTTCAAAGGAACTTTGGAGGAAGAACCAACTTCAACAATGAAGGGAATGGAAGGTGGAACCAAGGCCAAGCCAATGGCTACAACAACAACTTCAACCAAAATGAGCCAAGGGCCCAACCACCACCATACCGACCTCTGGGATTCTATGAGCAAACTCCACAATGGGCGCAAGAGATGAGAGGCGAGTTCAAGGACTTGAAAAATCAATTCACCAATGTGGAGAGAAGAGTTGATGAAATGGGTGCCCAATTCAAGGAGTTTGGTGTGTGGAGAAGGCAAGTGGACAACCAATTTGTTCACATGGAGAATCAACTTCCAAGAGAGGAAGGGAGACTCCCGGGCCGACCCGAGAAGAATCCCCGTGCCCCACAACAACAAAACGAAGTTCGAGCCATAGGATTAAGGAGTGGACGGAGTTTGCCCGAGCCACAAGTGCCAAGGACAAGAGAAGAGAGTCGGACCGAGTTGCCCAGTAACTCGGGCCCGACGTGCCATGATGTCGATCCAGAAGACGGAGGAGGACCCCTGACTCAGACCGAGGTGGAGCGGAACTCGGGCCCGACATGCCCTGTAGTCGGACCGACGTTCCCAGATGTGCCCTGCCCTAGGACTGAGGTTCCAGATGTCGGTCCCGATGTTACACCCACGTCGATCCAGGCTGAAAATGTTGAAGAAGCCCAAGGAGATTGTTGAGGGCAAGTTTAAGAGGTTCTTGAAGCTCTTGCAAGGTTTGAACATCACCACTCCATTCACCGATGCTCTAAGTGAGATGCCATCCTATGCTAAGTTCTTAAAGGAAATCTTGAGCAAGAAGAGGTCAATTATGGAGATGCAAGATGAGGTGAAGATATTGGAGCTGTTAGTTTTGTTGATTCCTTTTAAGCAAGTTGAAGGACGTCGGCCCTTGTAGACCCTTACGGGTAATCAAGGCTTTGTGAGTAGACCCCGTAGGGTAATCTCGTGAGTAGACCCTAAAAGGGTAATCTCGTGGGTAGACCCTAAAAAGGGTAATCCCGGGTGTAGACCCTAAAAAGGGTAGTCACCACCGACTTATTTAATCCTTTATAGCCTGACCTGGATAATGGATACGAGTCGTGCAAGTGGCACTCTCCTTCAACGCTTATTGCCCCTATATTTGCCAAGGGTATTCCGCAACAAGGTTGTGGGATAAAACGTTCCAACCAATGATTAAGTGACAATCAAAAACCATTGATGCACATACGTACCTCGTTCTCTTTGAAGTGCTCGTTTGATTTCCCAATTAAACTTCTCGAATTGATCTTCAATTCTCTCCACCGAATACTCTTGAATTTCGTGTGGATTTGTCTTGTGATTTTCACACAATTGGATGCCCTTTTCCTTGCGCCCTTGGCCCTCTATTTATAGAGAAAATCCAGGCCAAATGGGGCGGTTATGGGCTGTCAAATGGAGGTTACAAGCGGTTACCAAGAGGGCTAACAAACCTCCTAAAATTAAGGAAGTAACCGCCACTCTCTCTCTCTCTCTCTCTCTCTCTCTCTCTCTCTCTCTCTCTCTCTCTCTCTTTAATCCACTTTATAAATGCTGGATTGGGGGCCCAATTAAGTTTAATTAAACACTAGTATGGGCTTGATTTTTAACCTAAAGATAAGGCCCAAGTGTGGCCTCATCTGGCCCATATGGCCGGCCGAACATCAATCCAAAGCAAGGCCCTAAGGCCCAGCCCATGGTAGGTCCACCTAGGTGCCAAGCTAGCATACCAAGCTAGGTACCAAGCTAGCTTACCTTGCTAGGTCCCAAGCTTGCATGGAGCTAGCTTCCCTAACTTTAGCTAGGTCGGAGCTCGGTCCCGAGCTAGCTTAAAGCTAGCTTCCCGAGCACATTTTTCCTCCCAAAACGTAAAATGTCTAGGACATATACATCTTGCCTAGGAAAGCTTCAACCAAGCTAAGGCACCTTGCGTAAGTGCTCTAGGCGTCGCTCAAGGGGCGTGCTGCGGTTGCGCATAGGCGCGCCCGCACACGAGCGCACTCACGTATGAGCACCCGAGCGCCGAGTATCGGGCTATGCCCTTACTTGGAACTCTCGGCACCCTACCTCCCTTTACACTTCATTTTGTCTACCTCCATAGACACCTTAGACATGCCTTGGGTCCCTCACTTAGGCCGTGCCTCCTGCACACCCAAAGCCATGTGATACCCTCTAGGCACGTCTCGCACTTCCCATTCATAACAAGCACAACATGGTCCGGTGACTTACGCAAATCACCAACAGGAGCTACCTCAAAAGCTAGGTGATCCCGGAAGATTTGCAATTACCGTGGGGAGTTGGATCCCAAAACTTCAAGGGTCTTTGTGATTTAGGAGCAAGCATATCGGTTATGCCCATGAGCATATGGAAAAGGGCTAACCTCGGAGATATGGAACCGGTTGACATGAGTCTTACTATGGCCGATGGCTCGTCTACGAAGGCCACGTGAATTTTAGATGACGTCCCGGTTAGAGTTGGGAGGTATTTTGTCCCCGATGATTTCGTGATCTTAGATATGAAAGAAGATCCGTTGGTGCCCATCATTCTTGGAAGGCCGTTTCTAGCCACGGTGGGTGCCAAAGTTGATGTGAGAAATGGGAAAGTGACTTTCGAGATTGGCGAGGATAAGGTGGAGTTCCATTTCAACAAGGCTCTTAATGAACCGGATGCTTTGGCGATTTTGAAATTGGAGGAAAGTGCCAAGCGTAAGAGAGAGGAGTTGGAACTTACAAGAGAGGAAGAAGCACCTTTGAGAAATCGTGACATGACCAATGTTCAAGAGCAAGAAAGAGAGTTGCTAGATCCCTTGGAGAACCATGAAGAGCCAAGAAATGGAGATAGCCCAAGAAATCATGAAGAGTATCATTCTCTATATCCTTTTGATGTGGGAAACTCTTATATTTGTTTAAGTGACTTGAAAGAGGATCTAGAGGATGGTTACCTATGTTTGAGTGATTTGCAAGAAAAATTGAGTTATAATGTCATTGAGTCCACTAGAAATTCTTTAGACTTTTGTGGTGTAGGTAATAAAGATCGAGAACAGAAGGAGCAAGAAGTGCAAACTTACACTTTGGAAGACAAAGGATCATTTGGAGACCACACTTTCATCAATCACAAATGGTGGTATTATGGCTATGAGGGGCGTGGCGAAGGACACGACAAGGATGATCAATTCACCATTTTTCACCCTCCATGAAAGGTTGAGGTTAGAAGTCAAGCTAGTGACTTAAAAGAAGCGCTCCTCGGGAGGCAAACCGAGTTTAGTAGGTTCATTTTCGTAGTTTCTAGTTTTTTTTTCTTTGCCTTAGCTTAGATTCTTTCTAATCTCTCCTTAGCATGTGTTTTGTGGAATTGAGTGAGCTTCATGATTGTGTGTGGTATTGGTGAAAATAATAAAAGGACTTGTGGGTAGAGATTTGCCAAGCGAATGGAATTTTTAGAAGCCAAACCGAGTCGGACCGAGGTACCTAGTACCTCAGGCCCGAGGTTGTGACGTCGGTCCAGTTTGGACGGTCAACTTTGGTCTTGATTTTGTGGAAATACCTATTATGCCCTTCTGACCTAACTTTGTCTTCTACCCAATTTAAGCCTTCTTTCCCATACCTACCACCCATTACCCTCATAACCACCCTCGCAAATTACCAAGCTCTCTTCAAAAAAACCCCCAATTCGATCCATCACCTCCACCATTCTCGAACCCCAAGCAAATTTCACAACAAATCTTGATCCAACCCCTAGCATCCCCAAACATTGATCCAAAAGCCAAAAATCCCAACAAATCCCATAGTTCTTCATCCCCCTTCTAGATCTAGAGGAGAATTTGAGTTCTAAGAAATTGATTGCTAGAAGTCTTTGTTTCTTCAAAATTTGGTATGTGAATCTCAATCTCTACTTGATTCCTTGTGAATTTCATGCTTTCATTGCTAAATTTGAGATTTGCCATGATTGAGTGAGCTTAGACCTTGAGCATCCATGGTGATTTGCATGTATAATTGAATTTGTGCTTAATTGTTGATCATGTATGATAGAACCAACTTGGAACTTCGATTGATGATGAGACATGGTTGATTTTGGATTTTAGGAGCATGATAGAGTGATTTTTGGGTGAAATAGGTATAGAAGTCGATTTTAGGCTCAGACCGAAATGCCCAGATCTCGGGACCGATGTTGCAAGTCGATCGGTCCAAGACGCGGACCGAGGTTGAGAACCTCGGGCCCGATGTCCTGTGTTGGTCGGTCCTATGTTATTCGGCTTTCTCTTGTGTGAGCTTTAGGATTCATGAGCTTGATTGTTGGTTAAGGCTTGTTTATCATGATATATCTTGTAGCTTGACCATTGTTATGTGATTCTTGGTTCATGCATGTAGGATTTTGTGGATTGAGTGTCTTAAGAGCAAGTATGGGGTCATTTCCTTGTGTGAAGAGTTGTTTGTTGTGAAGGCATGTGACTTTGTTGTGTTTGTATAGATCTTATCTTGTAGTTCTTTGCTTTGATTGTGTGTAGGTACCATGACTACCCGAGCATCTTCTTCAAGGATGGAGAAATCAACAAGGAAGTCCAAGAAGTCGTCCAAGAGGGCGCGAAGGATGGATGATGTGCGCTTCGAGGATGATGATGTAGCTCAAGAGTATGAGCGACTCATGGGTCTATCTCACCACACTCGGTGGTTAGATTGGGAGTCGATCAAGAAGATGAACATGGATGAGGCTCTTAGTAGATGCTACTCTCACATTGGGCTTAATGGGATGCTAAGGTGGAACAACACTCATTATCCCGCCTTAACATCCGAGTTTATGGCGTCATTCAAGTGCACGTATGAAGGAGTCGAGAGTGAGGGCATGATCTCCTTCCAAATGGGCAACGAGTTGCAAGAGCTCTCTCTCCGGAATTTGGCTATCTACCTTGGGTTCCCTTTTCCGAGAGATCAGGCTTTTGTGGACAACGAGAAGGTGGACTATCTTTGAAGGTTTGTAGCCGGAAGAAGTGAGATGAGGAAAGGCGCATCAACAAATGAGATAGCAAGTCCACTGATGTCCGCGTTTTTAGGTAGATTTTTAGGGTCTAGATAGGTTAGTTTAAGTGGTGTTTCGTAGTTGAGTCTTGTGTTTTTGAGTCTTTTTGCATGTGTTTTCGTATTTCTTTGAGATTCGAAAACTACGCATTTTTGTGTCATTTTGTAGGTATTTCGAAGCTTGAGAGCGAGTTTGGAGCGAGGCTAGGAGAGGATGGATGAGCTAGGAGGAAGATTTCAAGTGGAAGAGTCAAGGAGAAGAGCTAAAGAGAAGCTAAAGAAAGGAGAAAAGTCAAGCAAAAAGTCCCAAGATCGAGCCCAAGGAGGTCGAGCTCGAGCCACTTTACCAAACTTGGAGCGCAAGGAAAACAACACTCAGGATCGACCCTGAGGGGGTCGATATCGACCCTATGGGGGTCGAACACGCGTAGCCGACCTTCACCTATCCGGATTACTTGTGCAAGTTTCCTAATCTGTATTTTAGGAAGGTGTTTTATTTGTGTTTCCTAGCTAGATTAGGACTCCTTTTTGTCTATAAAAGGAGGTTGAACCTTTAGTTTTATTCATGTTTTGATTCAATCAAGACTTGGAGAACAAGTTTGAGGTTTGTAAGATTGATCTTTGGTTTTTATTTGAATTTTAGTTTGGTTTGATGATGTCTTCTTCTTGTTCTTCCTTGTTTCTCCTTGCTATGTGTGAGTAGTCCTCTTAAATTCTAGGGTTGGGCAAAAACCCAACACAATCATGCATGTTTAAAACTTGAATTCATGATTTGAATGCTTAAGGATTATATCTAACCTATCTTGTGCTTAATCCTTGGTGGAAATTGAGGCATGTCTTGTAATTAACCCTAGCGAAAGTGAAAAGTTAGTTGCTTGATTACATCTAATAGGATTATTTGCGAAAGTTGATATTCCTAGGTTGAAGGATAGATAGAAAGTTGTTTGATTTGCGAAAGTTGATTGAATAGCTTGAATTGTTTGCGAAAGTTAACTTTTCTATGATCTAGATAGCATGATAGTTGTGAATTCTTGTCAAAAGCATGTATGGTTGTTGTTGTGGTAGCCCTAGCCCTAGGATTTGTCTTTTTTATTGATTGAAATTCGTGATTTTGCCTTGATCCCAACTCCCTCCATCGTGATCGAGCCGTTGTTTGCGTTTTGTGTGCGTTCGTGCTCGTCTGTCCTCAGGATCGACCTACCTAGGGTCGTGATCGACCCTCTTAAGGTCGAACCTGAGTTGTTCTGTTTGTGTTTCCTTTGCTCTTTTCATAGTTTATCGATTAAACTTAGCACTACTCTCACTCCCGTGGACGATCCTGACTTCGCTATACTCAGCGGGGTCTTGAATATAAATTTATTTGTTCAAGAAAACCCTTCAACATCCACTCTTCCGAGTCATGATCCGAGCCTTGGGTTGTGCCATCTTTGCTAGGCACGACTTGAACAAGCCAATGAAGGAAGAGGCCATGTTGCTCTATGAGATGTTGTTTCACAATGATAAGCCAATGAACCTCACATGGGAATGGGTGAAAATGGTGAGGGATTTCCAAAGTTCCTCATGGATCTATTTTGGAGGCATGATAGCCCGCTTGGCTCATCGTCTTGAAGTGGACTTGTCTACCTACACGCCGGCCTCAAATGGTGTAGAGTTCATGGACCTTAAGTATTTCAAGAAAGCTAACATCATCAAAGAGAAGCAAGTCACCGGCGCCACCACCTATCTAGCCCCTCACTCCAACTTCGACAAGGTGCACATTCCTTTGAGGCCACGTCTCTTTGACCTCACAAACTATTACAAGCTTCCCCGGACACCGAAGAAGAAGAGCCCAACCAATATGAGTTTGTAAGGAGAGAGGACATGGACGTTGACCCGCCTCAAGAAGATGAAGAAGATGGTGGATACCACAACTTGCTCACCGACCACGCACCAACACTACTCGACCGAGGTGCAAGCCACGTCGGGCCCGACGTCCATCAACGTCGGTCCGATGTATTTTTGCCCGATCCGGTTCCGAGCCATTTCGAGAGGGGCGAGAGAAGTGGAGCAAGACAAGAGCCACCAAGCTATGGAGGGTATGAAGGGTATGCCCAATGGTTTGGGCCCGGGTTGGTCTTCCCCGAACCTCAACAATCGGTGGACATGAACTTCCTAGCCAACCAATTGGCTCACCTTCAACTACAACAATCTAGCATGCTACAAGAGGCGCATCAAATCAACCTTCAACAACAACACCTCAACTTCCAATAACAACAACTCTCCCACCACCAAGAAGACTTCCAAGCCCAATTTGACGAGGTAAACCACAACATTGCTTACACGAGGCGTGAAGTGGATGACTTGAGAGCGGTCGAGGACCAAAGATGGAGCGTTCAAGAAAGCTTCAACAAATGGATGACCGGGAACTTCTCTTCCCGTGATGACCAATGGACGCGACCCACCCCACAACTCCAACCGCCAAGTCAAGATCCTTTCCATGACCATGTGTATGAGAGAGAGAGGCACGCACGGCTCCAAAGGGGACGCCGCCGAGGACACCCTCCAAACTAAGCCTCAACATGCCATTCAAGAATAAGGAATTGTGAGCTCTCTTGAATCCTCTCTTTTACTTTTGAGTTTTGATTTCTTTTGATGAGGACATCAAAATTTTAAGTATGGGGTGGCTAAGTAGCTCATAGTTTCATGTGTAGTTTCATGTGTTTCTCTTGTTTTGTTATGGGATGTTTTTCCTTTGGATAGTGGCATGAGATGTTTCATGAATGATGATTGAATTTGATGGTATGTATGGATGAGTTTGTTTGTTTTTGAAAAATTTTGCAAAAAATCCATAAAAATTCGAAAAATTGTATGAAAATGTCAAAAAGATTTTGTGTTTTGTGATTTTGGACTAGGAATTCCCATCTTAGATGTTCATATGAAGGCTAATGATGATGTGAGCATGTAAAGTCCTTTGCATATTTTTGGATAGTTTAGCCTCTAAATGGATGTTGTTTTTGATGTGATGTGATATCATGCATGTTTTTATTGAGCACATGAGTTCTTGGATGAGTTTTGATGCAACTAAGCTAGAGTGAACCTTGTGAGATGATTTTCTTGGCCATTTTAGGGATGATTGTTCATTATTGCATATCCCTCATTTTCTTGTGTGAAATAGCTCATGCATGCTTAGTAATACTTGCTATTGAGGTGTTTATCTATTTTCTAAGACCAATATGAGAATTGTTCTATGCTTTGTCACATTGATTTGAACTTTGTTTCATTTAGTCACAAAATGTTCCATATCCTACCTTGAAGATAAGCCGTTGTTTGTAGCCCCGTTTTAGCCTTAGACCTTTGTTTGAAACTCCTCAAAAATATGATTCCTAGCCTATATGACTTGACCCTTATGGGATTGGACTTTAGTGAGAGGTTTTGGAATGTATTTGGAAAGTTGAGATTCTCCTTGGTGAAGGGCAAGAAATGGAGTTATAAACCAAGTGGGTAGTGCATCTTTGTTGTAAAAAAAGAAAGAAAAGTTGGAAAAAATAGTGGATTGAAAGCAAAAGAGCTTAAGTGAGAAAAGGGTCCCGACCGAGTTAGTAACCACATCGGGCCCGAGTTATAGTGCAAGTCAATCCTAAGTGAAAAAGTGTGAAAAATCCAACAAAAAGTGTAGAGCAAAGATGAAGTGGAATGTCAAGTGAAAAAGTGGGTTGAAAGTTGAAAGGAAAGAAAATCAAAGTCTTTTGGATGAGTGTGAAAGTTGAAAGTGGAATAATTTGGTGAAGTTGGTGAGAGACTAGAAAGTTCAATCCCCATTGTAAGCACCACAAGACCAAAATGATTCCTACCTTGAGCAATACCAAAAGCCCCATTACAACCCGGCCGAATGGAACCTCTTTGAGGACCTCCATTGAGCCAAGTTCATATTATTTGTGTGCATTGTAATAGACATCTCTAGGTGGAGGAATTGGTGATATTAGCTTCAATGGTTAAGTCTTTACTTGCATGATTGTTGAGTTTGAGTGTTCATTACTAAGCCCAAACACATGATGAGTGATACACTACTCTATGTCCCTAAAGTGAGGCTTTGTTGCATTTGACTTCATTCTTTGAACGCTTGATCATGTGTGATGATATAATCTTGCTAGCATATCTATCACTTGTGCTTACTTACGTTTTCATATGAGGCTTTACTTGAAGATTGTGCTTCGGTCTTGCTTACATTGTTATTGCTTGAGGACAAGCAAGTTTAAGTATGGGGTATTCTGATGTCTCTTATTTTGGTGGTGTTTTAGTAGTTAATTTCCCTTGTAAATAGGTGTTTTTTGTTCCTTTCTTTGTTAGTTTTATCCCTTTTTAGCTTAGTTCCCGGTTTTCTATGAGATTCCGAGACTATGCGAGTTTGTTGTGTTTTGTAGGTAAAATGGCGCATTTGAGGACGTTTTTGGAGGAATTTCTAAGGAGGAGCCAAGCTAAGAAGCAACGGAGCGGAAGAGCCATGCAAAGATCGAAGAGGGACTCAAGAAAAACAAAGAAAAGAAGAGGATCGAGGACTAGGATCCACGTTCCCAGCACATCGGGCCCGAGGTACCACCGCATCGATCCAAGTCGGCAAAGGAGAGGATTGGGCTCCAAGGCACATTATTGTGATCTTCCACTTTTGCCCTTCTTCTAATTTTGGAATTCCTTGGTCCCCAATCCAAGAGGGGGGATAAGGAGAGGAGATTGGAGAGCATCTAAGGAGGATCCCACACCTAATCACTCTCAAAGGCTTAAGGAAGACTTGGAGAGCAAGGAGAAGAAAGGAAGAGCAGAAGAGGAGGAAATCGGTGGAGCTTTAGGAGGAGATTAGTGAGTTTGAACTTGTTTTGCTTTGGTTTAGTAGAATTGAAACTTGGATATTGTGAACCCCTTTGATTTGAATGCAATTTAGCTTTGATTTGAGTTTGATGATTGAGATTTGCTTGCTTTGCCATTTGATTACTTTTTACTCTTACTTGATGGAGTAGATTCCATAGCCTTGGGCTATGGGGGAATCCCCTAGCTAGGATTGGGTGTGAACCCCCAATTCCATAGCCTTGAGTGCTTGATCTATGAATCCTCTCTACATTGAGCTTCAATTCTCTTGTGAGAACAAGGGATCTAGGGCTTGTTGTTGGTAAGAGTAAGCGAAAGCGATCTCGAGCCCGTCACTAGACCTAGTATCGAAGGAGAGTGAAAACTCCCTAAGGTCGAAGTGTAGAGTTGAAGGATCGAAGGCAAACAACCTCGATCTCATAAGGATCAACACTTATTGGCTGAATTGGGGTGGAATCACCCAAGTCTAGATAGGGAAGGTACCCAAAAACCCAAGACCGATCTACCAAATTTGCCTAGACTGAGTTACCCAGTACATCGGGCCCGATTTCCCCAGTGTCGGTCCTGGCCAAACTCTCCTCGATCCACCCTCGGACCGATATGACCAGTGTCGGTCCGAGGTGATCCCTTTGATTTTCCTTGTTTTTGCCTTTCTTTTACCTCTTTTTAGTCTTTTTGGTATTCTCAATGCACGAACTCCCGTGTGTTCGACACCCTACCCTTTTACTACAATTGGGGTTCGGTTTATAAATTTAAATTTTGATATCATCCGATCCGGACTACACCCCATTAGTAGCCATGAGGGTGGGGCAAGGCAAGCGCACCAAAGTGGGATGCGCCCGGGTACAAGGTTGCGGCTTGGGTTGCGCCAGGTGGTTGGCCAGGGGCCACGAAAGGAGTCAGGGCAGCAGGGTAAGGGGTGGGGTAGGAGGGCACGTAGGTGCCGGGCATGGGTGCGGAAGTGCCTGGGTAAAACAAAGTAGAGCCGCCTGTGGCCGTGCTTGCACTCGGGGGGAGCGAGCATGGGCCATCCTATGGCCAGGATAAGACGGCACAAAGGGTGGCATAGCGTATGACTCGGGCAAAGTCGTTGTTCCCTTATCAAAAATAAATCTCAAACATGCAAACAAAGTATAGTAGGCAAGCAAGGGGTTGAACCCAAAGGAATCAGTTTCTATTCAGATTTTAGTGGTTTTCATGCAAGTAAACAAAGGGGGTTTTGAAAGTCGGTTTCAATCAAAGGTTATCAAGTAGAGTTTATCCAATCAATTCCACTTTATTAATCCGTTGATCATGAATTCATCCACCTCTTTATATGCCTAGGTCAATTCCAATCCCAATCATTAGCAATCGCAAGTCCACGGTCCAAGCAATTCTATAACTCTAGGCAAGGACGCTTAACCTAGAATTAGCATAGAGCACAAGGATAATAGGAAATCAAATCATGCAATCAAGCTACGAGTCTCATGCACAACTTAACCATTGAATACTCTTCCCTAAACTAGTCCACGGTCCTAGAATAGAGTTGTTTCGAGAAATAGGAAAGATGCATAGACAACAACCAATCCTAAATCAAACAATAGATCTAAGTCAATCAAACAAGTTGATCAGGCTCATAAAATCAAACATAGATCATGGGATAAAGCACAAGAGTATCAATAAAGACCTAGGGATAAAGAGATTACCAGAATTTCACAACTTCATAATAAAGCTTCCTTGATTGAATAAACTCAAGAAGAGAGTTAGTTCTCCATTACAAAGAAAACTCTAATCTTTATTGAAAGACAATTGATTGACAAGTAAGTTGGATATCCTAAAAACCTAGAAACGTTCCCCTTATATAGCCCCAAGGATCAACCTTTTCGGACTAAATAAGATAGGAAACCGAAAGATAAGAAAGGAAACAAGATAGAAACGGTGAAATCTCGTCCGCGTGAAAGTCGGTCGCACCGCGACCGCGGCATAACAACCGCGCCCGCGGCGGTCTTCATTTGGTCAAATCTGAGTTGGCTTCTACCGCGACCGCGCCACAGACAGCGCGACCGCGGCCTTCATAGGTCTTCATGGCTCGCTCCTTCACGCCACCGCGCCCGCGTCCTAGACAACGCGACCGCGATATCCATGCAGTGGCGAATCTTCGTCTTTAAGCTCTTTAACTCTTGATTCTTCATACTTTGTGTCTTCGGTCTTCATATTACAATAACGCTCAATACTAACCTAAACACTCTCTAAATCATCTTAAAATACAAGAGTTATCCTATACAAAATAGCCTGAATCTAATTCCATACTTAGATCTTGCTCGCCCTCGAGTAAGCTCAAAACAAATATATCAAGGTAGCACATCTAAGATCTCAGGAAATACAAGGGAAGATGAAAAACACTGAACTCATAACCCGAACCCAAAAATATAGAGAAATCATGAGCATAAAACAATGAAGCTCAAACACACACCTCACAACAAGATATAACACTCAAGCTCTAAAAACATGAAAGAGAGCAACCTAGGATCTACCCAAATCTAACATGTAAGCCCCAAAGTCCCCAAGCAAGAATGATCCTAAAACACTCGAATTTTACAGCTCAATTCTGCTTAGGCGCCCTTTCGGGTTTTCACCTAGCCACTCTTTTCATTTTTCTATAGGTGTGCTCACAAATACTCACAATCACTCATTAACCTCATATTACCCCAGCCTAATGCTGGTCCGGGTTACCTGCTTATTACCTGAGCCGCCCTTTCGGGTTTTCGACTCATCCCAAGATTTATATGCCTTTTTTCAAATTTTTATGGCTTTTTCTATCTTTTTCTTTTCCTTTCTTTCTTTATTATGCAAAAAGTATGGTGCAAGTGCTCCATGAAAAGAACAAAATCAAAAATCTGAAGCAAATAGCTAACTAAGCTAACTAGGATAAGCGAATGCGAGTACTCCTTCCCCCATACTTAAATCCTTCATTATCCTCAATGAAGCAAAGAGAAAGGATAGAAGCAAGGAAGAAGGTATATCATAAGACTCACAATCGATTGAAGAGAAGTGGAATGGAAGAACTCTTCATATGGTGGTAGAATGGAACACTTCGTAAGTCCAATCGGCTGGCTCACCGCGGGCGCGACACAACGGGCGCGGGCGCGGAATCGTGACAGAGAGCGTAGTCATCGTCGGGTAGACCACCGCGGTCGCGGCTGATGGAGCGCGGGCGCGGTACTCGTGCAGGGACGAGGTCTTGACTTCGTCTCGAACCGGATGATGTGTAAGCAACCTTCGTATCTTGGCTCGTCTCTCGTGGGAGATGGATGAATATGTGAACCCGAGCCGTGGAGAAGAGAATCCCGGGGGAACAAAGCTCCCCCATACTTAGGTTTTTACACATAGCCAAAAGAATGGAATTACGAAGGTGGATGGAAAGAAGAAAAAAAAATAGAAGGTGGAAAGATAGAAGATGGAAAAGAATGGATATAGATAGATGGAAGATATAGAGATAAAATGGGACAAAAAAATCATCTTTTTGTCTTCTTCTTCTTTTTTTTTTCTTTTTTTTCAATTTTTTTTCTTTTTTTTTTCAAAAATAAAAACGAGCTATAACCGAGACGCAGTATGGTTGCCGCGAGCACGGGCTAGTACCTGTTCGTCGGGGCGCGCTGACGATCCACCGCGGGCGCGGCCAAGGAGGCGCGGGCGCGGTTTCACGCCAGGCGTGTCCTTTCGGACCTAGTACCTGCATGTTAGCTAAAAACACAAGCAAATCCTAAGCTAGGAATGGGAAAACAATCTAAACTAATCCTTGGGTTGCCTCCCAAGCAGCGCTTTTGTTTAACGTCGTTGGCTCAACGTGGATACAATCAATATGGGTCCTCATCAACATCAATTCGGACCGTGTTGCCACCATGAGATATGGAAAGAGATCCATTGGCAACGTCGATGACCGTGTTGGCGGTTTTCATGAAAGGACGACCTAGTAAGAGAACCGGGTCGTACCGCCCTTCGCCTATCTCCATCACATAAAAATCTGCAGGAAAGATCAAACCCTGCACCTGTACTAGAACATCCTGAACTAACCCTTTCGGGCGCACATTAGAATGGTCAGCCAACTCAATAACAATATTAGATTCCTTCAAAGGACCAAGGCCTAACCTATCATACATGCAAGCTGGGAGAACATTAATGGAGACACCTAAATCTAGCATAGCACGCTCAATTTTAGTTTCTCCAATAGTGACAGGGACGGTGAATCTTCCTGGGTCTGAGCATTTTTTAGGTAATTGCTTTTGGAGTAGGGAATTACAAGTCTCAATTTTGCTATCCTGCGTCTTTTCAACTAGAGCTACCTTTTCAATCTTAGGACTAGTCCTATTCTTTCTCTTTATGGTGCATAGCTCTTTCATAAACTTAGCAAAACGAGGGACACTTTGGATGAGATTGAGAAGAGGAACATTTACCCGACAATTAGCGAAGGTCTCGAAGAGTTCCTTGTCATGTGCCGGCTTCCTCGTGTCCTTGAGAGCATCGGGAAATGGAGGAGAGGGCTTGAAAGAATTCAATGGTGGAAGGGGTTGAGCCACATAGCCATCGTCCTCTTCTGCTGCTGTGGTGCGGTTCCGTCTAGGAGAGCTCGGGCGTGGAGGCGTATAATTCTTGAAAGCATAATCGAGTAAAGCCTCAAAATTCCGCTCGGCCTCCTTACCGCGGGCGCGGTCCGGGCTCCGCGGTCGCGGCGCCTCTCGCCTCTCGTGGTCCATGTCCTCTGTTGGAATTTCGCGGGTGTGGAGGGGAGGGCGCGGGCGCGGATTTCCACCAAAGACATGGTCTTCGTCTTCTGCTGCCCCGGCGCGGTCGCGGCCAGGGGGTCGCGGTCGCGGATCATCACCAGGGGGTGATTCCCGACTCGCCAATGTTCTTCCGCTCCTTAGGTTCATGGCGCTCACATTCTCCTTGTGATTGAGCGGTTGAGAGGGAAGTTTCCCGGAATCCTTAGACTCGAGCCTATTGATCATGGTGGCAAGTTGGCTCAATTGAGTCTCAAGATTCTTTACAGCAGCTCTCGTCACTTGGTTCTCCTTCAAGAGAGCGGTAATAGCATCATTCTGAGACGGAGCAGGCGCTCTCGAGGCATAGTTGTTGGACCGGAATTGTTGCTGCTGGCCCTGAGGAGCGTACTGCTGCTGCTGTTGTGGTGGATCTTGTTGCTGCTGATTGCTCCACCTTAGATTAGGATGGTTCGCCCACCCCGGATTGTAGGTGTTAGAGTAAGGATCGTTCCGGGGCCGGGGCGCACCATAATTGCCTATAGCGTTGACCGACTCCTCGGTCTCTTGAATAGTAGGGCACTGATCTGTGTGGTGGCTCGCGTCATAGCAAAGACCGCAAGCATTGACTTGCTGAGCCGTCCTCTTCGTAAGCAGCTGCCTCATAAGATCCTTAAGCTCCCTTACTTCAGCATTCAGGGACTCATTCACCACGCTAACGGACCTCACATTGGTCCTGGATCTCTGGTTGCGGGCTTGTTCTGCCAAGATCTCAACTTTCTGAAAAGCTGCAGCTGGGGTCAAGTTCTCGTAACTACCCCCACAAGATGCATTCACGTGCCTCTTGTCATTGTCGCAGAGTCCCTCAATGATGTAGCAAATAAGATCCTTGGCCTGGTAGCCATGGTAGGGACAACTCGCGATGAGCCTCTTGTAGCGCTCATAATAGTCATAGAGGTTCTCGTCTTCCCCTTGCTCCAAACTGCTGAGTTGCTTCTTAATAGATGTTTGTTTGGAAGCGGGGAAGTACTTTTCAAGAAATGCCTTCTTCATGGCCGCCCAAGTAGTGATAGAACCAGGCACCAAATAAAGGAGCCAGTCCTTGGCGGTGTCTTCAAGAGAGAAGGGGAAAGCCCGGAGCTTGATTTGATCCTCCGTCACATCAGTAGGCTTCATACTCCCGCACACCGCGTGCAATTCAGTGAGATGCTTGTTCGGGTCCTCACCGCTGAACCCATGGAATTTGGGCAAGTGGTGGATGAGGCCAGACTTCAGTTCGAACTTCACACCCTCCCCGAGTTCGGGGAATTGAACAGCGAGTTGCTGTTGCTGGAGATCAGGCGTTGTGAGTTGGCGAATAGTTTGTTCCGCCATGGCGCCTTCTGGTTCAGAATCAGAGAGAGAGAGAGAGAGAGAGATTCAAGGAGATTGTAGAAAGTAGACACTTTGGGGGCACTCCTTATCTTCCGAAGAGTCCTGTCAATTTCTGGATCAAAACGAACAGGAGAAGTATTAGTAGACCGGGTACGGACCATGTGTTAGGCCCGCACCCAAAGGATGGTTCTGCGCACGAACCGCGGGCGCGCCGAGGGGGCCGCGGGCGCGGTTTGAGCGCAGAGCACAAAAAACGCACAAAATCAAAACAAGGAAAAGGAGTCCCCGGCAACGGCGCCAAAATTTGACTCGGGCAAAGTCGTTGTTCCCTTATCAAAAATAAATCCCAAACATGCAAACAAAGTATAGTAGGCAAGCAAGGGGTCGAACCCAAAGGAATCAGTTTCTATTCAGATTTTAGTGGTTTTCATGCAAGTAAACAAAGGGGGTTTTGAAAGTCGGTTTCAATCAAAGGTTATCAAGTAGAGTTTACCAATCAATTCCACTTTATTAATCCGTTGATCATGAATTCATCCACCTCTTTATATGCCTAGGTCAATTCCAATCCCAATCATTAGCAATCGCAAGTCCACGGTCCAAGCAATTCTATAACTCTAGGCAAGGACGCTTAACCTAGAATTAGCATAGAGCACAGGGATAATAGGAAATCAAATCATGCAATCAAGCTACGAGTCTCATGCACAACTTAACCATTGAATACTCTTCCCTAAACTAGTCCACGGTCCTAGAATAGAGTTGTTTCGAGAAATAGGAAAGATGCATAGACAACAACCAATCCTAAATCAAACAATAGATCTAAGTCAATCAAACAAGTTGATCAGGCTCATAAAATCAAACATAGATCATGGGATGAAGCACAAGAGTATCAATAAAGACCTAGAGATAAAGAGATTACCAGAATTTCACAACTTCATAATAAAGCTTCCTTGATTGAATAAACTCAAGAAGAGAGTTAGTTCTCCATTACAAAGAAAACTCTAATCTTTATTGAAAGACAATTGATTGACAAGTAAGTTGGATATCCCAAAAACCTAGAAAGGTTCCCCTTATATAGCCCCAAGGATCAACCTTTTCGGACTAAATAAGATAGGAAACCGAAAGATAAGAAAGGAAACAAGATAGAAATGGTGAAATCTCGTCCGCGTGAAAGTCGGTCGCACCGCGACCGCGGCATCACAACCGCGCCCGCAGCGGTCTTCTTCGGTCAAGGGTTGAGTCGGCTTCTACCGCGACCGCTCCACAGACAACGCGACCGCGGCCTTCATAGGTCTTCATGGTTCGCTCCTTTACGCCACCGCGCCCGCGTCCTAGACAACGCGACCGCGATATCCATGCAGTGGCGAATCTTCGTCTTTAAGCTCTTTAACTCTTGATTCTTCATACTTTGTGTCTTCGGTCTTCATATTACAATAACGCTCAAAACTAACCTAAACACTCTCTAAATCATCTTAAAATACAAGAGTTATCCTATACAAAATAGCCTGAATCAGCGTACGGGGCCACATGGTTGCAATGCCAAGGCGCGTCGGGGGGCGTCTGAGGGGGGTCGTAGGGGGCCCAATGGGGCTTACTCGATTGGGGCACCCAACGCGAATTTTGGCCCATAAAGGAGCCTGAAAAGGTTAGTCTCAAATAAGCTAAATGAGAAGTAGTACTAGCGTATATTGAGACGTTACCTACAAAGGTCGAAGGTAGATGCGATGTAGGTGGCGCCAAAGTGATGGTGAATACATTAGAGAAAGCGACCGAGTGTCAAGGAAGGTGTCTTTGTGCATGCTCTCATGCTAGCTCGGCTTGCAGGGCGTCCATCTCTTCTTGCATCCTATGTAATGTGTTGGCCTTTGACACAATGTGCTCAAGTGGCTCGGACTTGTTAAGGTCGTCATCAACATGGACAATTAAGGACTCCATTTGGGAGGTAACGACCTCCTCGTCCATGAGTCCTGACACAAAATAAGAAACGAGGGAGTAAAAAAGCAAAAATACAACCGACTATGCACCCAAGAAATCCAATAAGTCACACAAGATTAGGCAAGGAAAACATATGTCGTGAGGGCGGTAAAAGGAACTAGTACAATTGTGGCGTTAGAGGACAATGTAAGTGCAATCACATGTTTTTAACCCACATAATCAATCATGCAATCAAGCAAGTAATGATTAAGCATACGAGACAAGCAAGCTCCTATCACCCACACAAGATAAAAATTGACAGCTAAGGTAACTAGTACGAGCTAATGTAAGAATGCGGTTACCTTATTTTAGATGTCCAGTTCCTAATTTCTTTTTTTTTTTAGGTCCGGGATTGCCTTATTTTGGCTTTACTTGTTCTGAAATTTTTATGAGGTTTGGGAGTACCTTATTTTGGCTTTGCCCGTCCTGATTTTTTTATACCATAGTTCGTCTCTTCCCAAAAAAATCAATAAGTGCCGAATTTTAATCCTTGCACAAATTAATTTCAATGAGGCAACAAAAATAGGGAATGAATGTAGATGCAATGTCCCTAAAATAGCATTGTCAACATATTGATTATATGCCAATACGGACGTGGAAAAATGCTAACAATCAACCCTAAAGTCAGTGTTGGGACGATGTTAAGGACTCCTTTCTACTTAACATTGTGCCTATAACAATCGTCCCTTAGTTTTGATATGACAAACTCACTTTGATCTAATAAGTTGTCCAAGTATATTTCAGGAACGCAAGTTATGAAAAGGACAACAAGTTGTGTAGCCGTCCCTAAGGTGTAGGGACGCGACCTCTCAGAATTAAGGACCAAATAAGTTTCTACATTGATAAGGACGTAGTTCTTAGCAAGTAGAAACGCAAGCTCAATTACCAGAGTCCTTACAAGGCTGTCCGACAAGATGACATCACCCAACAAGCCTTGATCATAGAGTCCACGTGGAGGCAGATCTTGTACATGAGTTCATCACCACGTGGAAGCAGATCCTATAGACGGGTTCTACAGAAGTTGCCAGGAAGCTTCCCTCATCACCGCCAAGGACACGTGGAAGTTGATCCCTGTTGCAATGTACTGAAGGGCATGATCGTCCAGAGGAATGACGCCCTTCCCGAGCCACTTTAAATACCCCTCGGGTATTGATTGTGACTTATGCTTCTCAGAGAATATTCAGAGCATATCATCATGATCACGAAGAACACCAAGAACTCACCAAGAATAGTGAAGAACTAGGTGTTAGATCGATTGAGAAGCAAAGCCAAAACACAAAACAAGTTTGTAAGAAAAAGAACAAAAAGAGAGAACTGTCACTTACGACGTACTGTAAGGGACCTGTGTTTACCGTCCTTACATTGTGAGGTTAGGTTTCAGTCTTAGGCTAAAAGGGGTTACTAGTGAACATAGGGATGGACTCGATTTTTCAGAGAAGTATGTAAACTCGTCTTTAAAATTGTAAGGGCTCCTCATATATAAGATAAGGAACGGCTATTCGAAAATTCTCCATGGAGATAGAGGTTTACTCTCAAGGACTACTTGGTCTTGAGCGGTTCCTCTATAAATACCTGAGTCCTTTACTTATCGCTTATTACCTGTCTAAGTCTTTAAAGTTTACTTCCGCTGCACAAGGACGCCCTTAATATGTTAAGGACGCCCATTAGAACTGACTTAACGATCCAACAGTCAACCAACAAGACCCTCTGATTTAAGGTAATCAAAATGGAAAGTGCCAACAATAGCTCTTGAATTGATTTATGGCCGATTTCTTCAATCAATTAGGCACTAATCAACCAATTAACTTACAAAATATGAATTATTGCTCAATAAAATTCGATTTCAATGGTTGGAATTTTTTTTATTTTGTTAAACCGAGCAAGATCAATTCACAAGCAAATCAAGCAACTCGACATTAACACGCAAGAATGTAGATGATTCAGTGGACAATCAGAACATGCAATTGGCACAAACACGACCAGATTCACACCACAAATCATACAAGGTTGAGTGTAAAGAAAAATTTTGGCCAATTCTTGCTTGGATCCGGCAAGAATAAGGCACTCTCTCTTGTTTTTACACTCGTTTTCTTCAAGGAATCAAGCACCAAATATGGATCGGCCTTTTGGCTATAGAAGCGTGCAGCTTAAAGGAGATTTGGATGGCTTACAAGACGATGAAGCTCTGATACATTGATGCAACTCAACCCTCAGATCTCGCCTTGAAGCGTCTCCTTAGAAAAACTGAATGCAAACCAACGGTGATGGAACAGAAGACTTTAGAGCAACGAATCTGATTCAAACACTTAATCAAAGGATGAGATGAGGGTTGGATCTAGGTTTTAAGAATACACCCAATATCAACCAAGAGACGAATGAAAACAGATCTAGATCTAATTCAAATTGAAATGGAAGACAAAAGTGAAAAGTGTGATGTAATCAGGGGCGGATCCAGAACTCATTCAATGGGGGGCGGACTTTAGGCCGATCTAGTACTAAAAAAAATTCAATCAACTGAAGATAGTTAAAATAGCATACAACAATAATATCGTTTGACATGAGAAGTAACGACATATAATTCACATCACATCCGACGCTTTGGAACGAGATAATTGACATCTACGAGTTTCTAAACTTTTAAAACGACTCAAAATAGGTTCGTTTTTAATAGTTACAAAGGTCTCCCTCTCGATAAACACCACCAAACTGTCGTTGAGCCATTCGTCACCCATTCTGTTTCTCAAATCGCTCTTCACATACTTCATTCCAGAAAATACCCTCTCAACTGATGCTGTCGCAACGGGTAACAGTAAAGCTAACTCAACAAGGCGGTAGACTAAAGGAAAGAGATTATCTTTTTCAGTTTCTTTTATCTTCTTTGCTAGACTTCCGAGCTCCTCCACACCAGAGAATCGTGCATCCCTTCTTATATAACTTAAAAATGATTTGAATTCTTGAGGCATCAATGAACGATCTGTATTTGAGAAGTCCTTTGGATATAAATGAGTAAGGTCAACAAGCTTCTTCACATCAAAACTAGAAAATCCATTCTTTCGATCAAGACAAGCAAAACCATTAAGTAGCTCCGTGCTTGCTTCAGAGAACCGATGATTGAACTCAGTGAGAATTGAATCCATAACCTAATATTTGAAGAAGAGTTAGAAATCTAATTAAACACCAAACTTCAATTAAGAAATGTCGAAAAGAATAATAACTATTTATAAATACCTCATGAAAAATGTCATGCTTGTAATGGTGTTCATTGGTTTTTGCGCCTCTCCTCACACGAACATTGCTTGGAACAATTGCTTTCATATCAACAATTGGAATGTCATTTGCTTCACAAAAATTATTCACTTCTTCTACTAAACCATCCCATCCAGAATTTCTGAACTCTTGTAGTTCTTGATTCACAACTTTAATCTGATTGATAGCATTTAGCATGTTTTGATCTCTTTCTTGCAATGCCAAAGATAACGCATTCGTCACACCCAACAAATGCTTCATTAAAAACATGGGAAAGACGAATGGATAAGTTGGCATTATCTGAAACACAGCTACAATTTGGGGACCTACATCACGTCCATCACCATCTTCAAACACATTTCGAAGAACTTCTTGCATTGAAGGCCACATATCATGAAGGCGAACTATGGTAAGATAATGTGATCCCCATCGAGTATCACCCGGTCTCCTCAAAGAAGTTTCTTGATTCTTTCCAGTTCCAGATGGAATTTCTCCGTTTTCAATCTCTTCTACCTTTCTGTCATGCTCCTCCTGGCGAAGATTATCTGCTCTTTTGTAAGAAGCTCCACATGCATTCACAATTATTCCAAGATAGTTAAAAAAGTTACCAACATAACGATTCACCTGGCATACAGCAACAACTATCAACTGGAGTTGATGTGCAAAACAATGCACATACCAAGCACTAGGATTCTCCTTCAAAATAAGAGCCTTCAAGCCATTAAACTCACCCCTCATATTTGAAGCACCATCATATCCCTGACCTCTCAATCTCGATAAAGATAAACCATGTTTGGCAAACAAAGAATCAATGCCTTCCTTCAAACATATTGCTGTTGTCTCTTTTACGTGGACCAAACCAAGGAATCGTTCCACAACTTCTCCATGCTTGTTTACATATCTAATCAGAACTGCCATCTGTTCCTTTATTGAGCAATCACGAGACTCGTCAACCAAGACAGAAAATAGCTTATCACCAAGGTCAGCTAATATAGCAAGAGTTGTCTCAACTGCACATGAATGAACCATATCTTTCTGTATTGACGGAGCAATCATCTGATTATTACCAGGTGCATTCTTCAAAATAACCTTACCTACCTCATCACATCTCTCGCCATACCATGACAATATCCCTAGAAAAACACCTCTATTCAGAGAAGTAGCTGATTCATCATGTCCTCTCATAGGCAAACCATGAGATAAAATCAATCGAATAACATCAAGAGTTGCTGTCAACCGAATGCGGTAAGCTTCTTCTCTTCTCAAATTACTTCCCTGAACAATATAGCTCACACTCTGTCTTTGATTCTTGAAATTTTCAAAATCAATTCTCGCTTTATTATGTGGGCTACCAACTGAACCAACATGCTCTCTGAACTTCTGAATTGCTTTTTTCCAATTATCAAACCCGTTTTTTGTAAATACTTCATCTCCCGGGTTGTAAATTTTAGACTTGAAAAGAAAACACCAAAAGCAAAATGCTGCATCCTTTTGAACACTATACTCCAACCATTCAAACTCATTAAACCAAACATCTCTAAAAGCTCTATTATCTTTCCCATACTGCTTTCTAGGAAAATGATGTCCTCTTGGTTGACAAGGGCCTTTGGCTACATATCCTCTTCGTATACGATCTCTAATACTAACATCAAAATCCTCAATAGGCTTACGTAACCCAGGATCAGCAACAATATCTGCATTATCATTTTCAACACCATCAATTTCAATATCATCCAAATTAGCTTCCAATTCAACATTTGTATTCAAGACATCAACATTCGAAGTATGCGGTGGTTGATCAACACTATGTGAATCAATAGAAACTCTTGCTCTTTTTAAAAAATACCTCTCCATTTCAGACTTTCAGTTCAAGTGTTCAACACCACCCTATCAAATTATCAACAATTTAATTCAATGATAAATGAAAACATCAATCTTACAAAATAACAATTTCAACTCAATAACAAACCATCAATCTCAACAATATCAACTCAGTAATTAATATTTATAAATTTACAATGATAAAACTCAACTAATTCTCAAAATAAAAGATTTGAATAGTACCGAAGGTTCGAAAGCGGAAACCGAACAATAACGAACACAACTAACTCAGCAATGCCGCAGCTCGTAGTCGGCGTCGGGCTGTCGCCTGTCGGAGTCGCTGCGTCGGAGGCAGTCGGTGCAGTCGGCCGTCGCCCCGACTCGCCCGTTGTCGGAGACTCGGGAGTGAGAAGTCGGAATCGCACGGCAAGTGAGCGGCGGATTTGGGCGGAATCGCAAAAACCCCAAATTAATTGCGTTTTCACAGACCTAAAAAAAATTGTTTTTTTTAGTGGTTCAGGGCAAAACGACGTCGTTTTACTCATAATTTTTTTTTAAAAAAAACAAAGCAGCGTGTGTATTTTTTTTTAAAACGTCGCCGTTTTGTTCCTATGGTCTTCTTCTTCGTTCTTCCAGCCGCAGGCGACGGGCGACGGCCACTCCTCTGCCTCTGGCTCTGGGCTCCGGCTCCGCCACTCTCCACCGCTCTTGGGTCCCGCCCCATCTTGCCCCGCTCCCGCCCCATCCCGCCCCGCTCCCGGCGCTCCGGCCGCCCCGCTCCTCCCTACTCTACATAGGCGCTCTGGCGCGATGGGGGGCCGGCCGCCCCCCTCCGCCCCCTAGATCCGCCTCTGGATGTAATTGAAAATTGTAATAATAAGAACGCAATTGAAATCCAAGAATAAACGAAACAAAAACAAGCCGAATTGAATTGATAACTGGGAGAGAGTGTGATGCCAAGTCCTAAGAGAGTTGTCTTAATCAAAGTCAAGCTTAACGGGAGCGAAAAAGAAAGGCAACACCAGCCTTAAGTAATCTTAGGCGCCAAGGCCAAGTTAGCCGGCCACATAGGCACATGTGGGCTGCGCTCCAAAAACATAAAATACAATGTTAATCATTCAAAGAAAATGCCTAAAAATGTTTAAATTAAATACATAGAAAACGCTCAAGAATAATCACGAATGGCCTGAGCCGAGCCAAGGTAGCCGAGGGCACTAGCGCGTTGTCTGACGCTCAGGCCACGGGTACGTTGTCCGGCGCCGTGGAGTCAATGAGAGTGGCGAAGGAGCATGTGCCGTGGGTATCATATAGGCCATTTAACACCAAGGCCATCCTAAGCACAAGTGAGAATGTGGCACGGGCAATGGTCTTGGCCCGAGTGTGAGTGACTGGGCCGAGGCACGTATGTGCATGGCGTCCTCCTCTTCTATTGGTGGCATGAGTGTGGTCACATCATAACAGTTGGACAAACACAATAGATAACATGGAGTTTGTCATTATCAAAACCAAGGACGCAGAGTGTTGATTCAGTGTTAATGACTGACATCCCTATCACTGTCCCAACAATTTCCCCCTTTTTGATGATGACAAACTCATTATAAAATAAGCACAAGAGATAAAGCTTATTGCACAAATGAGAAAACTTGAGCGCCCTTTGAGATTGTTAGCATTATACAAGTTTTTCTCAAGTCATATTTTTTTTTTTTTTTTTTTTTCAGATTTTCCTTTAAGAACAGTGAATTCACTTTAATGTTGACATCCTTATCACTTAATTGAAATTCTCCCTAAACACATGCATACTATGACAACTTTTAATTATGCATCTCTGCAGATACTATACACTTCACCTTGAAGAGTAACATCCCAAAAGATAAATCAAAAAACATAAAATCAAAGGAGAGAAGGGGATGGTAGTAATCAATCAGAACGCATAATGAGCGCGTCCCTAATCTCTCTGAGTAGCTCATTGTTGTAGGTCACACCCTCTCATGAAGCATCTTAATGGATTCAATTAGGACGCACTAGTTGTCAATCATCATGACATAGAGTTCTTTTGAAGTGTAGGCATTCACATCAGCAGATAGAGATGCCTTCAGGAATGGAGAACACTTCACCTTGAAGAGCGAACATCCCTTATGGTTTGTCCTTGAGCTGGGAGACTCGAAAGTTGGAATATAATAGCTTGACTTGCTTTAGTTCGATCGAAGCAAAGTCCTTTCCCAGCTCTTGCCATCCCTGGAACCTGAATAGCTCAAGGAACTCCTTAGCTACATTCTCTTGGAGGAATTCCTGAGTGAAGACAGGGAGCTGAGAATTTTCTCCTTTTTGTCTTTGGCTTTCCTTCCCTTGCCTTTTCCCTGGCGGCCTTCATCATTCTCATCGCCGCCGCTTGACTCCCCATGATCTTAAGGATCGATGTCCTCATCAGATTGTTGACCCTCATCATCTTGGGCTTGGGAGTTCTCATCTGATTACTCAACGTTCTCCCCTCCCTCTTCCTCTTGTTCAATCTCCATTACATCTGTTGGAGGAGAGGGGCGAGGGGAGGCTTGAGAAACCTGCGTAGGGAGCGCTCATGTGACTTCAACTACCTCCTCGATTTTTGTTACTGCTGCAAGAGGAGGGGAGGGAGGCCTAGCTTGCTCCATGGAAGGAGCGGTTGAAGTAGTAGGAGGAGCGTCCTTAACAGGGGACGACTCCTCAAGAACAATGACTTTAGCCTCAACGTCCTTAGTCGGGAACTGGGATTTCGGAGCCGGTTGGACGTATGGCGGAGTCTTGGCCAAATCCGCCCTCATATCTTTTTTGAGAGGGTCTTCTCTTGGCCAAGGAGAAGCAGTATCAGTTGCGGCCTCAGAGATTTTCAATTGGGGAGGCGCAACAATGATGGTAGTAGTTGTGGAGGGAGGAATAGAAGACGGTCCTACCTGAGTAGTGGACGGCATAGTCTGAGCAACAAGCGGCGTTGTTTGTGAGGAGGAGGAGGAATCGACAACTTTTAGTCGTTTGGCTGGAGGGGTAGCGTCCTCTGGAGCCGAAGTGGCATCCTTGGGACCTTCCTTCTGAAATGCGACCTTCACCAGTCTGATGGCGTCCATCTCCTTGTTTGTGACTTCTTTTGTTTAAGCCTGATTCCCTAGGCATCTTTTCTAAGGTCTAGAGGGGGACGAGGGAAGGGAGGAGGGGATGGTGGTTTAGGAGTTGGGAGGAATTAGGGTTTTGGGACCCTTCTTGGGGGAGGAGAGAGGTTTGGTCGGAGCTTTTCTTCTTGGTTGATAGGAGGTGGCCGAAGTAACTAGAGCTTCCGACAGGTTGGGGAGGAGCTTGATGAGTTTCTCTGTGGAGCTGCCAAAGTCGTGGCCAAGAGTGGATGGTCCCATGTCCTGAGGGTTATGGAAGTTGGTTTCCTCAAGGCGGGGCTGAACAAACTCTTTCATAAAGAGGTCGATATTCCTTTGCTAATCCATCGGGGGATTTGAAGAATGGCCCGGTGGCAGAGGTTTGTGAGGGTTTTCGGCTCTCTTTCTAGCCAATCCTCCACCACCAGATCAAGGCGGATGCGGCGTTGAGGTGGCTATTTAGATTTAGAGGCGGTGGAGGCCGGCGGTTGTTTCTTGCCGGTGGTGGAGGGAGGATTTTTGGTGGTTTTCTTGAGGAGGACTCCACCGGAACCATTTTTCCGGACGAAGAAAAGGTAAACTTTGGTTTCTTGGTTGCCTTTGTGAGCTTTAGAGGGAGATTTGAGGTTGAAGAGGGGAGAGTGTGGTGATATCGGGATCGTAAACATTGAAGATGGGTCAAAGATGATGATTGTATAGGGAAAAAGTAGGGCTACGAAAGGGTAGGGGTAAAAAGGTAAAGCAACACTAACCTTCCTCCGATTTCTAACACGTGAATTACTTAGCCATTAAGCCTTGATTAGTTCCCTACTCATCCAACGGTTCGGCTTCCACACAAATAGCAATTGTTTAGTTATCTTCTCAACTTTCTTTTTTAAAAATTGAAAACTCAAACACCAAACGTTGAAATTTCACCTTGATGTCCTCTAACTAACTTCCCTTAAAGTTACGGAACGGCCTGAGCAACGTCCTTATGATCACTTATATCAATTTTGAAAACCAAGCAAGTACGTTCCGTAAAAGAAAAGACAAAGCAGATCATATGATGCTTTTGTTTGGCTCTCGGCTGGGTTGGGTGATCAAGGATTGTCTTGAGATAAAAAGAGAAATGAAAGAAGTCTCATGCAATGCAAACAAAGTATCTTAAACTAGCGTCCCTAACAATATCATTTTCAATATACACAATCCCTACACATGCTTTCTACTAAACATAGCCAATCACTAAAGGAATAATAGAGCTGGACTTGTTTAATTAAAAGGTATTATCCCTAGAAGCACACGAAGATGCTCATAGGGACGTCTATCAAGTGCCTTAGTGTAAATATCAACTATTTGGTCCTCAATCCTAACATTTTCAACACTTATTATATCATTTTCAACATTATCACGCAAGAAATGATGCCTTATACCGCCACTTGATAATTAGAAAATCTTATTACTCTTTTTTAGTTTGAAATTTAATTTCCTTAGAAAAGTTATTAGTTATTGCATAAATTATCAGGTTAGTTTTTATGTTTTGAGTGAGGATTATCTACATTAAAATTACAATATTTATTTTTTCTCAAATACTTTTCAATATAAATAAATATCAATAACGACAAAATTATACTTTATTTTAGATCATTATATTTTGTATGAATACCTTTTTCTCGTTATAAACATCACCTTAACATGAAAAATATTTATTTTCTCACCAAAAGGGTACATTCATTGACAAATCATATATCATTGGCAATACATTGAGTTACTTCTTCAAAAAATATTATGAGTGATGAAAATTATAGTTACTAAAATGAAAAAAAATTAGAGAATATTTTCTTGCTAAAAGGAATTTGACTTTCTATAGAAAAGATACTTATCTTGATGGAAAATAAATCCTGGTCAAAACTATTTCAATGGAAAATATACATTCTTGGCCTTAAAATAATATTTTAAATATTTTAATTACTACTCATAATTGATGAGGAAATGAAAAAGGTGAGCATGAAAATTATTTACCAAATATTTTAATTATTTCGTCGCCAATAATATTCAAGGGATAAAGACACAAATATACTAGTTTCACTAATTTTTTCCAAAAATATACCCTCCTCTTATAATTTGGCCAATACTAACTCTTTGCTTAAAATTTAAAGAAATTACCCTTGTTACTTAAATTCTATGTAAAAGTAATTTTATGTAAATAAATTAGTGTAGCTTAATTTTGTCACATCAATTTGGTTATATTAATTAACGTATCATAGAATAGTTTAAGTTAATTGTTACATACATTTTTTTTGGCTTAATTATATTACATAAATGTTATGTAAGCTAACATTGTGTAGCCTACAAACACTTACAGAAAAAAATCAACATAACTTTAAACAAGACTAGCCTACATTTTGCACTGCACATAATTAATGTAACAAAGTTGCTCTCTACACATAATTTGATGTAAGCTGATTTCGTGCAGCCAACAAAAACTTATGCAACAAAATTACCGTAACTTTAAACAAAACTACCCTATACATAATTACATAACACAAAATTAATGTAACAAAGTTGCACTACGCAAAATTAATGTAATAAAATTGCACTATACAAAATTTGTGTAACACGATTATCCTACATAAAATTCCCTGAGTTTGTCACGAGTATGAGTGCCTTTGCAGAGGGTCTTCCAAACAATGAAGGCCACTCTAGGAGTGTTTAGTCTGTTCCAAACAATATCAGCCCACTGCATTGTCTCCCCTTTGTTTCTTTGATTGTTGTACATACCTCTGTTGTCAAAGTTGCCAAGCCTAGAGTTAAGCACAAGAGTAGTCTCTGTATTGTTTAGGGAGTCTTTAAGCTCATCTCTCAGCTTCAAAACAGCTTTCCACATGGCACTTGAGGATGCTTTACAACTGATTTCCCATATACTTGAGCCTCTTATGTGAGTCTGGTTAACCCAATGGGACCAGGTTGAATCATTCTTAGCACAGTCATCATATAAGAGCTCTAAAACATGCACCTTGTTCCAAGAGGAAAGATCCTTCAAACTAAGACCTCCCTTAAACAAAGGTCTGCAAACTTTCAACCAAGCAATAGGGGTTCTGGAGCCACTAATTCCACCACTCCACAGAAAGTTTCTCATGATTTTGTTAAGCTCATTAATCACAGTTTTAGGAAGTAGGAATATCTTGCACCAATACTGTATGACACCATGAAAGACAGCTCTGGTAATCTCAAGTCTTCCAGCATAAGAGAGGTGCCTTGCCGCCCAGGCATTAGCCTTGTTTCTAATCCTGTTGGTGAGACTAGCAAAGTCCTTGCATTGGGCACGAGAGCTGCAGAGTGGAACTCCCAAGTACATGACAGGAAGCTCACCAAGACTCATGCCCAGTATGTCACTTACGTCCTCCTGAATGTAGTTGCTAAGGCTTGCACAGAAGACCTTGGACTTTGATAAGTTCATCTCCAATCCTGAACAGGCTCCAAAAGAGTTGAGAACTGTTTTAATAGCATTGATAGAGGTACTACTTCCATGAGAGAAAATAACAAGATCATCTACAAAACAAAGATTGATGATATTAGCTTTCTTGCAACCTGGATGGAACTTGAGAGCCTTTTGGAAGCACAATCTCTCAGGGCACGAATGAGGTAGTCCATAATGAGCACAAAAAGGTAGGGGGCCATAGGGTCTCCTTGTCTTAGCCCTCTAGTAGCTTTGAAGTGGCCACAATGTTCAGGGCCAACTTTGATAGTGAACTGGCAAGAAGTGATACACTCTTTGATCCAATTAATCATAACTGGATGGAAGTTTAGAGCCTCTAGAAGTTTGAACAGGAAGTCCCAGCTCACAGTATCATAGGCCTTTCTCAAGTCTATTTTCAAGGCACACCGAGGGCTGATGAACTTTCTAGCATAGCTCTTGACAATATCTTGACACACTGCAATATTGTGCCTAATGCTTCTGCCTTTGATGAAAGCACCTTGGTTTTTGTCAACAATTTTTGGAAAAATATTCTCAAGGCGTGCCACAATCATCTTAGATATAACTTTGTAGATGACATTGCAACAGGAGATTGGTCTAAAATCAGAGATAGCACTAGCATTGTCTGTCTTTGGGATGAGGGTAATAACTGTATTTCCAAGCTCTTTCAGCAATCTGCCCTTAGAAAAGAACTCAAGAACAGAAGCAGTGAATTCATCACCAATAATATGCCAAGCTCTCTTAAAGAAATGTGCATTGAAGTCATCAGGGCCTGGGGCCTTGTTCTTGTTTATGCTCCATAGAGCCTTTTTTACATCATCCTTATTGAATTGAGCCACCATACTGAGTTTATCAACATTCTCAACAACAGGACCATTCAGGGCTATTGAATTATCAAAGGAGCAGCCAGCTCTAGGACTGCCAAGAAAATCTTTGAAGTGATCAACAATTTTGTCCTTAATAACCTGCTCATCAGTTAAAGTGTTTCCATGTTCATCAGTGAGAGTGGAAATGGCATTGTGAGCTTTTCTTTGCTTGATGGAGTTGTAAGAGAAGCTGCTGTAACTATCCTGATACTTGAGCCAATGTATTTTAGCAAGCTGCTGCTGCTGAGTTCTTTTCCTCTTGATACCTGCCTTGAGAGTTTCCAGGATACCTTTCTCTGCACTCAATATTACACTATCAACATTGCCCCTTTGGATTTGGAGTTGTACCTCATTCAGCTCACTGTGGAGTCTAGCAATATCAGCCTCCTCACTGTCAAGAGATTTTGATTTGAGTCTTCTAAGAGGGCCTTTGAGAGATTTCAGCTTGCAGACAAGCTTGAACATCTTAAAACCTTCAACAAATCTTGCTCTCCACTTCTCTTCAACAACACTGGCAAAATTAGGATGATCTGCTAAGTATTATTGAACTTGAAAGGGGCTCTAGCAGGGGCTTTGGATCCAAAAATCTTCAGGAAAAGCAGGACTGTGATCGGAGCAGCTGGGGGCAGCAAATGTGACAGAGAACTTATCAAAAGTATCAACCCACCTCTGATTAGCAAGAACTCGGTCAAGCTTACATCTGATCAAATTATCACCTACTTGTTTGTTTGAACAAGTGAAGAAGGCGCCACGGGCTTTTAAATCCACAAGGCCATTCCTATTTAAGCAGTCAAGGAATGATTTGCTGAACTGAGCGTTAGGGCCCCTGCCTAAATCTTTCTCAATTGGATTCTTGACAACATTAAAGTCACCAAGGAGAGTCCAGGGAAGGTCACCAGCAGAGGTCTCAATCTGATCAATGAGTTGCCAAAGAGCACACCTCTCACTTTCATCATGAGAGGCATACACAAATGAAGTCTGGAAACTGTGAGAGAGAATTGGAGAGTTAATGGAGACGTGTATGAGTTGAGCCCTTTCAATCAAAATGCTAACATCAATTCTAACGTGGGATCGATTTCCAGAAAATCCAAATTCTACCGTTGGTACCTAAACACTTAGTGCTTCTGTTCCAACCCCTGAGCAAAGTCCTGGAAACTTCCTCATTCTTATTCTCTCTAACTCTAGTCTCAAGTAAAGCTAAAACATCTATATGGTAGTCGGCAACTAGTTTTTGAACAAAGTCACCTTTGGAGGCATCATTTAAGCCTCTAATATTCCAAGCTGCAATAACAAGACTATCCATAAGAAACAATGGTCTCGTTGTCGGCTTCATCCATTGTTCCTTCTCTTCCTTCCATTTCTTCCTCAGCAAGGGCTACAAATTTTGATTTTTCAATTAGCACCTCCTTCCCTTTAGCATTCTCTGGAGCCACAGGCATTCTTCTTGGACTCTTGTTTTTAACTGTTTCCCACTCTGAAGTAGGCTCATTTATCTTGAGAGCTCCATTGTTCCATTGTCTATACTAAGGGGTTGGCAACTGGTGCATCACTTTATCACAATGTCTGTTTTCAGCTGCCTTACTTGACCCAGGGATGGAAACAACAGGCTTAGGAGATGGCTTCTTGGCCCACTGTCTCTTAGGGAAGTTCTTGTGAACTCTGTTGCCAAGTCTCTGGAACACTGAGCTAGATTTCTTGTCACACTCACCCTCATTGTGTCCAAAGACACTGCACTTATCACATTTTGGTGGCATCCATTCAAAATGCACCTTTCGCTTCACAAGCTCCCCATCCTCCCCATGAAAATTTACTTCTTTTCTAAGGGGTTTTCTTGCTGAAGTCTCCACCAACACCCTTGCAAAAGAGAGCCGTTCTTGATTTTCAGTAACTTTATCCACTATGATAGGTTTGCCTATGGCACTGCCCATCTTCTCAAAGAAATCATCATCCCAGAAACGAACATCCAGTTCAGGGAAGGTGGCCCAGACTTGAGTGGTCTCGAAGCATGAAGGATCAAGCTTGACACCTTCACTCCATCTTTTGAGTGCAAGAGGTCTAGTTCCTCTCACCATCCAGGGACCGTTTGATAGGACCCAATCCACATCCTCTCCCGACTCAAACTTGAAGACAAATATTCCAGATTCTGTCAAGATGATCTTAGGGCTAGTGGTGACTTCCCATCTTACAGTGACAAAATTTTGCACAACATTGAAAGAGGCTTTCCCTCCTGCTATCATTCCAATGAGGGAGTTTCTCCACTTTTCAACATTCTTCTCCACATCTTTCTTGGTGAAGTGGATAACACCATCTTCATAGCCTGCTACATAGTTCAGACGCCTTCCCCCTTTATTGGCCCTGTTTCCAGCAAGGGCGTCTCTAAAAGAGACTTTTTTGGGTAAGTTGGTCTCACCATCCTCCTTCCTTGCTTCAGGTGGAACAAACTCTCCTTCCTCTAGGTTTTTAGGATCTTTCTCGGTCCCTTCCAGGGAGCTACCCGTATCTGTAACAGGGGTTGGAGAAGAAGAAGCAGGGGACTCTGGGACAACATTAGTTGACGTTGTGATGGGGGCCTCTGTCTCTCCAGTGGACTCTTGAGACGCCACCGAAGAGGATTTGGAGCTTTCAGCGATGGCTTTGGCCGTACTCTGCAGAATCCTTGAGTTGTTGTTCCTAATGGTGTCATCTGAAACAGATGCAACCGCCTTGCATGGGGGAGAAGGGGCTGCATTGGACTTCTTTTTCTTCCGTGCAGAACCTTTTCCTTTAGCCATCGCCTAGGATCGACCGCTGGCGGCGCATGCCTGACACCTCCACAAACCCTGGAGAAAACACTCTTTCTGTCGCGCGCGTGGGGCGCGTTCCTTTTTTTCTTCCTTTTTTATTAGTCCTATTTTTGTATGAAGTGTACAGCTTAGTTTTGTCACATCAATTTGGTTATATTAATTTACCTATCATAGAATAGTTTAAGTTAATTGTTATATACATTTTTTTGGGGTCAATTATATTACATAAATGTTATGTAAGCTAATATTGTGTAGCCTACCATAACTTTAAACAAGACTAACCTACATATAATTGTACTGCACAAAATTAATGTAACAAAGTTGCACTACACATAATTTGATGTAAGCTAATTTTGTGTAACCTACAAAATCTTGTGCAACAAAATTACCTTAACTTTAAACAAAACTACCCTACACATAATTTACATAGGACAAACTTAATGTAACAAAGTTTCACTACACAAAATCAATGTAATAAAATTGCACTATACAAAATTTGTGTAACACCATTATTAATATCTCTCATTTTGGAGGTGTTTTAGTAGTTAAATTCCCTTGTAAATATGTGTTTTTCATTCCTTTCTTTGTTAGTTTTTGTTCCTTCTTAGCTTAGTTCCCGGTTTTCTTTGAGATTCGGAAACTATGCGAGTTTGCTTTGATTTGTAGATAAAATGGCAAGAATGAGGACATTTTGGAGGAGCTTATGAAGGAGCCAAGTCAAAGAGTGCAAGAGCCAAGCTAAGAATGGAGTGGAACCGAAGGAAACCTAAAAAGAAGACAAGGATCGAGGCCCAGGACCGAGCACCATCACGTCGGGCCCGAGATCGAGCAACCAGTAGCCAGGACCGACGTTCCCAACGTCGGGCCCGAGGTGCACCCGTGTCGATCCGAGTCGGCAATGGAGAGGATTGTTCCCCAAGGCATATTTTTAGCAACTTTCCACATTTGCCCCTTTCTAAATTGGGAATTCCTTGGTCCCCAATCCATGAGAGGCTATAAATAGGGGTGATTAGAGAGCATTAAGGAAGGTTTTGGGACACACACCACACCCAAAATCACTCTCTAGAGGCTCAAGGAAGACTTGGAGAGCAAGGAGAAGGAAGGAGAAGGAAGAGAAGAGGAGATCGGTGGAGCTAGGAGGAGGATTAGTGAGTTTTGTACTTTGTTTTGCTTTGATCTAGTAGAATTGAGACTTGGATTTTGTTGACACTTTGGAATTGAATGCAATTTGAGTTTGGTTTGATGTTGATGATTGAGATTTGCTTGATTTCCCTTTTGATTGCTTTGTTCTCTTACTTGATGGAGTAGATTCCATAGTCTTGGGCTATGGGGGAATCCCCTAGCTAGGATTGGGTAGAAAACCTCAATTCCATAGCCTTTGAGTGCTTGATCTATGAATCCTCTCTACACTAAGCTTCAATTTTCTTATGAAAACAAGGGGCTTAGGGCTTGTGATTGGTAAGAGTAAGCGAGAGCAATCTCGAACCAAATCACTAGACCTAACATCGAAGGAGAGTGAAAACTCCCTTGGGTCGAGGTGTAGATTGGAGGGATTGAAAGCTAGCAACCTCGATCTCACAAGGATCAAACACTTATTGGTTGAATTGGGGAAGAATATCCAAGTCTAGTTAGGGGTGGAACCCAAAAACCCAAGACCGATCTACCATTTTTTAGCAGACCGAGTTACCTAGTACATCGGGCCCGACTTCCCCTGTTTCGGTCCCGTGCAAACTCAACCTCGATCCACCCTCAGACCGAAGTGACTTGTGTCGGTCCGAGGTGATCTCTTTTGTTTTCCTTTGTTTTGCCTTTCTTTCATCTTTTCTTAGTCTTTTCGGGTACTTTGGACGCACGAACTCCCGTGTGTTCGACACCCTACCTCTTTACTACAAGTGAGGTTCGGTTTTATAAATTTAAATTGTGAGACCCTCCGATCCCGGACCGATCAGAATTTTGGCGCCGTTTCCGGGGAGTTCTACTTGTTCGAGGTACCCTCTTTGTTGAGTCTTTGATTTTTGGTAGTGATTTGGGTGAGGGACTAGCCCAAACCCCTTGTTTGTTTTGATTCGGTTTTGTTTGTGTCTTTGGTTGTAGGTGCATGCGAGCTAGTTCCGTCCGAGGAACCCTTGAGCTCGACTTTGTGTGTGTGACCCGGAGAGTATTCTAAGGCAAGCCCGAAAGAAGAAGAGGATGGCGGACCAAGCCCGTGATGAGGAGTTCGAGAGGATGAGAGCCGACATGGCTCGAATGCAACTTGAAATGGCGAACCGAGATGCCGAGGCCCGTAGAGAGAGGGAGCAAAGGATGAGATTGGAGGCTCAAATCAACACCCAACCCCGGAACGCTAGACAATACATGCATCCGGAGTTGAAGGTGCCCGAGCCGGCCATCGTCTTGCCGGAGGTGTCAAAGAATTTTGAGATAAAAACTCAATTTATCTCACTCATCAAGAGAGAGAAATTCCAAGGGAGACCGAATGAGTGCCCGATCGAGCATGTCAAGCAATTCAAAGATCTATGTGAGACCATCTCGACGGACGACGAGACACTCGAGTATGTGCTACTCAAGGCCTTCAAGTGGTCTTTGGGAGGCAAAGCTTTGCATTGGTTGGAGAGCCAAGCACCTCGTTCTATCACATCATGGAGGGCTCCCAACGACTCATTCTTGATGAAGTTCTTCCCGCCCACCAAGACGACGGAGCTTAGAAGGAAGATTGCTAGCTTTCAACAAGGAGCTCATGAGCCACTTTTCGAGGCGTGGGACCGGTTCAAAGAGATGTTAAGGGCGTGTCCAACACATGGGCAACAACCTTATGTCCTTCAAGACATTTTCTTCCAAGGAATCAACCCCGCCACCAAGGATAAATTAAACCTCCATACCGATTGTGGGTTCATTGACTTACCTCCGGAGCAAGCGTGGGAGTTACTAGACAAGCTCTCGGATTATGAGGCCATGTATGGAGTCAATCAAGCGAGCAAGGAAGTGAGGATCCATGGAGAGGGTCCGAAGAGGCTCTACGATCCAAAAAGTGAAGAGGTGGATAAAGATGTGAAGATCCAATTCTTGGAGGATGAGTTGAACAAGATGAGGAGGAAGATGGGTCATCTTCAACAAAACACAAGAGCATGTGAAGAGTGTGGTTCTTTGAAGCATGGAGCCCAAGAGTGCCCAAATGAGCACCAAGTCCGACTGGCCGAGCAAATTGAGGAGGCCAACTATGTTCAAAGGAACTACGGAGGGAGATCCAATTTCAACAATGGAGGAAGGTGGAACCAAGGCCAAGCTAGTGGCTACAACAACAACTTCAACCAAAACGAGCCAAGGGCCCAACCACCACCATACCGACCTCCGGGATTCTATGAGCAAACACCACAATGGGCTCAAGACATGAAGAATCAATTCACCAATGTGGAGAGGATAGTTGATGAAATGGGCGCCCAATTCAAGGAGTTCGGTGTATGGAGAAGACAAGTGGACAACCAATTTGTTCACATGGCAAATCAACTTCCAAGAGAAGAAGGGAGACTCCCGGGCCGACCCGAGGAGAATCCCCGTGCCCAACAACAACAAAATGAAGTTCGAGCCATAGGATTGAGGAGTGGACGGAGTTTGCCCGAGCCAAGAGTACCAAGGACGAGTGAAGAGAGTCGGACCGAGGTTCCCAATACCTCGGGCCCGACGTGCCCAGACATCGACCTAGTGGATGGAGGAGGTCCCCTGAAGAGGACCGAGGTTCAACACACCTCGGGCCCGACTTGCCCTGAAGTCGGCCCGACTTACCCAGATGTCTCTTGCCCCCGGTCCGAGATGCTTGACGTCGGTCCCGACGTTAATCCAAAGTCGGTCCAAGTTGAAATCATGAAGGAAAGCCAAGATCAATCCAAGGAGGTGGATCCAAGCAAGAAACAAGGTGCTACTACTCTTCCATATCCTATGAAGAAGCCCAAGAAGATTGTTGAGGGCAAGTTCAAGCGGTTCTTGAAGCTTTTACAAGGCTTGAACATCACCATTCCATTCACCGATGCTCTAAGTGAGATGGCATCTTATGCAAAGTTCTTAAAGGAAATTTTGAGCAAGAAGAGGTCAATTGTAGAGATGCAAGATGAGGTGAAGATCTTGGAGCTACCTCAAAAGCTAGGTGATCCCGGAAGATTTGCCATCACCGTGGGGATTGGATCCCAACAATTCAAGGCTCTTTGTGATCTAGGAGCAAGCATATCGGTTATGCCCATGAGCATATGGAGAAGGGCTAACCTCGGAGATATGGAACCGGTTGATATGAGTCTTACTATGGCCGATGGTTCATCAACAAAGGCCACCGGAATTCTAGATGACGTCCCGGTTCGAGTTGGAAGGTATTTTGTGCCCGACGACTTCGTGATCTTAGACATGAAGGAGGATCCGTTGGTGCCCATTATTCTCGGGAGGCCGTTTCTAGCTACGGCGGGTGCCAAGTTCGATGTAAAGAACGGGAAGGTCACGTTCGAAATTGGAGAAGAAAAAGTTGAGTTCCATTTCAACAAGGCACTTAATGAACCGGATGCATTGGCAATCTTGAAGTTAGAGGAAAGTGCCAAGCGCAAAAGAGAGGAATTGGAACCCACAAGAGAAGAAGTACCATTGAGAGAACATGACATGGTCAATGTTCATGTTCATCTGAACCAAGAAGGGAAGACCACCCAAGAAGCCATGAAGAGTATCCTAATCTATATCCTTTTGATGTGGGAGACTCTTACATTTGTCTAAGTGATTTGAAAGAGGATTTAGATGATGACTACCTTTGCTTGAGTGATTTGCAAAATGACTTGAGTTATGATGTCATAGAGTCCCCTAGAAATTCTTTGAATATTTGTGATGTAGGTGATAAAGAGCAAGTTGAGAAGATGCAAGAGATACCAACCTACACTTTGGAGGAAAAGAATGACGGAGGATTTGGAGGCCACTCTTTCATCAAACACAAATGGTGGCACTTTGGCTATGAGGAGAATGGAGATGCATATCACAAGGAGGATCAATTCACCATTTTTCACCCTCCTTGAAGGGTAGAGGTTAGAAGTCAAGTTAGTGACTTAAAAAGAGCGCTCCTCGGGAGGCAACCCGGGTTTAGTAAATGTCTTTTCGTAGTTTCTAGTTTGTTCTTCTTTGCCTTAGTGTAGATTCTTCCTAACCTCTTCTCTAGCATGTATTTTGTGGATATGTGTGTTATGTGAGCTTGATGATCATGTGTGGTATTTGTGGAAATGATGCAATGACTTGTGGGTAGACAATTGCCAAGCCAAGGGAATTTTAGGAAACAAAACCGGGTAGGACCGAGGTACCCAGTACCTCGGGCCCGAGGCCCCCATGTCGGTCCAAGCCAACCGACCCACTTTGGACTAGATTTTGATGAAAATTTTTATTTTACCCTCCTAACCTACCTTTGTCTTCTACCCCATTTAAGCCCCCTTTCCCTTACCTAACAACCATTACCTCCATAACTACCTTCCCAAAATACCAATCCCTTCAAAAACCCCCAATTCGATCCCCTATCTCCCACTATACTCGATCCTCAAGCCATCTCACCACAAGATCTCGATCCAACCCCTAGCATCCTCAAACATCGATCCTCAAGCCAAAATCCCAACCAAAATCCCATAGATCTTCATACCTCTTCTAGATCTAGAAGAGAAATTTGAGTTCTAAGAAGTTGTTTGCTAAGAAGTCTTTGATTCTTCATATTTGGTATGTAAATCTCAATCTCTACTTGATTCCTTATGAATTTCATTCTTTCATTGCTAGATTTGAGACATGCCATGATTGAGTGAACTTGGACCTTGAGCATCCATGGTGATTTGCATGCATTGTGAAATTTGTGCTTAATTGTTGCTAAATCCCACTTAGAACTTAGATTGATGATGAAAATTGGTTGATTTTGGATTTTAGGAGCATGATAGAGTGTTTTATGGGTGAAAAGAGGTAGAGAAGTCGTTTGATAGCCGGCCCGAGGTACCCAGATCCTCGGGACCGATGTTGCATGTCGGTCCACCAGTCGGACCGAGGTTGCCAACCTCGGGCCCGATGTGCTGTGTTAGTCGGTCCTATGCTTTTCGATTTTCTCTTAAGTGAGTTTTGGGATTCATGAGCTTGATTGATTGGTTATAGCATGTTTATTATGATATATCTTGTAGCTTGACCATTGTTATGTGATCCCTTTGTTCATACATGATTGGATTTTGTGGATTGAGTGTGTAAAGAATAAGTATGGGGTTATCTCTTTGTATGATGAGTTGTTTGTTATGGAAGCTTGTGCTCTTGTTGTGATTGTATAGATTTTATCTTGGAATTCTTTGGTTTTGATTGTGTGTAGGTACCATGACTACCCGAGCATCTTCTTCAAGGATGGAGAAATCAACTAGAAAGTCCAAGAAGTCGTCCAAGAGGGTCCAAAGGATGGACGATGTACGTTTTGAGGATGAAGACGTGGCTAGAGAGTATGAGCGTCTCATGGGTTTGTCTCACCACACTCGGTGGTTAGATTGGGAGTCAATTCAAAAGATGTGCATGGATGAGGCTCTTACTCGATGCTACTCCAACATTGGGCTCGATATCTTGCTAAGATGGAACAACACTCATTTTCCCGCCTTGACGTCCGAGTTCATGGCGACCTTCAAGTGCACTTATGAAGGGGTTGAGAGTGAAGGCATGATCTCCTTCCAAATGGGCAACGAGTTGCAAGAACTCTCTCTCCGGAACTTGGCACATTACCTTGGGTTCCCATTTCCGAGAGATGAGGCCTATGTTGATAATGAGAAGGTGGACTACCTTTGGAAGTTTGTGGCCGGGAAAAGTGAGATGAGGAAAGGAGCATCGACCAATGAGATAGCCAACCCACTCTTCCGAGTCATGATCCGAGCCTTGGGTTGTTCTATCTTTGCTAGACATGAATTGAGCAAGCTTGGACCGACGTACCCAGTGTGTCGGGCCCGAGTTGCTCGCAAGTCGGACCGACTTTGCAACCCCGGACCGAGTTGGACGTTATGTCGGGCCCGAGTTGCCCAGACATCGAATCACCTCCCCTGCCTCCACTCTGCCCCGAGCACGAGATGCCGAACGTCGGGACCGACTTGCATCCACTTCGATCGGTGTCAATGGAGGAAAACTATCTCATGGCTCTTGAGCGTGTAAGGATTGAAGTGAAGGAAAGCTCTCCCTCTCTTATGATTGAAGAAGAAAAAGTCGAGTCTCGGTTCAAACAAGCTTTGGAGGAGACGCCAAAAGTCGGGCCCGATGTGGCTCCTATGTCGGTCCAACCTGAAAAGCAAGCCTCCAAGATCATGTGTGAGACTCGTTTTCCCTATCTCCTTTGCTCTTTTGTGACGATTACTTGTGAGTCATATGGTGCGGATGGACCATACTCGGAGGATTTCATTTCCGATTATTCTTGGTCTAAGTATGGGGTCCCTCGCCATTATGACGAGGCCGAGGCGCATATTTGGTTGAACTATAGTGAATGGCCTCAATTCTACTTGAGTGATGAGATGGTCCTTGGAGAATTCATGGACCCCGAGCCTTATTTTCCACCCTAACCGAGATTAGGTAGCCGGCACGTCAAGCTAATGACGTTAAAAGAGCGCTTTTCGGGAGGCAACCCGACGTATCCTTCGTATCCTTTGTTTTCTTTTGATTTGTTTTCTTATTTTTAGAATTTGAGCTTATTGTGCTAACCCCTTCTCTAAACCCCTTGAATGCAAGTATTTTGGGATGTATCTTGGTGTGATCTTGTAGGTACTTCTTGGTGCGAATGATGAGCTTGAAAGGACAAGGTGTATGATGCAAATGGACGAACAACTAGGATGTGAGACGAGCAAGCGGTCTCGACCACCTCTCAAGTAGTTCGAGCCTCAAGTGCTCCACCTTTCCCTCCCCATGTGCCGATGTCAACAATTCACCATTCTTTCTAGCTTCAAACGCCTTGTCTAGTGAGTTTCCCTTTTCATTTTCCCTTTTGGTTTTATTTGGATGCAATGAGGACATTGCATATTTTAAGTATGCGGTATGGGAAAAGGAAACTCTTTTGTGCCTAGTGTTTGTACATATGTGTGCTTTGTGTGTCTTTTGCTTTGTTTGAGAAATTGTTTTGCAAAAATCCCTAAAAATTCGAAAATTGTGTGAAAAAGAACAAAAAGATTTTGTTTTGGACTAGGAATTCCCATCTTAGATGTCTAAAGAAGGCTAATGATGATGTGAGCATGTAAAGTCCTTTGCATATTTTTGGATAGTTTAGCCTCTAAATGGATGTTGCTTTTAATGTGATATGATGACTAGCATGTTTTTATTGAGCACGTGAGTTCTTGGATGAGTTATGATGCAACTAAGCTAGAGTGAACCTTGTGAGATGATTTTTGGCCATTTTAGGGATTCTTGTTCATATTGCATATCCCTCATTTTCTTATGTGATTAGCTCATGCATGCTTAGTAAAACTTGCTATTGAGGTGTTTATCTATTTTCCAAGACCAATATGAGATTTGTTCTATGCATTGTCACATTGATTTGAACTTTATTTCATTTAGTCACAAAATGTTCCATATCCTACCTTGAAGATAAACCGTTGCTTGTAGCCCCGTTTTAGCCTTAGACCTTTGTTTGAAACTCCTCAAAAATATGATTCCTAGCCTATATGACTTGACCCTTATGGGATTGGACTTTAGTGAGAGATTTGGAAGAATATTTGGAGAGTTGAGATTCTCTTTGGTGAAGGGCAAAAATGGAGTTATAAACCAAGTGGGTAGTGCATCTTTGTGAAGTATAAAGTGTGAAAGAAAAGAAAGAAATGTTGGAAAAATAGTGGATTGAAAGCAAAGTGCTTTAGTGAGTAAAAAAGGGCACCGACCGAGGATAAGTGCACTTCGGGCCCGATTATAGTTCAAAGTCGATCCTAGTGCAAAAGTGAAAAATCCAACAAAAAGTGTAGTGCAAAGATGAAGTGGAATGTTAAGTGAAAAAAGTGGGTTGAAAGAAGAAAAAGAAAGAAAATCAAAGTCTTTTGGGAGTGTGAAGTTGAAAGTGGAAGAATTTGGTGAAGTTGGTGAGAGACTAGAAAAGTTCAATCCCCATTATAAGCACCACAAGACCAAAGTAATTCCCACCTTGAGAAATACCAAATGCCCCATTACAACCCGGCCGAATGGAACCTCTTTGAGGATCTCCATTGAGCCAAGTTCATATTTGTAGGATCTGTTAGTACTTCAGAGGTCGTCGACACCTACGATGTCGTCGACCAGAGTTAACAACCTGTAGGTTGTGCAGCGGAAATTCAAACACAAGAAAGACTTTAAGTTACCGGTTTCGAACACAGGTATTTAGAGTGGAAACCCTCCACAAACCAACTAGTTTGTCTCGGGAAAAACCACTTGCCTCCCAAGCTTCTCACTTGGTAGGACTTGAAGAGCACTTCGACTCGTTATACTGATTTCTCGGGCTTACAAAGGTTCTCCTACTCCAAGATGCGAATCCCACGCCCTCTTGCAAGTACTCTGCCTATGTACTCTACCCTCACCCAATACAACTCTTCTCGTACCCTGCCTTCCACAGACTCGAGTCACACGAACCTGTCTTCTACCCTCAGCAACACTCGCACAGTAAAAAATCGGAAACTCTCAGACACTATTATAGAAACCTCTCCCTTAGTTCTGCGCCGTTCTCTTCCAGTTTCCTAACCTCTCTTCGTTCAACCCCCAACTCTCTCAAGACACCGAACTGAATTTATAAACTAGGGAGATTGTGGTATAATTCATCCTTTTTGCCCAAGGAATGAATTAGACACAATCTTTACAAATCTTTCCTAATCAGCTCCTTAAGGCATAATAAAATCTTCTAAAATATCTCGGAATAATCCATGAAGATTTTCGGCATGTATGAACTTCTTCTTGCCTTAAAAGAACCTCCAGAATCCTTCTGCCGCGCTTTCCTTAAATCTGCTACGCGCTTTGCCATTTATAGAGTTCCGCTCGGCTTCGGACGTCTGGGCAACCAGGTTGTCGAGGTGGTCGGCGACTTCTGACTTTATCTTTGTGACGTCGGCGACTTCTTCTCACCAACCTGTTTGGAACCATCAAAACACACACACAGATTTTCTAACAAATTCCCCCTTTTTGATGGTGACAAACACCGATCTATTTTCTGCACTCAAAAGGCAATCTATTGCATCAGAGCATCATATCAGACATGAATAGTAAGCATCAGAGCATCTCAAGAAATCATCTCAAACAATTTCCGCCTTAACTTTTCAAAAGTTCCCCCTAAGTTCAACATTCACTTGAAATTCAGCATATCCCCTCAATTTAAGCATGCAACCCTTAGCTATTTCCCCCTTTTGGCATCATCAAAAAGATCATAAATCTTGGAGAAATAAGCAAGGCAAACATATTAGCTAATATAGGCAAAAGCATGCAGAGACCAAGTCAACAACCACGTAAGCATGGCAATGTCAAACAGAACACATACAGCAAGAGTATTAATACCTTACAACCATATCGAACTTAAGAAAAGTTTTAGTGGAATGAATAATGCGGTAGGGATAGAAAGCAAGATAGTGATAAAGTCAATAGTGCACTGGTTGACGACTAATTCATAGCTTTCAGAATTTCCTTGATGTCGTCAACATCTGTACCAACCTTCACCATCCTCTTAAGCACCTGTGCAATACCCTTTGCTAACTCAAGATTCTGATTCTCCAGTTCATCCAGCTTAGCATTCAGAGTTGCCAACTCTGCTCCAAAACTTCCTGACTTAACAAGTAGAGTTGTCGACTCTACTCCAGAACCTCCAGTCTTAGTAAATTCACTCTCAGCTTGCCTACTTACCTTTCTTTTTCTTTTCTTTTTTTCATTTTTTTTTTCATCAAACGATTCCAAAATCTTCTGGACTTCACCCTCTTTCAATAAGGCAAGCTTTCGCACTGAAAGGTCGGCGACAACAGCGATGTCGTTGACTTCAAAACAGCTTTCTCTATTTCTTCTCAACACTTCACCTCTTCTGAGCATAACCCTGAGATAACCTGATAAGTCGTCGACCTCAACTGACATACCTGAGAAGTCGTCGACCTGTACCTGTTCTCACACTTTTGAACATAATCATCAAACTGAATGCACTATGACAATTACCACCTGGAGTAGCTTGGGGGTTGGGTCACACCGGGTGGTGTCAAAGCAACCCAAGCATAGAAATAATATTTTGTGGAATTTGTCGATCATGTTGATAAGTCTCAGTTTAAATAACACAAACAAACAAATGGGCTCATAGAGACTCTCAAGCATGATAGGTTGGGGACAGCTATAGAATCAACCATCATTTGGGCTTCTAAAGAGGGTTCAGGGGTCATCAGGTTGATTCTTTTGGGCTCAAAGAAAAAGTTCAACATAATTGCAAGCATAATCACAGCAAGCAGGAGGTCGTCGACATGCACACACAAGCAAAGTAAATCATCAATCAAAACTTGATTACCCTATTAGACTTACAACACATAAGTATGTTATTCTCATGATAAACAATCTGATTTCAACCAGTCATCGAGGGGTAGCATGTAAGGTAACAAGTTAATCAAGAGAGATCATACCTAGCTCCATGCAAAGTCGTTCAAAGGGTTCCCGATTTAAAGCTTTGGTGAAAATGTCCGCCCTTTGTTCATCCGTCCTGCAAAACTCCATGGAGACCATTCTTTTCTCCACACAATCCCGAAGAAAATGGTGCCTTATCTCAATATGCTTTGTCTTTGAATGTTGCACCGGGTTCTTGGAGATATCTATGGCACTTGTGTTGTCACATAGTATGGGAACAGACCCACACTTCACTCCATAGTCACTGAGTTGTTGTTTGATCCAGAGAAGTTGTGAACAACATGCAGTGGCTGCGACATACTCGGCTTCAGCCGTAGATAGAGCGACTGAATTCTGCTTTTTCGAACCCCAAGAGACTAAGCAAGATCCCAGAAACTGAGCCATCCCAGATGTACTCTTCCTGTCAATACGGTTTCCTGCGAAGTCTGCATCAGTGTAGCCGACCAGGTCGAGGTTGCTGACCCTCGGATACCACAGACACAAGTTGTCATTACCCTTAAGGTAACGAATGATCCTCTTTACAGCCTTTAGATGAGATTCTCTTGGATCGGCCTGAAATCTTGCACAAAGGCACACAGAAAAGACGATATCCGGCCTACTAGCTGTAAGATATAAGAGAGATCCAATCATACCTCGGTACAAAGTTGCATTTACCTTTGGATCTTTCTCATCTTTTCCTAGTGAAGTGGTCGTCGACATGGGAGTGTCAAAAGAGCAAGAGCTCTCAAGACCAAACTTCTTCACACACTCCCTCAGGTACTTTTGTTGATGAATCTTGGTACCTTCCTCATCCTGCACGACCTGAAGTCCTAAAAAGAACTTGAGTTCACCAACCATGCTCATTTCAAACTCACTAGACATGAGGTTGGCGAACTTCTTCACTAACTCCGGGTCTGTTGAGCCAAAGATGATGTCGTCGACATAGACCTGAACCACCAGAGTGTGATTGCCTTTCCTCAACAAGAATAAGGTCTTGTCAATCTCTCCTCGACCATATCCATTCTGGATTAAGAACTGCGATAGCCTATCATACCATGCGCGAGGAGCCTGCTTCAATCCATAGAGAGCCTTATCAAGCTTGTAAACATGATCTGGGTTGGCGACATCTTCAAAACCTGGAGTTTGCTCAACATAGACTTCTTCCTTCAAGTACCCATTAAGAAATGCGGTCTTGACATCCATTTGCTGCAATTTGAACCCATGAAAAGTAAAATAAGCAATCAACAACCTTATTGCCTCAAGACGAGCTACGGGGGCAAATGTCTCATCATAGTCGATTCCCTCTTGTTGATTGTAACCTTTCACTACAAGCCTGGCCTTGTTCCTGACCACGTTCCCTTCATCATCCAGCTTGTTCCTGAACACCCAACGTGTTCCAATAACTGTTCTTCCCTTCGGCCTAGGGACCAAGTGCCACACCTTATTGCGCTCAAACTGATGAAGTTCCTCCTGCATGGCATTGACCCAGTCCGGGTCTTTCAAAGCTTCCTCAATGTTCTTCGGCTCCAACATAGAAATGAAGGCATTGAATGCAAAGAGGTTAAGTGAGGACCTCGTCTGCACACCCTTCGAATAATCAGTGATGATGTTGGTGACCGGACGAGCATCCTTCTGCTGATAGTTCCTGATAGGAAGTTGAGTCAGGTCGTCGACCTGCGGAACCTGAGACGATCTACCTGGAACTGAGCTTTGAACTGCTTGATCTGAACTTTGACCTGCTTGATCTGCTTCCCTAGCCTCAGAAATACCTTGATCCTGCACAGCATCAACATTCTGAACCTGATTCTGATTCTGATCTGCCTCTGCATTCTGATCTGAGTCGGCGACACTGTCAAGGTTGGCGACCCCAGATGGACTTTCAACACTATCCTTGTCAGAGACATCTTCAAGACATAAGAAGTAACCTAGATCACCATCATCACGATCCTGAACCAGAGAACCTGCCATGGTGCTTTCATCGAACACCACATGAACACTTTCTTCAATCTTCTTAGTCCTCTTGTTGTACACCTTGTAAGCTTTGCTTGTTGGAGAGTAGCCAACAAAGGTGCCAACATCACTTCTTGGATCGAACTTGCCCAGGCTGTCCTTCCCATTGTTATGAATATAGCATTTACACCCGAAAACACGGAGGTGGGCGACATTGGGCTTGACTCTTCTCAGCAGCTCATACGGAGTCTTTCCAAGTAGTGGACGTAGCATGGCCCTGTTCATCACATAGCAGGCTGCATGAATAGCTTCTCCCTAGAAATTCCTTGGGAGACCACTAGAGATAAGCAAGGTCCGCGACATCTCTTCTAGAACTTGATTCTTCCTCTCGACTACGCCATTTTGCTGTGGGGTTCTTGGCGCCGAGAAGTTGTGGCTAACTCCAGTCTTCTTACAATACTCCAGAAACTCAGAGTTCTCAAACTCTGTACCATGATCAGATCGGATAGCCACCAAAGAATGACCAAGCTTTCTTTCAACAGCTTTTGCCCACGTCTCGAACTCCTCAAAAACCTGATCTTTAGAAGCAAGGAAGATAGTCCAAGTATAGCGTGAGTAGTCATCAACAATAACATAAACATATTTGTTTCCTCCTCTACTCTGCACGCGCATAGGTCCGCACAAGTCCATATGAACTAACTCAAGGGGCTTGGAGGTACTTACCTCCTTCTTGGACTTAAAGGAGGACCTTACTTGCTTACCCTTCACACAAGCATCACAGATTCCAGATTTAGAGACCTCAATCTTGGGCAAACCACGAACTAGCTCCTCTCTATGCAATTTGATCAATAACTGCTGGCTAGCATGACAGAACCGACTGTGCCAGAGGTCGGCAACCTCTGTACCAGACTTCAGGCACAAACTCTCTTCAGATTGGAAGCTGGGATCAACTTTGTAGACATTGTTTCTGCATAATCCCTTCAGAAGCGTCCTACCTGTACTAATTTCAATCACCTGGCACTGCTTATGATCAAAGACAGCTTGATTTTTCCCGTTAGCACACAGTTGAGCCACACTCAATAAATTAAAACCAAGGTTGTCGACCAAGCTAACATCAGAAACTGAAACCTTACTTGAGATCTTGACCTTTCCAATACCAGAAACCACACCTTTGCTATTGTTTCCGAAGGTAATGCTACCTCCTTTGTGTTGTTGAAGTGAGACAAAATCTTCAGATTTTCCAGTCATATGAGCTGAGCACGCACTGTCGATGAACCAGGGGTCGTCGACACTCACTTCAACCTGCACAAACAAGATTAGTTTTTACGAACCCAGAGTTGTTTCACAACTCCTCTGGGTCGAGCAACATATTTCACATCATTGGCAGAAACATCAGCATTAGCAGGTTTTGGGTTCTTGACAGAGTTGGTGACTTTAGATTTCTTCCTAGCAGTCCTCGACTTCCTAACATTTTCAGAATCCCTAATCCTTTTGAAACACTCATATTGGTAATGGCCTCCTTTGCCACAATACCAGCATGTGATATGAGATTTCAACCCTACATACTTACTATATCCTGGGTAGACAGGTTTGTTGTCGACCCGGGCCTGGAAATCAATTCGCGAAGGGCCAGCGTTCTGGACTTGGTTTTCCCACATGGTACGAACCTTTTGATTAGGGTACTACTTCTGCTTCCCTTTACCCTTGGGGTCCGCCACATGCGATGAACAACTTGCGTTGTGACCATGCATAGGGGATTTTCCTTTGGATGTCTGAGAGTTAGAAGCGTTCCCCTTTTCATTCTGGCTTTTCCCATAACCAAGACTAGGTCGGTCAGCAACCTTCACAAATCTCCTTCCGAAGTCTCCCTTGACTTCTTGGACCTTGTCGGCGACAAACTCGTCTTTCCACTTCTGTTTCCTAGCTTCATCATCTATCTTCAGATTTTCAATATCACTAGACAACTTAGCATTTCCCAGTTTCAGCATGAGCTTTTCACCTTCAAGACTAGACACTTGTTTTTCAAGGTCGTCAACCTGTTTCTGTAAATCAATAACCTGAGACTCAAGGTTAGGACATTTAGTGCAATCAACAGGTTTAGAGACACTTTTCTTTTCTAGATCTATAGCCTTAGAAGACCAAACTTTGTTATCATCAATCAAATTGGCAATTTTCTCATTTTTTTCATCAATTTCTTCACTTAGTTCCGAAACATGAAGGCCAAGTTTTTCAATAATAGCACAAAGTTGTTCACGTGTCTTCTTAGCTAAAAGAGAAGAAAGTTCAACATCTTTTACCTCACTTGAGGAGTCATCACTCAAGGCCATAAAGCAGTGTTCCTTGGTCGGCGACCCATCTTCTTCTTCATCAGATAAGTCCCAAGTCGCCATCATGCTCTTGCCAACCTCCCTCTTTGGACATTGTTTAGCAAAATGCCCTTTGTCTTGGCAGTGATAGCATATCACTCCCTTCATGTCTCTTGCAGCTTCGGGGGTTTTGGCTGGAGCTTTGTTGCGACTCCAAAGTCTCTTCATCGCCTTTGAGATAAGGGCAACGTCGTCGTCGTCGACCTCTTCATCATCCTGTCCTTGAGCGATGTCGAAAGCCTTTTCGACTTTCAGAGCAATGTTCTTGACCTTTTCAGAGTCAAACCTGTCCTCCCTTCTTTGTTGGATACCTCCAAGCATGGTCAGTTGACCAATCACATCTTCCACGGTCATCGACTTCGTGTCCTTTTGGGACAAGAGAGAAGTCGCCATGCCGTCACACTTCTTGTTGAGACCCGAAATCAGTTTGTTAGTTTGCTTCCATTGTGGAAGCTTTTCTCCAAGGAACTCTAACTGATTGACCACGGACTGAAATCTGGAGTGGTAGTCGTGGAGGGAATATTCTCTCTCAAGGGTTATGATTCTGTCCTTTTTGACATCATCATTACCTTGATGGAGACGTTTAAGAGCATCCCAAATCTCCTTAGCAGTGTCATAACCTATGACCTTCTTGATCTCACTGCTAGTTAGAGCGTGGTGGAGAACCTTCTTGGCACGCTCATTCTTCTCAAGCTTTTTGAAGTCCACGTCGTCATACTCCGTGACATCTTTTTCTTTTCCATCAGCTTTCAGCAACTTCTCAGGACCAATGGAAATCACTTTCCAAAGTTGTCCATCCAAAGAGCAAATGTGGGTTTGCATTTGTTTCACCCACCAATCGTACTCTCCGGGCTTGAGTACTGGAGGTTTCCAGAAGGAGTCATTGATAGCGGTGTTGGTGGTAGACATCTTTCCTGCAAAGTACTAGAAAAATCTAGAGCCAAGGCTCTGATACCAATTGTAGGATCTGTTAGTACTTCAGAGGTCGTCGACACCTACGATGTCGTCGACCAGAGTTAACAACCTGTAGGTTGTGCAGCGGAAATTCAAACACAAGAAAGACTTTAAGTTACCGGTTTCGAACACAGGTATTTAGAGTGGAAACCCTCCATAAACCAACTAGTTTGTCTCGGGAAAAACCACTTGCCTCCCAAGCTTCTCACTTGGTAGGACTTGAAGAGCACTTCGACTCGTTATACTGATTTCTCGGGCTTACAAAGGTTCTCCTACTCCAAGATGCGAATCCCACACCCTCTTGCAAGTACTCTGCCTATGTACTCTACCCTCACCCAATACAACTCTTCTCGTACCCTCCCTTCCACAGACTCGAGTCACACGAACCTGTCTTCTACCCTCAGCAACACTCGCACAGTACAATATCGGAAACTCTCAGACACTATTACAGAAACCTCTCCCTTAGTTCTGCGCCGTTCTCTTCCAGTTTCCTAACCTCTCTTCGTTCAACCCCCAACTCTCTCAGGACACCGAACTGAATTTATAAACTAGGGAGATTGTGGTATAATTCATCCTTTTTGCCCAAGGAATGAATTAGACACAATCTTTACAAATCTTTCCTAATCAGCTCCTTAAGACATAATAAAATCTTCTAAAATATCTCGGAATAATCCATGAAGATTTTCGGCATGTATGAACTTCTTCTTGCCTTAAAAGAACCTCCAGAATCCTTCTGCCGCGCTTTCCTTAAATCTGCTACGCGCTTTGCCATTTATAGAGTTCCGCTCGGCTTCGGATTTCTGGGCAACCAGGTTGTCGAGGTGGTCGGCGACTTTTGACTTTATCTTTGTGACGTCGGCGACTTCTTCTCACCAACCTGTTTGGAACCATCAAAACACACACACAGATTTTCTAACAATATTCTTTGTGTGCATTGTAATAGGCATCTCTAGGTGGAGGAATTGGTGATATTAGCTTCAATTGTAAAGTCTTTACTTGCATGATTTTTGAGTATGAGTGTTCATTTTCAAGCCTAAACACATGATGAGTGATACACATTTCTACATACCTAAAGTGAGGCTTTGTTGCATTAGACTTTATTCCTTGAACACTTGATCATGTGTGATGACGTAATCTTGCTAGCATGACTATCACTTGTGCTTGATTGATTTTTCATATGAGGCTTTACTTGAAGATTGTGCTTCGGTCTTGCTTACATTGTCATTGCTTGAGGACAAGCAAGTTTAAGTATGGGGTATTTTGATGTCTCTCATTTTGGAGGTGTTTTAGTAGTTAAATTCCCTTGTAAATATGTGTTTTTCATTCCTTTCTTTGTTAGTTTTTGTTCCTTCTTAGCTTAGTTCCCGGTTTTCTTTGAGATTCGGAAACTATGCGAGTTTGCTTTGATTTGTAGGTAAAATGGCAAGAATGAGGACATTTTGGAGGAGCTTATGAAGGAGCCAAGTCAAGGAGTGCAAGAGCCAAGCTAAGAATGGAGTGGAACCGAAGGAAACCCAAGAAGAAGACAAGGATCGAGCCCAAGACCGAGCACCATCACGTCGGGCCCGAGATTGAGCAACCAGTAGCCAGGACCGACGTTCCCAACGTCGGGCCCGAGGTGCACCCGTGTCGATCCGAGTCGGCAATGGAGAGGATTGTTCCCCAAGGCATATTTTTAGCAACTTTCCACATTTGCCCCTTTCTAAATTAGGAATTCCTTGGTCCCCAATCCATGAGAGGCTATAAATAGGGGTGATTAGAGAGCATTAAGGAAGGTTTTGGGACACACACCACACCCAAAATCACTCTCTAGAGGCTCAAGGAAGACTTGGAGAGCAAGGAGAAGGAAGGAGAAGGAAGAGAAGAGGAGATCGGTGGAGCTAGGAGGAGGATTAGTGAGTTTTGTACTTTGTTTTGCTTTGATCTAGTAGAATTGAGACTTGGATTTTGTTGACACTTTGGAATTGAATGCAATTTGAGTTTGGTTTGATGTTGATGATTGAGATTTGCTTTATTTCCCTTTTGATTGCTTTGTTCTCTTACTTGATGGAGTAGATTCCATAGTCTTGGGCTATGGGGGAATCCCCTAGCTAGGATTGGGTAGAAAACCTCAATTCCATAGCCTTTGAGTGCTTGATCTATGAATCCTCTCTACACTAAGCTTCAATTCTCTTGTGAAAACAAGGGGCTTAGGGCTTGTGATTGGTAAGAGTAAGCGAGAGCAATCTCGAACCAAATCACTAGACCTAACATCGAAGGAGAGTGAAAACTCCCTTGGGTCGAGGTGTAGATTGGAGGGATTGAAGGCTAGCAACCTCGATCTCACAAGGATCAAACACTTATTGGTTGAATTGGGGAAGAATATCCAAGTCTAGTTAGGGGTGGAACCCAAAAACCCAAGACCGATCTACCATTTTTTAGCAGACCGAGTTACCCAGTACATCGGGCCCGACTTCCCCTGTGTCGGTCCCGTGCAAACTCAACCTCGATCCACCCTCGGACCGAAGTGACTTGTGTCGGTCCGAGGTGATCTCTTTTGTTTTCCTTTGTTTTGCCTTTCTTTCATCTTTTCTTAGTCTTTTCGGGTACTTTGGACGCACGAACTCCCGTGTGTTCGACACCCTACCTCTTTACTACAAGTGAGGTTCGGTTTTATAAATTTAAATTGTGAGACCCTCCGATCCCGGACCGATCAATTATCCTACATAAAAATACCCTACAAAAAATCATCCTTCACAAATATATGTAACAACACTAATCTACCTTGAATTACTCTACACGAATTAACATAACAAATTGTTATCTAAAAACAATTAAAAAAATCACCTTATTCAATTTTTTTATGTAATTACACTATTTTTAAGTAACAATATTGGCGCTCATCAAATAATGTTACTTATTTTATGTAACTATATAGATTTTAAGTAACAAATTTATGTAACAATATTGACAAACGAAGTTAACGTAGCCACCTTTATTTTTGTGTAACAACTCAGACTAAAGTTTAGGGCAGATCATCCTTATTGAAATATTTTGAGAATAATCAGCAAAGGAGTGCAGACGCAAGAGGTGGGTAGATGCAGTGGCCAATAGTCCCGAATACTTTTGTAATTGAATCCGGCAATTGGCGACGGCATCCGATTGAATCCGATAGAAGATGGTGCAGACTACCACGATTATGGCGGTGGTAGTAGTCATCTATCAGGCAAATTAATTTTCTACTAAAATTTAGGGGTAATTTGGTATTTTTTATTTAAAAGGTATAGTTTTGAAAAGAAAATTAAGTGAGGGTATATTTTTGAAATTAATTAGTGAAAATAGGACTATTAGAGTACTCTTCTCTTAGGACTACTATTCTAGCTAATTCTTAAACTTATTTAGCAACGAAAATATAACCTTTTGGCGAGGAAAATAATTGTCGCAAAGTTATAACAACGGGAAAAATTATAACCATCGTTAATAGACCTCTACGAGAAAATATTTTTTTACGTTGTTAAAAAACCTTCCTTGACAAACTTTCTAAGACGAATTGAAAAGAAAACAAAGTTCATCACCAAACACAATATATTAGAGATGAAATCCCTACTTTTAGCAACAAAAAAAAAAAAAAGATTCCCCAAAGAAAAATGTTTTTCTTGTAGTAAATTGCATACAAGAAATAATGTCCTTATATATACAAGATATTCTAATATGCACCATATATAATATCCCTTCTGATACATATCATCTCTCCCTCACATGTAGCTAGAAAACCTGTCCAGTTACGCCTGGCTTTTGTGATTTGAAAGCATGGTTTTGTATGATACGTTAATTACACGAGATATTTATAGCTAGAATGATCTACTACAGAGTTAAGTTGTCGCGATTTAGAGGTGTGGTCGGGATCGGAGCTAAGTTGACGTACGTCAATATATTGCCTATATAAATTAATTTAATTAGTTTATATGTCCATGGCATTACTCGATCCAAGGCCTAGCTGACCTTTAACGTGGATATATAACACTCAGGTTAAATTATGTCATTAATGGTCCTCAACCTTTCATGCGTTAATAAATTAGTATCTAATCTTTATTTTTATTTTTTTTATCTTAGTCCCTGATTTATCAAATTTTGAGACCATTAGTCTTTTTCTAACATTTTAGTTATAAATATTGTCCATTACGTTATATGGACTGTACAATTCATCTAGTTGATGACTTTACAATATATTATTTTATGAATTTTGAAAAAAAAACTTATTTAAAAGCTAACCATTTGGATTTTAATATGTGTTTAGAAATGAATTCGTTAAAAACTCTTTATGTTTATGTAAGCTAATTATGTAATTGATTATAAATTTAAAGGAAAAGTCCTCACATTTATCATTTGAAAATAAAATCTAAAAAATAGTTAAGATTTCATCTCAAATGCAAACTAGATGACATGTACAGTCCATGTAACGTAACTGGCGGTATTTTTAACGGTAATATTGACTAGCGATTTTAAAAATTTGATAGGTTAGGGACTAAGATACAAAAGCTAAAGGTTAGAGACTCATTTCGAAAACCGAAGAAAGATCGAGTACCAACGGGTGTAATTTACCCATATTATGCACGTACGTAAATATGGATAGATATTTAGGTAGCTTGGTGGATATAATGAGGACACGGAACTAAAAACAATCCAAAGGAATTGGAAATTATTGTGTGGAGTTTGGCTTTCCGGGAGAAGCTGTGGCTGCTAGCTATCGGTTGCCTTATCATTTCATATATGGATGTTATCTCCTTCTCGATCTATCTCATCTCTATGATACTTCATATACGCATGATTCCTCCCTTTAAGCTTCCAACAAAACCTTACCCATGCAATTACTCTAAATAGTATATAAAGCTCTCAAACCCAATTATATTTACCTTAATTAACCTCGTATGCCCTTTTCAATTTCTATCCAAGATATAACACTACATGAGCGGTCAAAACTCAACCCGACTCGAAAAACCGGACCCAATCTGAAGTAGGGTTGAAATCCAAAATTTAGACTCGAAACACGAAATAAAGTGAACCCGATTAATCCAAATGCAATTTGGCTCTAAATTCAAGTCCGACCTGACCCGTTGGGTTAACTCGATTCATTATATACGTAAATAAATAAATTTTATTTTAAGTATTATGATGTACTTCATATATAACAAAAAGTATGAAATCTAATTTATATTAAATATCTATCCGATGATATTATAAATCGAAACGCTTCAACTTTTCAAAAAAAATTGTACCACCTGACACAAATATTATAATATAATCAACTGAATCTTTTTAACTAGATTCCCAAAACATTAACTATCAATACGTTGGTAAAAAAATATCTAGAATTATTAAATTAGGTAAACTAAAGTTTCATCTAATGAATATAAAAACAATACGGAGTATTATTTTCTAGTTCTATTTTGGCTAATAACCTAATATCCTTAAATAATATTCATAAACAAGTTATGAAACCTAAACAATCCTTAAACAAAGTTAAGAGATCTATCAAATAAAATATTGATCTCAAATAAAATATTATCAAATAGTATATATTTGATGTACTTCATATTATCAAGTATATATTATTTTTTGAGTTTAGACTAAGGATTATATACAAAAAATATCTATATTATTGTTACCAATGTCCTTATTAAAATCTTTGTTTGAATGGATAAACTTTTTAGATAAAATATTATTGTTACCAATGTCCTTATTAAATTTCTTGGGTCACAATTAATGGTACGGGGATTAAACTAGTTGTTCCTTAAAGCGTAATATTATTTTAATAATTATTAAAAATTGACATTGTTGACGTGTTCACCAACTTGAACCTGGACCATAACATGTCATGATCTGATCCGTTTTGACCCATAATCCGATTGACCGAAACTCAGACTCAATCCGAACCGACTTGTTTAACATGTATAGCAAGTATAATGGATAATACCAACTACGTAGATACACGCACGTGGCATCTCTTAGATATAACAAATAAACTAGTTGAAAACCCGTACCATGTACGGGTAATGATCATTTTTTCCGTTAATTTGTGTATCTATTATAATCTATACTATATATTAATTCTTATACATAAATAGATTAAAATGAGAATTGAAAAGTTAAGTTAATTAATATTTATATTTTATAGAAAAAAATTTACAGATAAATAATATTGTTTCAAAGATAGATATTAGATAAGTAAGAAAAAGGATAAAATTAAAGATTAGATAATTAAAGAAATGTTAAAGATAAATAATATGCCTTTAAAGATAGATATTTGATGGGTAAGAAAAAAAATAAAGTTGAAAATTAGATAATTCGGAAAAAAACATATAAAATTGTTAACAAAGTGGGGCCAGAATTAACGTGGAGGCTCGAAATTCTCCAGCTTTAATATATAGTATAGATAGATATGAGTAAAGATTAGTGAGAGAGAAATAAAAGTCATCGATCATCTATACTATATATTAAAGTCGGAGAATTTCGAGCCTCCACGTTAATTCTAACCCCACTTCATTACAATTTTATATGTTTTATTTTCTTATTTATCTAATCTTTTAATTTTATCTTTTTTCTTAGCAATCTAATAAAAATATAATATTTGTATTTAAAATTTCCTTAATTATTATCTAATCTTTAATTTTATCCTTTTTCTATTCATCTAATATCTATCTTTGAAGCAATATGATCTATCTTTAAAATCTCCCTCTATAAAAGATACATATTACAGTAGAACCTCCATAAATTAATACTCGATAAATTAATAAACTCGGTAAATTAATATTTTTCTCCGGTCCCAGTTGGGGCCAGTGTAAAATTTGACGATATTCGATAAGATAATAAGATAATAAATTAAAAAAAACCACTATAGAAATATAAAGGTCCCAATAAAGTTACAAATTAATAATTATCTAAAATTTACATAAATATAACTAATAATACTATCAAAACTTAGTAAAATATGATTCTATTGTTGATTTTTTTTCTTAAAACTTAGTCTACTTGAAGCATATCTCTAACTTGTCTCATTGTATCTAATATTTCTGGCGTTGTATTCTCGAACTGCACCAAAAAGTTGTGAAAAGTCTTGAACGCGATAAGTGCTTCCATTCGCGACACTGGTGCCAAAGGAATTGTATCGTCTCCAGCTTCATCAGCTCTAACCATCAGCATTTATCGCTAAAATCTCTATAAATTAATAAATATTAATTTATCGATGAATTAATATCTCGATAAAATAATAAAATACTCCAGTCCCGACTCTATTAATTTATAGAGGTTTAACTGTAATTAACTTATCTTTTCAACTACCTTTTAAATCTATTTATGTATGAAATAATTTTAAAATTTCGAATTTAAAAAATAATTTTAAAATGGAAGCCCCTTTTTCTAAATAAATTATATTTTTATCTTTGATACTAAATCAATGATAATATAGTATACTAAATCAATTATAAAACACTCATATTAACAATTGATTTAGTAAATTATATTTTTAAAATTGATTTATTAACAATTTTTATGTTTGACACCAATATTATATATATATATAATATTCAATAAATTATAAAATATGAGTCGTGCCAGGGTACAGCTAGTTTAATTAAAAGTTGAGTAGAGATTAGTGAGAGAAATGAAAGTCATCGATCATTTTATTTAAAATTGAAAAAAAATAACAAGCTCTATGAATTATTCGCGTAATTAAAAAAAAAGATGCATACAGTGCATGTAAATTGTGCACTAAAACTAGATTTTGTGAATTTAGACTTAAAATTAGATTTTGTGAGTTTAAACTTTTGATTATATATATAGAGTTATGTTCCGGTGAGCAAAGTCCTTGTGGTAAGGACAATCCCTTACGGTGAGGAGAGTAACCTCATCAGTTGGATTTACCTGCTTAACAAATTACAAAATTGAACCTCATGTAATTAAATTTTTAACATAATAAATTGAACTTTTGGTTATAAAATTGAATTACCACATTCAAGGGTTATAATCATTGTTTTTTGTGAAGAAAGATTTTTTTATCTTTTTAAAATTTTTAATTTTTTGGTTTTAATTTATGTATTACAATTTTTACTTTGTAGTTTTTTTTGAATTAATAAAATATTAAACAAAAATAATTTTATTTTTGTAAAAACCGAATTATATAAAAATGAACTCGAAAGATATAAAAGTTGAACTCATAGAAAAACAACTTGAACTAATAGTAAAAAAAATTGAACCCATATAATATTGAAAATTGAAATCATAGTATTTATAAACTGAGCTTTTAGTATATTAATTTGAACTCTGAGTGTACAAAAATGAACTGTCGTACTTAAATGTTCTAATGGTATTTTTCAGAAAAAAAATAATATCGTTTTTGTAAAATAAAAAAGTTTTTCTTGAAAAAAAAGTGAATAAACTATCCATTACATAATAAGGAGGTAAATCTAATAGATGAGATTACACCGTATAGAAATAGTCTTTACCATGAGAGTAGTCCTCACTTGAACCAAAACCTAAAAGGAAATTAAGGAGTAATCTCATCTATTAAATTTACTTTACTTGAACTTATACTATACTACCTCCGTTCAAGAATATAGGTCGCTTTAGGATTTGTCTCTAAAATTAAGGAACCATATGATTTTACTGAACTATCCTCAATCTTTTGAAGATCTTTTCCCTTTTAGTATACATTTATGTAATTGTTTTTAATCAATGAGGATAATATTGGAAAAATTGTGGTAAAATATGTTAAATGACAAATATTATTGAACAAGAGAATCAGACTTAAACGACATATATTTTTGAACGGAGGTAGTAACATGTTATAATCGGACCCGACTTCACCTGTAACTGGATTGAGCCTTGCTCAAACTCAATATGAAACGGCCTGCTTAACACGTATATCAAGTGTAATGGATAATACCAGCTACGTAGGTACACGCACGTAGCATCTCTTAAATATATGAGTAAAGATTAGTGAGAGAGAAATCAAAGTCATCGATCATTATTAAAAATTGAAAAGAATAACAACAGCGAGCTTTATGGAAATATTCACGTATTTAAAATTAAGATGCGTACAGTGCATGTATGATGAGTTGGTGTCCTACTACTCAGGATGTAATAAAGATTTTGTAATTTATTGATAGAGGGATGATAACCAAATCAAAAATCAATCTTACCTCTACTCACTATTAGCCGGTAAGTTTTTTTCTTAACTATAATTATACCTCATCTCATTTTTTTTTGTCTAATTCAAATTATTTTCCATTAAAATTGTAACCTTTTTCTTCTTTATCATAATTTCTCTTTAGTAAGTATGTCTGAATCCCTAATGTTATAGTAGTACAAATATTTTTTCATGTTTTATGCTAGGGAAAACGAAATTGAATTGAAGTAACATAATTCATATTTTGAATAATTTACCTTTAATTGCTGAAATCAAGTATGAGACTACTGCGTTTTTTTTATAAACCATACAAATGTAGAAAATATTAGTAAAAAAGAGCATCTCAATCTATTTTTCATGTGAAAATCTTAAGTTTGTTGGTAAAGACATGAAATAAAGTATAGTATTTGTCTTAGATATGCTTTTTGGTAGTATTTGTTTTATGTATTTAATAAAATATATTTTCATCTTGGTATTACAAATAAATTTGGGAGTTTCTTTGCATACATTATTTGTTTTCTATATTTGACTAAATATATTTTCAACTTGGTAATACAATTAAATTTGTGAGTTGCGTTTGAATACATTTTCACGTGTAAAAATATAAAAAATTTCCCCTAAGTCTTACCGTTATTTTTAACAAGACCATCGATGCACTCTTAGGTAATGGATGATGTAAATATCAACTAGCTTAACCTGTCGTATCATGTATGACTATGTCTTAAATATTAAAATTATATTTAGATATATTATAATATAGAATTTATACACGTTTAATTTCACTTACTAATAAAATACACCCTAATCATTTTTAGTATTATTATATTAAATTCAATTTAACTTGTTTTTGCCATATACCTTTTGATCGTAATATATTTTCTGATTTATAAATTTCTCCTAATATTTCGATATGATTTGTCACTCCAAAATTAACTGGAGTGGATGGAACATCCTACTAAGACTCCCAAGAGCATAAACCTATCTATGATATTGTACTTTGTATATAAAAACTTAGTGATCATAATGAATGAATAATAAGTATTTTCATACTATGTATATAAATCACGATTTTGTACTCAAAATTAATTATTCCATCTAGATAAATATAAAATATGTATTTAAAAATTAGTTAATGAAAGATCATTTTGAAGTATGGATAGGTTGAAACATAAATAATATAGAGATTCCATTAGTCTAAATTAAGCGATATGTTTTACTTCGACATCATAATCTCTTATATTTGGCATTTGTCCCACCGGTGCCTCCACCTGTACCGGACGGTTTTGCTGAGTTGCATGCTCAGATTTTCTGGGTCAAATTTGCAATGCGGCTTCAAGTAATGAAAAACAGTCTGCTTAAAGTTGAGAAAAATCTGCTTGAAGAATCTCTTCAGGAGGCCAGAGTCATTATAAGGCAGTACAGGTCAGCAAGACGCCAATCCATCCTCAGGTATGCTACATTGTGCGTCGTCTTCCTTGGGGTGGTTGCTGATGTGACGTATTACGTGAGTACTCTCCCTGATGACTGGCTGGCTGCCAAGATACAGGAAGAGATGTCCTAGATTTTGGGTGTCGTGGCTGCCAAGATACGCGAATGGATCTCTGTGAAGTTGTCCCAGCTTTTGGAACTCAAGTTAGTTCATGCCTTTTCTAGATGCTTGCAAGTCCACAAGAAGTGAAAAAGCATTAGGCATCCAATACCAAACTTGAAACAAGCAAGTTGCACTTAGACACCTAAAATTCGGCATCCTTATACTCTTCTAGTCCAAGAAGGTAGTGCAACTTTTCATCCAAAGGTCCTTTTCTTGTAATGGAATTGTTTTAACCATATTCTTACCAGCCAATCTTGCTTGTATCCAAATTTCTATGGCAATTTTTTGACTTCTCATCATTATTAGGATATTCCATTCCTCATTTCCTCTTACTATTAGTAGGAAAACTTGTGAAGTCTAAGATCACTTGGATGTCACGATATCCTTTTTGACAATCCCTTAAGTGGCCAAAATATCTAGGAGATTTTTTTGTATATCTTGTTTAATCTTTATGATGAACTAAATCCTCCAATACTAACCCCAAGCTATAATAGCTACTTGAAACCTTAAGTTCCGAGTCTATATATGTACCAATTCTTTTTAGGACACAAAACTCACTTAGGTTCACTTTTACAACTTGTAATCGATCGAGTCTAGAGATGCCAAGATCTCAACTCGATCTCACATTCTTGGAATAGATCTTGTAGCTAGCATCAAACTTTCTAACTCGAAAGTTCTATAGTCATTGTTGCAATTTTAGAAACTTTTGCATAGATTATGATGCAATACACATCTATTAAATCCTCCAAGAATTTGTTACAAGCCTTTACTTCGGCTTCTTGGATACATTAAGTTAACTTGATCAACTTTAACTTTCTAGGACATATATCTCATCTATGACTCAATTAATTTCCTTAATTTTTTGAGTCAACTGAGAAAGCTTTGTCCAATTTGTATGTTATTCTCATCTCGGATATGTCGCAGTATATATAACAATCTTATATAATATTCATAGCAGACAAGTACATAAAAATGAAATAAGCAGCATAATAAAAGGTCTTTTATAACAAACAAGACTCCCACTATTTATTCAAAATCAATAGCCGTCACCATTGATCTAGGAGAATTACGTTGCCTAAATTCTCTAGCGGGACTGAAATCCTAATTTGTCTAACTTGCACACAACTTAGACTGAGAAACTACATACACCTAACTTGGTGTAGTATGATCTCTAAGATCTATCTCATCTAAAATTCTTTGGAGAAGAATATAAAAATCAATCCTCAGTATACTTTTAGAGGTGGTCATTTCTTGTTGATAAGAAGTATGATATCCACACATAAAGTTAGGAACATCAACTTGCTCCCACTATCTTTTGTAAACGCAAAGACATTTCAAGCTTCTAATGAAGTCTTATATCTTAAATGCTCCATTTATCCCAGAGTCTAACTCTGTCTTACATGCTTTAGTCTTTAATAGACTAGTCAACTCATAGACTTTGCTTGTACTTATAGATGTTCTAAAACCCTGAGGTTATTTGACATGAACGTCCTTGTTCAACTTTCTATTAAGAAAAACGGTTTTACATCCATATAACAAAGCTAAAAGCCACAAGTTCCATCACAAGCATAAATTCTAACGGACTTTGTATAACGTTCTTGGTAACAAGCCTTCTCAAAGTTAATTCCATAACATTGAGAAATTTTGTTTGTAAACAACCTTTATTCTATAGGAAATCGTAGATAAAATTTCAAATTATTTTTTAATAGAAAGACTAATTTTGTTACTTTATTATTTGATTTACTTGAATAAATTTAGCATTTTTAAGCTTAAGTTAATTATTTTCTATATTTACATGATCTACTATATTTTATTACCCATTATATTTGATTTTTTTTATATTGACAACAAATTTGATTTTTTAGCCAAATAATAATTTTGATTTATATCTTGATCACGTACATCTTTTTCATAATTTTTACATATTTACAAAATAATCCCACAATATCTCTCAAATTATACAAACGCCCATTATTTTCTTAATACAAACATACAAGTGGTCATTTTTGAACCACCACATTAATTTTGACCCTATCTCATATATATAAAAAAAACTAATTTTTATTGTTCGCATTATATATGGTTTTCCTATTGAATTTATTTTTATCTACTTATAAGAAAGAGCTTTTGTCAATTATTAATTCTTAAAGCATTACAAGGAAAAATCTTTCACAAAAAATTAAAAAAAATCTATGAATATTGGATTCAACTTACTTCTTTAATACAAGTAAATTTTTGGTTTCCGACAATTTCTATTAAATTTTTATAAGTTTTATCAATTTATTAGTTGATGAAAAGTTTTTATTATATTTACATTTATGATAGTCGTTATTAATATATGATAAGAATTGTAAGTAAAATGTTAATTTATGCTCTTATAATCAGGTTTTATAAAAATATACAAATTAGTGGAAAAATTATGTCTTATATATATTTTTTTTGAGTTATATGAACTTCAAAAACAATATCACTCCTTTTAAAAGACAAAAACATGTTCGTATAATAAAACTTATATAATATTTTCGATATAAATTTATAATTTTATTTTAATATTTTTAAGTGAAATAGTCGTGTATGGCACGATAATGACTCACGCTTCACATTTTCAAATTATTTTTATTGTAAATAAGATATAATAAGTGAAAATATATAATATAATGAAAATTTTAGCACATGAAAATGTTATTTTAATCTAGAAGAATTTTTTTAAAAAAAATTGTAGTACTGTTCATATGAGATTATGAAATATAAAACATATTCTAACTATAGAATAATTTAGTAAATAAAATTTACTTACTATATGTTGGAAATCTAGTGTTTCCATAGTACCAGCCCCACTGTTACCATAGAAACAATAGTAGACATTTCCTTGTGTTTTGATGATAACAAACGCCATGTGACTTGATGGTTTGAGTGTTTCTTGAGTGTTTTAGGTGAAACAAGTATAACAGGGAACAAGAGAAGCCATTAAGAGAGGGAAACAGTGAGGGTAACAGTGTGAGGTAACAGCACTGGTACCGCATCAAGAAATGATGTGAACAACATTGTTGCAGAGTCGGGGAACAATGTCAGGGAACAACACTGGTACCGCTGAGGAAACAGTCTCAGGAACAGCACTGTTACTGTTGAGGGAAACAGTGACAGGGAACAGCAGCGTCTGCGCGAGAATGGTTGCTAAAGAAGGAAAGCGAAGAAGCGCGTATCCCTTTGACGCGTTTTAACAGCTGGCTGAGTTTGTTATTATCTCTAGAAGGAAGATAATATCTTGGAGCATCAAATGATATCAAATCGGAACCCAAGGAGAGAGGGATCGGTTACAGCTACAAGATAAGATTTTGTGTTGAGATTTGATTGTGTAAATCTGTTTGTATTTGGATAATTACGTGGAAAGAAATTATTTTGTGTTGACAAAATGATATCATATCAGACCTAATTGTCCATTATAAATAGGATTAGACTCTAGGGTTCTAGAGTGTCTTTCGTCGTCGTTCGTCGTCGTCGGAGAGGACCCCTTGAAGTTCTTCTACTAGGGAGAAAAGGAGACTTCATTGTAGAGAAGGAGTGGCGACATTAAGGAGCATATGGAGGTTTCTTAATAGTCCATTGGAGAAGAAAGAAGCAGTCGTTGGAGCTCTAAGCGTAGATCTTCAAGGTGATTGCGTATGGGAACGGTGGCCGCAGCAGAGGCGTTGTTACCACCAGAGAAGGATGCGAGCTTCTGAAGCTTGGTGAGATGCCATGTTTCTGAGGTAACTGAGACTTAGGTTGGATTTTGTTGTACTTGAATTGATTATACGTTCTAGCTAGAGGGCAATGAGGTTAGAAGAGTATTCTAGGAAGAGAGTACGTTGGTATCTTGACATGCCGGATGTGGTTCGTGATAATCAATAAAAGTAGTACGTGATTCAAAATCCTTCTAAGGAAGGTAGAGGTTTTACTAGAGTAACTAGTTGGTTGCTTTAGCTTTCCTCTCTAAATATCGTGTCTTATTGTTTTGATTATATTTCCGCTGCGTGGAGGACTGTTACCCCAGGGGTAACAGTGCTTGCTCTGTGACTAACACATACACCCCCGATCCTAACACTATATCATCCTCCAAAATTGGTCTCTAATACTTAATATATATCATTATCCATATAATCACAATTTTAAGACATTATAAGTCAATATAATATAAAATGAGATGTTTTAGTTGATTATTTTGGTTTCATCTTATTTTTTTATTTCAAATACTATAATTTATTAGTATGAGATAAAATTATATGAATTGTTATTTAATTAAAAATATTAAAATATAATATCAACATTTAAAAATATAAAATGAGTCGAACATGATTCTAATAACTTTATATATTGACATATAAAATATATTAATCAACATTTATTTTATTGTGAAAGATAGTAAATATAAATTGATTTAATATTAAGGATAAAAATAATAATTTAATTATAAAAAAGGGATTTTATTTTTAATTTATTTTTAATTTATTTTAAATTCAAAATTTTAAATTACTTTTTATATAAAGAGATTAAAATGATAACTAATATATCAAAAAAGATAGTTATCAAAATTCAAAAAATATCTTTTACATAAATTGATAAATGTAATTAGATTAATTGAAATATCAAAATTTAGTTGTTATATTATGAGAGATAAAAACTAAGTATCAAAGATGATAATATATAATTTAAGTAAAACTTAATAAATATAAATTGATTTAGTATCAAAGATAAAAAATAATAACATATTTGTAAAAAAGGGGCTTCCTTTTTAAAGTTCTTTTATAAATTCGAATTTCTTATAATATTTCTTACATAAATAGATTGAAATGGTAATTAAAATTATATAATTAAAAGAATTAAACATATAAAATTAAAAAACATACGTAAAAAGAAATATAATGTAGAAAATATTAAAAAGATAAATTTTATAGAAATTTTACCTACACAATCGTTCTCCTTGAATCCCCCGATCATGATTGTTGGGAGGGTATACCTTAACAAATAAATTTGTCAAGACCCCGCTGAGTATAGCGAAGTCAGGATCGTCCACGGGAGTTAGTAGTTCTATAGTCTAGCAATCATACTACGAAGGCAAAACAAAACAAAACAAGGCAAAACAAGCAAACAAACGCAGAAACACAAGTCTCGGGAAGAGGTCATGGCCGACCCAAAGCAGGACTTCACAAACGCACAGAAAACAACACAGAGGAGGTCGCTGCCGACCCTGCAACTGGTCGCGGCCGACCTATTCTGGGCACGAAAGTTGGGTTTCGTAAAATCAAGGAAAAACAACTAGGGGAGGGGATCCACCACACCACAAACATACATTCAAACAATGATAAAGAGCCAACTTAACTTGAAACCTCATGGGTGATTTTCATCACAAAAGAACACCTCAAGAGCCTCCATTCACATGAAAGGATTAACATGCAATCCAACTTGTTCTTCGGAGGGTTCGACTTTCATCTAACCCGGATAGTCCTTGTTCACATCATAATCTTGCAATTAGTTTGCAAACAAGAACATTCCCCCTTCTTCAAGGGTTTTAAGCACACAAGAGGGATTTATGGGCAGAGATTTCAAGCTAAGCATGGATCCAAAACAATCAAGGTCTCAAATGCACTTTCATGGTGGGGTTCACCCCAACCTTAGCAAGCTAACTACTCATACATAATCAAGCACCCAAACAAGGAAAGGGAAGAGGAAATCATCATCACAAACAAGCAACTTCGATTAATCAAAGATCCAAACTTACAACTTAAGCAAACCCACAAATTCCTTCAAACACCATTGTCTTCTTCTTCCTCTTCCCTACAACTAGAACAAGCTTCTTCTTCACTACCTTTCCCTTACACAAGTTCTCTCCCACACTCACACTCTTCTTCTCTACCGTCACCTTCTTCTTCTTCTTCTTCAAACTCCACTTCTTCTTCTTCACCCTCCTTCTCAGCCCACTCTCTCCTCTCTCTCCCTTGAGCCTTTTCCCTCCTTGGAAAAGCTAATTAGAAAGGGAGACAAAATGGGTTTTGTAGCAGCCCACAAAAGCAAGGGAAGGAAGCTTCCTCCACTGCCACAAGTCTGCCACACGCCTGCCACGGCCGCCTGCTTTTCGGGTTTCGAAAATCCCGCCAAAAGGCATTACTTGCAGCGCACGGATTTACTTTCGGATGCTGAGAGGGGTCGGCCACGACCATATGGGGGTCGGCGTCGACCTTCTGCAGGACGTGGACTTTTTCGCGTTTCTTGTTCTGCTCTTGCTTCCTTTGGTTGGACTTTTGTTGGGTGCTTTTACCCTTTTGCTCCTGGATTTTCTTGAGTTCCTTGTACTTCTTTGAGGCTCCCTTGGTTGCAACTTTGGATTTTTACTCTTGACATCTTGACTCTCGACAAATAATGGTTCCTAGAAAGCTCCGAAAATGCATGAAAACTTCTCCAAAAAGCTCCAAATACCTACACAACACGAAACAACACACAAACGACTCCAACTCTCGAAAGAGAGTCGAAATCTTATGCAAAGCACACAAACACAAAGGGAAAACATGCAAAACAAGCTAGAAAACTACCTAGAAAAACAACTAAAAAGCGCGACATCAAAATACCCCATACTTAAGCTTGGTTGTCCTCAAGCAATACCTTTCATGCATCAAGACCAGGCAACAAGCTCAAAGAATGCCCTTAAGGAAAAATAAGCGCAAGAAGAACAATGAGCGACACAACTTCAATATCATAGCATTCATGTGCAAATTCCAAGCAATAACAATCCAACCTCACAAGGACAATGTGTTTCACTCAATTTCAAGTGTTTAGGATATATCAATGAGCACTCAATCTCAATTCCAAATGCAATACCTCATAGACAATGGAAATTATATTCAAATTCTCCACCGAAGAAATCAAAACAAGTTAAACCATCAAGAGAACTTAGGGTGGCTCAATGAAGACTTCAAAGAAGTTTCATTCGGCCGGGATGCAATGGTGCTCAATAATTCAAGGGGTGTGGGAAGATTTGGTCTTGTGGTGCTAATGAATCCGGGAACCTAGACTTCAAGACATTCAAAGCTCTACCACACTCAACCAACTCTTCTTTCTTCCTCCAAACACCAAACACATAACCTTCAAGCACGCTTCACTTCACCCACTTCTTTGTCTTTCTCTTATGAAGAAGCATTGGCCCTAGCACTTATTCAAACACCAACATTTTTTTTTTCTGGTCTGGAGTGGGTCGGCCGTGACCTAGGGAAGGTCGGCCGAGACCCACGGCAGAGGGCCATTTTCACTAGACTTTTGCATCATTTGCCAACACTTCATCCTTTTTCGGTTCTTTTCTTGAGACAACTCCTTCCACTTCCATCATCTCTTCATTTTCACCCCTCATCCACATCAACATCACAATCCACTCTAAGTCCTAATTCCCGGATCAATGGGGGTCAAGCTTATATTGGCTAGGATACTTTTGTGGAGCTAGAAATAAGGCTTTAGGCTCAAACAAGGGGCTTCAAATCAAGGGATCATGCATAGGTAGGATGAAAAGGGAAAGAAATAGGCTAATGAAAATAAGTTCAATATCATTTGATCTAACAAGTAATGAATGTATCTCCATTGGTTTCAAATTTCAAATAAGCATGCCATTGTCAAGTGATAAATGCATTTGGAAGAGTAAAAATCACACATGAAAAACCAAGGAATAAAACATACATTCCTTGTGGCCAAAAGATTTCTCACTTAGGTTCAATTTTGTTGGATTGCTTTTCACTTAGAATCATGCATGCTCAATGTTCATTATAAGCTCAAATTTGAAAATCAAAGTCATGGTAGGCAATCTTTCAAAGCAAGTTACAAGGAATTACGTGATGATGCTTATAATCACTATCCTCGGACATCTTAGCAAGGGTATTTTTCCATCATAAAAATCAAAAAGAAGAGACTCAATCATGCAAACACACGCACAAACATGCACACAAACAAGTAGCATCTCCCAAACCACCCCATACTTAAACATCAATGTCCCCATTGATTAAAAAGTAAAGAGAGGGAAAAGAGAAACTAACTTGGGTTTGGAGCATTGTTGGAGAAGGTTCACCTTTGAGGAGGTTGAGGGAACGGAGAATCCGGGAACATCTTTTGGGCAAGCCAAGCATTGTAGGCGAATTGGGCTTGGCGGTCTTCATAGTACTCATCCCGGAAGTTGTCAAAGCCTCTAGTTGCATCTTGGAAACGGGCCAGATTTTGATCGTGGTGAAGTTGGATTTGAGAATACAAGAAGTTTTGTTGAATGCCGAGGGCGTCCATCTTGGCGTCGAGCATCTCCATGGTTGGGGGAACTTGGGTGCTAGACTCGCCACCTTGAGGCTCGAATTGTGGACCACCGGACCACCCGAATCCCGAAGGATTGGAGGAGTACGGGAACAACCCGGGTTGGGGACCCATCGTGTAGTCCATAGGATCATTGTTGCTCTGCCGTGCCTCGCCACCGACCCCTTGTTGCTCGAAGCCGACCCCAGCATGCGCAACTCCACCTTCCTGGAAGTGGTCGCGGGCGACCTCAAGGTGGTCGGATCCGACCCCTTCCAGGGAGTCTCTTCTTCCGCGTTTTTGCCTTGTTCTCGGGGTTGGGCCATCTCTCAGGAACCGACTCGGCTGTCGTCTTCCATGCTCGTCTTCCGAGAGGAGTTGATAGTAGGGTGAGGGATCTTCCGAAGGTGCCCAAGCATCATACCAATTAGGGAGGTAGAATAACTCACAATTTTCATCGTTGAGGCGAACCTTGTGAGTTACTCCGGTGGGGTCGATGAAGTTGTTGTGGTAGCCAATCGCCTCAGTCCACTCAACCACCCGGGCATTCAAGTAGTACCGGACATCCATGCGAGTGACGGGCTTGGAGTTGTAGCGGGCGAGATCAACCTTGAGGGCTTGGGCAATGAGGACCACCAACCAACCACACATAGTAAATTTCGGGTTCCTTCGTTGGTTGATGATGTTGTGGACGAACTCATAGGCAAAGTTCATTGTGGGGGCATTGGTGAAGAGGATGGAGGTCAAGCACGCGAGCTCTCGCAAGGTGGGGCGGGAGAGCTCGTACTTGCACCAAATAGCGGCGCCAAGAATGCGCAAGATCACTTTGAAGACCGGGCTAGCAATGTCCCGAGAAAGTGGGTTGCTTGTGGTTTCTCCTTTGCAAGCTAGGTAAGACCACATCTTTTGGACGGGGAAGTCCTTTAAGGCGTAGGCTCCCGATGGTGTAGGGAGGCCTAGCATCTTGTTGAGGTTGGTAATGGTGGTGGAATGTTTCTTCCCGCCCATTTGAAATTCAATCTTGGTCTTGCCAAAATCCGCCGGGTGTGGCCCCGAGATGGTAAGGGTGGCGGCGAATTCACAAGTAAGCGCCGGGTAATGTCTCGGGACGGGGTCCTCAAGGAGTCGTTCGGCTCCAAGTAAGCGGAACGCCTCCTCCACCGCCGAGTGCATATGAAGGTTCACATGCGAATCGGGATAGTAGGACCGCGCCTTCACCGTCTCCGCCATCATGTCCATGTAAAGTTGCATTTGCCCTTCGTCTCGGATCACCACGTCATCCATCACCGCCACATTCTTGCCCTTCTTTTGTTTCTTGGTCGCCCTTGAGGATGATGCCATTTTTCTATAAAACCAACAAGAAACTTCCAAGGTAATTTCCCATTCAAACAACACAAATATCACACAAGAGATACAGAACCAATTGCCAAAAAGTCACCCCATACTTGCTAGAAACACACACTTTCAATTTCATATGAAAATTCTCAATCAAGTATGCATAATCATGAGACGCAAACAATAAATGGGAAGGACTCATGCTTTAATCAATCAATTCATGGCAAGAACAACTCAAATAGTATGTTTTCAAAGAGATTACGAGACATCCGGGGTCGGGGACGACCCATGGGAGCTCGTACATAAGCAAGTACGCGCCAAAACAAGCGACAACAAAACTTCAAATTCTGGAGATGGTCGGCCGCGACCAGGGGTGGTCGGCGCCGACCTGTAGCAGATCATCACATTCGAAAAATTCAGCTTAAGCCTCTCTAATGGCCACCAAAAATCCTAGAAAAATTTGATTGACCCAAAATCACCCAAATAAGCATAGATCAAGCAAGAAATCATGCCAAAACTCAACAATCCACAACCAAACATGTAAATCCAAGCACATACAACCCAAATTTCAACATTCAAGCTCAAGAACACCCAAATCTAGATTTCAAACTAAACCCTCAAAATAACTCAAGTAAACTTGAATTTAAGAGCAAGGGAGTAGAAGAACATACCAAAAGAGTGTCAAACAAGATGAATGCAAGCAAAATAAGGGTCGAGGCCGAGGTTGTGGGAGGTCGGGGTCGTGGGTTTTGGGTATGGGGGGTCCGAAAATTCTGGGATTTTGTGGGTGATTTGAGTAGAGGATGGAAAATTAGGAAGGTTTATGGTGAAATTTGGAAGAAAGGAGGTAGATCTAGTGGTTATGGAGCAAGATGGTGAATGAGAGCTTGGAGGAGGCTATGGAGGCAATGGGTCGTGTGAATGGATGCTAGGTCGGGGAAGGGGAACAAAAAGAGGTGGGGAAGGGATAAAAATTGTAAAGAAAAAGTTCAGGGGCTTACTTGTAATTTCCCGAAATTTTTAGCCAATTTCTACCTTTCACCGGAGGGGGTCGGCCGCGACCACCAGGGGGTCGGCGCCGACCATCACCAGAGAGTTTCCCATCCTTTCATTTGTTCGTCTCCAACTTCTTGCTCCCGACCAAAGTCTCGGGTCCCTACAAAATACTCATGGAAATGCAAAGCAAACTACCTATCTAACTAAGAAAAGGAAACAACGGGTTGCCTCCCGGAAAGCGCTTTCTTTAACGTCTTTGAGCTAGACGTGGGGTACCTTGGCTAGATGACGGTGGTGAGAGCCCAAGTGGCTCGGATTTCTTTATCGGGGTCCACCTTCTCATGGTACTTCTTCATCCGGTGGCCATTGACCTTGAAAATTCCTCCTTTGTCATCTATGAGGTCGGGCGCTCCGTGAGGGTACATATGATGAACCGTGAAAGGTCCACTCCACCGGGTTCTCAAGTTCCCGGGAAAGAGGCGAAGCCTAGAGTTGAAGAGAAGTACTCGGTCACCTTCCTTAATGTTTTTGGGCACAAGCCTCCTATCGTGCCACTTCTTTGTCTTCTCCTTGTAGATCCTCGAATTCTCATATGCCTTGAGTCTCAATTCCTCCAACTCTTGCAAATCCATGAATCTTTTTGCTCCGGCCGCGTCGAGGTCCATGTTGAGCTCCTTGAGAGCCCATAAAGCTTTATGTTCAAGCTCGACGGGCAAGTGACATGACTTGCCATACACTAGGTTGAAAGGAGTGGTGCGGAGTGGTGTCTTGTAGGCGGTGCGGTATGCCCACAAAGCGTCATCTAGCTTGGAGGACCAATATTTCCTTGAGCGGGACACCGTCTTTTCAAGGATAGCCTTGATTTGCCGGTTAGAGACCTCTACTTGACCACTAGTTTGGGGATGGTAAGGTGTGGCCACCTTATGAGATACCCCATACTTGGTCAAAAGAGATTCAAAGCTCCTCTCAATAAAATGTGAACTACCATCACTAATGAGAACTCGGGGTACACCAAACCGGGGGAAAATGTTGGTCTTCATGAACTTAGCCACCACTCGTGCATCATTTGTTCTGGTGGCCACGGCTTCGACCCACTTGGAAACATAATCAACCGCCACGAGTATATACTTGTAGGGACCCGAAGAGGGGAAGGGTCCCATGAAGTCAATACCCCAAACATCAAAGAGTTCCACTTCTAAAATTCCGGTGAGCGGGTTCTCGTTCCTCCATGTAATGTTTCCCGCCCTTTGACATTCACCACAGTTGGTCACATAAGCTTGCACATCCTTGAACATAGTAGGCCAATAAAATCCACTTTGAAGAACCTTCGCGGTGGTTTTGAATCCCTTAGCATGGCCTCCCGTCGGAAGAGTGTGGCAATGACGGATCACTCCTTCTATCTCTTCATCCGGCACACAACGTCTAAAGATGTGATCACTTCCTTGCTTGAACAAGTAAGGGTCATCCCAATAGTAGCGCTCGACGTCGTGGAGGAATTTCTTCTTGGCTTGAGAGTTCAATCCATCCGGAACAATGCCACCTACAACATAATTGGCAAAATCCGCAAACCACGGGGCTTTCACCCCCTTAATAGCATTTATTGAGTGCAAAATGGGAGAAGGGGAAGGAGGGTTAGGAAGTACACAAGAGAGGTAAAAGATGTCACCTTGGGCGACCTCGAGCGGGGTCGCTTGAGAACCATTTCGATTACCACCAAAAACCGGAGAAGGAGCAGAGGAGGTCGCAGCCGACCTAATGGGGGTCGCGGCCGACCTACTCCAGGAGCCTTCTTCTCGTGACACTTCACAGCTTAGAAGAGTTTCGTCCGGGCGGGAGTCGTTGATGGGAACCATGATTCCGGACTCCGTAATGTGCTCAATGGGTAGCCTTGAAAGGTGATCCGCCACGAGGTTTTCCGCTCCTTTCTTGTCCCGTATCTCTAGATCAAACTCTTGAAGGAGGAGCATCCACCGGAGCAAGCGCGGTTTAGCATCCTTCTTGTCCATGAGGTAACGGACAGCCGCGTGGTCGGTGTAGACTATCACCTTCGAGCCCACTAAGTAAGAACGGAACTTCTCAAATGCGAACACCACGGCTAGAAACTCTTTCTCCGTTGTTGTGTACTTTCCTTGGGCCTCATCAAGCGTCTTGCTTGCATAGTAAATAGCATGAAGCTTCTTCTCCTTTCTTTGCCCAAGAACCGCACCTACGGCATAATCACTTGCATCACACATGATCTCGAAGGGGAGTGTCCAATCCGGTGGTTGCATGATAGGAGCCGACACAAGTGCATCCTGGATCCTATGAAAAGCTTCAAGACACTCGGAAGAAAACTCAAACACAACATCTTTCATGAGGAGGTTAGTCAACGGCTTGGAAATTTTCGAGAAATCTTGGATAAATCTCCTATAAAACCCGGCATGTCCTAGAAAGCTTCTAATCCCTTTTACGGAAGTGGGGGGTGGCAATTTTTTAATTAATTCAATTTTAGCTTGATCCACTTCAATTCCCCTCTTGGATACCACATGACCTAGGACAATCCCTTCTCTAACCATAAAGTGACATTTTTCCCAATTTAGCACTAGGTTGGTTTCTTCACATCTCTTGAGAACTCTAGAAAGATTAGCAAGGCAAGAGTCAAAAGTGGTACCGTACACCGAGAAGTCATCCATAAACACCTCCACAAATGTCCTCAATCATGTCGGAGAAGATGGCCATCATACACCTTTGAAAGGTAGCGGGTGCATTGCACAGCCCGAATGGCATCCTCCTATAGGCAAATGTTCCGTAAGGGCATGTGAAAGTTGTCTTCTCTTGGTCATCGGGGTGTATGGGAACCTGCCAAAAACCACTATAGCCATCGAGATAACAAAAGTAGTCATGAAGAGCTAATCTCTCTAGCACTTGGTCAATAAAGGGCAAAGGAAAATGGTCTTTCCTAGTGGCACTATTGAGTTTCCTATAATCAATGCACATGCGCCAACTAGTAGTAGTCCTAGTAGGAATCAATTCGCCCTTCTCATTCTCCACCACGGTGAGGCCGCTCTTCTTAGGCACTACATGAACGGGGCTCACCCATTTGCTATCCGAGATCGGGAATATGATTCCCGCATCAAGCATCCTCAAAATCTCCTTTTTCACCACTTCCTTCATGTTTGGATTGAGTCGCCGTTGATGCTCAATGGTTGGTCTATGTCCTTCCTCAAGAAAAATTCGATGCATGCACAAGGAAGGTGAAAGCCCACTCAAGTCCTCAAGCGAGTACCCAATGGCTTTCCTATGAATCCTAAGAACATCAAGCAACTTTCCAACTTCTTCCGCATTTAGATTTGCATTGACAATAACCGGAAAAGTGGAATTTGGGCCAAGAAACTCATACCTCAAAGACTCGGGGAGAGTCTTAAGCTCTGGAGTAGGCGGTGGTGGTGTAATAATGTCATCGTCTTCATCCGCCTTCAGAAACTCCTTCGCCTCGCCACCTTCATCTTCAATCAAGCATGTTGGCGAGATCCTGTCGGGGGTCGCGGGCGACCTAGGGGAGGTCGGCTCCGACCTATCACAGGGGAAGTTCACCTTTTCTTCGTCATCTTCACTCGTGTATTCTCCAAGCAACGCTTTGACCTCCATAACTTCACCGGTCTCCTTCATGGTAGGGTTGAATCGGAACTCTACCACCTCTTCTCCAATCTCAAAAGTAAGGAGACCTTTCTTCACATCAATAACGGCACCGGCGGTGGCAAGGAATGGCCGTCCAAGAATGATTGGGACGACGGGATCCTCCGGCATTTCCATCACAATAAAGTCATTGGGCACAAAGAACTTGCCGACTTGGATAGGAAAGTCGTCGACAATACCGGTGGGTTGCACACAAGAGCCATCCGCCATATAGAGCCTCATGTTCACCGGGACCAAAGGACCCATGTTGGTCTTGGACCATATAGAAAGAGGGAGGAGACTAGCACTTGCACCAAGATCACATAGAGCTTTAAATCGGTGAGCACCTATGCCAATGGTAATAGCAAACTTACCCGGATCACCAAGTTTTTCCGGGAGCTCAATGGACCTCACTTCATTGGTCAATTCGGAAATTGACCGCTTCTTTGACAAGATTTCCTTGAGGAATTTGGTGTAGGCGGGCATCTCGTTCAATGCTTCGGCAAAGGGAATGGTGATGTTGAGGCCTTGGAGGACCTTCACAAAGCGTTTGAACTTTCCCTTCGTGAAATCATTAGCCTTTTTGGATGGGTAGGGAAGTACCTTCGTTGTCGGAGGTAAGGGGACGGAAATCGGGGTTCTCTGAGGAGGGTCGGCAGCGACCATTGGGTGGTCGGCTGCGACCTCCTCTGTAGCCGGGACAGGGTCGGTGGAGACCATTGGGGGGTCGGCCACGACCTGTTCCAGGGGAGTCTCGTCCTCTTTGTTCGCCGTTTCTTCACTTATAACTCGGTCCGGCAACTTCTTTCCGCTTCTTAGGTGAACGGCGGCAATATGGCCTCTTGGGTTCTCATCGGGGTGGCCCGGTAAGCGCCCTTGAGGTCGTGGGATTTGAGCCGCAAGATCACCGAGTTGGGAGTCAACGTTCTTTCTCCATGTGTCAAGATCTCCCAATCTCGTGTGGACACCTTTCAACTGAGTGGTGAGCTCGGTTCTCACCCCTTGCATCAATCCTTCTTGCAACTCTTGGACCCATGATGGCCCCGCTTGATAACCGGGAGGTCTATAAGGAGGGCCCCTTTGTTCTTGCGGGGGAGGTGGATAACCTTGACCTTGGCCATGGGTATTCCATTGAGGATAGTTGTTGTTCCTCCCCGCATAAACATTGTTTTGGCCTCGGTAGGGTCCCCTCATATAGTTTGCCTCCGCATAAGCCTCGGCGGCCCGGACTTGCTCCACATTAGTACAAGAGGCGGCGGTGTGAGCTTGAGAACCGCACTCTTGACAAGGTGGGCCGGCGGTCTTGAAGTAGCTCACTTGCTTCTTGAGCTTGTTGATCTCATCTTGCATAAATTGAAACTTCACATCTTGATCAATGGGCTCACTATTAGGATCATAGAGCTTTCTTGGTGGGATTCGGACGGCTTGTTGGGTCCCGTACATTGCATCATAGTTGGTGAGTTTGTCCATGAGACCCCATGCCTCGTCGGGATCCATCTCAATAAAGCCGCAATCGGTGTGGAGGTTGATGCGGTCTTTTGTTGCGGCATTTATTCCTTGAAAGAATATCTCTTGAAGAACATAAGGAGGTTGTCCATGGGTTGGACATTGCCGAAGAAGCTCCTTAAATCTCTCCCAAGTTTCAACAAATGTCTCGTTGGGAAGTTGATGGTAGGAGGTGATGCGCTTCCTTAGCTCGGTGGTTTTGGCCGGTGGAAAGAACTTCGTCATGAACAAGTCGTGCAAAGCCTTCCACGTAGTGATAGACCTAGCGGGCAAACTTTCGAGCCCATGAAGAGCTTTCCCACACAAAGACCACTTGAACGCCTTGAGGAGAACATACTCAAGTGAGACACCATTGGCGGCGATAGTGTCACAAAGATCGGTGAAGTTCTTGATGTGCTCCATGGGGCATTCGGTGGGCTTTCCTTCATATTGAGATATTTTGATAAGAGTAATGAAGTGGGACTTGATCTCAAAAGCACGCTCTATTGCCGGGAGCACAATAGCGGACTCGGGAACCCTAAGCTCTGGATGCATGTATTGCTTAGCGTTCCTCGGAATAGCATCAAGTTGTTCTCGGAGGCGGGCGGCCTCCTCTCTTTCTTGCCGCGCAGCTGCGGCTTGAGCATCACGCTCCATTTGCATGCGCTCCATTTGAGCACGAAGTTCAGCCATTTGATGAGTAAGAGCCTCAGCGTCGGCCATTGCTTTTCGCTCTCTTAGTCTCCGGCGAAGGGTTCTCTCTATTTCAGGATCAAAGGGGAAATGATCAATTACCCTTTGCGAACTAGAGGGCATACACCTGCATTCAAAGCACTAAAGAAACGAGTTAGTAACAAAATAGGGGCTCGGGCTAGTCCCTCACCCAAAAGAAAGCTAGACTTGGAAACTAAACTAACTCCTCGGCAACGGCGCCAATTTGTTGGGAGGGTATACCTTAACAAATAAATTTGTCAAGACCCCGCTGAGTATAGCGAAGTCAGGATCGTCCACGGGAGTTAGTAGTTCTATAGTCTAGCAATCATACTACGAAGGCAAAACAAAACAAAACAAGGCAAAACAAGCAAACAAACACAGAAACACAAGTCTCGGGAAGAGGTCGTGGCCGACCCATAGCAGGACTTCACAAACGCACAGAAAACAACACAGAGGAGGTCGCTGCCGACCCTGCAACTGGTCGCGGCCGACCTATTCTGGGCACGAAAGTTGGGTTTCGTAAAATCAAGGAAAAACAACTAGGGGAGGGGATCCACCACACCACAAACATACATTCAAACAATGATAAAGAACCAACTTAACTTGAAACCTCATGGGTGATTTTCATCACAAAAGAACACATTAAGAGCCTCCATTCACATGAAAGGATTAACATGCAATCCAACTTGTTCTTCGGGGGGTTCGACTTTCATCTAATCCGGATAGTCCTTGTTCACAACATAATCTTGCAATTAGTTTGCAAACAAGAACATTCCCCCTTCTTCAAGGGTTTTAAGCACACAAGAGGGATTTATGGGCAGAGACTTCAAGCTAAGCATGGATCCAAAACAATCAAGGTCTCAAATGCACTTTCATGGTGGGGTTCACCCCAACCCTAGCAAGCTAACTACTCACACATAATCAAGCACCCAAACAAGGAAAGGGAAGAGGAAATCATCATCACAAACAAGCAACTTCGATTAATCAAAGATCCAAACTTACAACTTAAGCAAACCCACAAATTCCTTCAAACACCATTGTCTTCTTCTTCCTCTTCCCTACAACTAGAACAAGCTTCTTCTTCACTACCTTTCCCTTACACAAGTTCTCTCCCACACTCACACTCTTCTTCTCTACCGTCACCTTCTTCTTCTTCTTCAAACTCCACTTCTTCTTCTTCAAACTCCACTTCTTCTTCTTCACCCTCCTTCTCAGCCCACTCTCTCCTCTCTCTCCCTTGAGCCTTTTCCCTCCTTGGAAAAGCTAATTAGAAAGGGAGACAAAATGGGTTTTGTAGCAGCCCACAAAAGCAAGGGAAGGAAGCTTCCTCCACTGCCACAAGTCTGCCACACGCCTGCCACAGCCGCCTGCTTTTTGGGTTTCGAAAATCCCGCCAAAAGGCATTACTTGCAGTGCACGGATTTACTTTCGGATGCTAAGAGGGGTCGGCCGCGACCATATGGGGGTCGGCGCCGACCTTCTGCAGGACGTGGACTTTTTCGCGTTTCTTGTTCCGCTCTTGCTTCAATTGGTTGGACTTTTGTTGGGTGCTTTTACCCTTTTGCTCCTTGATTTTCTTGAGTTCCTTGTACTTCTTTGAGGCTCCCTTGGTTGCAACTTTGGATTTTTACTCTTGACATCTTGACTCTCGACAACTAATGGTTCCTAGAAAGCTCCGAAAATGCATGAAAACTTCTCCAAAAAGCTCCAAATACCTACACAACACGAAACAACACACAAACGACTCCAACTCTCGAAAGAGAGTCGAAATCTTATGCAAAGCACACAAACACAAAGGGAAAACATGCAAAACAAGCTAGAAAACTACCTAGAAAAACAACTAAAAAGCGCGACATCAATGATCCTATCAATTTACGTACAAGTATTAAAAGATAAATTTATATTAATGCAATTGTTAATATATCTTACCAAAATTAAAATTTCAATTTAATGTAAATTGATAAAGAAAAATATAATATATCAATTTAATATATTTTAGAATTTAATGTTTTTGAGCTAGTATTCTTATTTATGACATGATGCTATCAATTTTATATGGATAGATTGCATTGTTGATATTTTTGAAAATTTGCGTACTAAATTTACGTACTATATTTTAAAGATATTTTTTATGGATAGATTGCATTGTTGATATTTACGTACTATATTTTAAAGATATTTCGTTGATATTTACTTACTATATTTACGTACTATATTTTAAAGATATTGTATGGATAGATTACATTGTTGATATTTACGTACTATATTTTAAAGATATTTTTGTATGGATAGATTGCATTGTTGATATTTACGTACTATATTTACGTAACGACTAGATATTGTATGGATAGATATTGTTAATAAGGTAGTTAATTAAAATATTGAAAATTTACGTAGCAAAATTATGGTAGTTATTAAAAAGACTTTAAAAATTATTTTGGTTAAATATTTGGTGGGGCCAGAATCAACGTGGTGACTCGAAAACTGTCGACTTTTATAATATACTAGCATATGACCCGTACCTTGTATGAGGGTGTTATTTATTTATTTATTGTTTTGTGTATGAATGTACTATAATAATTACAAATATGATATTATCATATGTATACTTTGTTTTAAAACGATGCTTATTTTTTGGATTATAAAATGACATAATTCTAGTATATCATCATATATGTAAATAAGTTTTATTTATGTACTTAACTTTTAAACATACATAAACATATATTTAAATAATTAAGGAAGAATGAAATAAGATAAGATGCATTATCACATTTTATTAACAGTTGGTACAAATCTTCTGGCATTTAAATTAAATTACGTAAACTAACTTATATAATAAAATCAATAAGTTTAAATGAAATTCAGATTAATATATTATAATATTAAATATATAGATAATATTTAATAAGTAAAATAGAAAGCCAAATTATCTGTATATATGTTATTGTTTTCTGAAAAAATAATTAAATAATAAATATATAAAAATGTAATGAAAATGTGAACAAATTATTATCTTAATTAGAAATCTATCTTTTTTCTAAAGTGTAATCAATATGCAATATCAGTGATATATATGTTAAATATAACATATATTTTTTTATTGATATTTTTGTATGATATGATAGTAAAAATGTATTTAATATATTATTTTAATAGAATGAATATTTGTCTTAAATATAGTGATAGAATTTGCTACCATTGATATTTTCAAAAATACCATAGTAAAATTACGAAAAACATTTTAAAATTAATACGATATTTAGTTAAATGGGTAAAATATTATGATTATGATTTATAGATTGTGACGAAAAAAAATCTTTTTTAAATAAAAGTTTTATGATAGATCTATGTATTAATTAAATGTGTATAATGATGAGATAAAGATTTATATATTTGGATAGAATTATTAAGAGGGATTGGGGTGGAGAGGGTGGTTTGGGAGTGATTTTGGATGGGTTAGGCTAAGGGAAAAATTAATTAGGTGTGTAGGCGAAATTCAAAGAAACGGTTTTATTAAAACTTTAGTCGTCCCCCCACTCTCTCCCCGCTTCTTCCCTCTCTTCCCGAAATTCTCGAGCTGTGCCATCGCCATCTTCTCCCCTCCCCCCCTCCTGCTTCGAATCTGTGCTGCTGCGCTTGCTCTGCAACCGTATTGAAGTCTGCATTACCGATTCCGGCTTAATTTGGTAAGTATTTTCGACTTCGTCAGAGTGCTAGGGTTGGAACAGTGTGTCAATGGCGGTTTTTGAATATTCCACTGCAAAAATCATGCCTTTTTGTGCCTGTGAGGTCTAGGTTTAATGGCGGTTTTGCCATTGTTCGGAATTCTGCGCATTTTGGAATATTGTCATCAGTTTGTGGTAGGTTAGGGTTGATGACGAGTCGCCGTTATTGCAGGATGGGTTCATGAGTTGGGTGGGGATGATGATAAGTTAGTTGGTGTGTAATGGTTGGATGTGATGAAAAGTGGGGTTACACCCTGTCTCGTGTGTGTGTGGTCATGGTAGTAGGAAAGTGATGACAAGTTTTATGGATGACAGGATTCGTTTTTTGTTATGTAGCTAGTATGTAGTAGATATCAGTGTAGTCGAGGTGATGACAAGTTCACGTTGTTTTAGGATGTCTAATGTGATGACAAATGGGGTTGTGCCCCTCATGGGTTAGGTTAATATGGAACTGATGACAAGTTTTTTTGGATGACAGGTTTATAGGATGTCTGGATCTCAGCTCATGCTCCCTGCTGCAGAGGTTTCTTGCAGCTCTCAATTTCGCCCTTCACTTGAGGTATAGTATGTGTGACTAATAACTGATGACAACTTATTTATTGATGACATGGTGTGACTAATAACTGATGACAACTTATTTATTGTTGTGAATAAAATGAATTTCATGTAGGACTTGAGGTATTATTTCCGCACCCAAACTCGATTTAAGGGGAGGTACAATATATATTCCAGAATGGATATAGTGTCAACAATAAAGAAGCATGTTACTGATGAGGAGTGGCAGAGCCTTTGTGATGGATGCTTTGGCTCAGTTTTCCAGATTGGTGAGGGCCTTAAATTCATGGGTGTATTGGTCAATATGGTGATGATGCATGAAGTCAAGACTCGCAAGCAATTGGAGTTGTGGTTCAAAGTGGCTGGGAATGTTGTGAGGTTTTCCATTCATGAGTTTGCTGCAGTCACAGGCTTGAATTGCTCTCAAGATATGCCAGATGTCCCAAAGGTTGAGATGCTGAAAGTTTTAGGAGTGAAGAAATGCACAGTTTCTGACCTTGAGGTGATGTTCTCAAAGGAGAAGAATTCAAGGCAGAGGTTGATGATGGCTCACCTGTTGGTTTTAGAGGGTATTTTGTTGCCCCACAGGAGTGAAGCTTCCATTAGAACTTCATCTGTCGCCCTTGCATTTGATATGGAGAAGTTTAGTAAGTATCCATGGGGTAGGAAGGTATATCTGGCTACTGTTGATGGGCTGGCCAAAGTGTCTCAACACAAATATAGTGGCAAGGGGAGGCCTAGATTCAACTTGTTGGGGTACCCCATGGCTTTTCAGGTATTTGATGCCAATCTCTCTACATAATGACAAGTATATCTTTTCATCTGATGACAGTATCTCAGTATTAACATTTTTGAATGTTGTTCTTGCAGATATGGATAATTGAGACATTCCCCCATCTACAAGCAGTATGTAATGTGGGTTTCAGAGTTGAAGGACGCTCAGGTCCTATATGGTATTCTAAGGAACCACAGGCCCCTTTGATGTACAACAAAGTAGAAGACGCCTTGTTAACTGTTGCGAAGGTAAGTGGGATCATTTTTTAAGCATTGATGATAATTGATGACAAGTGTCATTTTTGGTGTGAATGTGATGACAAGTGTCATATGGGATCGTGTGTTGTTGTGTGCAGGTTCCTGTTTTTAGGTATGATGTTGTAGATCTGGGTGGATTTGGATTCCCAGAGGAGAAACCTGATCCTGTCATCGATCCCTTTGTCCAGTGGAGGATGGCTAATGTAGTGATCCCTCCACAAGCTATACAAGGTGCACTCAACAATGTGGGGGCTGATCAAGTTGAGGGTGCTAAGGCAATGAGGCTGAGGATGAAGTTTGCTGTCTACAAACTTACAGCATCCAATACCTTACACAGTGGTTCTTCAGAAGAAACACTTGATGACAAACAGGTTTAGAAGAAGCACAAGCCATCCAACAAAGGGAAGTCTGCTGCAAAGAAGAGGCCAGTAGAGGAGCCTGGTGAGGAGGTGCATACAAGGAAGAAGAGGCCAGTAGAGGAGCCTGATGAGGAGGTGCATACAAGGAAGAAGAAGCCTGCTCCCAAAGGCAAAAGTGTAGTGAAAGAGCCCAGCAAGATTGAGATCAAACGGGGTGAAGTGGAAGGGAAGGCTGAGGCTACTGCTGCTGATGATGATGACGACTTTGTGAGTTTGGCAGATATGGGCAAGAAGCTGAAAATTCAAGGGAAGAAGTTTGGTGTACCTCCTCCAAAGCCAAGAGTGAAAGTTGCTGCAAAGGGCACTGCTGAAATGAAAAGCGATGACAAGATTGTAGCACATGATGATGAAAGAGTAGATAGCAGGGTAGATGACAAGTTGAATCCCCAGGATGCTGGAAGTGGTCCAAGTGAGGTGAAGGGGGATGACAAGGTGGATGCAGCAGCTGGTTTTGGGAAAGACAAATCAGATAAGGAAGGTGATGACAGGATGGATGTTGAAGATGATGTGGTGGTACTGGAAGGTGTGTTGCCCCCCCAGAAAGAGAGGAGAAGGAAGGGTGATGACAAGTCCAAAGGTGGTAAGAATGTGGAGCTGCCTGAATGGGCCAATAACATCACAGATGATATAAGAATTCAGGGCCGTATGATCAACTCAATGAAGTGGAATGTTGGTGATCTGGCAAACCAGGTGTTGAGGTGCTGTGAGAGGCAGAATGCCATTGAACTCAACAACTAGCAAATGTCTCAGAAGCCAAATGAGATCCTGTTGAAGTTGGATGCCGTGATCTGTCATCTTGGCATACAAGCACCAACACAAACCAACACCCAGAAGATCATGAAACAGAGAAAGGAAGCTGACTTTGAGTTGAAGGACATAATTGCTGACATTCAACTAGACTGCTCTAGGCCTGACGAGCATGAGCACCTATGTGGAGGAGCTTGTTGTGGAGCTCAACACACTGATGATGGCCCAGTTGATGACAACACTCAAGTGGAGGTTGATGCAAGTGCTGATGACCAGTCCAAGGCTGAGCATGCTGGTGCAAGGGGTGAGGACAAGCATGAGGATGTTCAAGGGGATGCAGACTGTGACAACAAGTCCAATGCTGGTGCAGTGGGTGATGACAAGATTGAGGTTGAGCAGGTTCATGCAAAAATTGATGACAAGTATCCCAACCCTGAACTACAGGCTTCTACAGCTCACTTGGGTGATGATGCTGATCCTTCTGCTGCATCTGTGGGTAGAGAAAATGTTGATGAGGAGCCCAGGGATATTCCTGTGGTTGATGCAACAGTTGCTCTGGACAGGCAGGACTCTGGGGGAAGTGACTCTGGTGAGAGTGAGTCAGATGATGTGGTGCAGCCAAATCAAGCTGGTGTAGCTCTTAGGAGTTCAACTAGGCACACAAAGCCTAGTGACCTCATAACCTCCCCATTCACAGCTGAGAAGAAGAAACTTCCAAGGAGGCCAAAGAACTGCTTCCACACAAATGCTGAGAGAACACCCTTCTATGAGTGGTACAATGATGAAAAGTATGTCCCCTATCTTTGTGTCATCTGTTTTGTAGTTGTCATCTAATTTTATATGCATAGAAGCTTGTGCAATGATTCTGTTATCTTTTGCCCATGCAGGTCTGTATACTGGGTTGGATGTGAAGTACCATGATTGAGGAAGGAATTCTTCAAGCTAATAATTACCAGAGGAAACTGGTTGGATGATAATGTAAGGCATCTATGACCTGAATGTATTTGAGTTTATTTCTGATGACAAGTACGATGTGATGACATGTTTCCTGTGTGGTGGTTTTGGTGCAGCACATTGATGAGATCCTATTCCACTTCAGGAAGAAGTTGCATACTGATCAAGAGCGCTACAAAGAAGTTGCTATATTTGACAATCTTTGGTCTGGAAGATTTAATGAGGCCCAATTGGAGTCTCTGTATTCTGGGAGGCTTCTTTTTCAGGACAATTGGACAGATTATCTCGATGGGTTGGCGCCTGGGCATTTTGGGAAGGAATGTTATGATGTCAAGAGGTTCTATGCAGCGTTCAACATCCCTGAGAGGCACTGGTTTGCGCTGGAGATTGACATTACTCAGAAACAAATAAATGTCCATGATTATCGGTTGGATTTGTATAGTGATTCTGAAATTGAACAGTTTCTGGGGGCTATGGCTACCATGCTGCCAATGTTTTTCCACTCATGTGATAGGATGGCTAAGCTGGTAGAAGACATTGGTGAGCCATTCAAGATCCATCGAGTCCGAGATGCGCCACAAGACCCTGTTAGGTAATGTGTTAATTAATTAATTGATGACATGTTCAGTTGTGGTTTCATGGTGGAGGACTAACCGCTTGCATATTGTTTTAAAATGTGTAGTGGTAACTGTGGGCTAATGATTGTCAAGACCATAGAGTCTTTGGCGTTTGGTACCTCATTCAAGGTCAATGAAGACAACATCAATGCATACAGGGAGAAGATTGCAATTGAGGTGTGGAACCGTGAATGGGTATTTGATGAGGAGTAGGATGTGATGACATGTATGAAGACTCAGTTAGTTTTGATGACATGTATCTGCGACTTCATTTGTTGATGACATGTATTTGATTAGTAGGTTCTGGTGTATAAGATGCAAAGTATTTGAGTTGAATATGTATTTGAGTTGGATGATTATGTACATGGTTGAGGAATATGTAGGAAGCATTATACATCAGATGCATGCTGATGTGATGACAAGGTGAAGGTGTTATATGGTAGGGTTTTATGATGTGGTCTTTCAATGCAGTCATTTCTTGCCATCATGTTCTAATATTACATATAAAAGTTTGAAACCACAAAAACATAGATATTACACAAGATGACAACAACCAAACCATAGAGATAGTACCCAATCTCGAACTACATAAAACAACAAAACATGCGATGACAAGTTCAATGAAACATTCGATGACAAGTTCAATGAAACATTCGATGACAAGTTCAGCGTGCTATATTGTTTGGTAGGGTGTCTGGAGGCCAGTCTTCAGCCAATCTCCCGGGGGGATGATGTAAAGCAATAATGTCGCATTCATCATAAATGCCAAGCTGCATGCATGACAACAAAACTTTGTGAGGAAATATGCGTATTCTCTTGAATATGATGACAGGTTACACCTGAGGCCTTGCTCACCTGTTCACAGGTGAGAGTTCTGTTTGGGTCGCGCACACGTTGATTGTTGAAGTAAAACGCAACCCAGCCCCCTGGCGTGCTACTGTGCTCACAGTAAAAATTATAGACGTTGACCACCCTCACGTTCGGAGTCACCGTGATCAATGTTGGTGTGAATGTATGCTAGATGGAAAATAAACAGATGACAAGAAAAAATGTATAAGCATTTGTACAATTATACAAAAGGAAACATGTGGATGTAAGAGTTCGGTGCTCACCCCATTGATGATGGTAACTCTCCACCTTTCTCGCGGCGCATACACTCTTCTTCTTGCTGTTACAGGCCTTCGTTGCCCATTCATTGTGCAAGTTGATGACAACGTTGGCTTATTTTGAACTTCAAAGGAATGGATGACAAGTTATAT